>CM066045.1:13281926-13906926 GCA_033557465.1 Ichthyophis bannanicus | reverse complement strand
ATCTTCTCTGTGATAGTGAGTATTGGGTGTAACCAGTTGGTAAGTCCCTCTGTCTAGATTCTAATTGGGATCAAGTCATTTTGCATATAAGAATGGTGAGATTATAGGTGAGATTGTTGGGTTGGTTGTGGAGAATGGAGTATAGATTATGACCTCATTCCACATATGTGGTGGAGTATGTGGTAGAGATTACATGATTGCACATTTTGGCTGCAGAAAGATGTTGAATAGCAAGGATGATAGGGCGGAGTCTAGGAACTCCTTGTTGTTTGAATGGGTTTGACTTTTTGGGGCCCTTTTTTACTTGGAGTTGTTGCTGGATGAGGTAGGATTTGAACCATTTTAGTGTGGTTCCGTTCAGCCCTTTTGCCTGGAGGCATTGGATGGTCATGTTGTGTGGGACGCAATCAAAAGCTGCCTTGATACTGAGGAAGATCATGATGAATCCTTTGTTGGGTTTGTCAATATCTTTTATTGGGTTGTCAGCGAGAGCAGTTTCAATACCATGATGGGGTCTGAATCCATATTGAGGGTTGAGTAGGGAATGAGTTGATGTGGTCCTGTAGTTGAGTGTGGATGATCTTTTCTATTACTTTGGCCAGGAATGGTAGGCTGGAGATGGGTCTGTATGAATTTGGCTGGTTTTCCTCTGTTACTGTTCCTTTATTGGGTGGATCGAGGCGTTTGAGTTCTGATGGCATGTAGCCTTGGTGGAGTGAGAGCTTGACTATTTTGAGAATGGTGGGGATCAATTCTGGGCAAGGATCCAAAGGGGATGTGGTAGTGTTGATGATTTTGATGATTCTTTCCAGTAATTCTGGTGAGGTGTTTGCGAATGAATCCCATGTGACTTTGCTTTCTTTGTGGTTTTGAAGTGTATATATTGATGTGTTTGTACTGTTGTTTTGTGGGTGGGTTTGCCTCTGGAAGTAGTCTGCTATGATTTGACTATATCAAAAAGCTCTCTTGACTTGTTTAGGGAGCTTTGTAGGAGTTTGGAGAAGTATTCCTTTTTTTGCTTTGCTTGTGGTTGCTTGGTATTCTTGTAAGTTTGCCATGTAGGTGTTGAGTTTGTCAGTGGATTTGTTGTCACCATCTTTCCAGTTCTTTGAGGTTATGTTTCTTGTCTTTAGCTGTATGGTGCACCAAGTAGCTGTATTCTTTCTGTGGTAGGTTGTTGGTGTGTTTGGTTTTAAGGCTATATTGCTTATTGTTTGGTTCCAGTTTTGAATGAGGGTGTCTCTTTTTTTCTGAAGTATGTTGACGTTGAGGTAGGATTTTTGCTATGAATTCTTTCTTTTTCAGGTGGTGGAACCTGCAAGTTGTGATTCATGTGTGATGGTTTTTTTGGGTGTGATGTCCATGTTGGAGGAAGAAGTGGATTATTTTATGGTCGGACCACAGGGACTGTGGATGTAGTAGTTGTAGGGAGGTTGTTGGTTCTGAGCATTTGCTGAGGGACAAATATCGGGGTTGAGGGTGATTGCTTTGCTGTGTGTTGCTTTGCTGATGAGTTGTTTGTAATAAAGGGCATCCATGGCATCTAAAAAGGCTTTTGCAGTTTTGGGGCAGTAGATACGAGGTTGAGATCACCCAAGAGGAACAGAGGATTAGAGTGTGGCTTGTTCGTCCAAATGCACATTTGGGGATCGATAAACCAGGTATATGGTGATGGATATGGATCTAGGCCTTCATCCTTGCTGCCTCTGCATAAGTGGAAATCGAGGTGTGTTTTGGCTATGATAACATCTTCACCTCGGTGCTTGTTTCTTGTACAGGAGAATGTGTTGTAACTGGGTGTTAGTAGTTGACTGATTGAGCCCGTTGTCAGATTCAGTGAACCAAGATTCAGTGGCACACATCTAGATTGTCAGAGAGGTAGTCTATGTGTAGTTGTATTTTGTTACATGCAGAGTGTGCGTTAATGAGTGTGTACCTGAGGTGTTGGGTTTTGTTTTGTGTTGTTTTTTTTTTAGTTTTGTGGTGGAGTGTTGAGATTGAGGAGCGCAGTGGTTTTATTCGAATATGATGATGATATGGTTTGGGTCTAAGTCTTGTGACGGGGAATGGTAGGCGTGTAAGTGAATAATAGGAATGTAAGTGGAGGAGAGTGCCTGTGAAGTTGTGATATGAGTAGGGTGAGAGATATGAGGCTTAATAGTATGGTTAGTTGGGCCATGCTTAGGTTGTGTTCTTGAGGTGTGTTGGAGTATAGGATTTGTGTAGTGTTAGGGGTATATAGTGTTCAGTGGTGGGAGATATGATATGTTGCACAGTAGTTGTTTCCTTGTGGGTTAGGGGTGTTTTGGTCTGTGTATTGCTGTGGCAAGGCAGTGCTTGCTTCTGTGTCTAACATTGGGAGATTTTGGTGGGAGATAATAGAGATGTGCTTGCTTGGAGAGTTAAAAACCTGTTAAGTAGGTTTTTTTTGTGTCTAGGGATTTGTCAGGTTGGTGCTCCACTTCTGGGCCCACGAGACTCTTAGGCGTGGCCATGCCTGAAGTGCCCTTTAATTTTGCTCCCTGGGCTGGAAATGGTGCCCATGCTGTTCGGGGCGTCTCTTCAGCAACTTTAGTTGTTTGCCATGCAGCTTGCCTCTGTCTCCTCTCCAGGCCCAACCCCAGTAGCTATTTCCTCTCCCAAAATCTCACAACAGTCACTGCGAGACTTCACCTTGGAGTTAACAGCCTGGGGCCTGGAGCAGAGGCAGAGGTGCGCTGCACGGCAAACAAGTAAAGTACGTTTGCAACCACTGCCGTGGGCTTGGACATGAGTACCACTGCCATTTCAGTGTGTGGCCCTGGCCAGTAATTTCACTCACTGTCTGCACCCAGTATGGACACCATTCTGCCCTTGTCACGCCACTGTCCATAAGCGAGACTAATACAGTCTTAATATTATATCCATGCCCAAATCCACATTGGCATGGGTAAAGAAGAGATTTTACAGAGATAAAATCATCAAGCTGAGAGAAAACCCACACTTTTCAGTGACCTTACTCTGGTCACATCTGATAAATGGGATCTATCTATTTATAAATTTCCCACTGTTTTAAATAAAACACAAAAAAACAAATGCCACCAACTCAATCAGAACAAACAAAAAAATAAACATAAGATATAATCACAACAAAGGACGAAGTAAAGTATCTTGGTGTCACCATAGACAAGAACCTGAATCTCCATTCCCACATTAACTAGACTGCAGCAAAAGCATACCACCATTTAAAGATCATCAGACGACTCGAGCCACTCCTCAGCCAAGAACACTTCCGAACAGTATGCCAGGCAGTCATCATCACCCCCATACTGGACTATGGAAATTCACTATATCAAGGATTACCCAAACAGTACACACACTTCAATTGGTTCAGAACACTGCAGCACGCATAATCACAGGCACGTCCAAATATGAACACATAACACCCGTACTCCAACAGCTGCACTGGCTACCCATGATGGCACAGGCAAAATTCAAAGCAACACTAATCATCAAGATCATACACCACTGCTCAGCAGAAATTCTACAGACCACAATAGCCAAAGACACAAGCAGCAGAACCAGGCAAACCCAAGGCACCAACAGACTCCTCACCCGGCCGGATACAACAAAACGAAGCAATCAACCTCCAGAATAGCCTTTTCACTCTAGGCGCTGGACCTATGGAACTCGCTCCCTGAGGAACTAAGAGCACAAAAGGACCTCAAGGACTTCTGCAAATCCCTCAAAACCCAACTGTTCATGGCCTCATATGAACAAGAACCTTAACACCCAACCTACGCAGCCTTGCCACTACAGCCACCATACACCAACATTTCAGACCTGGGACTCAACACCCAGGAATATATGTACATCTTGTCACCTATGTTTAATGTAGACCCCTCATTATAACCCTAACCACTTTGATTGAAGGATAAGGTGGTATACAAAACTGGCTAAATAAATAAAATAAATATTCAAATTAAACAAATGCTTTACAACACCACTCCAAAAACCTGAGAAGAAATGAATTTTCTGCTTTGCCTGAAGGTTAGATTATTATTTTTTGATCCAGATCCAAGCTAGACATCTTCCTTAAAGAAATGCACAAACTCAAAGAGCTCCCACCCCAAACCTACCAAAGCATCCCGACCTACAAAACACACTAGTATGCCCCATAAACCATATTCCACTTTTGTCAGAAATCATATAACAACTTTAGCTATTAGGAAACTTCATGGTGGTTTTATTTCCATCCTGAATTCTAGAGGAAGCTGTTACAGTTGAGCTCTTATTTGAACTAGCCTATCTCTAATGAAGCTTGCTTCTTGAACTGTACCTGTTTAACTAGCTCTGAAGAGCTCGGAGCTGTTTTCCTTCAGCAAGCTGGAAAATTAGCCAAGTCTTACAAGCTCTAATCGGCAGCCAGTGCAGTATAGAAGAGCAAACAGCAGCAGGTGCACAGAACAAGTGGCAGTTCAAACACTTTATTGAACCAGCAACCCCAACGTATTTCAGCTGTAAGGCCTTTTTCAGGGGGTACAAGCCTTGAAGACAAAAAAATGTAAAAATAATAAGCATAAAAGATTAAACATTACTATAAAAGTATATACATCCTTTGAAAAAATTAGAATAAAAGCAAAAAATACATAAAATCAATAAATAAAAAATCGAATAAATAGGGATAAAAAGTGACGGGACTAGCAAGACTGAGAATAAGCAAAAATACTTAACCCTTTATAACTACAGAAGAAGAAGAAAGACCAAAGCAAATGTTCAGATCATAAATGTTCGTATATGCGGATGTTAAAGTAAGTAAATGTGTCTGGTTTATGCACCAAGACAGGGCTGAGGACGACCATTAGAAACACATTTTCATAGACGATATTCAGGAAACAAATTGTTGCGAAGGAGAACAATTAACAAATGGAGGAACTGAGAATCTAGAGAAAAAATAAAGGCTATGAAAGCAATGTATGCCAGAAAGGCAGATCACGCTAAGTAAAATAAAACAAGACACAAAGAACAAATTGCTAACCCTTTTAATACCTCATTGACTGAAAATACATATGCTAACTCGCTTGCAAAGCATTGCAAGACATTACAAATGCTATATATCAAATAGAATCACATACTACTTCATTGTCTGCTTTATACCTCACTGTGTTTGCTACCTCATTAAATGTAAAAGCTAGCACGTACTGTAAACAAAATGTGCAATAGTTAATATGATGTAGATAATATATACTGCATAGTCTATAGTTCCCACCACTAGTGCATTGCTACCTCACTACTAACCTCAGTGCTTGAGAAAATTAACCACGTAACAAATCACCTCATTACTAACCTACACTTTGTTTGCTCTCCGGGGGCTGCGAAATAACAAACTACATACATTACAGACTCCATCATGAGAGTAGAACAAAGTAAGAAGAGGAGAGAAACCATACCAAAAGAACAGGAAAATATAGAACCACAAGAGAAGGATCAAACACCTACCACCACTGGGATACAACTCAAGTCAATCCCAGGTCAATAAAGAGTAAAATGCAATCCACTCACCACTACCTCATTGCATACCTTACACTCCTACACACCTTCATACCCATACACACAGGGCATAAGACCAAACAAACAAATCCCCTTGTTACACCTACATACCACCCAACCTGAATGGATACCAAACACACCCCTCTCTAAAGAACACCAACATACCAAGCCTTCAGTACACAAGCCACATAATACCACTCGTACTATACATACCCACCTCACAAATAGGGTACACACCAACCCAATCACAACAGTCAACATCAAATATGCCCTACTAAATGCCAGATCAATCAGGAACAAACTAAATACTATCCTCAACCTCATACATGACAAAAGACTAGATATAATGTGTATCACAGAAACCTGGCTAGATGACTCTAACCAGGTAATATTAAACCAAATCATCCCAGAAGGTTACACAGCATTTAATTGCAGCAGGACCCAAAAGAGAGGTGGAGGAGTGCTAATACTGACCAGAAAAGAATACAGATTCAAAACAATCTCTACCGCAAACACGATAGAATCCAACACAATCACCATAGCCAACAAACACCTCAGCATCTCCCTCACCTACAGACCCCCCGGAACCATAACGGAATATCTCTCTACAGTTCTTGAAGCAATATGCGCACACAGCAAAACGCTCAAACCCCTCATTGTACTAGGAGACTACAACCTAACCTCCATATCCACCAAGGAAGCTACATCATTCCTAAAAGCAATGGAGTCACTAAAATACTACCAAACTATCAACACCCCAACTCACCAACACGGTACAACTCCGGATATGGTGTTTATCTCGAAACACTTGGTGGATCAGGGCAAGACCACAACACCAATAATACACCAGTTCCTTGGTCAGGTCACCATCTAATTGAATTCACATTAACCCTAAATGACCTCATCCAACACAAGGAAAATGAGACCATAAACAGGAGATTTAGAGCCTTCAATAAGGAAGCATTCATAGATGAAATCAAACCACAACTTCAACAAGATTATGAAAACCTTGACCTGGGCATAGAGAATTGGAAATCCATAATATCAAATGCAGCATCAGCACCTACAAGTACAGAAGCACAAAAATGTAGGAGACCCAATGCTCCCTGATACTCAACTGATATTAGAGACGCAAAACGCACCCTCCAAAAACTGGAGAGAAAATGGAGGAGAAACAAGTCACAAGACTCCCTAATTCAATACAGAGACAAACAAATGGAATACAACAATTTAATAAATGAACGTAAACAGCAACACCATACCAACCTAATCATGAAATCTGTCAACAAACCAAGAGAACTATTTAGAATTGTCCAAACACTAACCAAGGACACTACAAAGCATGATACCCACCATCTTAACCCACAGGAATATGCAGACTACATAGAATCAAAAAACAACATCCCAACATGCTCCACCGCACCCCAAACAGATGACCATGAAATGATAGAGGAGCATCAAAAATGGGAAGACTTCAGCATACCATCAAAACAACAAATGGAGGACATAATGAGTGGCCTCAACACAACTACTTCACCATCAGACCCATGCCCAGTAGCTTGGATCAAAGCCACTAAAACTCAGCTCTTCCAGCACATTCACAAAATTGTCAAAGATTCACTCCAACAAGGATACATGCTGCAAACTCTGAAGCATGCCATAAGACCAATACTTAAAGGCAACAACCTCAGCCTCTCTGAACTAAAATCATACCGTCCGATCTCCAGCTTACCTTTCCTTGCAAAAATCATTGAAAAAACAGTACAACGCCAACTACAAGACCATATTGACATCAATGCCCCACTGGACATCCATCAACACGGTTTCAAACCCCAACACGGAGTTGACATACTACTTGCTTCCCTCTTTGACAATCTCTTTAAAGGCATAGACAACATAAAGAATGGATTCCTGCTCATATTCATGGACATATCGGCAGCCTTCGACACCGTGTCTCACGCCAAACTACTGCAACACCTGCAGCAAATAGGATTATGCAAAAATACTCTAAAATGGCTTACTTCATACTTGGAGAACAGAACGCAACAAGTCAAATGCGCACAAAAGAAATCGTCACATTTCCCTGTCACGCAGGGAATACCACAAGGCTCAGCCCTATCATCAGTGCTCTTTAATATTTACATCCAGCCCATATGTAACATCATCAAAGTCACAAGCTCCTATATCACATTTACGCTGATGACGACATGCTGTATGCCCCGGTCAACCTTCTAGCACTCAACATCACAACTATAACCAGATGCCTTGAAGATATGAACACTTGGTTCAGAGCCAATAATATGACGTCAACTACGATAAAACTGAGGCAATGTTCATCACCAGGAACACTACCTTCAGTCCACCACAAACCATCAGCATTTTAGATAAGATTATAGTAATTAAAGAAGAGGTTAAATATCTGGGCATCACAATGGACAGAGCACTAAACATGAAATCCCACATCACAAAATCCGCAAACAAGGCCTATCCACGCTTAAGGATAATCAGAAAACTCAAGCCATTACTCTGCCAGGATCACTTCCGCACAGTATGCCAAGCACTCATCACACCTCTGCTGACTACAGAAATTCCTTATATCAGGGCCTCCCTCAACAAACCCTACACCCACTCCAAGTGGTGCAAAACACTGCAGCACACATCATTACTGACACTCCAAGATCTGAGCGCATCACCCCAGTCTTACAGCAACTACACTGGCTACCCATGATGGCCAGAGCAAAATTCAAAATAATCCTAATCATCTTTAAAATCATCCACCAGCTCTCAGCAGAGGCACTCCAATACATCATAACGAAGGATACCTGCAACAGACCGAAAAGAACCAATAAAGACAACATGATAGGCACACCTGCAGGATTCCACAAGACTAAACAAACAACTTCAAAAAGAGCTCCCTCCTTACTACCACCACTCTGGAATTCCCTCCTAACAAGCCTGAGAGCATTAGATGACCTAATAGAATTCCGAAAGGAGCTCAAAACTTATCTATTTATTGAAACTTACCAGCAGACAAAAATCAGTCCCCAACCAAACGGTAATACATCTACTGCAAATAACTGATACACACTCATCCAAATAGGCATACAGGGTAATGACATAACACCAACTCAATACCCACTCACCCCAAACACTCACCTAATCAAATATAATATAATGTTGTTAATTACCTCGTACTGTCTAAATGTTACCCTTATGATAAATGTAACCCTCTAATTGTACTGTCTTGATGTTGTTAAGTTCCCCTATGTTAAATGTAACCCTCCAATGGTGATGTGACCACTTTGATTGTAGGATAAGATGGTATACAAATCTGTTTGAATAAATAAATTAAAATAAGTCGGAGAGTACCTTGTTTTAAAAGTGTTGTTGGGAAAGCACCAATGTCAAATACATCTAATGTTGAGTAATCCACCTATAAACAAATATCTTTGAACAACCATTCAAGTTATGAGTAACAGTCAAAGGAATGCTTCCCAGTCGGCTAATATGTAAAAGTTGTTTTTGTTAAAGGCCCCATGTCAGAGCTGTCGCTTTGAAAAGTGAAAAAACAAACTGCATTCAAACTGCAGTGAACGCCCTATGGGGACCGATTCCTACCTCTTCTTATGCGTTGGACTATACATTATCTAACATAATTCTATCACCAGTCCTCAAAGCTAAATCATTAGGTGTTTATGGAAAATGCTACAGTGTCAGACTATGATACAAGCACCTGGCGTTAAAATGGTGTTTCGTTCATTTATGATATTGCCGCCTCCCTTGAAGGCATATGGGGCTCTTACCACTGCCTTTTTAATGAGGTATATACTATCTGGCATAAATAGGAGTCTGTGAATGCTTCATGAAATAATGGGGGGGGGTAGGAGTAGCCTAGTGGTTGGGGCAAGGTACTTCAGGCCGGAAGGTCGGGGGTTCAAATCCCACTAGAGGACAGCAACCTTGGGCCGGAAGGACTGTGGTTTCTAGTCCCACAGATGCTCCTTGTGGTCTTGGGCAAGCCACTTAACCCTCCATTGCCCATGTTCCCTGTAAGTATTAGTGTATGTGTCTCATATCCCCACGTGTTAAATATATCCCCCAATTGTGTTGTAACCGCTTTGATTGAAGGATAAGGCGGTATACAAAACTGTCTAAATAAATAAATAGTAAGATATCATGCATTTAAATGTTCTATAATCATAAACGTGATAGTGATGCAGCAAATGCCTTTGAAGACGAAGGAACGGGATTAAATTTAAGCTATAAAAAATACCATGTGGGAACCAATAATGCTATATGCCTAATCCGGCATCTTCTAAAGTCATCCGTTAACACTAGAAGCCCCAAAAGGAATTTTACCTAGAAACCCCAAAGTGCGTCAATTGACGCATAATCACGACAACTGAGTTTAGCATGAAATGCAGATGTGAATTAATGTGAAGTTACTTATTTGTTAAATACGTGCAGTATATGACATCATTAAATACGTGCAGTATGTGATGTGCAGTATGTGACGTCATCATCGTGTGTTTATTGTTTGTAATGTCTGAGTAAAACTGTAAACAGTGATTAGATGCGCCACCTAGTGGGAACATAAATTTATACCTAGAAGCCACAAAGTACGTCAATTGACGCATCCAAGACAACTGAGTGCGTCAATTGACGTACTTTGGGACTTCTAGGTATAAATTCATTTTCCCGCTAGGTGGTGGTGCATCTGTCATTAATTTTCGATGCACATATTTGAACATCTTCACCTTGCTAACAAAGTCATGGAACATGACTGACATGGTTCTAGCAGTGGTGCTGGTATACAACTTCGAAGATGCATTTGTGTCAAATGATGCACTTTGGGGCCTCTAGTGTTAAAGCTAGTGTATATTATCTGGCATGATTCAAAATCCATAAGGGTTAACTGAAATAGTGGGGTATCCAACATTAAAGAGTTCTTTAATTTAAAAAACAAAACAAACAATTGTGACAGAGTGAACTGCCCTTGGAAACAGAAGCGAGACTGTGTTCAAACTGTAGAAATTACTGTGTGGGAACGAATTATGCACGATCTAGCATCTTCTAAAGTCATCCAGAAATTTCTCAGACTTATTCCTTAAATACTTACTGGAATAATAAAATACTAAGGTATAAGCTGGCATTGTAAAGGAGCGGCGTCCAATTGCCAAAAGCATGGAAAGACTCACTCTCGGTACAGCTGCCTTTAAATGAAGACCAAATTCTTGCCAAAACCAGAGGTCAAGGTTGAAGTTGTCAATAAAATGTTCGACATGGCTCAATGCTCAAGACATGTAACATTTATTAATATATTTTTATTGGTTTGAGAATCAAAAGGTTGGTTTGAGAAATTAATATTTTAGAGTTAATTAGACTGTGCGCTGCAAAAATCGGCTTCATTAGAACAGCACTAAAAAATGCAATGTGAGATATCAGCGCTACATAATGGTACTGGAACCACAGTGAAATATGAGTCTTTAAACGGTCCACCAGAGAGAGCTTAATATTGCAATAGAAAATGAAAAATTGTGGACACAATATAGTGAATATCGGGCATAAGGACTGTATAGTAAACAGTAGTGCATCAAGGGCACTTCAGAAATGGTATAGGGCATGCAATATTTTGGAAAATCTTGCTAGCTGAGCCATAGAAGGGGAGGCCTCGGAGAAATATAGATCTTTGTAAAACTTACTAAAACTGTTCCAAAAGCTCCTCGTCTCAAAAAAGAACTATTCCATAAAGTGACAAACCATTATTCAAGACGGTCCTATATTTTAAGGATTTGTCCTTGTACTTGGGGGCATTGGTCGGGACTCCTATATATCCCCTATTTTAAAACACGGGTCCCCTCCTGCTCGTCTCCACATTTGTACCAGCGGACTTTCCACTCCAGCTGACATTTTCAAAGGGAAACTCTCTATTTACATGAGACTATTTCCATCAGAGACACAGAAACACATGCACATGCATGCACTCTGTTGTACTTGAATCACACACACATGTGCATGCATTTGTCCATTCCCCCACCCCCCAAATCAGGTGCACACATGCACACTAGCACTTTTCAGACACAGATTCTGTCTCTCACTGTCTACTGGTGCTGTGCTGCTTCTGCACTCCTCTACTTCAATGCCCCCAGTTCTTGCTTTTGCTACCATAGCTTCCTCACACTTTTCCCCATTCCTCTTACATTGCTACCCTTTCTCAGCAACCCCACTCACCCCAAGAAAACCCATTTATTCCACTGTCTTTCTCCCAGACCCTGTGCAGAAAATCAGCCCACCCTTCCTGTGACTGGCTGGAACTACCACTTACTCTGCACAGAGTGGAGGGAACGCTGTAGAGACTCTCAAATGTCTAATGATTGTAAAATACAATTTTTTGTTGAGTTGCCCAGAATCTTTTAGCCATCTTAGTGGAAATGATGATAGTTTCAAGAAAATTCATTCTTGTAACGTTATAAACCTAGCCTACTGATTAAAAGTTTGGGTTAAAATTAAAATTGTAATTATAAACACATTTTTTATTTTCCTTAACTTTGAACTCCCCTGACTTGATTGACTGTCCCGTATTTGACCTTTAGAAAGGATGGTTAGGTTACCATCTCTGGCTTTTAACCTCTTCAATCCTGTTAGTTATGTCCTTGTGCAATATTTAAGAGGAAAGAATAACGTCTATTGTTATGTTTATCATAACACACCTAGAAAATATGTAAGCTCCGGCCTGCTGGCTCAACAAGGAGCTATAATTATGTTTAAGTTGTTGCAATTGAAAAAGAACTCTTGTCTCTTTACATAAATACACCTTTGTTGGAGCCCTCTAAGTTTTATACCTGCATATCAGCCAGAACCCTGTGCTGCTCTTTAGCTTCCCCAGCAGCATATGTGGTTACTCTTCCACAGTGGTTACACCAGTATTCTCAGTTTATTTACCTTAGCATGATCTACAAAGAAGGACAGAATATTTCACAAAAGGACTCTAATAAACCCATATTGAATTGACAATTAGGATGCTTGTTAGAACCATTGCAGTTGTTAGAGATGAGAATGGTTGCATGATCTGAAATAGTGATAGGAGTAATATTGGTGTATCGAACAGAAGGGAGAAGTAGGTTGCAGACTAGAAAGTAATATCTGTCCTAGAAATAGGAACCATGAGGTAGAGAATAAAAAGTAAAATCTTTTGAAGTGGGGGGCTGCAGTCTGCAGGGATCAGCCAATAATATTCTGTAATGGATGCCACAATTTAGGCATTCTAAAATTATACGTTGATTGCTTATCTTATATGTGATCCAGAGGGAGATTAAAATCCCACCCTCATCTTACAATCATATTTCTAGTCACTTCTTTTAGTAGAGATGTAGACAGTGTAATAAAAAAAGCAATTTGAGTTTAGTTTATTAAAATTTGATATACCACACTTTGGGACAGCGAAGAGGTATACCGTGGGGATAAACATCAGAAAGGGAAAGGAACTCAAATTATTGGCAGAAAGGATGACACCATTCACTACAGGAGAAGAAGAGGAGATGGGGGGACAACGTATGCATCAAACAGAACCATTCAAATTGAGCTAAGAACAGAATAATTATAGCAGTATATCGGACACTGGAGTATAGATGTTGCTTAGAGAAAATCAGCTTCATTGTCAGAAGACTGTGATTGAATGAATGATATACGGCAGAGAGAACCTTAATAAAATAGCAACTCCATTTTTTCCCTTTGGTTGCAGACAAGGCCCTGACTGCATATCTGCTGTCTCCTAGTTTAAGAGACTCTTTATGACATAAGTAGGTTCCTTGAATGAATACACTGACCTCAGGGTGTTCTTTTTTTAATATATAATAACAACACTTTCTTCTTGTTATAGGGTTATTCAAACCTTTGACATTTAAAGATAGAAACCTCAAAGCAATACCCATCAACAACCCTTATTGATATAGTCCTCTCCTGACAGGCACCGCATTGGGGGCACCCTAATTGCCATCTTTGGCCCAGATCCACCCATAGAGTTACCAGTAAGTAGTGTGCATGGACTAAGTACAAAGCTGTAATAAGAGTGAAACATTTAATACATAGATACCCAATGATACCCATAATACATAGACCAAGACCACACAGACATCCTGAACTAAGGATCCTACATGTCCCACCTTTCCTCACTTGAAACACTATCATTTTTAACCACCTGCTAAAACATCTCCCTAAGTTCCCAAATCTTAAACCCCTAGGTCTTACAATATACCACATCATTACTCCATATACATCCAAGACCTAACTAAATCAAGCAAAACCCATCCATTGATACTCACATTCCATAGAACTGCCATTCACACAAACACTCGTTCAATTCCCACTCCCACATTTGCAGCACAACAGTAAATGCACCTATAAAGTCACTCAAAACTCCAGACAACCAACAGGCATCAGATCTTAACCAGGTCTGAACACTTATGAGTGACTACGGATATTTATTTATTTATTTAATTTGTTTTATAGACCACTTTCTCTCAAAATCAAAGCCGTTTACGGAGTAACTGGAACTTTGTATCACACATTTTATGTAAAAGTATAGTTAATTCTAACTTCTACATAGAGTTATAGATAACAAGAACAATAAAAATCTAACCTTTTTTATAACCACTTTGCTTTGTGGTGGTGTACTCCATGTATCTGCCCAAAGACCTCAAGCGGGAAAATCAATAGAAACATTAATAGTGGGTCACCGAAACAAAAACTGAAGTCAGAACTTGCCAGTTGGAAAAAGGAGGGTTACAGCTACAGCCGCCTTAGAGTATTTCCAAATTTAATTATTGCCATCAATAAAACACTTTGCTGCCGATATGATCACTAATGGCTCCATTGGTCATGGTAGGACACAAAGTAGTGGTGCCTTGAGGTCATACCATCCAGCTTAAGGAAGAGGCCAAAGTGCATCTTATAGTATCCCATCAGATATCAAAAAAGTTGTAAATGACACCAGAGGTGGTTTCCATAATGCAAACGATATGCTTGAACTAAAGTGTACCTCCATCATAAGAAAACTCAAGAGGCCGCACCAAATAGATCAAGCATAATGTTGGTTAACAATTTATAGAAATTGGCAAGGCAACATAATCATATAATTTGTTCAAATCAAAAATAACTTGCTGAAGAGGATGGTTGAGACTGGAGCTCTGCTGCTGCACCCACAAAAATCTTATCAAAAGCCCTTAGGCCCATAATCCAACATCGAACACCTGAAAGTGTGGGGAAAGGATGTTGACTCTAAAAAGAGCACATGCAGGAAAACTACCAATTTAATAGAACTTACCTACCCGCTAGATCGGGGAGACGAGTGGGAGCAGGCAAAGATGGCGGCAAAATCAGGAGCAGAAATATCAGGAGGCGAAGGATCCAAAGCCAACAATATATTAGAGGAGGGTGTAGAGACACTGATGAGGCCGGATATGAAAGGCTGGCTGCTCGAAATAGAAATAGATCTGCATGAAGTAAGGGAGGAAATCAGTGGATTTGTCAAAGAACTTCACCGTGAGGTTACTGAGCTAGGTCTTCGAGTTCAGGACATGGAAGAGATTCTAGAAAGCCTACAGAGTGAGACGGATGGCTTATGTCGCTTGAAGTAGGTGAAGGACTCTGATAGAGAAAGTCTTGTTCTTAAAGTAGAAGAGCTTGAATACCATATGAGGAGAAATATTAGACTGCGAGGTGTACCTGTTTGATCAGAGATATGCTCTGCTATACTACAGGAGGGCAATGATCAGCTCAGAGAACTAGAGATTAAAATTGAGTGGACTCACAGAGCATTTGGCCCTTATAATGGGAAACAACCAAGGGATATAATACTTTGTATGCATGATTTTGTCATTAAGGATCCAGTCATGCAGAAAATGAAAACACACTCCCACATCAATTGGAGAGGGCACCAAGTATCAGTGTTTAACGATCTGGCCTTGGCTACGATGGTGCACCAAAAACTGTTCTGTCTGATCATGAGCTGCCTACAAGGGATAATTCAGATACTGGTGGATGTTCCCCTTGGGTTTAGCCTTCAAAGTAAATGGGGTCACCCGTCAAGCATTGACACTGAAAGCAGTGCTCCTGGAACTGCGGGAAATGATGATTGTGGATATCACGCTGCTGGAGTTGGACAGGGAGGCGGCGATCACGAAGAAACAACCATGGAAGAAGGTATAGCATCAAGTAGGCAAGTCGAGAAAGGAGGATAAACAAGGGGACCCTTGAAGAGCCTCACAGGGAAAATGAGGCATAATAGTGGAAGTACAATGCTTTAAAATACAGTGAGTGGTCAATGAGAGACTGAGCACTCTTCTTAAAGCCATTGTGAATGGCGTAACTTTATTGCTGATTTTTAGATGATCATTTTGTTCATGTTTCAGGTATTGTTTAAGGATTTAATTATGTAAAAGGGGATCTGTGGGATGGGGGTGGAGAGGAAATCAAGTATTCGGGCATGTGTCGGGGATTTGAGAGGGAATGGGGAAGGGGGCAAAGGGTTTGCTAATGTTGATGGAACACTGAAGATGGAGAGATGGAGAATTTGTATGTTTGGTATGGAGAATGGAGGGCAGCATGGAAAGATATGGGGGTTGGGGCTGGGTGGGTGAGCATGGGGGAGGGAGGTCGTAAGAGTATGAGTGGGGAGTGAGGGAGGGGGTCACTACTCCAAGGCATGGGAAGCTCAGGAAGGGATGTTGGTTAGAGGAGGAGGAAGGGAGGGGGAAGAATGTAGGAGAGGTGGAGTGGGGAAGGGAAAGGTGGGGGAGGGGGCATGGGGCATAGGGTTAAACATTGCTCATGGGATGGGATGACTTGGTGAAGTGGTGACAGTGTGTGTGTCTCAATTTTAAAAGGACTGGGCTCCTGAAGGAAATGTAACGTGGTGTGGAGAGAGGTGAAGCAGTGGAAAGCCGATCTGATGTTTCTCCAGGAAACTCATCTAAGATGGGGGCAGGATTACTTGCTGACTAATAAATCTTATCCAGAGGTGTACCTGGTGGGGGGTGGGGGTGGGGGGGGGGAGGGTGGCGGGGAAGGAAACACCAAAAATGAGGGGTGGGAATATTGATATCCTCAGGTCACCAGGGGTCAGTACAGAGAGAAGTCAGAGGGGAAAAGGGGAGATTTCTGGTACAGGAAGTGGTTTTGGATGGCATTAAGGTGGTTCTAGTAAATATATATGCCCAAAAAGGAAACTCTTTTTTTTCAGAAACTGTGCAAGCAATTACAACAGTTCTTTGGGTATCCATGATCATAGGGGGAGATTTTAATCTTACTAGAGACACCCAATTAGATAAGGGGTGAGGAGGGTGAGGGAACGGGGACATCGGGGGGGGAAAAGATGGAGCAACTGATGGGAGTCCCTTCATTTAGTAGATAGCTAGCAAGTAAGGAGGGATAGGCAGCAAACGTAAACTTTTTTTTTTTTCACACACACCCGCATCAAAGTTACAACCTGCTGGATATGTTCTGGTTGGATTGTACATGAGCCATGCAGACTGAAAGCGTTGAGATAACTGATACTACTACTACTACTGAACAATTGTATAGCTTTACAAAACATACACAGCGCTGCAAAGACACATGCAAAAGATGATCCCTGCTCAACAGAGCTTACAATCTAGTCAAGACAGACAACACACCTGGTCTGATCATGCCCCTATTGGTTTGTGCTTCTGGTGACTAAATGATTCTCTCCTGGATATGGCTGAAACAGTGGCCAAAATTGAGCAGGCAATTGAGGAGAACTATGAACACAATGGCTCTGTAGGTGGCTGGGTTGGTGTATTATGGAATGGACTAAAGGCAGTGGTAAGGGGCGTTACGTTATTGGAAGCTGCGTAGCACAAGAAAATGCATATCCAGGAGGAGGAAGCTCTCCATGTGGATATCAGAATATAGAAAGACTAGGGGACATGCAATGAAGCTACAGGGTAAACTATTTAAGACTAATAAGAGAAAATATTTTTTCACTCAACGTGTAATCAAACTCTGGAATTTGTTACCGGAGGATGTAGTAAAGGCTGTTAGTGTAGCTGGGTTTAAAAAAGGTTTGGACAAGTTCCTGGAGGAAAGGTCCATAAGCCATTATTAAGAAGGGACCCAGGATATCAATGCTTGAACCAATACAAGCATTGTGGAACCTGTGTCCCTTGGGGAAACTGCTAGGTACATATGACCTAGATTGGCCACTGTTGGAAACAGAATACTGGGCTTGATGGACCTTGGTCTGACCCAGTATGGCATATCTTATGTTCTTATGTTCTTGCACCATGACGGAAAGTCATGCAAGGTTAGGGGGCATAGAGAGGAAAGCATAATTATGAACCGTCCAGCTAAAGTTACAGTATGTGCTTTACAGGGATGTGGTGTTTAAATTAGAGAAACTACGACAAACATATTTTGAATGGGGAATAAAGCGGGTAAGTTCTTGGCTTCCAAACTGAAAAGTCAGTTATGGCACTCAAGTGTTGTGCTTGTGGGATGAGGGGGAAGTACTGCAATAAGAAGAGGAGGAGGAGTTAAGAGAAATTTTTAGGAACTACTACCAAGAACTCTATCGAAGTGAGCAAAGAGTTGGGAATGAGGAGATGAGATGAGGAGGTAGTGGTGTTGCGAGACATAGCAAAGTCATTAGATGATTTGATAACTTTGGAGGAAGTCAGTAGAGCAATCATGAAAAGTGGTAGGGCGCTGGGATTGGATGGTTATACTGCACGGTTCTTCAAAAAGTTCCAGTTCCCCCTGGCCAAGAAGTTGATGGAAGTTACAGGTGGGGAGAGTACCTGATTCAATGTATACTGCATGAATTACAGTACTACCCAAACCCAGAAAAGGTAAGATGGTTTGTGGATATTATCATCAGATATCCTTGACTGATATAGATGCTAAGATTCTGGTGAAGATACTGGCCAACCGGCTACAGATTGAATGGACAGACTGAATGGGCTGAGGGTCCAGGAGGCAAACAGTGGATAGTTCTGGATGGCCAGGTGGGCTTCATCCCTGGCCGACAAGCCAGGGACAATGTGAGGAAGTTGCTCAATCTTATATAGCAGGCATGTCCAACTTCGAACAGGTCGTGATCTACCTTTTCTGGCCAAAAGTGCTGGTGATCTACCACCATGAAAATTAAGTTTCAAATTAATTAAATTTTAACCCAATAAAGTTGGAGGATTCCCCCCCCCCCCATTTTTAACGACGGTCCTATCATTTACTTGGATGTGATCAGCTGTTAAGCAAATTAAGCAAAAACAAAACGGAGACGAAGATCCAATAAGAACTGCGAGGGGAAATGAAAAGTACATTTTTTTTCTTAGTCTTATCGAGTAATAACTGTCTTTAACTTTTATTGTAATTGGAGGGAGGAGTGGCCTAGTGGTTAGGACAAGGTACTTCAGGCCGGAGGGCCGGGGGTTCAAGTCCCACCTGGTGACAGCAATCTCAGGCCGGAGGGACTGGGATTTCTAGTCCTATAGGTACTCCTTGTGGTCTTGGGCAAGCCACTTAACCCTCCATTGCCCATGTTCCCTGTAAGTATTAGCGTATGTGTGTCATATCCCCTCATGTTAAATGTATCTCCCAATTGACCGCTTTGACCCGGTGAAAAGCGGGATATAAATACAGCTAAATAAATAAATAATTTTGTGTTATATTTAGGTTGAGTATTGATCCAGACTGATCTTGCACAATCCTTAATATTTCGCTCTTGCTCATTAGTGAGACGTTTGAGCCTGCATTTCATTCATCAGCTTTTTGAAGTTGGTTGAATATTGTGTGAGGGCCAGTCTCAGGGAATCCTGGAGATGTTTATCTGTCATGTTGGACTGTTGTGTACTCTTTGTCATTTTCAGATGGGAAAACGCAGATTCACACAAACAAGTTGAACTGAAACAGGAGTGTACAGCTTCACTGCATCTTCTCAAGTTGGGAAATTTGTCTCCAGGCAATAGCTTCCAAAACGATTCTTACTGAGCACGGGTCTTGAAAAATGTCATTTTTAAGGGTTAATATTTTGTTTTCAAGAGAAGGCTAGTTCAATGAGTAATTTTTACTGATAGCAGCTGCAGCTTCTTTAATGTCCACATCTACTTTGAATGGGTATTTTATTTATTTATTTACATTCTCTTATATACCGCACTATTCTGCATCAGTGCAGTTTACATTGAACAAACTGAAATTACATTGAACAGGGCATTATAACGTGGAGATAACTATTTTACAGGGAACATGGGCTATGGAGGGTTAAGTGGCTTGCCCAAGACCACAAGGAGCACCTGTGGGACTAGAAACCCCAGTCCTTCCGGCCCAAGGTTGCTGTCCTCTAGTGGGATTTGAACCTCCAATCTTCCGGCCTGAAGTACCTTGCCCCAACCACTAGGCCACTCCTCCACTCTGAGTATGATATGTACTCCACAACTGTTCCAGTTTTTTAGAAGTCACAGAATCTATTTTTGAATTCTTGGATAACAGAACAGACTTCTGTCACATACTTCTCGTACTGAAAAACAAAATTTGGATATTGTCCCAGATGGTTCTGCATATTAGGAGAATGTTGTTTGCAAAGTCAGTCATCATTAGCTCATTTTTGCTCTTGTAGGATGAAACTGTACTCATCTTGCCAATGTATTTGTTTTTACCTTGTAGTTCAAGGTTCATATCACTTAGTTCGCCTGTAAAGTCAGCGAGAAATGCCAGATCACATAACCATTCCTCATCTTCCAACTTTGCTTGGTCATCTTCCCTCTCCTTCAAAAAACGTCTTATTTCATTCAGCAAATCACAAAATGTTTGCAGAAATTTATGCCTACTTAGCCACTTTACATCTGTGTACAAAATTATTTCCGCTGCCCCTTCATCAAGAGTAAGATTGAAAAGTCATCTTTGAAGTGATCTTCCACAAACTGAATTTACAATTTTGAAAGTGATGTCTGTGACCGTCTTTGTATTGAGTCTCTTGCTTGCCAAAACTTGCTGGTGAATGATGCGGAAATCTGGGAAGTTGTCATGCTGTCTACAGAGTGCTATGAAACCGTTAACCTCACCTGTCATTTCTCTTGCTCCATCAGTAGTGATGGAAACAAGTCTATGCAATGGAAGATTACACTTTGTCACAAAAGAATGGAAAGAACTGAATATTTCCTGACCGGTAGTTCTCCCTTTTAAAGAAATCATTCCAAGTAGTTCTTCTTTAACACTGAAGTCTTCAAAAACCATCCGGATAAAGACTAGTAATTTGGCTATGTCTCTTATGTCTGTAGATTCATCCAGTTGGAGTGAGAAAGCAACAAAATTTGAAACATCCTCCAACAATTGTTCAGTTGTGTCTCCACACATCTTTTCTATTCGCCACACGACGTTGTTTTTTGACAATTGTACATCTTGAATAGCAGCTATGATCTCTCTTATTTTTAAATCCTTAAAAAAGATTATCAGCTGCTTCAAGAAAACAATCTTTTACAAATTCCCCTTCAGTGAAAGGTTTGTATTTCTTTGCGATCAGGTTGCTGACCTTGAAGGATGCTATGGTTGCATTGACTGAATGTGACCTAGGCTTCGCCATCAGCTGTTGCTGAGTAGCCAATTTTGATTTAAGTTCTTTGAGCTTCAGTTTACGAATTTCACTTTTGGGTGGAAAATCAGCATCAAACTTATTGCTATGCAGAGCCTTATAATGACGTTCCAGATTACCCTTTTTGGGCAAGGATACTGGGGCGTTAGAAATTAGACAACACTTGTCTTTCACCATGATGAAGTAGTCCATTTCCCATTCATCATTTTATTTATTTATTTACATTCTCATGAAAGTGGTAAGTTTTGCTCTTCTTTGGAACACTCATCTTCGTTATACTGGGGTGGCTGGATGTAAGAAGGCCAAATCTGCTAAGTTAGTATAAACACTGGCTGAATCTGGTCCAAAACTGTCACTGTCCCAAAGTATTAAAGATCAACAGGACCTGAAGACCTCTGGATGATGTGCAATACAAGGACTGGAGATGCCAAAACCACACATGCAGTTCTAAAAGTAAAAATAAGAATTCATCATACTGGCACCAGTAATCAAATACCACCAAACAATCATCAAAAAAACTCAAACGCCTGTCCAGCAAACCAGATAAAATCAAATACCGACAAACAAGTTCAAATACCACCACACGCGATTTAATAAATTCTGCACACAGTGTAGAATCAACGCAAAGGCTAGGCAAAATAAAATTGCAGAAGCAAGCAAAGGTCACAGTGGTTTGAACAAATTCGAAGGCAAGGCATAGGCAAGTTAGAACAAAATTGAAAAAGCCCGCCAAAATCACCAAATTCTTGACGCTTTGTTGTGTCTGCCTGAAAACGTTTAATGAAAGCGAACTATAAAGCGACCAACCACCAGCACACGACACAACTAATACGGTAAGTGTATTCAGGTAAAGCCTGGGCGAATGGATATCCCCCAATATGTAACACACCTCTAAGGGGTGTTGGGGCGGGAGGCAGGAATGGGTGATTCTGAGAAGCAGGAGACCAGGTATGACGCTGGGCCTGTGGTGTCTCGTCATGGGGCGCAGGTGGCGGCCCCCTGGGGTACCCACAAACTATTGGCACAAACAACAAGTGCCCCCAATACACCAGCAGGCAAGATTCCCACAGGCAGGGAAAAAAGACAGACAGGCAAAGGATCAGCAGCAGCGGCAAGCCATCGGCAGACGACCTGCCGGCACAAACTCTCTCCTAGCGATGGGGCGAGCTGCTGGAGAGAGAGAGCCAAGTGGGGCTGGCGATCTACCTCTGACTCCTCTGCGATCTACCTGTTGGACATGCCTGTTATATAGAAAGCACAACAGATGGGAGAAGATTTGATTCTGGTAGCAGTGGATGCTGAAAAAGCATTTGGTAGTGGGTTTTATGATTTGAGTTTTGGAAAGAGTATAGGGTAGAGGTTTACTAATTGGGTGAGAGCATTATATGCAAACCCCCGGGCGCGGATATGAGTGAATAGGGGTTATTCTGGTGAGTTGAGACTTGGCAGAGGAACATGATAGGGATGCCTCCTGTCCCTACTGCTCTTCACCCTAGTCATTGAACCATTGGCGGGAAGGATCAGAGCGAAATACGATGTTACAGGGATAAGGGTGGGGGAACAAGAGTTTAAGGAGTGAAGGAGTGGCCTAGTGGTTGGGGCAAGGTACTTCAGGCCGGAAGGTCGGGGGTTCAAATCCCACTAGAGGACAGCAACCTTGGGCCAGAAGGACTGGGGTTTCTAGTCCCACAGGTGCTCCTTGTGGCCTTGGGCAAGCCACTTAACCCTCCATAGCCCATGTTCCCTGTAAAATAGTTATCTCCAAGTTATAATGCCCTGTTCAATGTAATTTCAGTTTGTTCAATGTAAACCGCACTGATGCAGAATAGCACAGTATATAAGAGAATGTAAATAAATAAATAAGATAGGGTTATTTGCTGATAGCAACTGGGAATTTCATTGCCCAACCTTCTTTGACAGATCAAAATGTATGGTCGGCTTTCAGAATATAAGATGAACGTAATGAAAACTGAGATCCTAAAGATATACCTCTTGGAAGGATTAGAGGAAAGACCGCGTGAAGCCTTCCTATTTTTAAAAGGGCCAAGGGAGCAGTCGGGTATCTGGGAATACAGGTGAGAGGAGCTTTTCACTCTCAACCATGAGAGACTGTGGGTAGCAATCAAAGGTGATCTGGAGCATTGGGCTAGGGTGATCCTATCCTGGATGGGACTGGTCACCACACGTAAGATGAATGTCCTCCCTGGCTGTTTCTTTTCATGGTCCATCTGATTATGATTGTGGACAAGATTCTACAAAGCTGGCAAAAAGGGGTGTTTGATTTAATTTGGAGAAGGTGACCGCAAGAGTTGCCTGGGAGGTAATTCTGTGGAACCCTCGACAGGGGGGCTTGGGAGTCCCAGATCTGAGGGCGTACTAAGCACCATGTTAAGCGGACTGGTTGATTGAATGGGCTAAGGGTCCAGGAGGCAAACAGTGGGTATATAATTGAGCAGAAGTTGTGGGCGGGGGGGGGGGGCCTGTTCCCCCTAAGCCAAATCATCTGGCTTCCAGAGATGTCCCGGATGGGGGGGAGAGTTGTCCTCCTGCGTGCACAACACCATACAGGTGTGGGAGAGGTACAGAATGAGTTTATGTGAGGCAGGGAGTTTATACTCCTAGGGACACCCCTAAACACAGGCATGGAGAGGCAGGTGCACCTACTCTTGCCACCTTGCTAGGTGGACCAGATGGACCATGCTGGTCTTTGTCTGCCATCATGTACTATGTTACTATACTGATATACCCCTATTCTATTTAATCTGGAGTTTCCCCTGGTTATGATTGTGGTATTCAAGGCCTGGCAGAAACAGGGACTGACCCAGGTGGGCCAGTGGCTGGGGACGGGGTGGGGGGGGGGACGACAATTCTGAGTTATGCATATTTAAAGTCACAATATGGGCTGGGAGAGGAACAAGAGTTCTTCCATTTTCAGGTATGACACTACATGTGGCCTTCCGAAAGGGAGAGCCACACCTTTATCAGCCCCCAAAGTAAGTTTGAAAGGGTGTTTATGACCTGGGAGGGGTCTCATGGGTTCATCTCAGTGTTATACAAAACTATATGGGATACTAACAGGGAAGAAAGGGGATGGCATAACAAGTGGGAGAAGGACCGGGGGGGGGGGGGGGGAAATCCTGACAGATCAGGAGTGGGTAGATGTTTATGATCAGATCAGGAACTTATCACTTGCCACCTCGAGAGTGAAGCATGGATATAAGGTGGTACACCGCATGTATTGGGACCCTAAAAGAATGAGTCGGTGGAAGGGAGGGTGGTGATGGGCTTTGTTGGAGGGGGTGTGGGCAGGCGGGGAGCTTCTTCCAGATGTGGTGGGTATGCCCAGCAGTAGGAACATATTGGAGGGGGGTGGCAATTATAATAAGAAAGATGGGAGGAGGAGGTGGTGATCTGACCCTAAGGCGTACCTTTTATACACAGTAATGCCAGGGGTGGAAGAGGGAGTAAAAGTGCCTGCATGGATGTATGTGGTAGCGGAGAGACTGGCGCTGGCTAAACGTTGAAGGGAGCAACGGGTGCCTGTTTTGAATGAAATTAAACACCATTTTGAATGGATATATTATATGACTAAAGGCGCTGCTAGGTGGAAAATGGCGACAAAACCACTTCCATGAGTTGTGGAGAACATATGAGCAATGGAAGGGAATCCCGAGAGATTGAAGAGAAGGTGCCCTGAAAGGGTGGGGGGTAGGAGGTGGAGAGTGGAATCACATTCAGATAAACAACGACAGGGTGTACACAACAAGGTGTTTTTGAGAGGTTGCTATCTGATATGGGTATCTAAGGGATTATAGGCGGGGGGGGGGGGGGGTGTGTTAATGATGAGATGTGATGACCATGCTTTTTGATTGTATTATGGAAAACTTCAATAAAAGTCAAATTTTTTTTAACTTGCCAACAAGGCTGTCACAACCATACTCACTCCAAAGGGGTTTACTAAGTTACCATCCAGTAAAGTTTAGTGGATCTCTATTACTAAGTCAGCTTTCTCTTCCAGGAACGTTTTCAGTGTCTCAGTATCCTCAACGGTCTAGATAAGATTAAGTGTTTCCGGCCGGTGGCAGGAAAATCAGGCCATACCATACATTTACTTTGCCAAAAGCTGTGTCTAGCAACAGTAGCTTTATGTAGATCTGGGCAGAACTGCAGGTAGCTGGATTGAAGGCATTGGGGCCTTCAGTCTAGCCTCCTGCAGAATGATCATGGCCTGTGGATATCAGAGCAGACACATTGGAGTGTGATGTGGGAACTTTGCCATGTTCCCATGGTGAGAAGGAACCCAGTAGGCCCAGTCAAAGTTAATCTCAAATAGTTTAGGCAGGAACTCCTGAAAAAAGTGAACCATATCTGAGCCTTCCATATCTGACAAGTCAACCATCCACATGTTATTAAGCCTGCTTCTATTGTTCATGTCCTCCATACTTCTCTCCAAATGTGTAATCATCTTTGCTTATCTATGTAGCGTGCAAATCTGTTCCACGTTAGTCAACTCTGTTCCACCACATTGATCTGCTCCACATTAGCATTCTTCTGAGCCTTCATCTCTGCAAGATCGACAGTAAGCATGGAAAGGGCTTCTCAATTTCCTTTCAGTAAATCCTTAATTTGCAAGAGTTCACTCATTAGGCCCAGAGGATCTTTATTACGAGAGCAGGTCAGTTTGTTTAATGCCCTGGGTGACTGCAGTCGCAAAATCCAGCTTGCCAACTTTAACGGTGGCCTCGACTGCCTGCCATACTTAAAGGATAGCATTGCCAGGTCAGGGTTCCTTATGAAAAGCTAGTATGTAAGGAGCTCAGGCACTATATGACCATCTTGGTCGGTGTTCATTGGCACCCCCTGACCTTTTGATGTTGGGAACCTTAAGTTGTTAGTTTGCTCGATCACTCTCTCTCTCTCTCTCTCCTTCTCTGTCCCTCTAAGAGATTCCTAAATTGATGAGCTTGTGGACTCTTGATATTTTATAGTTTCTAAGTCTTGATGGCACACAACACAACACAGATAAAGTTGTTCTAAAAAAATATCTTATATATATTTAATCCTAACAAACTCCTCATGGTTCTCAGAAGAGCTGAGTAATTTAAAGACATTAAAGAGATGGTTAAAAAGGTCTTGTGGGAAAATACTGAAAAGACAATGAGACACAAATATAGGTGCCATATTATGGAATATAATTTGCAGTGATTAAGGCAAATACATCTTTTCTGCCCCCTTTAATTAAGATCAGGCTAAAATTCATTCTAGAAACTTATTTGACAAGTCAGTGGCCAAAGCCATAAGGATGCTAGGCTGCATATAGAGAGGCATAACCAGCAGTTGTTGGTGTGGCCTCACTTGAAGTACTGTAGTCCGTTTTGAAGATGGTACTTTGCTAAGGATGTAAAAAGACTTGACATGGTTCAGAGGAAGGAAACCAAAATGATACGAGGTCTGTCCCAGAAGATGTATGAGAAGAGACTTCAAGACCCTGGAGGAGAGACACAGGGAGTATGATACTGATATTTTAAATACTTAAAAGGTATTAATGAACAAACAAACCTTTCTCAAAGACAGAGAAGCTATAGAACTAGAAGATCTATTTCTATATTTAGTTTGTGGTCACCTAATGTACTTGCTGAGGGTCTATTTGTGCACAGTATGTGTGACCAAAGACGGTATTCTTTTCCAATAGAGTTTCTATGTATCTGTAGTAATTGGGCTTGTTTGGTTTTGCTAGTAAGTTCTAGGGCCTACTGCAATATTTATGGTGTTGCCCATTTCTGGGTAGGCTCCTATTTGTATGACTTTGGGAAATTTGTGCAGTTATAGAATAGTAAGTTTCCTTGAGTGGCGTTTTTGTAGGTTTTCAGAATATGCATGATCTCCAGGAACAAGCAGGAATGAGTCTTCACATATGGGTACGTCGGTACCGACGGAGCCCGCGTGGGAACGCTCCCCAGCGTCCAATCAGAACGCTTTTGGGAGCATCCCACCATGCCTGCGTGCTGCCTTTCCCAACTGCCTCTCAGTTTTCGTTTTTCCGCGGAGCCGGCAGGACATTCTCCTGTCACCGCAGAAAATTCTTCTTTTATTTTTTTTGTTTTCTTGTGGTCGCGTCTGCCTTCCCCGACGCCACCAGTATCGCTGGTGTTTCTTTCTTCTTTTTTTCTTACAAATTTTCCTTTCTGAGGAATATTTTTTCTCTGTTAGTGCCTGACAGTTTTTTAGGCCTGCTAGGCCTACTCACTCTCCTTCATGGAAATACCAGCCACTAACCCTAAGAAATGTTTAAACTGTGGCGGTACTAAATTAATTGTAGACACTCATAATTGGTGTCTACCCTGTTTGGGTCCTGACCACCATCCGCTGGAGTGTTCCTTCTGCAGCAGTATATCCAGAAGAAGTCTTCAGCATCGAGCATGTCTCGATACACGGTCCCCATTAAACTTCACGGTACCAGCCAATGCTCCTTCAAGGATCAGGTAACCCAAAAACAGTCTGTTAAGACTAGCCAGGCCTCGAGTGATAGATCTCATGCTCAGCACAGAGATGCCTCCGGCGTTGCCCTCAAGAACACCTTGGCATTAAAACCCCGGTGGTAGTCTTCGGCCTCCAAAGCCTTTATGGGGTTTCAGGTTGTTTCGGGGGTTCTCACCTCTACGAACATACCTGAGCCATGCTCGGTGGCGGCATCCGCTTGGTGCGGTACCGATACCCCGGCATCGGCAATGGTGTTGGATGAAACATTCCTCACCAAAGATCGCAGTCTAGCGCTCTCGGTTCCTTAGGGGCCAACTGAGCCGCTGCTGACTGATCTTCCAGTATCAGTATCGATCTCGGTACCGGTACTGGTATCGATGTCGGTACCCTCCAGATATGCATCGATAGACTCGCTTCCTTCGATGCTGAGTCTGGAATCGATCTCTAGTCTGGATGACTGGGTACCGACTCGTCTCGGTACCGACTTCAAATGGTACCAAAGACATTCTACCGATGATCAAGGTCTGCTACGTTCGGTTACTTCGGTACCAATACAGCTATCACAGACTGATCTTCATGTATCAGTATCAACGATGGTACCGGTCTCGGTACCGGTATCGACATCAGCATCGGTGTCGGTACCTCCCATGCTCATTTCAGCTGGCTCGCTTCCTTCCATACCGAGTTTGGAATCAATCCCTAGCATGGACGATTTGTTACCGACGGGTTGTGGTACCGGCTTCCAGCAGTACCGACAACTATCCTTCAAGGACAATCCGATGCTCCACCCCTTCAGATCTTCTATTCTAGAGAATCTGAATGAACCGGTGGGTGCTAGAGCTAGTTCTTCAACAGATCTAGTTCTTACTCCTCTTTCTAGAGGACTCCCCTCTGGGGAGATTTCTTTTCAAGCATTCTTGCTTGACATGGCAAAGTTACTTGCCATTTCTATACCTGGTCAATATCCTGCACCAGGGGATCCAGAACCTCTGCAGATCCCCTGCAATCCAAAGGAAGTCATTATGTTTCCTATGCATCACACCTTGCAGGATCTCCTATTTAGAACGTGGAAACTCCTTTAATGGTATCCCCACCTTCTAGGGCAACTGATCTTCTATACAAGGTGCCCCCTTCTCCAGGTTTTCAAAAGCCTCAGCTCCCTCATCATTCTATTGTTGTAGAATCAGCAATGAGGCGTGTTAAGAGTACTAAGAAGCACTCTTCTTATCCGCCAGGTCGTGAGGCTAAGACTTTAGATGCCTTTGGATGCCAAACCTTCCAGGCATCCATGTTTTCAGCAAGATTTCTCTCATATATTTTCTATATGGGATTATCTCTTGAGGAGGTCACAAAGAATTTACTACTTTTGACCCCTTTCCTTCAAGAGCCTAAAAGAGCAAATTTTTCTATATTAGTCAATCATGCTCAAAATATTTCTAGGTTCCTTATTCGTGCTTCCCTGGACTCTTGAGTCTGTTAGCAGAACTTCTGCTATAGCCATAGGAGCACGACGTAGAGCCTGGCTCCAAGCTTCAGACTTGGACAAATGGGTACAAGATAGACTGGGAAATACTCCTTGTACTAGAGAAAATTTCTTTTAATAAGGAGGCTTTACTCCAAGCTGCTCAGTTAACTACTGACACTATTGCTTTCAGGGGCTTGTCTATGCCTTCCTCTATCCCAGTTTGTAGGAAATCTCCTAACAAACTTTATTCCCTTAAAGGGAGAAAGCTTTATTCATCTTCTACCCATCATACAGATGGACTAGAAAGGGGGACTGTTACTTCTGGAGAGAAATCTGCAACTGTGAGTATATACTTCTGGTAATTTTCTAAAAAGAACTATTTTTATTAAAGCTACTTAATCTGTGAACCCACTGTTTTTTGTTGGATCAGTTAGGGCCTAGTAGCAGCAATTAAAGTTTGAATTTAAAACACAGAGGAGAACTTTCTGGTTACATTTCATACCCAGCAGAGAGCTTGTAGTGTACATTTAATAGTCACTCAGGGCCTAGCATCAGAAAACTACTTTTAGTTTTAAAACACAGAAGAGAGCTTTCTGGTTAAATTTAGTACCCAGCAGAGAGCTTGTAGTTTAAATTTCATAAGAAGTTAGAGCCTAGCAGCAGCTAAGAGCTATAATTTAAATCAAATCAGAATTTAGCTTACCTCAGCAGCACAAGACAGGGTACTGTGTAGCAGCCCTCTTTTAATAAGTATAGCTTTATAGGTACTTACACATCTTAAAAGACAGGAGGTGCTTTCAGGTGAAGCTCATTACCCAAATCAGTCATACACTAAGGACCTGAGATTAATTAAGCTTCAGGTGAACAAGGTATATTAAACGTATTAGGTACAGTTTTATTGGTATAAATACCCATAGCAACCCCTAGTAAGTAAGAACTTAAAGATCTAGACACAAACTTAAAACTAAGATGCAGACAGCAGTCCAGCAGCGGGATGGGGGCTTTCCAGTCTTTTGCATTGAGTGTCACATGTATGATTTTCTCCCAGTTGGTGAGAGGTCTTACGTGTGAACTAGGTGCAAGGAGCTCTTTGCTCTCAGGGAACAAGTCCGTTCTCTAGAGGCTAAAGTAGCAGACTTGGAAAACATAAGACAGGCAGAGAGGTACATAGACGAGACCTACAGGGATATAGTCCTGAAGTCCCACCTCCAGTCTGGCAGCACCCCTGTTGCCATGGAGGAGAGAGGTCACGTGACAGGAGAGCATCACCCTGGTGTGGCAGGAAGTGATCCTATAACTAGGACCTGTCCTCCAGGTGATGTAAAACCCTCTCACACTGAGGAAGTTTCTCCAGGGCCATGTGCCCATGAGGGAAGGGTTAGGACAGCCGTTATAGTTGGTGATTCGATCATTAGGCATGTAGATAGCTGGGTGGCTGGTGGATGTGAGGATCGCCTGGTAACATGCCTGCCTGGTGCGAAGGTAGCGGATCTCACGCGCCACCTAGATAAGGTCTTAGATAGTGCTGGGGAGGAGTCTGCTGTCTTGGTACCTGCCGGTACCAATGACATAGGCAAATGTGGTAGGGAGGTTCTGGAGGCAAAATTTAGGCTTTTAGGTAGGAAGTTGAAATCCAGAAGTCCAGGGTAGCATTCTCCGAAATGCTTCCTGTTCCACGCGCAGGACCCAAAAGGCAATGGATAGCGGTTTCTAGTTTTGCTTGCTGACGGCTTTTTTTTATTGTCTGTGACTCAGTTACCTACATCGCATGCGTGGGGCAGGTTGTTTTTCACGGCCCTGTCGATCAGAGAGTATCGTTTTACATTTGGCTATTTACAGTGTGAGCCCTTAACCCCTGAGGAAGTGGTGAATGAAACACGGCCTGTGTCGGGTTTGGCACACCTGATCCGTGGAACAATAAAGGCGTATTCAGAACTCCCTGCCACGTTTCCTGACTGGTTCTCTTCTATGTTTGTACATCGCTTCATATGTTGTGGCACTTTATAAGTCTTTAATAATAATAAGAAGAAGAAGAAACCTGAACCGATTTTTGATTCAGGAAAAGTTCAATATGGTCTCCCTGGGGGCGTTACTCCCATATCTACTCAAGGATGATTGGCTATGCTCCTTGGATTTGAAGGATGCATATACACACATCCTGATCCAGCCTCTTCACAGATAGTATCTGTGTCTCATGCTGGGCAGCTAGCACTTCCAGTACTGAGTATTGCCCTTCGGCTCCTAGGGTCTTCACCAAGTACTTAGCAGTCGTCGCTGTTTATTTCCGGGCCCTGGGGTTCGTCATCTTCCCTTAGATGATTGGCTCATAAAGAGCTCCACATCAGACAGTGTTCAGCATGTGGCTCACCTGACTATTCAGGCGATCGAGCAACTAAGGTTCGTCATAAACTATCCCAAGTCACACCTTCAACCCTCTCAGCAGCTAGAGTTCATTGGGGCTCTCCTCAATACCTCTCAGGCCTGAGCCTTCCTCCCTATGGCCCTCCTGCAGTGGCTTATGGAGGTGGTCGGTGCTCCCCGGCAGAATCATCTCATGACAGCTCGGGGGATGCTGCATATGCTGGGCCACATGGCCTCCACAGTGCATGTGACCCTCTTGACCCATATCCAGATGTCAGGCTTAGTGGACTCTGAGCACTCAGTGGCAGCAGGCCACGGGCTGCCTCAGGGACTGAGAGGTGGTTACTGCACCCCTCACAGAATCCCAGTTTTAGAACTGCAAAACTTGTTCCAGGGTCTTCCCTTTGTCACCACTGCCCCACTGTGGATACTCACCATGGATGAATCCAAACTGGGCTGGGGCGCGCACTTCGACAGCCTGCAAATGCAGGACCTGTGGTCGGAGCAAGAGAGCCTGCACCAGAAACTTCCTGGAACTGTGAACTATTGCGACCGTTCTATGGGTGTTCTGGGCACACCTGACCAACCAGGTTGTCCTGATTCCGACAGACAATCAGGTTGCGATGTTCTATATCAACAAGCAGGGAGGCACAGGGTCATACCTACTATATTGGGAGGCAAGGCACATGTGGAGGTTTGCTGTTGCCCATGGGATGGAGCTGAGGGCATCCTATCTCTGCTGGGAGACCATCTCAGCAGGGTTCTTCAGCCACACCAATGGACTCTCAGCAGGAGTGTGGTGGAGCGCATCTTTCAGAAGTGGGGCAGTTCATTGCTGGATCTCTTCACCACGTTACACAATACCCATGTGGATTGCTTTTGCCCCTGGATGGCTTCCAATGATAGGCTGATCTCTGATGCCTTCCTCCTGAACTGGGGAGTGGGACAACTTTATGCATATCACCTGGTCCTGCTAGTGGTGAAGATGTTGCTGAAGCTCCAGGCAGACCAGGATACCATTATACTCATTGCCTTGTACTGGTCCAAGCAGCTGTGGTTTCCCCTGCTGACTTTGCCTCTCCCAGCGAGAGCCTGTCCATTTGGGCTGTGACCCAGATCTCATTTCTCAGCAGGGCAGGACATTGCCCCAGTGTCCGGTCCCTTGCTTTCATGGATTGGATGCTGAGAGAATAGCTCTTTCAGACCTTAATCTGCCTGGAGAGGTGACAGATGTTGTCCTGGCTTCCTGCAGGGATTTGACTCATCATTCCTATGCCTTTAAGTGGCGGAGGTTCTCACTTTGCACCAACAAGGTACTGGATCCCTTGTCCTGATTGGAGGATAGGCTACTGGAATATCTTCTGCATCTTTCAAACTCAGGCCTTGAGTCCATTTCAGTCTGACCATTTGAGTATGATTGGGGCCTACCATCATGGCTTGGAGGGCAGACCCGTCTCTGCTCAGTCACTGGTGGCCCGTTTCCTGTGCGGGCTTGCTTCTTTATAAGCCAGCGTGGGACCTTAATGTGGTGTTGGCGTAGCTCCTGTCAGCTTCCTTTGAACTGCTGGTGACCTGGCCACTGAAATCCTTGATCTGGAAGGTTCTGTTCCTCATGGTGCTCACCTTGGCTCACCGTTTCGGTGAGCTTCAGTCTTTGGTGGCTCACCCACAGTACACCAGGTTTCATCACAACTGGGTGCTGCTGCGAATGCACTTGCGTTTCTTATCCAAGGTAATCTCTTTCCATTTGAATCAGTCAGTGATCTTGCCCACTTTTTTTCCCAGGCCTCACTCCAACAGGGCGGAGGCTCAGCTGCACACATTGGACTGTAAATGTGCTCTGGCTTTTTATCTAAAACAGACGAGAACACATTGATGTTCTATCCAGCTCTTTGTCTTTATTGATCCCAAGCTGGGCATGGCTGTCTTCAAATGCACTCTGTCCATCTGGGTGGTGGACTGTATTTCCTTCGCCTTTGCTCACAATGGTCAAGCCATAGCTGCTTCCGTAGCCAGTCTGTGCTCTGTCTACACAGAGGAGATTTGCAAGGCTGCTATGTGGTCCTCTGTCCACACCTTCACAGCCCACTACTGTCTGGATGGGGATTCCCTGCATGACAGTAACTTTAGCCAAGCCATACTCCAGCATCTCTTTGGGACTTAGGTTCAACTCCTTCCCTCCGGCCCTTCTGTCCGTCCAGGCTACCGAAGAAGTCGTCTTGATGTGGATGTACGCTGAGTCAGTTAAGTCCCAAAGAGGGACTACACATGTTTCTTCCGGTTCTTGTTGCCCCAGTTGGGCTGTGGTTTTTTTTTTTTGTGTTCGGTAATCTGTAGCCATATGTGAGGACTTTCTCCATGAACAAGCAGGACGTGAGTGTAGTTAATTACCTGTATTCCTTATTCTTTATTTGCACAGCTTGATATACCGCCCATACTGGAGTGTCAGGGCGATGTACAATAAAAATATAGGCTGCCAGAAACAAAGGAGGGAAAAGGAATGCCATTAACTTATAGGAGAGCAATAGAAAAGGCAGAGAGGAGGATAGCAAAGGGACAGAGATAGACAGGAGACACCACTGACAATAGACAGGACAGGAAGGCAGAGGGCGGGAGGGGGGCTGAGGTAAGCGCACACTATTACATCACGGGGTCACTGCAGATGGGGGGGGGGTCCTACTGGGAGAGGGTGGAATGATCAGATGAGGCAGGGAGATCGTAAGCCTGACAAAGGTGGGTCTTGAAGTGATTTAAACCAGGGGAAAGATGACTCAGTAGGAGGGAGTGTGGTAGTGAATTCCACAGAGCGGAGCTTAAAAAGAAAAACGCGGCGTGACGGGTGAGTTCGAGATGGGCTTGAGAAGGAGGGGGGTGGGGGAAGGAAGAGACGATTACCATGGGCGGAGCGGAGTGACGGGGAGTAAGCTGGAGGAGGATGATATCAGCCAGATACTGGGGTGTGCAGGTATTCTTCATGAATAGCAGGAAAAAGTCCTCTCAACCCTCCCACCTCCCTGTGGAATTGTTTTTGGGATACTAGCATTGTATCCTACTGGAGATAAGATGATGCCATGGCAGGTGGGAAGACAGGCGCGCATGAGTGATGGAGGCTCCCAAAAGCTTCCAATGGAAGCTGGGAAGCATTCCCACGTGGGGCTCTGTCGAGGACGTCATCCATATGTGAGGACTTATTCCTACTGTTCACGGAGAACACCTGCTTACAGGTAAGTAACTACGATATACTGAAGAGAGTTCTTGTTGCTGTCAGTAATAGGACTCAAAATTAGCAAATTTTTTTGCATGTTGATTTCTATGGGGGAAGGTCATAATTCTGCTTTGCACTCCTTGTTGGGGGATTTATTGCAGTGAATGCTGCATGTATATTCAAGAACAAAAAGCCAAGAGCCATACAGCCGAATGCAGAAACCCCATGTTAGAGCCCAGTGCTTAAAGCTCTAGCGCAGGGTTTCATAGTGTGAGTTTAATGCTGACTTTTTGAACTGGGATGCAATATACAAATTACCCAGGGCACAAAAAGTCAGCGTTAAACTGGGAGAGCAAGCCAAACACATGCACACAGAAGTTGGCGCAAGTTTGGCATACTGTCCTGGACAAACGGGTCATCTAAGGTGAAGTTTGACACTTCACCTCAGATGATCCAAGCATCAAGGAAAGCCCCCTGATGCCATTGGCACACTTTCAGAGGCCAGCATCCACTCCGAACACTGACCCCCTCTGATAGAAACAAGATTTTTTCCCCCTTCTGCCCACCAAAGCAAACTAAACCCTGGTAGCCTAGTGTCCCTGATTTCCCCCCCCCCCCCACACCAGTATCTTAAATGGTGGGGCAGGAGCATTGCCCACACGCTACCATCCCTGTACTACTGTCTTGTAAAATGGCGGCGCCTAGCCTCATGCAGTGCATCCTGGGATGCATTGGGTGAGGTGAGACTGCCATATAAAGCAAAAAATGCCTTATATGGCAAAGAGACCCCCTATGTTGCATCCTGGAAAGCAGGAGCTGTAAGATTGTGCCATCCAGTCAATGCTGATTCCTGGTGACCCAGCCTCTGGGCTTTCTTAACAAGGTGTGGCTGGATATAGATTGTGAGGCCTTTCTTCTACACAGTAAGTCTGCGGCATCTAGTATTCAAAGGTGATCATCCATCCAAATGCTAACCATCAGATCATCCAAGATCAGGCTTATTCAGGGTGTGAAGCTGTAGTTATAATTATGTTTTGGTATTATAGTTGTGCTATGGTTTTTGCTTTTTTCTTTTTTTTTTCTTGTCTGATCACCTTGCATTGCATTTGTTTTTTGCAGAATATATATTTACATTTAACACCAAGTGGGAGTGTCAAGGAGGTTTTTGTGGTGTGTTTTTTTTTGTTGTTGGTTTTTTTTATTAGAGTCCCAGGTTATATAATTCAACTTCCACGAATTTAGCTGTAAAAAAGCAGCATTGCGAAAGCTTATTTTAATTTAAATTATATAGCCGGGGAATATATTGCATTTACTTTTTCTTGGGCAACCTTCTGACAGGTATTCTAAGGAATGAACCGTTTGCTCCTTGATTATAGGTCTGAGAAGCCCCCTCCCCCATTTCGGGTACCTTGGATGGTGACTGTAACTCTTTATGTAGATTATTCCGGACCTTTACCATCTTCTCAGTACAGAAGTACTTTTTCATGTTTCTCCTGAATCTTCATCCTTTCAATTTCACATAATGGCCATGTGTCCTTGACTTCTTTTCCTTGAAGTTCCTGAATGTTTTTGCCATTTCCCCCTCTCCTTTCCAATCTTCGGTGAGTAAATATGACTCATATACAACAGTTTCTTAAGATACGTACATGTAGTAGTGCACATGTATTTGTAACCGGCAATGAGCCTTTGAGGACTCCCAGGATATAAATGGAAATAAGGAAGTAGCATGCAGCAGCTGTGTGTGTCTGCTGTTGGTGTACAGCAGGAAAGCGGCAATGAGGCTGCTGGGACTCTGAGACCTGAGCTAGATCAATCATTGATTTGCCCTTTGAGCACTGGAGTGTGTCGCTGCTATTGCTATATCACACTGCCTCTGTCAATGACCTTCCTTCATGTACTAGGGCAAACACCAAACAGTCCTCATGTTTTCAATCTGTGTTGAGGCCTGGGACAGTAAGAGAGAGGAATACAACGTGACCTGATCTTTTCAACTCTTCCTTCTCAGCTTTATCGCTCTTAACATTTACTCGCATAGGCAAACGTGCTGATCTTTATTTCAAGTTTTTCAGACAACATATGAACACATTTTACCTTCTAGTTGTGATGCTACAGTGCATAATAAGAGAACTGCTCTACTGGGTCAAACCAGATGTCCAAGTCCAGTATCCTGTTTCCAGCAGTGGCTAATCTAGATCACAGGTACCTGGCAGGATCCCAAAAGTATCTAGATTTCATGCTGCTTATCCCAGGGGCAAGAAATGGTGTATTCCAAGTCTATCTGGTTAACACTTTACAGCCTTTTTCCTCCAGGAACTTGTCCAAACCTTTTCTCAAATCCATCTCTGGTAACTGCTTTTACAACATCCTCCAGCAACAAATTCCAGAGCTTAATTGTGCATTGGGTGAAAAAATATTTTCTCTTATATCTATTCAATATACTATTTAGTAACTGCTTGGAGTATCTCCAAGTCTTTGTGCTTTTTGAAAGCATAAAGAACCAATTCGTGTTTAGCTCATTCCACTCTGCTCATGATTTATACCCCTTCACCTGTCTCCTCGCAAAACGGAGCAACCCTAAACCATTTAGCCGTTCTCCCTAGGGGAGCTGTCTCGTCCCTTTTAGCATGTTGCTTGCCCTTACCTGTACCTTTTCTCATTCCACTGTGCCTTTTTTTATTTTTTTTTGCAATGTGGTGTCCGGAATTGCACATGATATTCAACATACAGTCGCACTATGGAGCAATACAGAGACATTATGATATTCTCTATGTTGTTTTCCTTTTCTTTTCAGCCTTCAAGCTGGAAATACCACTCGTCGGCTGACGAGGACAGTGGTGCAGTAATAGCAGCCCCTTGCTCCATCCCGGAGCCTAAGTGCACTTCTTCTGCTGTGTGCCCAGGCCCGACAGGACAGGCAGAAGAACGTGGCCTTGGGAACTAGAAAAGCTAGGGTTTGAATCTCACTCTTCCTACTTGCTCTTATCTTTGTATTGCCTCGGGTACTCGCTCACGTGGAAAGTTGTTTGGGGCTGGAGCTGATCATACCTCTGTATGTATTGCCATTATACAGTACTGCATGTGTTCACTTTTATTATAAAAATAATAGTATTAGAATTGGGCCCAGATTCCCCGCGCCCCAAGACGATAAGCTAAGAGCACAGAAGAGGTGAACCTGGATCCCTCATTCTCAAGATTTTGGCTTGTGCCCAAGGATTGGACTTGCAATGCTTCGTTTTTCTATATTTTTGCCTTATAATGAAGTTGGAGCTCTGGTATCCCTTTTTTTTTTACACATTTCCATTTAGTACAAGGAAAACCTCACAAAGGTAAATACAAAGCAAAGAAACATAAGATTTAGCCCCTATTATGAGAAGATAATGTCAGTATAAAACAAAAATCACTCATTAGGTAATAAGCTATTAAGCCAAATACACAGGTGGCATAATCATAGCTAACTCACAATTGCTGATCACCAAATTATTTCTTTTTATCGAAATGAGATACATCCTGAAACCCAGAAGTATTTCCTTATAGAGTAATTATACATTTACGTGGGAACCTTAAATAAAAAGTAGAGTATCCCCTTCTTCTCAGGCTCCATGAGAGCACAACTCTCCAATTGGCAGAATTACTATTTGTGTTTGTTTATTTATATTCGATATACTGCCCTTAATTCCATCAAGGCGGTGTGCAATAAAAACATCGCATAAAAAAGGAAGGGGAAAGAGCGCCATTACTTGATAGGAAAGAGAGAGCCGTCATTCAGAAGGGGAATATGTAGCTCTAGAATTTCCTGCACGTCCCTCCTTCACACCAAAGCTTTCACTTTCTTATTCTTAAGATAACAAAATGTTCTGACAGATACTGGCTTTCACTTTATAGGAACTTGTCTTCCGATACTGGGATAATTGCATTAAATCAATGTAATGATTCATTTATCATCTTCCCGGTTGTAAAAATAGTCCATTTTTTAAATGTTATTTCATCTGATAATGTCTTTTAAAAAAAAAATACTGTAGGGAAAAAAACCCTCAAGGAGAGGTACAATGCAAATTTATTAAAAGATATTTCATAAATAAATCTTTTTACATTATTACCCAAATACCCATTCCCCAAAGGCCCCATCCACCCAGTTTGATACCTAACCCATGCCAATTCCTCCCAAACCCTTAACCATCATCTTATACCATGTTCACATCCAGAATTCCATTGCCACGGTTCACCAAATGCACTTTCCTGAACAAATGCACTGCAATGTATGCCTTGGAATCGATGCTAGCTCTGGCGACCCAAAACTGGCCTGGAGGAAGTGTAAATATCCATTTTTAGTTCGCATGCAGAATAACATGTTTTACAATCTGAATGTAGATGCACGCTGCACCCCAATTTTGCCCATGTACATGCATCGTCATGCCAAAACACACACTTATGCCGGTCAGTATTGTCTGAGAAGTCACTTACCTGCATGTGTGTCCAGGTATGCCCAGGAATCACTTCCTTACTGGCTGCCACTCAACATGTAAGTGCTCTTGAATACCACGCTCTTCAGAATCAGTGTGGTTTACATCTATACTAACAGGTACTTTTTATTCCCTTGTCCCCAAAGGACTCACAATCTAAGTATACCTGAGGCAATGGAGGGTTAAGTGGCTTGCCCAAGGCCACAAGGAGTGGCCATGGGACTAGAGACCCCAGTCCCTCCAGCCTGAGGTTGCTTGTCCCCATGTGGGAATTGAACCCCTGGCCTTCTGGCCTGAGGTAACCTGTCCCAACCACTGGGCCACTCCTCCCTTCTAATTACTGCATTAGAATCAATTAGAATAGTAAAATATACTAGCAAGAAGCATAAGCACAGTGAAATAATGCTTGGAGGAGGGATAAATAACCTGAGGATAAAACCAAACACTTTCTAAATCATGTAAAAAGGCGAGGAGCAGATATTTAAAAGCACTCACCTAAATAGCCACTGACCACATTACACGTATAATCTGATTGAAAGAGGCCAGATATATTACAGCAACAATAAACAACAATAACGGCAACAATAACAACAGCAACAATAAAAAAACAAATCCATACAGCAAATTAGTAAAACAAATTTAATGCATTTTAAACACAGAAATATTCAATCTAAGTATTAAAACATGGCCGTGGGGTTTTTTTATGCTTGGGGAAAATACTTCTCAATGCTTTGAGGAGACTGCTGTGTTTAATGCCAGCATGGTACATGTTCAGATTTAATTCATTGAATTTTTTAATAGTTTGGTGTATGAGTTTACAATTTACTGTTGTCATTATGCATAAATACAGCACTGGATAGCAGCACTCAATAGACCTATTTTATTTAGCTGCTGTGGCCATATATTTAAAAAAACAAATGCTGACCATGATGGCTGAGTGTTGACTCGCACAATCTTAGCCATTTTTTAAAACTCAAATAATTTGATTCCTACCTGGTTGTATAGTCTAAAGATTAGGTGCAGTTGGCGAAAAGACTGTGCATGTCCCTTTTCTGCAAAATGACAAAGACCTCCTGTACCTGGACAACTTTACACGAGAAACTTTAGAGATTCTGGGCCAGTGTCCTTCAGCACTCTACGAGTTACTGATAATAACTGGTAAGCAGTGTAATTCTTCAAGAAGCAGTGTTGCCTTTACCGTGGGACCTCCCTAGAGCCACCTTAGCTGCTGCAGTTTCAACTCTATTTATTTATTTTATTTATTTAACAGTTTTTCTATACCGCACTTTTCAATATCAGTGCGGTTTACAAATAGCAAAATCTGCAAAGACCAGGGGAACAGCTTTGCACATACAGAGAACAGGATCTTTTAACTTGGAGCTGAACTAGTGAACTATTTACATAACCGACCACTCAAGTTGTGGTATGGTAACTATTTACAGGTAATACATTAAACACAAACGGGGTAGAAGGGTTGAGTCTTAACAGATAGTAAAATCAACAATGTGGGTTCACAGCCGATTATTAGGTGCAAGTTAATGAGTAAGATGTTTGACTAACCTGGGTCAGTTGTAGGTGAGTTGGGTACTCTAAACTTCAAGAATCCCATATATAATGGTCCCAGTTTTAAACTGGTGACTGCTGCTGCTGAATATTACCTCATTGTCCTGAAATAGCCTAGATGTAAGTAACTAATGATTGCATAACTTTCTTCAATTTAAATATCTAAAAAAAAAAAAAGCTGAAGTGGTTGAACCAGTCGCAGCTTGGCAAAGGAATGCTTAGCAGGTGTAAAATATGAGAATGTACTTTTAGAGCCAGATCTAACATAATTCACAAATTTCTTATGCGAGTTTTGAAAGTAACAGGTGAATAAACCATTGCTTTATAGGAAAATTATCTCCATTCAGGTATCATTCCCTCCCTATGAAATCTTGGTGTTGCTATTAACTTTTAAGTTGTACCATCAGGATCCAGTCTAAGGTTGCTGGCATGCACTTAAGGACTTACTGAGTTAGAATTAGTTCTTTTTCAATGGGAGAAATATCTAAGTATTTTCAGAATAAAAATGATATTTCCCTCCAAAATGCTGAAATGTACATATTAAAGGGGGCAAGGAAAAGGAACTAGGGGTGTCCATAGGTTTATACATTTTTATTTCAAGGACAATTTTTTAAATGTAAGAGTTGCCTGTGGCTGCTGCCCAAACAATAAAAAGGCTGAAAGGTTACTAGAGGTTTCTAGGTAAACTTAAAAAAACCCAAACAAACCTCAAATTTGTTTCCCCCTCCTCCCTACTTTTATTAAGTTGTCATGGGCTGACCTAATAAACCTTTAGATATTGTTTCACTGAATTTCTGACAAGAAAAGTCTTCGTAGTAAGTCTTTAGAGCAGGAGTCGATAAATTCAGCAGGCAAAAAATCCAGGAAGGCTTTTTCATGGAGCTCAAGACTAGACAGGGAAACTTGGTCCAACCAGGAAACAGGAACTAATTTTACCAGAAATATAAGATGTAGCTAAGAATAGACTGGTTAGAGACAGCCTCCCAGGGAGCATAATAGCTCCTCCTAGAAGACTAGTGCCTTCCAAACCTAGGGACACAAATTCAAGGCCAGGCCATTATAGTACTGTGGGAAAACAAACTAAAATCAGATTTTTTTAAAGTGTTTCAGATTAAAAATTATATGAAATGACAAGGGACATGTAATTTATATTTCCTATGTTTCAAATGAATGTACGTCCCTAAAAGGGACTAATCCTTTGGGGACGACACAGTTTAGCAGCTAAGATGTCAAAAGGCAGTTTTGTTTCACGATGCTGTGTACTCTTGCAGTTATAAAGGAAGATATCAGTTGACTAACAGTACCCCTAATTCCATTCTTGCTATTCTTTCAAACTAAATATGGTGATTGGCTATGTCAAAAGCTGAAGTTAAATCTGGCAAAACAAGTACCCCAAATCTTCTCAATCTAGGCTGCAAAGCAAGAGAAAACTTTCAGTGCTAAAATCAGCCCTTACAGCAAGAGAGTAGAGCCATTGCGGAAAAAGACAAGGAAGAAGCATGAGTCACTTTATATAACATGTTGAAACATTTTGACAAGCAGTTGAACAAGCCTGTCTCAGCCATTCTTCCAAATCCCATGGCAGCTGATGTCATTATGAATCTGAAACCAGCCCTATTACCTTGCTATTTCTATCTTGGATTTCAGAGGGAGAGAAGCTTGTGTTAAGAAGGTGTAAGCTTCTGAGGGAAAAGGGCTTAGAGACCAGAGAGAGAAAAGAGCACAAAAGAGGCTGGACTGTGATTTGAATTTGTGTGTCAGAGAAATGTTAGACTCTGTGGTGTAGAGAAGACATTGCGCAGTGAGGAGCTTGATAGAAAATACACTGAGAAGAGCACTTCCAACGTTGGTGCTGCTTTATCCCTTTGGGGTCTTCTGGTGACTTGGGGTCTTCCTGACAATATTTGTGCCACATTATCCCTCGTTGGTATTTTGGGGTTATAGTGTTAATTTATACCCGATATACCACCTATAGTGGGTAGCAGCTAGGCGGTTAAGGGTTGCATTCGGGTACTGTATGTATTTCCCTGTCCCCAAAGGGCCCACAAGCTACGGTCAAACCTGAGGCAGTGGAGGGTTCTACCAGTGCTTTTTCTGCTTCCCCCTCTTGTGGTTGTTGTTTCACCGTTTGTGTCCCTTTGCCCTTATGGTGCTTGGAGTCTGTCACTGCCAGTGCCTTTTACTTCTCTTTTGGTGCCTTGTGGCTTTTATGCCATTCTTGATATTTTGTAATGCTGCTGTTTGTTACAAATGCCTGTGATTAAATTTTAAGCATTGAAAATGGATGGGAACACGCATTAAAATGCAAAATTGCTTTCTCCATTGACTTTAATGGAAATGAGGCATTCAGTAATTGCAATTGAACTGAATGGGTGATGGATCAAAAAGAAAATGAACCATTTTTCCCATTCATTTCTCTAATCTTAACAAGACTGCAACCATCCTTTCAGGACAAACGTGAAATCTGTGTGACCTTCTCATGCTGCATGGAAACATGTTCTTGTTTTATCAAGGCTTAAAGATCCTATGATGGACCCCTCCCTCCTTTGCAATACTAACTCCATGAACCTCCTGACCATTCCTACTCTAAAGGTGAGTAGTCGACAAACCACTTGCAAGTGCGCATTCTCACTCTATACCCTATCAAACTGGAATTCCACTCCCAAAACAGATAAGATTCTAATAACCAAATTCTGCAGGAAGCTAAACACTCGCCTGTTCTTACAATACTTTGAAGACAACACCTAGCACCTATTATGAATGTGTTGCATACAATTGTGCCTCATAGAAACATAGTAAATGACGGCAGATAAAGACCAGCATGGTCCATCCAGTCTGCCCAGCAGTACGGCAAGAGTAGGTGCACCTGTCGCTCTGTGCAGGCCACCCCTCCCCATGTCTTTGTTTAGGGGTGGACCCACCAGTCCATGTAGGACACCCCTATTTGTTGAGAAGTTAGATGGTTCAGTTTATTTTGTTTTTATCCTGTTGCTGTAAAGGGATCCGCTGTGCTTGTCCCATGCTGTTTTGAATTCCGTCACCGTGTTTGCCCCCACCACTTCCATCGGGAGAGCATTCCAAGCATCCACCACCCTTTCAGTGAAAAAAATATTTCCTTTACCACCTTGCAGCTTCATGTTATGCCCTCTAGTTTTGCAGCTTCCCAGTCTTTGGAAGAGGTTGGTTTGTTTGTTCATTGTTCCTCTTTAAGTATTTAAAGGTCTGAATCATATCTCCCCTATCCCTCCTCTCCTCCAAAGTGTACATATTTAGGTCTTCAAGTCTCTTCTCATAAGGTTGCTTATGCAGGCTCCAAATCATTTTGGTCGCCTTCCTCTGAACAGTTTCCAGTCTTTTTACATCCTTTGCACAATATGGTCTCCAAAACTGAACACAGTATTCCAAGTGAGGTCTCACCAGTGACTTATACAGTGGCATTAGTACCTCTTCCTTTCTGCTGGTAATCCCTCTTTGTATGCAGCCCAACATCCTCCTGACTTTTGCCACCGCCTTGTCGCACTGTTTTGCCACCTTGAGATCTACAGAAATAATCACATCAAAGTCTTTCTCCTGCTCTGTGCACACCAACCTCTCGCCCCCTATCGCGTACATTTCCCTTGGATTTCTGCTACCCAAGTGCATGCCACTGCACTTTTTCACATTAAATCGTAATTGCCAAGCATTAGACCATTCTTCCAGCTTTTGTATATCTTTCCTCATGTTATCCACTCCCTCGGGGGAGTCCACTATGTTGTAAATTTTTGTCATCTGCAAAAAGACAGACTCTTCCATTCAGTCCTTCAGCAATATCACTCACAAATACCTTGAACAGTGCTGGGCCCGGGCCCAGGACCGAACCCTGGGGCACCCCGCTAATCACCTTCCATTCATCAGAGTGAGCTCCATTTACCATCACCTTCTGTCGTCTGTCAGTCAACAAATTTCTAATCCAGTTTACCATCTTGGGACCCATCCCCAAGCTACTGAGTTTGACAAGCCTCCTATGAGGAACAGTATCAAAGGCTTTGCTGAAATCCAGGTAGATGATATCCATCGCATGCCCCTGATCTAGTTCCTTGGTCACCCAGTCAAAGAACTCAATCAGATTTGTTTGGCAAGACCGTCCTTCAGTAAAACCATATTGCCTCGGATCTTGCAACCTGTTGATTTTGAGAAAGTTCACTATTCACTCTTTCAGGAGCGCCTCCATTACTTTTCCCGCCACTGAGGTAAGGCTCACGGGTCTGTAGTTTGACACTTCTTCCCTGTCACCACTTTTGTGTAGATGTACGACATCAGCCATTCTCCAGTCCTGAGGATCCTCTCCTGTTTCCAAGGATCTGTTGAATACATCCTTTAACGGCCCTGCAAGAACCTCTCTGAGCTTTTTCAGTATCCTGGGATGTATCCCGTCCGGTCCCATGGCTTTGTCCACTTTCAGTTTAGCAAGTTGCTCCAACACCTCGTCCTTCTGTGAATGGTGTGGTATCTACTTTATTCCCATTTTTATATTTGGGAGTCACAGCTGGTCCATCTCCAGGATTTTCTTTAGTAAAAACAGAGCAGAAGTATTTGTTTAGCAATTTCGCTTTTTCTAAGTCACTTTCCACGAGTCCTTTCCCAGCACTTCTGAGTCCTGCAATTCCAACTCTGATCTTCTTCCTTTCCCAAATATACCCAAAGAAAGTTTTGTCACCACCCTTAACATCTTTAGCCATCTTTTCCTCTGCCTTTGATTTTGCTATCCTTATTTCTCTTTTTGACTCTGAGTTTGATCCTGTATTCATTTCTGTGTTCTTCTGTTTGCAAGCTTTTGAATTTTGTGAAAGCTGTGTTTTTTGCCTTTATTTGAGCAGCCACTTCTTTGGAAAACCAAATAGGTTTCCTTCTCCTCTTGTTTTTATTTACTTTTTTTACATATTTATCTGTTGCCCCTTTTATTGCCACCTTTAGTTTAGCCCATTGCAATTCCACTTCCCTTATCTCCTTCCACCCTGTCATCTCCTTCCACCCTGTCATCTCCTCCTTTAGGTACTCGGCCATTTTATTGAAGTCTGTGTTTTTGAAGTTTAGGACTTTGAGCTTGCTATGTTTGGCCTGTACCTTGGCTTTTATCTTAAACCACACTGTGTGATGATCGCTGTTACTCACAGGGGCACTCACGCAGACATTCAACACACTATCACCGTTGGTGAGCACTAAATCCAGTGTTGAGCTTTCCCTGGTTGGTTCCATCACCATTTGTCTAAGTGATGCATCTTGGAGAGCATCTACAATTTTTTTTGCTTCTTTCCAGATGTGCAGAAGGAGTAATCCAATCCACATCAGGTAGATTAAAGTCACCCAAAATGATTGCTTCCCCCTTTGTGGCTGTCTTGGCAGTATCTATAATCAATTCGTTATCTATCTCTTCAATTTGAGTCAGAGGTCTGTAGACTACAGCAGTATGGATGACAGTGCCATCTCCTCTTAACAACACAATCCAGAGCGCTTCTTCTTTTCCCCATGTCCCCTGCATTTCAGTAGCTTTAATATTGCTTTTGACATACAGGGCTACTCCTCCTCCTCCTTTTCCATTTTTTCTGTCTCTTCTGAATAGATTATAGCCAGCTATGGCTATATCCCAATCATGCGATTCATTAAACCTCAATAGATAGATAACCCTACTACCATTTTCTCTTTGCCTGCCCAAGTTACTCGCCACTTCTCTTATGCTTTCATCTTAACAGAATGTAAAGTTAGTTGGTTATATTAACACCCTAAGTTAATCTGTTCAGTTTAATATTCTACAAATTCCTAATATTCTACAAATGTACAAGACAGCAGGCTCCTCCCTGGCACATTCTAAAACATTGTCTAGCTGGCGCATGAGATCCCTCTACATTCATACCAAGTAGGCAGGTAACAAAGCGATCCTCATGTCCACCAGCCACCCATTTATCTACATGCCTAATGATCAAATCTTCAACTTTAACGGTCCTGGCGAAACATCCTTGGTGCGAGAGGGTATTACATCACTTGGAGGACAGGTCATAGCTATAGGATTGCTTCCTGCCACGCCAAACGGATGCTCTTTTTCTTTTTTTTTCTTTTATCATGTGACCTCTTTCCTCCATGACAGTAGAGAGGCTGCAGACTAGAGATAGGACTTCTCTACTATATTCCTGTAGGTCCTTTCTATATGCCTCTGTCATCCTCAGCTCCTGGGTCCATGTCTGCCACTCCAGCTTCCAGAGATTGGACATTTTATTTATTTATTTAGCAAGCATTTGTATCCCGCTCCTTCCAGCGATCAGAAGCGGGTAGGATTACATTGAGAAACTGCCGAATCAGGGCAGGTACAATTTTTGTTTACAAACAGATTGGTAGAGAAGCAAGTCACACAGAGTTAACACTTCTTATCTATGGGGGAAGTTATTTACATATATACATTTATACATGATAGGTTTTCTGTGGAAGGGGGTTTGAATTTGACAACTTAATTGAATTTGACAACATAATTGAATTTCAATCCATAGAGATTCTATAGTGTATTTTGTTTCCTGAAAAACTTTACCTCAATGCCCTCTCTAATACAGAGTGCAACCTCTCCACCAATTTGATCTACTCTATTAATGTGATATAATTTGTACCCAGATATCACGGTATCGCATTGGTTGTCGTCCATGAACTGACCAGAGGGGAAGCCATTTTGGACCTAGTCCTTAGTGGAACACCATATCTGGTGCAAGAATTAAGGGTGTTGGGGGCCACTTGGCAATAGTGATCATAGCATGATTGTGTTTGATTTAATTAATGGAGAAGGGATGGTAAAGAAATCCACAGTACTACCTTAACTTTCAAAAGGGAGACTATGATAAAATAAGGAAAATAGTTAAGAAAAAACTAAAAGGAGCAGTTGCAAAGGTTAAAGACTTACATCAAGCTTGGGTGTTTAGAAATACTATCTTGGAAGCCCAGACCAGTTGTATTCCACACATTAAGAAAAGTGGTTAAAACTGGCAGCATTGTTTAAAGGTGATGTCAGAGAGGCTGTTGCCAAAAAAGCATCTTTCAGGAAATGGAAAAAAGAACCAAATGACAAACTGGAAACACAAGCACCGGCAAGTTAAATGCAAGGCATTGATAAGGCAGGCATAGAGAGAATTTGAGAAGAAGCTTGCTGTGGAAGCAAACACTCATAATAGAGGCTCTTTCAAGTACATTCGTAGCAAAAAAAAAAAAACCTGTGAGAGAGTCAGTTGGACCATTAGATGATAGAGGGGTAAAAGGGGCACTAAGAGGGGACAAGACCATAGTGGAGGGACTGAATTCTTTGCTTTGGTCTTTACTGAGGAAGATGTAGGAATGTTACCCATGACTGAATTGGTATCTAAAGGTGATACTGTGGAAGAATTGAAAGAAATATTGATACACCGGGAAGATGTATTACAACTGTTTGATAAACTGAAGAATAGCAAATCACCTGGACCAGATGGTGTACATCCAAGGGTGTTGAAAGAACTGAACTATGAGATTGCAGACCTGTTATTAGTAATCTGTGAACTATCATAAAAATCTTCTGTAATACACTGGCCATCCTCCAATCTTCAGGTAACGCCAATTTTTTTTTTTTTAAGAAGGGTTCCAGGGGTGATCTGGAAAACTACAGACCGGTGAGCCTGATGTCAGTACCAGGAAAAATGGTGGAAACCATAATAAAGAACAAAATTACTGAACATGTAGATAGTCATGGCTTAACTGGAGACAGCCAACATGGCTTTAGACAAGAAAGATCTTGTCTTACTAATCTGTTATGTTTTTTTGTAGGTGAGAATAAACAAGTAAACAAAGGTGAGTTGGTTGATATAGTGCATCTGGACTTTCAGAAAGCCTTTGACAAGGTCTCTCATCAGAGATTTTTGGCAAAACTAAAAAGTCATGGGATAGGAGACAGTGTACTATAGTGGATCAGGAACTGGTTAAAAGATAGAAAGCAGAGGGTAGGGCTAAATGGCCAATTTTCCCAATGGAGAAAGGTGAATAGTGGAGTACCCCAGGGATCTGTGCTGGGTCCACTTCTTTTTACCATATTCATAAATGACCTGGAAATGGGAATAGCAAGTGACACAAAACTATTTAAAGTTGTTAAAACCCATGAGGATTGTGGAAAATTGCAAGAGGATCTTGTTAAATTGGAAGACTGGGCATCCAAATGGCAGATGAAATTTAATGTTGACAAGTGCAAAGTTGTGCACCTAGGAAAGAACAACCCAAACTATGGTTACACAATGCAAGGTTCCACATTAGGAACCCCCACCCAGGAAAAAGATTTAGGCGACATTGTGGATAACATGTTAAAATCCCTCCGCCCAGTGTGCAGCGGCGGCCAAGAGAGCAAATAGAATGCTAGGTATGATAAGGAAAGGAATGGAAAATAAAACAAAAGATATTATAATGCCTCTATATCGTTCCATGGTGAGACCGCACCTTGAATATTGTGTGCAATTCTGGTCACCGTATCTTAAAAAGGATATAGCGTTATTAGAAAAGGTACAGAGAAGAGCCAACAAAATGGTAAAGGGGATGGAAGGATACCCCTATGAAGAGAGGCTGAAAAGGTTAGGGCTCTTCAACCTGGAAAGAGACACCTGAGGGGAGATATGATAGAGGTCTATAAATTAATGACTGGAGTGGAATGGATAAACATAGATCAATTGTTTTACGTCATCAGAATATAGAAAGACTAGGGGACATGTGGTGAAGCTACAGGGTAACTTATTTAAAACTAATAAGAGAAAATATGTTTTCACTCAGCATATAATCAAACTCTGGAATTTATTACCGGAGGATGTAGTAAAAGCTGTTAGTGTAGCTGGGTTTTAAGACATTGCAGAGACCATGGCGGGGTGGAGGCATGGGCGCCCCAGATATGCGGAGCTATAATATAGCCTGCTTGCTGAGGAATCTACGTGATTGGCTGGGCATCACGGTGGATTATACGCCTTTAGTGTATGAACAGGAAATAGCGAAGCCGTTGGCCTTGAGATTTGTATTACATATGACAGCGACGGGCTTGTCCCCGATGTTAGGGAGCCACCCTATCTTTAAGGTTATGAGGCTGGTGTGGCGTATGTTATGTCAGGAGTGTTTGTGGAACCCCAGGTTAACCCCATTTTTGCCTTTATATGGGAACGGGGCTTTTTGGCCGGGGCTGCAGGGGGGGAGTGTTTCGGGGGTGGGAGTCTAAGGGAATAGTAGCTTTAGAACAGGGGGTAAATGAAGTAGGGCAGCTTTTGTAGTTTGCAGATTTGCATTGTAGCTATGGTTTGGTGAATAGGGATTGGTTCCACTATATGCAAGTGAGTAGTTATATCCGCAGTCTGGACAAGAAGGACCTGCATACGGATATCTGTTCTAAATTTGAGGAATTGATGTATGCGGGAGGAGAACAGCAGACGCGGGTAGCTTTTTTGCACAAGGAGTATCTCCGATTAAAAGGGTTTCCGGAAGAGCGGGAGCTGGCTGCTGCATGGACACATGATCTGGGGGCAGAGGTTAGCGGGGAGGATATGGCAAATTTACTAGCCGATATCCCCAGGAGGATTAAGACTGCACGGTTTCGAGATATGCAATACCGTATCTTGCGCTGATGTTATTTTGCCCCTTGTAGAGCGTTTCGAGCGGGTAGCAGTGCCACTGCGAGTTGCCCTCGCTGTGTGATAGCTAGAGCTGACTTAGGACACATGTGGTGGCAGTGTTTAGCAGTGGTCCGATTTTGGAGGAGTATTGTGGAGTGCCTTGCCACCATTTTGGGATGTCCACTTAAAAGAGATCCTCGAGTGTTGGTATTGGGTGGGACTAGATGGGCAGAGGGCTTGGGAGGTGGTCAGAGACGTTGGTTAGGCAAGGTATTGCTGATAGCGCGGAAAGTGATACTGTTAAACTGGCTGATGCCAAGAGGCCCGACTATGGGTCAGTGGAGGAGGGAGGTTTATGGGTTGTTACTCCTTGAACAACAAGGGGTTAGGCAGGGGGAAGTGGCCACTGGGTTGTTTTTGGAGGAATGGGGCCCCTTCTTACACAGATTGTCGCCACGGAATAGGAGTAGAATTCTCAATGTAATTTATTGAAGGTCAATGGGGGGGGGGTGTGGATCTGTTGTGTCTGTGGAACTGGGGGAGGGAGGGAATAGAGGTTAGGGTTATTGGAGAGTGAAGGACTGAAGACCCAGGTGGGGGGAGGGTGGAGATATATCAATAGGTGGTTGGGGAGGGTTCCTGGGTTCTGTGAAATAGGGTGGGCGGTGGTTGGGTAGAGTGGTGAATGGGGGTAGTATATTGGATCTTGGCTATTTGGGGTTCGATGATTGTTGCACCATCCATGCTTCGCCCCGAGGAATTGGTTGCACTCTTGGGTGTTATTATTGGTAGTACCTGTGTATAGCGTCTGCTGTTATCTGTTAATTTGGAATACTCTTTGTGTATTTTATAGTACAGGGGACAGGTTATTGTTCTACTAGAGTAATTTTGAAGTGCGTGAAGTGGGGAGTGTAGGGGGAGGTGGGTGGTAGGAGGGGTGGGGGGGAGAAAACTTTAAAAGATTGTGAATTGTTTTAAGACTGTGAGTGTTGTATTGTTGGAATGTACTGCAAAGTTGTTTTTTTTTTTTGATGATGCTACTATAACTATGCTCAATAAAACAAATTTAAACATGAATAGTTTCTGGAGGAAAGGTCCATAAACCATTATTAAAAGGGACCCTGGAAATCACTGCTTGACCCAATACAAACATTGTGGAACCTGTGTCTTTTGGGGAAACTGCTAGGTACTTGTGACCTGGATTGACCACTGTTGGAAACAGGATACTGGGCTTGATGAACCTTGGTCTGACCAAGTATGGCATATCTTATGTTCTTATGTCCTTCCGCCAGGTCTCTGAGATACCAGTCATATTTAACCTTTCATTTAGTGCTATATATTCTAACTCTCCCATCTGATTTTTGGACAGTTTTGCAAAACAGCTTAGTTCCCCTCACTGAGAGGGTTCTGGTTAATAACACCACAACATACCGTGAGTTATAATGAAACTTCTACTTTACTGTTTTAACATCGGGGCACGGTACCTTTTTGAAAGTCATTTCAGAATTCATTTTACACTTTATAGACTATTCATAGCTCCATTCTGTCACTCAATCTGCATCCAATCCATCACGCCTTCAACTTGAGATATTCTGATTCGGCTTCCTGGTCCAGTTAGGGTTGCCAGCTTTCAGAATGAGAGAAATTTGCCACCTGCCACTGCCCTTACCATACCACTTTGCCCTCCCTTGCTCCAGCCATTGCCCCTCTTTCCCCCACTATAGTAAGTAAGCAAAGGAATCCACATTGAACGCCATACCTACTTTTATATCTGGCAGACTGGGTAATAATGAAAGCCTCAGTTTCCACAGGTAAAGTGCTATTGTAGCTGTGGGAAGGGCTTTGATTATAGTTTAATGTTTACTGTTCAATATTCACATAGCCTTGCCATCCACATGCAACAACATCAACCCCAAATAAAGATGAGAAATAATGAGCCCTCTGTTTAGGGGAAAAGACCACAGAACTTCACCTTGGGAGAAACTCCCCCTTACCTTGTTTCTTCTTATTGCTCATAAAAACCTCTTCAAAACAATACAACCACTTATGAACCTTGTCTGTACTCAAACAATAGTGTTGCTTTGCTGTTAGGCAATATGTGGTTAACTGAGAACTGTTTTGATTGGTTGTTTTGAGCTGTACTGCTGTAACGAGCATTTTTTCTCACACTTTTGCACACACACAAAAAGATTTTTCAGCCTCTTGGCAGCCAGCCTAGCCATATAAACACTGACCAGGCCAGCTGAAGACCAGTTGGCAATGCTAAGAACTTTTCTCCGAGCTCAAAGGATCCCTTTGAACCAACTACCACACCCCCTCCCCCCTTCCACTTTCTGGAAGTCTTTCTAGAACTCCTGGCAGGATTCAGGGTGGTTCCTGACTCCTAACACTTATTCTTCATTAAAAAAAAAATTGTTATACCACCTCGGCATCAAAGTGGTTTACAAAAGTACCATCCCTCACAGGATTTGAAGTTCTCTTCCCTAGTCAGAGTTTTTAATTTTTTTTTTGAGACAAATGTCAAGGATTCAAACAGCCTCCTCTCTTCAGATCTTAACCCGGGTGATTCACAAGGGCCCAACACTACAAGGCTTTATCCAGTGACAGAAAAGAGGCAGAGAAAAGAAAGGACACAGCCCCTCCAAAAGCAGGGCCATAAGTAAGCTATAGAATCCACCTAACTCCTGCCCTGGGTGCATCCAAGAGGATACCCAGTTAGAATAATATTTGAAGGTGTGAAAAAACAGGTCGGCAAAGGTGAGTCGGTTGATATAGTGTATTTGGACTTTCAGAAAGCCTTTGACAAGGTCCCTTATCAGAGACTTTTGGCAAAATTAAAGAGTCATGGGATAGGAGGTGTTGTACTATTGTGGATCAGGAACTGGTTGAAAGATAGAAAGCAGAGGGTAGGGCTAAATGGCCAATTTTCCCAATGGAGAAAGGTGAGTGTGGGTACCCCAGGGATCTGTTGCTTTTTGACATATTCATAAATGACCTGGAAAAGGGAATAACCAGTGAGGTTATCAAATTTGCAGATGACACAAAATTATTTAAAGTTCTTAAAAACCCAAGAGGATTGTGGAAAATTGCAAGAGGATCTTGATAAATTGGAAGACTGGGCATCCAGATGGCAGATGAAATTTAATGTGGACAATTGCAAAGTTATGCACTTAGCAAAGAATAAACCAAACAATGGTTACACATCAGGAACCTCCACCCAGGAAAAAGATTTAAGTGTCATCATGAATAATATGTTGAAACCCTCAGCCCAGAGTGTGGTGGAGGCCAAGAGAGCAAATAGAATGCTAGGTATCATAAGGAAAGGAATGGAGAATAAAACAAAGGATATTATAATGCCTCTGTATCGTTCTATGAATATTGTGTGCAATTCTGTTTGCCGTATCTTAAAAAGGATATAGCTGAGTTAGAAAAGGTAAAGAAAAGAGCGACAAAAATGGTAAGGGGAATGAAAGATACCCCTATGAGGAGAGGCTTAAAAGGTTGGGGCTCTTCAACTTAGAAAAAAGATGGCTGAGGGGGGATATGATAGGGGGGGAGGGGAATGGTTTAAAAATGAGCTTGGGGAGGGCAAGAAAAAGCTTGAAGGGTTTGAGCATGGGAAGGGCATCAAACGTGAGCTGAAGGGAGTTAAGCCTGGGATAGCAAAACTAACTGATGGGTTAGGAACAGAGTGAGCTGAGGGACAAAATGTATTGGGGTAAACCACATTGGATGATCGAGTATGTGACGAGGGGATGAAGCCTAGGAAGGCGAGAAAGTTGTGTGGTGTTTCAAGCCTGATAGGGGGGAGCCAAGGCTTAAGATGCCATTTTTAGTAATTGTGAGCAAATTCTGAAATAAACATTGAGGGGCCAATATTCAGAGCACTGACTATTTAGATACCACAGCAAGTTAGGCCACTTTTTCAGCAGCCCAAGCTATCTGGGTAACGGTGGTGATTATGCGCATAGTGGCTGGTACGGCACTCCCTGAACACTGCTGAGATCATCTGTGGAAATACACAGTGTTGCTGTCTGGAGACGTCCGCTGGACACCTCGGCCCTTGCTGCCTCACCTAGATGAGGCTTTTCAGAACTGACCCCTAAACATTCTGTGTTTGCCTAACACCTCCTTTATTGCAATTCAATTTATTTCTTACTCAGGCAATTATTATATTGTGTTACTTGACAACTAAAATTATGCAGAATTTTACAATATTGTGCATGGAATTCAGTTTTTGCTCTTCATTTTTTGAATAGAATTCTCCAAGGGGTAATTCTGGTGGTGGAATATATATAAACTATCTGAGGATATTCCAGCAATTGGAAGTTGATGTTTGGAGAATCCAGTTGTTCCTGCCCCTTCTCGGTTATCACCCTCCCCCCCCCCCCTCTGCTGTACTATAATGCTTCAAAATAATTTAATCTGCTGCTTCAATCTTGCAGCATGTATTATAAGGGTGTGCCACATCCTGAAATAAGAGTAGCGGAGGATGCTGTGAGTATTTCCCTAATAACACGACAGTGTGTCTTTGTTATTTTATGTTGGTGTCCTGGAGATACTCCTGGATAAGAAAACTGTTTCACTCCTTGTGCACATGGTGATTTCTTGCTGATTGTTGTACATGTGTGTGAGCTGCTGTTTATCTGAGGAGGCAACTGTATGTAGAATGATTAGCAACATGGTTAGCTTGGCATGTAGACTTGGAAAGAGGTTTCCTTTGGAAAGTCTGCTTTGGGTGATGCTTAATAAGAGACACAGGGGTCATCTTAAGGAAGTGCTCTAGGAGAGCAATGGGCTGAGGAACATGGAAGCCAGGGTTCGGATCTTGTTTCTACCCAAGCCTCCTGTGACCGTGGGCAAGTCACTTCCTCCCATTGCATTAAGGATCCACTTAAACTGTAAGTTCTTCAGGACAGCAAAATATTGTACCTAAATACTTATCAGCACTGTACAGTGCTGGATATGCCCAGTGGCATTGTGAAGATGATGATTATTAATACCTGCACAAGTCAGCTCTTATTAATATGGTTTGGGGTGTAGCTTTTGAGAGCGCTGTCTCCTGGGGAGTCTGCATAGAATGGTGCTTATTATATGATTGGGGTGTAATTCTGGAGAAAGACATCCCTTGGATTGCCAGAGTTAATTTTGCCCTATTGAGTTCCAGTTGTTGTGGATTCACATCAGGGGCCTCTGTTTATCTGCAGGGACATATCTTTGTCCTTTAGCTACACAGACTCCCGAAGGCCATTGTTCCCAGACTTATCACTACACACAGCACTTCCTGCCCAGGAGCTTCTAAGAGACTTAACAGGAAACTTCCCAGATATATTAAGACATTTTATAAATATCCAACAATAGTTATGCAATGCTTATGGATTCTAGAACACAAGGAAGTTTCAAAGAAGGAAACTTGCTCACACACTAATTGTTTAAAGTAAGTGTTTTGCACAGTAAGGCACAGTTAGTGCAAATTGTTTTGTGCAGCTGGTGTGTATGAAGTGGTATGTAGCAAACAAAATCGGTGTAATTACTGTTTATAGTGTTTCTTAACTGCATTATTTAAAGATCATGCTTTAGACAGGGCATTCCAGAAAAATAAAATCAACCATAAAGGTAAAATAATGCCTGGTTTATTGTTCAAGTAGGGAAAATAGCCTTACTGGTAAGTATATAGACTGACAGGCTCCCTCTGCTGTTCATCTGAGGTAAGCACTTGCTGCTCCCTGGTTCTGATCACAGACTGATCCTAGGTTTCCTCAAAGAAATGAGTCGTCTTTCACAAAAGTGAAATTAAGGAAAATTTAATGTTCACAAAATTAATAATCAAATTCGAGCCAGATAAATATAGGAAGAGCTAAACGAGAAGGGTGTAGATGGACATGTTTTAAAATTAGTTTTTTCCCCTGTTTATAAAAATGTATGTTCATGTTTAATTTAAAATGAAACAAAGAACTGGAAAAGCAAAACAAAAAATGTTTGAAAAAATGGCTTCCTCCTACTGCGAAAAAAAAAAGAGAAAACCTCCAGATGCATTTCCCAATTCTTCCTAGCCCCTGTTGCCCTATTAATGCATCTTCAGGTGCAGGAGCAAATCCTGGTTGTTATTGCTACACTGGTATAGCAGTTGTATAAAATACCAGCTAATGAAGCCATCACGCACAAGATGTGATACCCCCAAGGTCAGACTCGGACCACTGCCATTTTCTTGTGCCGCCCTTGCACAGCCGCTGTGTGCAGTCATTGCACCAGTGAGGCAGAAGAAGCAGAGGATGCACCTGCCCCTGAAAGGACATTAATGCTTTAACAGGAACTAGGAGGATTGGGGAAAGATTTTTTTAATGAATTTTTTAAAAAATTTTCTTTCATTTTAAAAATCAGAGTAAAGAAAGATGATATTTCATTAAAATTTCCCATTTCATTTCAAACAAAAACACATCCAGTAGTAACAAAAAATATCATTTGATGGCAGGTGAAGAGCAATTGGTACATTTGGTCTGCCCAGATGCCAGCAGTGTCATGCCACTGGGCACCTTGATCCTGTGCCCCAAATCTCCATAATGGTGCTGCAGTGCACAAGTGGCTCCAGGAGGTAAAATTTATGTAGCTGTCAAGATGGATTGTTTTGCTTGCTCTCAGGGGCGGCCCAAGGGGTGTGCGGGGCCATGTGCGGCGACTCGGTGCGGGGCCTCATTTGCATAAGGGGCATCATTTGCATAAATTTGCATAATGTTACCATACACAACTTTTAGTAAACATGCCTCTTAAGGAGTGTATAGATAAAGAAAGACTAAAAGATTTCTACATTATTATAATCCAGTGCCAACTGCCAGGCACTTTAGGAACTACTGCAAACACTGCCCATTTAGAACCCATAGCAAACCCGCCGTATCCTAACAGCACTACCAGGACTCACAAAGCACCAGACCCTACCTATCAAAAGGCAACACTGCAAATATTAAACCAATACATTTCAGAGAACAACAATACATGACCTACTGGGGAAAGAGAACAAGTGGCAATGTCAAATAGGAATTACATAAACAGAATACCTCAGCTCAGTTACACATGCAGAACATAGACCATCACCAAACAAGGAATCACAATTTAGAAATAGGAAGACAATAATTAAACTGGGAACCCCAAAAGCCAAACTTGGAATGTACAACAACACTGTAGAAATAAAACTATAAATTAATTTCCTCTTGTACTAAACAAAGCGCAGACATTAATGATGCACATTTCCCGGAGCTGACACATTCCAATTAATAAATTCAAAATAAAGAGATATTTTTCTACCTTATGTGCATTTTTTTTCAGTTGCAATTGCTCCAGCCACTTTCTTCTGGTTTCTTCGTGTCTTCTGCTAACTCTCCATCGTCTGCTGTCCATTTGTCCTTTCTTCTGTCTCCTCGTTTTTTTTTTTTCCATTCTGTCTACATCTGCTTTGACATACTAATCTTTCTCCTTTTTCTCTTTCCTCATTCCTTTTTCATCCACTCAAATTTTACCCCTCCATCCTCAATCCCCACTTACTCTCCCAATACCCGGCCAATTGTAGATTTGTCTTCCCTCCCACACAAAATTTTCCCCTTTCTGTTTCACTCTCCCAGCTCCATCCCATTCTAATCCTCCCCCAACATCAGCTCCCTTCTAGTTCCAGCCCCACCCAGCATCCATTCCCTTCTAGTCCCTGCATCAGCCCATTTCCAGTCCTAGCCCCCCATCAGCCCTTCCAATCCTATCCTAGCCACACCATCAGCCTATTTCCAGTCCTAGCTCCCCCATCCATTTCCAGTCCAATCCCAGACCCCCATCAGCCCATTTCTAGTCCTTTCCTAGCCCCACCATCAGCCCATGTCAAAGCCTAGCTCCCCTCCACTCAGCCTGTTTCCAATCCAAGCCCCTCATGAGCCTACTTCCAGTTCTAGCCCCTTCATGAGTCCATTTCAATCCAAGCCCCTACCACAGCCCGTTTCCAATCTTAGCACCAACAGCCCATTTACAGTCCTATCCTAGCCCCTCCATCAGCCCATTTCCCGTCCTAGCTCCCCCCCCACTCAGACCATGTCCAGTCCTAGCTCCCTCCCCTCACAGCCCATTTCCATTCCAAGCCGCCGTCCCCATCAGCTATTTGCAGTTTAAGCCCCCCTTCCACTCAGCCCATTTCCAGTTTTAGCTACCCCCCAGCCCATTACCAGTCCTAGCCCCCCCATAGCCCACTTCCAGTCTTAACCCCCCCCCCATCTCTCAATCTGCCAGAACTTGACTTTCCCTCTAGTTCTTTAACCTCTTCTTGTCTGTCCTATAATATAACTGGCATTCTTTTCCTTTTCCAAGCAGTTTTACATACCTTGTAAACCGCTCAGACGCTGTTGCATTGAGCGGTATATTAAGCCTCCAAATAAAGATAAAGATCAGCCCATTTCCATTCATAGCCCCCCCATTGCCCATTACTAGTCCTAACCCCCCATCAGCCCACTTCTAGTCTTAGCCCCCCTCATAGCCCATTACCAGTCCTAACCCCCCTCCCCCATAGCCCATTTCCAGTCCTAACCCCCCTCCCCGCTATCAGCTCAGATAGATTTAAAATAAAAACCAGGCTGCTGCTGCTGTCACTGCTGCCGTGGCAGCGGCAGAATCAAGTGTCCCGCGGGGCCCCCCGTGCCCAGCAGAGTCCTCCCTGCAGCATCAGCTCCCTCAGCGTCGGTTTTCAGAGCCATGAAGGGGAGAGTTTCAAATATTCAGTGACTCCTTTCTTTACTTACAAAAATAATTGAATTACCGAGCAATTGTAAGAAGAAGTGGAATTAAGGGTAGATGAAGAATCTTTCTCTGGGTATTTGAAGGGCCCAGTAAAGGGCAGGACAGAGCTGGAGAAGGAAGAAGCTAAGGAGGTGAGAAAGGAAACTGAAACGGAGCTTCAGACACTCAGTGAGATGGAAGTTACAGAATTACAAGTTTTTTATGACGGCGGGGGAGGGAGATTACTTATTTATTCATTCCAAACTACTGCAATAGAATTTTTATTCATCAAAGAGTAAGACTTTTGAGACTAAGGGGCATGCTTACTAAACCACGTTGACTGCTACTGCAGCCAGATTGCATGCACTAACATGAGGCAACTGCAGGTTATGCTGCGGTTTTTGACGCTATTTGCAGAATGTGCATATTCTGCAGGAGTGGATGGGATTAGGGCAGAGAGTCGGTGTGTCTGCAACGTGTGGTAACCTCTGGATTTGCAGACAGCACAGTTTCGGCTAATGCCTTCACAATAGGTGCTGCTAGCTGCAGCCACAATGCTGCCCATCTGCGTTTTCTGCAGTTTTGGTGCGTTATCTGCAGGGGAAATGCTGTGCATAGTGCCTTTGAGTCACTGCTGGCGACCAAGTCTTCAGGCTATTAAGAACCGATCATCTGATCTGCCTCATCTTTTTGATCCTAACTTATCTGAGGCAAGGAAAATGCTACATTTCCTTTATTAGTTAGATGCTTCTCTTGAGTGGATGACATCCAATTTTTGATGAGATTGTTTCTTTCAGTATTTATTTATTTAACAGTTTCTTCTATACCGCCCCTTCCAGAGATCAGGGGCGGTTTACATTGAACAGTGAACAGAAACTTGTATACTTGTGTATACTTTACATAGAACAGGGTTTTAACTATATACAAGTGTAATTACAGGGAACATACTTTTAAACGTTAGCTGGAACAATGGTTTTTAAACTATATACAGGTTGTAATACATGGAACATAACATAACTAATTACAAGTAATTATTTACAATAGCGATATAGCAGACAGTTTGGGTGAGTCTTTTGCATGTTGTGTGGAGTATGTAAGGATTCTTGTGTTAGTCGTTTGTTCTATCTTGAGTACTGTGGATGTGTTTCTGTGATTGTTGGGGAGAGGTTTTTTGTTGATAGGGGATTTCAAAGTGATTTGTAAAGAGGTAGGTTTTTAGTTCCTTTTTGAATTAATGAAGGTCCTTTATCATGCGGAGGGTTAATGGAATTTCATTCCAGAGAGTAGGGGCAGCAAAGGAGAAGGCTCTATCACTTGTTGTTGCTTTAGTTTTTCTAAAAGTTGTATTTACGTTGAGGGAATGGGTTTCATTCTGTCTGCACGCTCTAGTTTCTGATGGGGGGTGTATTACAGTAGATAATTGTGAGGGAGAGATGTTGTTAATGAGTTTGAAAGTGGTTAGGAGGATTTTATATTTTATTCTGCTACTTATAGGGAGCCAATGCAAGTCTAACAGTATTGGGGACACAGTATTAATGAGACAATTCCCAAAAATGTACTTTAATGAAAAATCCATCCATACTTTTTCTAATGGATTTTTCACCTTCTTTTTTTCTAATCAAACTATGTGCATTGTTGCCTCCCTGACCTAATTGTGCCCTGGAAACATCTTAATGACAGTGCAGTAAAAGTAGATATGTGCTAGAACATAGAAACATAGGTCATGTAGTCTTTTTTTTTCTGCCATCATGTTTGTATCTAGTCTGTCCTTCCATATCAACCACTACAACAGTCCCCTTTTTACCTTTAGAGATCCTCTGTGTTTGTCCCATGCTTTTTTGAATTCAGATACTGTCCTCATCTCTACCACCTCCACTGGGAGACTATTTCATGCATCTTCCACTCTTTCTCCAGGAACAAGCAGGAAGTCAGTCCTCACATATGGGTGACGTCATCACTGACTGAGCCTGCGCGGAGCATTTCCCCAGCTTTCAAATAAAGCCTTTGGGAATGCCACCATGCATGTGCGTCTCCCTTCCCACCCAAGGGTGTCATTTTGCTCAGTCTCCTTTTTTCCGTGGAGCCCAATGGACATGGTCTTCTACTCTCCTGGAAAAAGTTCTTTAATTCTTTCCTTTTGTCTGGTTTGTGTACAGGTTCCCTTACCGCTTCGAGGTGGCACCACCAGTGCCGGTCTCGACTCCCTTTTTTCCCGTGTTTCCTTGAGTTTCCACCTCGGCCTTTGCCATTTTTCACCTGGGGGTCCTTAACCCTGGCTGGGTGTGTTTACACCATGACTCGCAGTGGGTTCCAGAAATGCGACCGCTGCAGTCAGACTATCTCAGTCACTGATACGATTGCTGCAACCGCTGCCTGGGCCCAGATCATGACAGTTCCACCTGCGACTGATGCCGGGCCATGACTCCTAAAACCAATAGGAGGCAGACTGAGTTGCAGGGGAAGCTTTTCCCAAGGTCTGACTCTGTCCTGGCTTCCACATCTCTGAGCCTTGAAGCCGGCCCTTCACGAGAGGTCCGGGCATCCTCTGAGTCCCGCAGCGGCAGCTCTTCCGGTGTGGCCCCGGACCCTCCCAAAAAGAAGGTCCCGACGAAGGTGCCTCCGATCAAACCTGGCAAGGTCCCTCGACAGGACTCACGCCACTCTGAGTAGCACCCTCAAAGTCTCGAGACAAGAGCCCTAGGCCGGCAGAGACCATGCCAGGGCTTATGAATCTATAATCCTCCTCGAGGATGCACTCTCCAGTGTCAGTGTCGGACCCGAAATGCGGTGCGGTGTCTATGCCAAGTGCTGCACAGCCAACAGGCCTCGAGACCCGCATGGCGGCCATGGAGTAGAGCCTCTCCTCCATCTTGGCCTTGCATCAGGCATTATTATCAGGCTCCCTGGCATCATCAGCCCCAACACCAGGCCCCCAAGCACTGGTTGAGCTGGGCATCAAGCGCCACTGGCCTCAGGTAAGTAATCGGCGCTGATCAAGGTCTCTGTCACGCTTCTCGGGGTTCCAGTCCTCTGGCGAGTTTCTGGGAGTCCGACCCCAGGTCCTCCAGGGAGGGGCCCACTTCCTCGGAGCTACCCCCGGGGCTGACTCCTTGATGCCCTCTGGATCCAACTGGGAGACCAAGGATGAGGTCTCTCTGGAGATCTCCTGACACTGGGACGTTTCCTCAGAGCTGTCTCCCCTGGAGCCTCGGCACCACTCCCCGCCTGAGGACGTGGTCATTCATGACTTTGTTCGTGACATGGCTCGGGCTCTTTCAATCCAGACTGAGTCGGAAGAGGACTAGTGCACTGAGGAGCTCGAGATCCTACAATATGAGTCCCCGTCCAAGGAGACTCACGGTGCCGGTTCCACCCATCCTTGAGAGATTTCTCTTCTGGATGTGGGAGTCCCCGGCCTCGGTGCCGGTGGTCAGTTGGCGACTGGATGCCATCTGTTGTGTCCGGAAGGGCCCTGGGTTCCATAAGCCACAACTCCCCCACAATTCGATGGTGGTTGAGTCCTCCATGCAAAAACTGAAGAGTCAGAAGACCTGCTCTTCATGTCCCCCTGCCAGGGAAGCCCGGGCCCTCGATGCCGTGGGGCACAAGTGCTCAGGTGCTGAATACAGGCATACAAATTGTACATTGGAATGTACCTTGAGTGCCTGATACAGGAACTCTCAGGTTTCTTGGCAGGTCTTGCCGGGGAACCTCTGCAAAGTTTCCAATCCCTAGTGGCAGGCATCCGGGACTGTTCCAAATTCCTCTCCCTGGCTGCCTACGACGGGTTCGCGTCTGCAGCCAGGGTTGCAGTGCCAGCATAGGCACCAGGCATGGCTACAGACCTCTGACCTGGAGCAGTGGGTACAGGGAAAGCTCCTGGATGTCTCCTGCAATAGTGAGAACCAATTCGGGAAACCGATGTCTGATAAGGCTGACTCCAAGATAGTGACCCGGCAGAGGCTGTCCAAAAAGACCTCTGCTCTCCCAAAGAAAAAATCCTTGGGGGGGAAAAGCCCTTTTTCCTGAGGAAAAAGGGCTACTCCCAGGCTGGCTACTACCAGCCTTACTCGGGGCAGCCTCATCAGTCCTCACAGCCAAGGCTCCCAAGCTCCAGACACCAGCTCCTACCTAACCGGGTGGGGGGGGGGGAAGCTTTTGACTCTCTGGGCTGGGCCTCCCCCGGGAGGCCCACCTCAGCCCATAGGGAGGGTCGACTGGCCTCATTCAGCCACAGATGGGTCAGCATCTCCACAGACAAGTGGGTTCTGTGGGTGGTGCAGAAGGGGTATTTCCTCCAGACTTCTTCCTAGGAGAGGCCACCACAGCCTTTTCTCCACCAGGCCTTGCTCGCCACAGAATTTGCTGACTTGCTCAGGGACAGGGCGGTGGAATCGGTACCCCGGGAAAGGTGTTCTATTCAAGGTATTTCCTTGTCCCAAAAAGAACAGGGGATCTCTGGCCATACTGGACCCGCGCAGCTTGAACAAGTTCCTGGTGAGGGAAAAGTCCAAGAAGCTCTCCCTTGGGACACTGCTGCCCTACTTCCACCAGGGAGACTGGCTCTGCTCCTTGGATCTCAAGGATACTTACACCCACATCCTGATCTACCCCTCCCACAGGCATTACCTGAGATTTGTGGTGGGGGGGCAGCACTACCAGTACAGGGTTCTGCTATACGGCCTTGCCTCCTCTCCAAGGGTCTTTACAAAATGCCTAGCGGTCGTAGTCGCCCATGTGCGACTCCAGGGAGCTCACATCTTCTCTTATCTGGACGATTGGCTCAACAGAGGCAGCCCACCTCTCAAGCCCAGATGGGCCACAAGGCTCACTATCCACACCCTGCAGCAGTTTATTTAGACAGTTTTGTATACCACCTTATTCTTCAAAGTGGTCATAACACAATTGTGGGATACATTTAACATGAGGGGATATGAGACACATACACTAATACAGGGAATATGGGCAATGGAGGGTTAAGTGGCTTGCCCAAGACCACAAGGAGCACCTGTGGGACTAGAAACCCCAGTCCTTCCAGCCCAAGGTTGTTGTCCTCTAGTGGGATTTGAACCCCCGACCTTCTGGCCTGAGGTAACTTGCCCCAACCACTAGGCCACTCCTCCATCAACTACCCCAAGTCCAGCCTCTCCCCAGCCTAAGATTTGGAATTCATAGTGGCCCAGCTGGACACTCTGTAGCTCAGGGTCTTCTTCCCCGTGGAGAGAGCCCACCACCTAATGCAGCTGGCAAGAGACGTGCAGAGCTCCAGTTCGGTGCCAGCTCACCTACTCCTCTTCCTGATGGGCCATATGGCTACGTTACACCTCTGGCCCACCTGCATATGCAGGCAGCCCAGAGGTACCTCTGTTCCCAGTGGACACAGGCAACAGGCAGTCTGAGGGACAGAGTGAAGGTCACACACCAGCTGGCGGCCTCACTCACCTGGTGACAGCCCCTACATCACCTCAGGGCAGGGATGCTCTTCCAGACACCGACCCCCCCCCCCCAAAGGGTCCTGACGACAGATGCCTCCCTTGTAGGCTGGGGTGCACATTGTGAGGGCCAGTACACCCAAGGCTCCTGGTCCACAGAGGAATCCCTCCTGCAAATCAATCTCCTTGAGCTCATGGCAATCTTCCTTGCCCTTCAGGCCTTCCGCCACCTCCTGAGCAACCTACCAGTCCTCATACAGACAGACAATCAGGTTGCCATGTTCTATGTGAACAAGCAGGGGGATACGGGCTCCTCCTCTCTCTGTCAAGAGGCAGTGGCCCTCCACTCCTTTGCAGTGTGCAACCATATCCTTCTGAGGGTGGTGTACTTACCGGGTCAGGACAACTGCCTGGCGGACAACCTCAGCTGGGTCCTTCGGCCCCATGAGTGCTGCCTGGACCCAAAAGTTGCCCGGGGGCTTTTCCGCCTCTGCGGAAGTCCCTGGCTGGACCTGTTCACCTGCCCAGACAGTTCACAGCTGCCCAAATTCTGCTCTCCTCAGTTACACCGCAGGAGGGTGGCCGCAGACGCCTTCCTGATCTCCTGGTCACAGGGCTTTATGCATTCCCACCGACATCGCTGATAGCCAAGTGCCTTTTCAAGATCCAGAGCGAGCACGCCTCAGTAATCCTGATTGCGCCCAGGTGGCCCATGCAGTCCTGGTTCCACCTTCTGCTATCCCTGTCTGTGGCAACCCCATTACAACTGGAATGGGTCCTGGGCCTCCTGTCCCAGGAGGAGGGGCTCCCTGCTACACCCCAACCTGGGGTCCCTAACGCTGACAGCGTGGCTGCTGAAAGGGTAGCACTGGCCCTTTCAACCTCCTTGCCTCCCAGAAGCCATCCACCAGAAGGGCTTATGCCTTCAAGTGGAGGAGGCTCTCCGTCTGGTGTGCAGAAAGGAATGAGAACCTGTTCTTCTGTCAGGTAAAGCTTCTGCTGCAGTACTTGCTGCACCTCTCACACTCAGGCTTGAAATATAACTTGGTGAGGGTACATCTCAGCGCCATAGCGACTAACCATCACCTTATAGAGGGGAAACCCTTCTCAGGCCAGCCTTTGGTCTCCATATTCCTCAGGGGCCTCCTGCTATCCAAGCCCCCTCTCTGCCTTCCGGCAGCAGAATGGGACCTCAATGTGGTGCTCTCCCAGCTCACTAGACTGTCCTTTGAGCATTTGGACATCTGCCACTTGAGAACCTCTCCTGGAAGGTGGCCTTCTTGGTTGCGTTGACGTCCGCTCGTAGAGTAAGCGAGCGGCAGGCCCTGGTGGCAGACCTGCCCTATACCAGGTTCTATACGAACAGGGTGGTGCTTCGCATGCATCCCGAATTCCTCCCAAATGTACTGTCCGCTTTTCACCTCAATAAGGAAGTAGTTCTCCCCACCTTCTTCCCACGGCCGCAGGGAGGAGGTCATCTTACATACCCTGGACTGCAAGAGGGCCCTGTCCTTTATTTACAGGCCCATAGAGAAGCTCTTTGGCTTTTTATCTCCTATGACCTCAGCAGACTGGGGCTACCTGTGACTAAGCGAACACTGTCCACCTGAGTGGCGGACTACATTGCCTTCACTTATGAGCGAGCTGGCCTCTCTCTGGAGTGCCGGATGAGCAGTGAGGGCTATGGCTACATCGGTGGCCAACCTATGCACAGTGCTGGTGAAAGACCTCTGTAAGACTGCCACATGGTCTTCAGTCCATATGTTCGCGTCCCACTACTGTTTTGATAGAGTCCTGCAGGGACATTGCCTTTGGCCAGACAGTAATCAGAAGCATTCTTGGTGTATAGGCAACTCCTGCCCTCCAACCCTTCAGTGTTCAGGCTACAGGAGTTATGGTGATGCTGGACGCTTGGGTCTGTAGAGTCTCTTGGTAGGGAATTGCCTTCTGCAACTCACGACTTCCCTTGGGTCGCTGTTGCTGCTGTTGTGGTTCGGGTCCCAGCAGCCTGGAGCTAGGGAGTCCCATATGTAAGGACCGACTTCCTGCTTGTTCCTGGAGAAAGCGTAATTACTCACCTGTAACAGGTGTTCTCCAGGGACAGCAGGAATCAATCCTCGCAACCATCCCACCTCCCCTTAGAGTTGCCTCCTTTACCTTTTTGTCTTTTGCCTAAGCTATGTCATATGACTGAGCAAGATGGCACCCTTGGGTGGGAAGGGGGCTGCACATGCATGGTGGCATTCCCAATGGCTTTCTTTGAAAGCTGGGGAAATGCCCTGCGTGGGCTCCATCAGTGCCAACATCACCCATATGTGAGGACTGATTCCTTCTGTCTCTGGAGAACAGCTGTTACAGGTCAGTAACTATGCTATTTCCGCATATTACTCCTGAGTCTATCCCCTTTCACCCTCATTTGAAAGAGGCTCTCCTTCTGTGCATTTATGCCACGGAGGTATTTAAACGTGTCAATCATGTCACCTCTATCCCACCTTTCCTCTAAAGTATGGATATTAAGATCTTTAAGTCTTTCCTCTATGCTTAACAATGAAGACCACTAACCATTTTAGTAGCCACCCTCTGTACTGACTCTAACCTGTTTATATCCTTTTGAAGGTGCGGACTCCATAATTGTACACAATATTCCAAATGAAGTTGCACTAGAGACTTACACAGAGGCACTATCGCCTCTGTTCTTCTGCTGGCTATTCCTCTCCATATGCACCCAAGCATCCTTCTAGCTTTTACCATTGCCTTTTATACCTGTTTAGCTACTTTAAGATCATCAGACACAATCACGCCTACGTCCCGCTCTTCTTTTGTGGACAGAAGTACTTAGCACCCTTGGATTGGATTGTTGCAGTCCAAATGCACGACCTTGTATTTTTTAACATTAAATCTCAGCTGCCAAATTCTAGACCGTTCTTCAAGCTTAGCTAGATCCCTCCTCATGTTATCTACACCTTCCTGGATGTCTATTCTCTTGCAGATTTTGGTATCATACGCAAAGAGGCAAATCTTACCCAACAGCCCTTTTGCTATATCACTAACAAAGATGTTAAAAAGAATCGGACCAAGAACATATCCCTTGGGCACACCACTGGTAACCTTCTCCTCAGAGTGAGCTCTAAAAGCTGTTAGCATAGCTGGGTTTAAAAAAGGTTCCTGGAGGAAAGGTCCATAAACCATTATTAAAGAGGACCCGAGATATGCACTGCTTGCCCCAATACAAAAATTTGTGGATCCTGTGTCTTTTGAGGAAACTGCTAGTTACTTGTGACCTAGATTGGCCACTGTTGGAAACAGGATACTGGGCTTGATGGACCTTGATCTGACCCAGTATGGCATATCTTATGTTCTTATTTAACTATACCCTTTGTCGCCTCCCATTCAACCAATTTCTAACCCAAGCAGTAACTTTAGGGCCCATCCCTAGGGTACTCAATTTGTTTATAAGTCACCTGTGCAGAACGGTATCAAAGGCTTTACTGAAATCTAAATACACCATATCTAGGATTCTTCCTCGGTCCAACTCCCTGGTCACCCAGTTAAAGAAATCAATCAGATTTGTCTAACAAGACCTGCCTCTGGTGAATCCATGCTGCCTCAGATCCAGTAATCTGTTGGACTCCAGAAATCTCACTATTTTCTCTTTCAGCAGCACTTCCAATAATTTACTCACCACCAAAGTTAAACTAACCGGCCTGTAGTTTTCAACCACATCCTTACTTCCGCTTTTGTGTAAAGGGACCACATGTGCCTCTCTCGAGTACTCTGGCACCACTCCTGACTCTGAGGCATTGAAAAGGCCAGTCGGTGGAGCTGCTAGAATGTCCCCAAGATCTCCAGGAACAAGCAGGAATAAGTCCTCACATATGGGTATATGGGTACGTCGGTACCGACGGAGCCTGCGCGGGAATGCTCCCCAGCTTCCCAGAATGAAAGCTTTTGGGGCATCCCACAGCGCATGCGCGCTGCCTTCCCACCTTTCCAACCAACTCTCCTCAGTTCTTCTTTTTCTGCGGAGCCAGCAGGTCGTGTTCCTGTCACCGCTGAAGAAGTTCTTATTTTAATTTGTTTCTTTGGTCGCGTGTCTGCCTTCCCCGACTCCGGAACGCTACCGCCGGTCTTTTTTCTTACTTTTTCTTAAAAAAAAAAAAAAAAAATCTTCTTTTCCCCACTTGGTGTATTTTCCTCGTTAGGCCTCTAGGCCTGAAGAAAATTCTCCCTCATGGAGAAACCAGCTTCTGGTTTTAAAAAATGCACCAAGTGTAGCGGTACCATCTCAGTTACCGACACCCTTGAATGGTGTCTTAAATGTTTGGGGCCTGACCACTCCATCCCGGATTGCCAGTCCTGCTCTCTGATGTCTAAACGAGGCTTACAAAACCGAGCAGCCAAGTTTCATATGCTGTTTTCCACAGATACTCCAGCATCAACATCATCCAGGTCTTCCTCTCCTGATGGATCTCAGGTAACCAAACATTCTTCCGGCAGGTCCTCAAAGGGCAAATCTCCCTCTAAGTATCGAGATGCCCCCGGGCTTGACCCTGAGGACCCTGCCCCAGCCAAACAACCCCGGCGGGAAGCTCCGGCTTCCAAAGCTCTTCCTCGACCGATCACCTGTTAGACTGCTCTGGGGTACCGGCACACTCTTCCGGTACCGACATCCAGGCAGTCGTGGCGTCTATGGATCATACTTTTCAATCCATGCAGCAGGCCATAATGGCTTTTATTAAGGCTGCGACGCCCACGGTACCGCAGCAAGCGGTACCGACTCCGGTTCCGGTACCAAAACCGATACCGGAACCCAGGGCATCCACATCGACCAGGGTTCCGGTTCCCGGTTCCAGGGCTTTTCCCGGTACCGATCCGGTTCCGGGTACGCCCGATGTGGATACCGGTCGATACGCTTATCGATCCCTGGAAGCCAACAGACGATACTTCGAGTCTTCTGATGATTCAGATTCCTCAGATGACTCTCCTGAAGTATCTCTTACTCTTCCTGAGGAGCCCTCTTCTCCAAAGAGGAGAATGTCTCCTCCAAAGGATTTGTCCTTTCAAGACTTCATAGTAGAAGTAGCTAAAGGACTCTCTATTTCAGTAACCTCTGAAAAAGAACCTAGAGCAAAAAAATTAGATATTTTAGGATACTCTAAGGTTCCAAGAGAGGCAGTCACCTTGCCAATTCATGAAATTCTTCAAGAACATTTAATTGACTTGTGGGAGACTCCTCTCACCCTTTCTCCTCATTCTCGTAGATTGGACACTATATACCGTGTCCCTCCCTCCTCCTGGATTTCAAAAAACTCAGCTTCCTCATCACTCCATTGTGGTGCAGTCAGCTATGAAGAGGATAAAGAGTACCAAAAGACACTCTTCTACCCCTCCAGGAAGAGAATGCAGGACCTTGGATGCTTTTGGAAGAAAAATCTTCCAAGCTAGCATGCTTATTGCCAGAATCAATTCATACAGCCTTTATATGGGCATGTTTCTGAAGGAGGTTGCAGAAAAGCTGCACAACTTTCTCCCTTTTATTCCAGAGGACAAAAGGGATGAGTTCCTTCTTTGGCTTAAGCATACTCACGGCATTTCAAAGTTCTCCAACAGGGCAGCCTTTGATTCTTTTGAAGGTGCCAGCAGAGCCTCAGGCATTGCCATAGCTGCTCGTAGAATTGCTTGGCTCCAGGCTTCTGATCTAGAACCCTGGGTTCAAGATGGTTTAGGAAATCTGCCCTGTACAGGTGAAAATCTATTTGGCAAAGAGTGGCAAATTAAAGCCACTCAAATGGATGCAGAAAATGCTGCTCTGGATAGACTTTCTACGTCTACCTCCACTCCAGCCAAGAAAAAGTCTTTTTACAAGAAGGGCAGATTTCCTTCCACTTCTGGTCAACAATCTTCTACAGGTCGCTTTGCTACTAAGCGTCAGCAACCTAAACAGGCTAGGCCTAAACCTGCAGGGGCTGCTGCAACCCAGCAGTCCCAAGCCCCTCAGGGTTTTTGACTTGATACTAGAGAACTTAACCTTTCTGGCTCTACAACAGCCAGAACCCCTCACCATTCCAGGAAGGTTAGCTCATTTTGCTCCCAGATGGGAGCAAATCACATCAGAGCAGTGGACCCTCTCCATCATCAGCGAGGGCTACAAACTTCATTTCTCAGACCTTCCTCCCTACACCATGGTGAAATATTTCAATTCTCCCACATCTCTCCTCGACCTTCTGGATCAGGAGGTAACCTCCCTTCTGTCCCAGAGGGCCATAGAAGAAGTTCCTCTTCAACAGGGGTCAGGTTTTTACTCCCCCTACTTTCTCATTCCAAAGAAAACAGGGGGATACAGACCTATTCTAGATCTCCGAGAATTGAACAAATTTCTATACAAGGAGAAGTTCAAGATGCTCTCTTTAGGCACTCTCCTTCCATACCTACAGAGTCAGGATTGGCTTTGTTCTCTAGATCTCAAGGATGCGTACACTCATATACTCATCCATCCATCCCACAGAAAATTTCTACGTTTTCTGTTCCAGGGAAAACATTACCAATACAGAGTCCTTCCTTTCGGTCTGGCCTCTGCTCCAAGAGTGTTCACCAAATGCATGGCAATAGTTGCTGCATTTCTGCGCACTCTGGGAATCTTTGTCTTCCCATATCTGGACGACTGGCTCATCCGAGCTCCATCCCAGTCAGAAGCCCAAATTTCCCTGAACACCACCAGGTGCATTCTGCAGTATCTGGGACTTGTGGTAAACCTCCCAAAGTCTCAGCTCACCCCTACTCAGTCCCTAGAATTCATAGGGGCCAGGTTGGACACCACTACTGCAAGAGCCTATCTTCCCCAGGCTCGTTGCCAACGTCTAGTGCAGTTAGCCTCCCAAGTTCAGTCAAAGGACTACTTAACTGCCCGGGAGATGCTACAACTACTAGGTCACATGGCTTCCACAGTACATGTGGTGCCCTATGCTCGTCTACACATGAGAGCAGCTCAATGGACTTTGTCCACCCAGTGGACTCAAGCTTCAGGAGCTCTCTCAGACCAAATAGCAAACTCCAAACGTCTCTTTTGGTCTCTCCAATGGTGGATATCCACTCAAAATCTGTTGCTGGGGTCCCCCTTCCAGCCTTTGTTGCCCCAAGCAATCCTCACAACAGATGCCTCCGAAACAGGTTGGGGAGCTTATCTTCAGGACCTATCCACCCAAGGCATTTGGTCCCCACAGGAGACCTCCCTTCATATCAACCTCTTGGAACTTCAAGCAGTGTACCTAGCTCTCAAGGTCTTTCATACCCTCCTCAGCTACCAGACAGTTCTCATTCAAACAGACAATCAGGTAGCCATGTTTTACGTAAACAAGCAAGGAGGAACTGGCTCTCTGTCGCTTTGCAACGAAGATTATGGGCCTTCGCCAGAGAGCATCAAATCCATCTCCTGGCAGTATACCTCCCAGGAATTCAAAACTCTTGGACAGACAGACTTAGTCGAGTTCTGCTTCCACACGAATGGTCCCTGCACATGGATCAGGTACTCAGAATCTTTCAGGAATGGGGTACCCCGGACATAGACCTATTTGCAAGTCCGTGGAATGCCAAACTTCCCCGGTTCTGTTCCAGAATTTCGTGTCAGGGAGTTCAGGCCAAGGATGCCTTCCTCCTTCATTGGGGTCAGGACTTCCTGTATGCCTTTCCACCCATTCCTTTGATCCCCAAGACTCTGTTCAAACTTCAGAGGGATCAAGGATCTATGATCCTCATAGCTCCACGCTGGCCTCTACTTCTGCATCTCTCCCAAGCCCCCTCCCTGGACTTGGGAGCTGCTCCAGACCTTCTGTCTCAGGAGGAGGGGACTTTGTGGCATCCAAACCCCAAGTCCCTTCACCTCAGAGCTTGGTTACTGAAGGCCTAGACCTTCAAGACTTCAATCTTTTGCAGCAGGTAAAGGATATCCTTCATGCTTCCAGGAAACCTTCCACTAGGCGTTCCTATGCTTTTAAATGGAAGAGATTTTCCATTTGGTGTGCTCAAAAGGGTCTTGACCCTCTGGAACTTCCTCTGAATTCTCTATTAGAATATCTCCTGCACCTTTCCAATGCAGGCCTTAAGACAAATTCAGTAAGGGTCCATTTAAGTGCTATTGCAGCATCCCTTAAGCCCATCAATGGACAACCTGTTTCCTCTAATCCTCTTATTGCAAGATTCATGAGAGGCCTAACCTTAACTAAACCTCCCATTCGGCCTCCTCCGGTGGCATGGGATTTAAATTTGGTTCTTGGTCAGCTTATGAAGCCACCTTTTGAACCCTTAGCCACTGCCTCCTTGAAATTTCTTTCCTGGAAGGTTATTTTCCTTATTGCAATCACTTCTGCTCGCCGCATCAGTGAACTGCAGGCCTTAGTGGCTAATCCACCTTATACAAGGTTCCATCATGATAAGGTAGTCCTTAGGACAAATCCCCACTTTATGCCTAAAGTGGTCTCACCTTTTCATCTTAATCAAGAGGTATATCTACCTGTCTTTTTTCCAGCTCCTCATGCATCCACTGCAGAGAGGAACCTTCATACCCTAGATCAGCGATGGCGAACCTATGGCACGCGTGCCAGCTGTGGCACGCGAAGGCCTTGCAGCTGGCACGCGGGAAGGTCGCACATTAAAAAAAAAAAAAAAGCTGCCCGCTGCCGCCGCGGCGGCATGGAGTGTCCCGCGGGGCTCCCTCTGCCCGGCGGGACTCTCCCGGCGCTGCTCAGCCCCTCTCTGCCGGCTTGCAGAGACGCGAAGGGAGAGTCTCCCTCGAGTCTCTGTTAAGCCCGCAGGGCTGATGGGAAATTTCCCATCTGCCCCTGCGGGCTTAAGAGAGACGCGAGGGAGACACACTCTCCCTTCGCGTCCCAGCAACCCGGCATAGAGGGGCTGAGCACCGCCGGGCGCGTCCCGCCGGGCAGAGGGAGCCCCGCGGGACACTCCATGCCGCCGCGGCGGCCGCGGGCAGCTTTTTTTTTTTTTTTATTGCCATGAGCCAAGCGAGGGGGGTTAAGACTGGCAATGGGCTAGGGAGGGAGGGAGGGGGGTTAAGACTGGCAATGGGCTAGGGAGGGAGGGGGGTTGAGACTGGCAATGGGCTAGGGAGGGAGGGGGGTTGCGACTGGCAATGGGCTCGGGAGGGAGGGGGGTTGAGACTGGCAATGGGCTAGGGAGGGAGGGGGTTGAGACTGGCAATGGGCTAGGGAGGGAGGGAGGGAGGTTAAGACTGGCAATGGGCTAGGGAGGGAGGGAGGGGGGTTAAGACTGGCAATGGGCTAGGGAGGGAGGGAGGGGGGTTAAGACTGGCAATGGGCTAGGGAGGGAGGGAGGTTAAGACTGGCAATGGGCTAGGGAGGGAGGGGGGTTGAGACTGGCAATGGGCTAGGGAGGGAGGGAGGGGGTTGAGACTGGCAATGGGCTAGGGAGGGAGGGAGGGGGTTGAGACTGGCAATGGGCTAGGGAGGGAGGGAGGGGGTTGAGACTGGCAATGGGCTAGGGAGGGAGGGAGGGAGGTTAAGACTGGCAATGGGCTAGGGAGGGAGGGAGGTTAAGACTGGCAATGGGCTAGGTAGGGGGGGAGGGGGGTTGAGTCTGGCAGGGGGCTAGGGAGGGAGGGGGGTTGAGACTGGCAATGGGCTAGGGAGGGAAGGAGGGGGGTTGAGACTGGCAATGGGCTAGGGAGGGGGGGTTAAGACTGGCAGTGGGCTGGGGAGGGGGGTTAAGACGCAGTGGGCTATGGGGGGGAGTTAAGACTAGCAATGGGCTGTGGGCTGATGAGGGCTGGCAATGGGCTATGAGCTGATGAGGGCTGTCTGGAAATGGGGTGATGGGGGGGTTAGGACTGGTAATGGGCTATGGGGGGGTTAAGACTGGTAGTGGGCTGATGATGGGGGGGGGGTTAGGACTGATAATGGGCTATGGGGGGTTAAGACTGGTAGTGGGCTGATGGGGGTGTAGGACTGATAATGGGTTATGGGGGGGGCTAGGACAGGAAATGGGCTGATGGGGAGGGGGTAGGACTTGAGGTGGGCTGATGTGGTTAGGACTGGTAATGGGCTGTGGGCTGATGGGGGGGGTTAGGACTGGTAATGGGCTATGGGGGGCTGACTGGAAATGGGCTGATGGGGGGTTAGGACTGGTAAAGGGTTATAGGGGGGGGCTTAAACTGAAAATGGGGTGATGGGGGTTAGGACTGGAAGTTGATTGACGGGGGGCTAGGACTGGTAATGGGTTGGGGTGTTGCTAGGACTGGAAATGGGCTGAGTGGAAGGGGAGGCTTGAACTGCAAATAGCTGATGGGGAGGGGGCTTGGAATGGAAATGGGCTGTGAGGGAAGAGAGCTAGGACTGAAAATGGGCTGATGGAACAGCTAGGATAGGACTGGAAATGGGCTGTTGGGGGGAGCTAAGATTGGAAATGGGCTGTGGTGGGGGCTTGAATTGAAATGGACTCGTGGAGGGGCTAGAACTGGAAGTAGGCTCATGGGGGGGCTTGGACTGGAATTGGGCTGAGTGGAGGGGAGCTATGATTTGACATGGGCTGATGGTGGGGCTAGGATTGAAAATGAGCTGATGAAGGGACTTGGACTGGAAATGGGCTGATGCAGGGACTAGAAGGGAATGGATGCTGGGTGAGACTGGAACTAGAAGGGAGCTGATGTTGGGGGAGGATTAGAATGGGATGGGGCTGGGAGAGTAAAATGGAGAGGGGAAAAATATTTTGTGTAGGAGGGATGAAAAATCTACAATTGGCCAGGTATTGGGAGAGTAATTGGGGATTGAGGATGGAGGGGTAAAATTTGTGTGGATGAAATAGGAATGAGGAAAGAGCAAAAGGAGAAAGATTAGTATGTTAAAGCAGATGTAGAGAGAGAGAGAGAATGGAAAAAAAACTAGAAGAGAGAAGAAAGGACAAATGGACAGCAGACGATGGAGAGTTAGCAGAAAACATGAAGAAACCAGAAGAAGGTGGCTGGACCAATTGCAACTGAAAAAAAAATGCACAAAAGGTAGAAAGATATCTCTTTATTTTGAATTTATTAACTGGAATATGTCAGCTCTGGGAAATGTGCATCATTAACATCTGCGCTTTGTTTGGTACAAGAGGAAATTCCTATTTGACGTTGCCACTTGTTCTCTTTCCCCAGTATTCTCTGAAATGTATTGGTTTAATATTTGCAGTGTTGCCTTTTGATAGGTAGGGTATGGTGCTTTGTGAGTCCTGGTAATGCTGTCAGGATACGGCGGGTTTGCTATGGGTTCTAAATGGGCAGCGTTTGTAGTAGTTCCTAATGTGCCTGGCGGTTGGCACTGGATTATAGTAATGTAGAAATCTTTTAGTCTTTCTTTATCCATACACTCATTAAGAGACATGTTTACTAAAAGTTAGTGTATGGTAACATTATGCAAATATTTATGCAAATAAGACCACTTATGCAAATGACGTGCTGGCACTTTGAGGAAATTCTTTGGTTTTGTGCGGCAGTTTGGGCACTCGGGCTCAAAAAGGTTAGCCATCACTGCCCTAGATTGTAAAAGAGCTCTTGCTTTTTACTTACACAGGACACAGCAACATAGAAAGTCTTCCCAGCTTTTTGTTGCTTTTGATCCTTCTCATCTAAGACTTCCAGTCTCTAAAAGAACACTGTCCAATTGGATTGCTCAGTGTATTTCTTTTACTTACCAGCGTAACAACCTTACTCTGGAGGGCCATGTCACAGCTCACAATGTGAGGGCCATGGCCACCTCTATGGCTCATCTTCATTCTGTGTCCATCGATCAGATCTGTCGAGCAGCCACCTGGGCTTCGGGTCATACCTTCACAGCCCATTACTGTTTGGACAAGGACTCCCGCCGGGATGCCTTGTTTGGTCAGGCTGTCTTCAGACACCTGTTCCATTCTTGAACAACTCCTGCCCTCCTTTCCTGAATGGATGCCTGAGATCCATAGGAAGACGAGGAACTCTACAGGGTCTCATACCCTTGGGGATCTCCCAGGCATCTTAGCTAGGGAGTCCCCATAGGTGAGGACTTATTCCTGCTTGTTCCTGGAGATAGCACAGTTACTTACCTGTAACAGGTGATCTCTGGGAACAGCAGGAATTAGTCCTCACAACCCACCCACCTTCCCTAGGAGTTGTATCTCTCTCTTTGTCTTTCCTTTACTCTCTCTCTATTGTCTCAGCTTTAAATCAGAACTGAGGAGAGTTGGTTGGAAAGGCGGGAAGACAGCGCGCATGCGCTGTGGGATGCCCCAAAAGCTTTCATTCTGGGAAGCTGGGGAGCATTCCCGCGCAGGCTCCGTCGGTACCGACGTACCCATATGTGAGGACTAATTCCTGCTGTTCCCAGAGATCACCTGTTACAGGTAAGTAACTGTGCTTTCTCTCAGTATTCCCTGGTGTATCCCATCCGGTCCCATCACTTTGTCTACTTTAAGTTTAGCTAGTTCCTTTTGAACACAGTCTTCTAAAAAATTGTTCAAGATGCCCTTCACTTCAGTTCATGTTTGTAGGCGTTTTCGGAGGTCCTGCTCCTAGTTCTTCATCTGTGAACACAGAACAGAAATATTTGTTAAGCAATTCTGCTTTATCCTAATCAGTTTCTACATATTCTTCCCCTTCATCCTTGAGTCTGACATTACCACTTTTTCCCTTCCTCTTCTCACTAACATATCTGAAAAATGTCTTATCCCCCCATTTTATTGCACTGGATATTTTCTCTTCTTTTTGAATCTTTGCTTTCCTGACTACTTTGCTAGCTTCTCTAGGTTTTCCCAAATATAGATGCTTGTCTTCCTCTCTCTGTGATCTCTTGTATTTCATGAAGGCCTCCCTCTTTTTCTTCAACTTTTCCGCTACTTCTTTCAAATACCAAAGCACACTCCCTTGCCCTTTACTTTTATTTACCATTTTAACAAAAAGGTTGGTTGCCCTTAAAATATCCCCTTTCAGTTTTGCCCACTGTTTTTCTACATCCCCCAGCTGTTCCCATACCGCTAACTGAGGTATTGGCCAATTCTTGGCAAAGTTAGTTTTCCTAAAGTTTTAGACCCTCACTGTTGAATGGATTTTATCAGCCCTAGTCATAATACTGAGCCACACCATCTGGTGATCACTGGATGCGAAATGATCTCCCACTATAACATCAGAGACACTTTAACCATTGGTAAGCACAAGTCCAGTATGGCCCCTTCATGTATGGGTTCTGTTACCAATTCCCTGAATAGTTCTCCCTGTAGAGAATCCAGGATCTCCTTACTTCTAGATGGTACTGCAGCCAATCAACATCTGGCATACTGAAATCCCCTATAAGTAGCATTTCCCCTTTCCTGGCAATGCTGCAAATATCTTCAATTAACTCTGTCCACCTCTTCTCCTGGTGAGGGAGGTCTGTATATCATGCCAATGCAAATAGATTTCTCTTTCATAGCACCCTTTAGTACGTAAAGAACTTAAAGATCTAAACATAAACTTAAAACTAAGATGCAGACAGCAGTCCAGCAGCGGGATGTGGGCTTTCTAGTCTTTTGCATTGAGTGTCACATGTATGATTTTCTCCCAGCTGGTGAGAGGTCTTACGTGTGCACTAGGTGCAAGGAGCTCTTTGCTCTCAGGGAACAAGTCCGTTCTCTAGAGGCTAAAGTAGCAGACTTGGAAAGCATAAGACAGACAGAGAGGTACATAGACGAGACCTACAGGGATATAGTCCTGAAGTCCCACCTCCAGTCTGGCAGCATCCCTGTTGCCATGGAGGAGAGAGGTCACGTGACAGGAGAGCATCACCCTGGTGTGGCAGGAAGTGATCCTGTAACTAGGACCTGTCCTCCAGGTGATGTAAACCCCTCTCGCACCGAGGAGGTTTCTCCAGGGCCAAGTGCCCATGAGGGAAGGGTTAGGATAGCAGTTATAGTTGGTGATTCGATCATTAGGCATGTAGATAGCTGGGTGGCTGGTGGACGTGAGGATCGCCTGGTAACATGCCTGCCTGGTGCGAAGGTAGCGGACCTCACGCGCTACCTAGATAAGGTCTTAGATAGTGCTGGGGAGGAGTCTGCTGTCTTGGTACATGTCGGTACCAATGACATAGGAAAATGTGGTAGGGAGGTTCTGGAAGCTAAATTTAAGCTTTTAGGTAGGAAGTTGAAATCCAGAACTTCCAGGGTAGCATTCTCCGAAATGCTTCCCGTTCCACGCGCAGGACCCAAAAGGCAGGCAGAGCTCCGGAGTCTCAATGTGTGGATGAGACAATGGTGCAGAGATGAGGGGTTCGGATTTGTTAGGAACTGGGGAACATTCTGGGGAAAGGAGGGGCTCTTCCGAAGGGATGGGCTTCACCTTAACCGGGATGGAACCAGGCTGCTGGCATTAACCTTTAAAAAGGAAATAGAGCAGCTTTTAAACTAGATAATAGGGGAAAGCCGACAGTCGCCCAAGAGCGCATGGTTCGGAAGAATGTATCCCTGAAGGATACTACAAAAAGCAGAGAGGTTCCAAAAAAGAGTAAAGTAGCCCAAATGCCCTCGAGTATGGAGCAGACAGAGCTTAAAGATCCCAAATTACCCATGTCTACCACTAGCCAAATTAATATGAATAAAATACAGTCTCTAAAATGCTTGTATGCAAATGCTAGAAGTCTACAAAACAAGATGGGAGAGTTAGAATATATAACACTAAACGAGAGGTTAGATATGATTGGAATATCAGAGACATGGTGGAAGGAGGACAACCAGTGGGACACTGATACCTGGGTACAAACTATATCGTAATGATAGAGCTGATCAAATTGGTGGAGGGGTTGCGCTCTGTTAGAGAGGGCATTGAGTCAGAAAGGATTAAAGTTTTGCAAGAAACAAAATTTGCTGTAGAATCTCTATGGATTGAAATTCCATGTAAAAGGGGAAGGCGATGGCAGTGGGGGTGTACTATCGTCCGCCTGGCCAGAATGAACAAATGGATGATGAAATGCTCAAAGAAATCAAGGAAGCTAGCAAAAGTTACAGTGCAGTAATAATAATGGGTGATTTCAATTACCCCGGCATCGACTGGGTCAGTGTCACAGCAGGACATGCTAGGGAGATAAAGTTCCTAGATGAAATAAATGACTGCTTCTTGGAGCAGCTGTTTCATGAACCGAACAGAGGGGAAGCCATATTAGACCTAGTCCTTAGTGGAACACCAGATCTAGTGCAAGAGATAAGGGTGTTGGGGCCACTTGGCAATAGTGATCATAGCATGATCGCCTTTGATTAATTAGTGGAGGAGGGATAGTAAGGAAATCCACAGTACTACCCTTTAACTTTCGAAAGGGAGACTATGATAAAATGAGGAAAACAGTTAAGAAAAAACTAAAAGGAGCAGTTGCAAAGGTTAAAGACGTACATCAAGCTTGGATGTTGTTGAAAAATACTATCTTGGAAGCCCAGACCAGCTGTATTCCACGCTTTAAGAAAAGTGGAAGGAAGTCCAAAAAACTGCCAGCATGGTTTAAAGGTGAGGTCAGAGAGGCTGTTGTTGCCAAAAAAGCATCTTTCAGGAAATGGAAAAAAGAGCCAAATGACGAAACCTGGAAACAGCACAAGCACTGGCAAGTCAAATGCAAGGCATTGATAAGGCAGGCAAAGAGAGAATTTGAGAAGAAGCTTGCTGCGGAAGCAAAAACACGAAATAAAGACCTTTTCAAATACATTCGTAGCAAAAAACCTGTGAGAGAGTCAGTTGGTCCATTAGATGATAAAGGGGTTAAAGGAGCACTAAGAGGCGACAAGGCGATAGCAGAGAGACTGAATGAATTCTTTGCTTCAGTCTTTACTAAGGAAGATGTAGGGATGTTACCCATGACTGAAATGGTATTTAAAGGTGCGGAAGAATTGAAGGAAATATCAATACATCGGGAAGATGTCTTACAACTATTAGATAAACTGAAGAGTAGCAAATCACCTGGGCCGGATGGTATGCATCCAAGGGTGTTGAAAGAACTGAAATATGAGATTGCAGACCTGCTATTAGTAATCTGTGAACTATCATTAAAATCATCTCTAATACCTGAAGATTGTAGGATCGCCAATGTAACACCAATTTTTAAAAAGGGTTCCAGGGGTGATCCGGGAAACTACAGACCGGTGAGCCTGACATCAGTACCGGGAAAAATGGTAGAAACCATCATAAAGAATAAAATTACTCAGCATTTAGATAGTCACGACCTAATGGGAGACAGCCAACATAGCTTTAGACAAGGAAGATCTTGTCTTACTAATCTGTTATGTTTTTTTGAAGGAGTGAATAAACAGGTGGACAAAGGTGAGTCGGTTGATATTGTGTATCTGGACTTTCAGAAAGCCTTTGACAAGGTCCCTCATCAGAGACTTTTGGCAAAACTAAAGAGTCATGGGATAGGAGGCAGTGTACTATTGTGGATCAGGAACTGGTTAAAAGATAGAAAGCAGAGGGTAGGGCTAAATGGCCAATTTTCCCAATGGAGAAAGGTGAATAGTGGTGTACCCCAGGGATCTGTGCTGGGTCCGCTGCTTTTTGACATATTCATAAATGACCTGGAAAGTGGAATAACGAGTGAGGTTATCAAATTTGCAGATGACACAAAACTATTTAAAGTTGTTAAAACCCAAGAGGATTGTGAAAAATTGCAAGAGGATCTTGATAAATTGGAAGACTGGGCATCAAAATGGCAGATGAAATTTAATGTGGACAAGTGCAAGGTTATGCACCTAGGGAAGAGCAACCCAAACTATGGTTACACGATGCAAGGTTCCACATTAGGAACCACCACCCAGGAAAAAGATTTAGGCGTCATTGTGAATACCATGTTAAAACCCTCGGCCCAGTGTGCAGCGGCGGCCAAGAGAGCAAATAGAATGCTAGGTATGATAAGGAAAGGAATGGAAAATAAAACAAAAGATATTATAATGCCTCTATATCGTTCCATGGTGAAACCGCACCTTGAATATTGTGTGCAATTCTGGTCGCCGTATCTTAAAAAGAATATAGCGATTTTAGAAAAGGTTCAGATAAGAGCCACCAAAATGGTAAAGGGGATGGAAGGATACTCCTATGAGGAAAGGCTAAAAAGGTTAGGGCTCTTTAACCTGGAAAAGAGACGGCTGAGGGGAGATATGATAGAAGTCTATAAATTAATGAACGGAGTAGAACAGGTAAACGTAGATCGATTGTTTACGTTAGCAGAATATAGAAAGACTAGGGGACATGCAATGAAGCTACAGGGTAAACTATTTGACTAATAAAAGAAAATATTTTTTCACTCAACGTGTAATCAAACTCTGGAATTTGTTACCGGAGGATGTAGTAAAGGCTGTTAGTGTAGCTGGGTTTAAAAAAGGTTTGGACAAGTTCCTGGAAGAAAGGTCCTTAAACCATTATTAAGAAGTGACCAAAGATATCAATGCTTGACCCGGTACAAGCATTGTGGAACTTGTGTCTCTTGGGGAAAGTGCTAGGTACATATGACCTAGATTGGCCACTGTTGGAAACAGAATACTGGGCTTGATGGACCTTGGTCTGACCCAGTATGGCATATCTTATGTTCTTATGTTTCCCACTTTCTAATTTAACCCACAGTGCCTTCTCTCTCCCTTTTAAGCCCTGTATTTCCTAGCTTTAATATTATTTTTTACATATAGTGCCACATCTCCTCCCCTTCTTCCTACCCTGTCCTTTCTGAATAAAGTATAGCCTGGTATAGTTACACCCCAGTCATGGTTGTCTGTGAACCATGCTTCTGTTACTGCCTCTAAATCCAAGTCAGCCTCTCCCATTAAAGCCTCACCATCTGGGATCTTACTTCCCATGCTACAGGCATTTATACACACTGCTTTCCTTATGTTGCCCCTTTTACCCATTTCCATAAAGGTATTTAATGTTTCACATACCTGGGAGCTTTTTTCAACAATCCCCAATGAATCTAGTTTAAAGCCCTCTTCAGTAGGTTAGCCAGTCTGCTACTGAAGACACGTCTACCCTACTTGGACAGATGGATGCCATCTACTACTACTACTACTACTATTTAGCACTTATATAGCGCCACGCATGCAGCGCTGTACAGACAAACATACAAGAGACATTCCCTTCTCTTCAGAGTCCTTGTCTGAGCTTACAATCTAGTCGAGACAATACAGAGCATTAGTCAATTCAGTGCAAAGCACAATATGGTCTTTAGAATTCGGTCATGAAAATTGACGGTAGTCAGGTTAAGATAAAGGACAGAAGTCAGGATTTGAAAGCGACAGTGAAGAGGTGGGTCTTCAATCTGGATTTGAAGAGGGCCAGGGAGGGTGCCTGGCGTATAGACACATGTAGGCTTTTCCAGGCGTAAGGTGTAGCAAGGTGAAAGGAGCGAAGTCGGGAGTTAGCGGTGTGAGTGAAAGGCCTAGATAGAAGTAATTTGTTAGCAGAGCGAAGTTTCCGAGAGGAGATGTAGGGAGAAATAAGAGATGAGAGGTATTGAGGGGCCGTAGAGTGAATGCATTTATAGGTCATTAGAAGAAGTTTCAATTGGATGCGGAATTGGATAGGGAGCCAGTGAAGTGACTTGAGAAGAGGAGTAATGTGGGCATGGTAAGACTGGTGGAAGATTAGGCGAGCAGCATAATTTTGTATAGATTAAAGGGGAAAGAGATGGCTCACAGGGAGACCAGCAAGGAGTAGGTTGCAGTAGTCGAGGCGAGAGGAGATTAAGGAGTGGATAAGCGTTTTGGTAGTGTGTTCAGAAAGGAAGGGGTGGATTTTGCTAATGTTGTAGAGAAAGAAGCGGCAGGTCTAGGCTACGAGCTGGATATGTGTGGAGAAGGAGAGAGAGGTGTCAAAGATAACCCCCAGATTGCGGGCCGAGGAAACAGGAACGATCGTAGATCCATCCATGGAGACTGAGAAGGGGGGAAGAGGAGGGGAGGAGTTTGGGGGGAAAGACAAGGAGTTCAGTCTTAGCCATGTTCAACTTCAAGTGGCGATGAGACATCCAGGCAGCGATGTCAGAAAGGCAGGCAGAAATTCTGGTCTGGATTGCTGGAGAGATATTAGGTGTAGAGAGGTAGATTTGGGGGAGTCGGCATAGAGATGGTACTGAAAGCCATGAGAGGAGCTAAGCGCTCCAAGGGATTGGGAATAGAGAGAGAAAAGGAGGGGGCCCAAGACGGATCCTTGGGGTACACCGACATGGAGCGGGGTGGGAGAGGAGGAGGAGCCACCAGAACATACACTAAAGGAGCGATGGGAGAGGTAGGAGGAGACCCAGGACCCTTGAAACCAAGCGAGGCAAGGGTGGTGAAGAGAAGATTGTGGTCAACAGTGTCAAAGTCGGCGGAGAGGTCGAGAAGGATGAATGCTGAGTAGAGGCCCTTAGATTTAGCCAGGAACAAGTCATTGGAGACTTTTGTAAGAGCCATTTCAGTGGAGTGTAGGGGATGGAAGCCAGATTGTAGTGGGTCCAGGAGGGCCTGGGAGGTGAGAAAGTCTAGGCAGCGGCGGTGGACTGCTCATTCTATTAGTTTAGATATGAAGGGAAGGAGGGAGATGGGTCGATAGTTAGGACAGGTGGGATCGAGTGAGGGTTTCTTGAGGAGAGGTGTGACAACAGCATGTTTGAAGTCGGCGGGGATAGTTGCAGTGGAGAGTGAAAGGTTGAGAATATGAGAGATGGAGGGGACAATGGTGGGGGAGATGGGTGGGGATAGGGTCGGAGGAACAGGTGGTGGGTTTGGAGGAGGAAAGAAGGAGTGTGGTTTCCTCTTCGGAGATCGTAGGGAAGGAGGAGAGGGTAGCAGAGGAAGTATGGATGGGGGGGGGGGGTAGAATTGGGGAGGGGAGGAGGTAGATGAGGAAGTGGGGAATTGGAGGGTAATCTTGTGGATTTTGTCATGGAAGTAGTCTGCTAGGATTTTGGCAGAAAGGGAGGGCGGGACCAGGGGCAGGGGCACCTTGAGGAGAGAATTGAGGGTATTAAAGAGGCGGTGAGGATTAGAGGCAAGGGAGTTAGTCAGATGGATGTAGTATTCTTGTTTGGCAAGTGCTATGGCTGACTGGAAGGAGCAAAGCATGAATTTGAAGTGTAAAAGGTCTTCCGGTGAGCGGGATTTGGTCCAAGCATGTTCAGCAGAATGGGCACAGGTGCGTAACTAGTGGGTTGTGGATGAAAGCCAGGGCTGGGGAGTAGAGCGTCGGAGGGGACGTGGGGTGGGTGGGGCAAGAGTGTCAAGAGCCAAGGATAGTGCAACATTTTAAGAGGATACTGCTTCGTCGACGGACTTGGAGGACATAATGGAGGAAAGAGATGGAGAAATGGTGGAGGAGAGAGTCAAGGGATCAATATTATGAAGGTTTCTAAATAGGTCAGAGGAGACAGGATGAGGTTGAGACAGTGGAAGCTGAAGATTAAAGGTTAAATGTTGAAGGTCAGATGAGGGAAGGATTGAGTTGCGGAAGTTTGAGGAAGAGGAATTAGAGAAGAGTATCAGGTCAAGGCAGTGGCAGTGCAGGTGGGTGGGGGCAGTGGAGCAAAGTTGGAGGTCAAACGAGGAGGTGAGGGTGAGGAACTTTAAAGCATGGGGATCAGAGGGGTTATCAACGTGAATATTAAAATCGCCAAGAATAAGAGTGGGGGAAGAGGGATCCAGAACGACGGAAAGCCAGGAGTCAAAGTCAGTAAGGAAAGTCAATTTGGATTTGTCGGGTGGGCGATAGTTAACAGCTACTCGGAGGGGAAGTGGTGTGAAGAGGCAAATGGAGTGGACTTCAAAAGAGAGGGAGGAGTGTGACTGAGGCAGCAGGAGGGGTTGGAATTGGCAAGAGGGAGAAAGTAGAAGCCCAACACCACCAATGCGGCCAGTGGATCGAGGTGTATGGGAGAACTGGTAGCTCTCATGGCAGAGAGCAGCAGTGGATGCGGTATCATCTGGGAGGAGCCAGTTCTCAGGGCAAGAAGGTGTAGCGCATTAGAGATAAAGAGATCATGAGTAAAAGCAAGTTTGTTAGAGAATGAGCATGCGTTCCATAGGGCACATGAGAACGGGAGAGTGGAGGAGGGGAAGAAGAGGGATATGGATAAGGTTGGACAAGTTACGTGAGGATTTCTTTTCAGAGTAAGACAGCAGTCTGGGGGGGGGCCGTTATGTGAGGATCTGTTTTCAGAGTAATACAGAGATCTAGAGGGGCCAGGGTACGGGTTGGTGTCTCTGGATGAGTGTGCCCTCCATGAGGGATATGAGGGATGGGGAGTGAAAGGGGAACAAAGGGGGATATTGATAGGTTACGTAAGGATCTCTTTTTAGAGTGAGACAGAACTCTAAGGGGGATAGGGTTGGGGTTGATATCTCTGGATGAGTGATTGGGGCATGAGTGAGGTAGGATGGAAGGGGAAAGAAGGGGGATATGGATGAGATTAGATAAGGTGCGTGAGGAGCTCTTATTAGAGTGAGAAAAATCAAGGGGGGCCAGGGTTGGGGTTGATATTACCCGATGAGAGAAGGAGTAGTAGAGAGCGGGGTATAGCGGAGGCAGTACGGCGGAAGCGAGGGTGGGGTTGCGTTAGAGAGGGTCTGGTTGAATGAGGGGAAGGGTGGGATGAAGCTCAAGAGCAGATGCTAGGTTAGAAGACAGAATGGAGGGAGAAGTGAGGAAGGTAGAGGGAGAGTAAGGGGGGAGATGAGTGAGGGTGCTGGTGGGAGGGGAGGCAGTTGGGGAGTATGAGGAAGAGAAGGACAGTGTGATGTGGGGCCATAGAAGAGGAGTAGTGGGGGCTATGCAGCGTATGTTATTCTTACAAGCAATGAGGTGGCTAAGGATTCTATACACTAAGCAGTATATGTTGAGCTATACAAGTGGGGATGACTCTATGCAATATAGGTTAAAATACAAGCAATGGGTAGTGGAGAGACTAAAGCCTGTGCAGCAAAGTTCAATGCAAGCAATGGGAAGCAAGTTCAGTGCAAGCAATGTCCAGGCAAAGCAGCAAATGTTAACCTACAAGTAGTGAGATGGGAGTGAGGCGGCAGAAGGTTCAGTAGGCTATGCTGTGCAGGATGTCTTGAGCTGCTTACCCGTCAGGGTGGCTTGGTGGTGACTCCGTCTGGGTGGCTTGTCGTAGGGTGGAAGGTGGACAGGTTATTGTTGGGGAGACTATTATGGCATGCCTAAGGGCCGCACCAAAGGGCCCTTTGGCATGGCCCTTAGGCGCAGGCCTGGCAGGCGCGGGCGCCTGGGTGAGGGGGTCCTAAATAGGGAGACCTCTGCCCCTCCCACAGCCCGGATTGGGTTGGAGCTCCCCGGGCACGCAGTGCTCTGCTCTGGGGAGGCCAGACATGCCGGCAGCTCTGCAACCCTTGGAACAGTATCCCATGATCCAGGAAATCATTACGCTCTAGATGACACCATCCACGCAACCATAAATTTATCTCCAGGATGCGAGCTTCTCTGCATTGGCCTTTACCCCTCAACAGGGAGGATTGACTAGAACACTACATGCAGCCCTATCTGCTTCACCCTCTCAGAGCCATGAAATCACTTTTGATATGCTCAAATGGATATCTGGCACTATCATTTGTGCTGACATGGATGAGGAACATCGGGTAATAGTCAGTTGTCTTGATGAGTCTCTGCAAAGTCTCCGTAACATCTTGGATTTTGGCATCTGGCAGACAGCATACCTTTCTGGACATCAATTCTAGTCGGCAGATGGTTGCCTCAGTATACCTTAGAAGAGAGTCACCAACCACCACTATCCTTCACTTCCTTGTGGTCACTGATTCTGCAACTTTGGGGCGCTTGATGCTTTCACCTCCACTTCCATGGCTACATAATGGTTCTTCAATTCAAGGACTGAAGGAGCAGGATTGGTGATGCTGCAGGCCCTGGAGACTCATGTCCAACCTTCGTCATTCTGTAGGCTCCCATCTTCTTCTCTACTGGAGAGCTTGGATGTTTCAAGAAATATCTTATCAATGTACTTCTCACTGTCTTGAATGCTCCTCAGCCTCACCACCTCTTCTCTAAGCTCCTCCACTTGTTTCCTGAGAACTTCAGCATGCAGGCACTATGCACATGGAACCGGTCCTTCAACTGGCATTGGGATCTCTGTCTGGACAGAGGCAGAAGCTGTAAGGGGGACAACAGCTTTGGCGATATGATTTTTCCCAGCCATTGTTCAGTTGTGGTGCTTAGGTACTTGTTGAAGCAAAAGAGAGAGAGACCCACCAAAGAACCAGCTGGTTTCCCAGCTGTCCTTTCATAGAAAAAACAGCTAAAAGTGCTGTTCCAAGTCCCTGTGTGTAGCTAATTAGGGAGGTGCCCTATAAAGCAAGGCTGCTCACATGGATTGATGGGAGTTGGGGAAGGAACTAATACCTGATGAGAAAGTTACTAAAGTAGAGTTTTTTAAACCTACACCACTAAAAATATTTCCCCTTTTGAACTAAAGCACCAAAAAGAATGTAACTTTGTTTTAAAAATGTACCAAACCCCTTTTAAGAGCTCCCAGTCGGAGAACTAGCAATTTAAAAAGCCACAAATTCTTACCTTTGCTTGAAATGTATAGCCCCTGTTAGGAATGCCTCAACAGGGCAGGGCTCCGAAGCCTTTTATTTAGGCCTTAGCTGCTCTCAGTTCCTTCACAGGCTAATCAGGCCCACTAACTCCTGATTAAAAAAAGATGAAAATTCAACAAATCTGGCATGTAGGAAGAAAATATGAATATTTCAGAGGCGCTGAGAAACTGGAAATGTATGGTCAGCAGTTTTGGAAAATTGAGGCTTTTTAGGCGCATTCTCACTAAGACACATGCACCTATTTTTGAAGGTTCAACAGCCGGGAAATTGTCTCTGTATGCGTGTTTGTTTAAACTTGTACTGTATGTTGCCAGTGCCACAGTTCAGGAACCTTCTTCACTGTGATTGACTCTGAATGGTGGCGCCACTTGGGAGCGGGAAGTTTGCTCTGATTTTGCAGTTTGAGAGATCAGCCCGAACTTCCTGCCCTGCACGGGTCCATCATTCACAGAGCCGATCATGGTGCTGGAAGCCTGACCCACGGCATTCTCGAGGAGCTGCAACTGATGGGTAGGGTTGCCAACTTTTTGAAGGAGAAAAACCCGCCACCTGTGGCTAGTCACACTCCGCCCATGCCCACCCCAACCCTAACCCTACCCCTGCCCCCTGCCCAAGAAGACAGACTCTGCATGCAGTGCAATATCAGATAAATAAGAGATGCAGTTCCCCCATACTGTGTAAAATATAAAGGTAGTACAAAGTCCAATTATTTAATTGAAAATAAAATTATTTTTTCTACCTTTGTTTGACCATTTTATTCTCTGATCATGCTGGTTCCAATCTGAGGCTTCCATTTTCCCATTTCTTCTTAGCTCATTTTCTATGGTCTATAATCCATCTGCCATTTCTTGTCTCTTCTTTTCTTCACTTCCTTCCATCAGCCTATTTCCAGTCCTAGTAGCCTTCCATCCAGCCCCCTTTTCAGTTCTCCCCTCCCATTACATTCCAATGCCAATCCCCTTGTGTTCCCAGGACTTCCAGTAGTGTCCATTCCCTTCTAGTCCCCCTTCTTCCTCACTGTCCAGCCTCTTGTAGTCCAAACACCATCCCAGGTATCAGCTCACTTCCACTCCCAGTGCCTTCCCTGTGTCCACTCCCTTCCAGTCACCCTACCCTCTGTCCATCCCCCTTCCAGTGCCATCCCCACGTTTCTGCTCCCTTCCAGTCCCAGTGCCCCCTCCCTTCCAGCCTCCTCCCCATTATCCAGTCACTTACCAGTACCATTCCCAGGTGTCAGCTCCCTTTGAGCTCCCTCTTTATCCCCTCTGGCAGCTCCCTTTCAGCCGCCTCCTCCCCACCTTTCAGCTCTCTTCCAGCCCTCACCTTCCACCTGTCTGTCCCTTCTGCCACCTCTTTCCCCTTGCAGCTGCTGCTCCTGCTTCTTATAGGGCAGCGGCTGCAATAAATTTAAGATAAAAATAAATTTAAACCTGTGTGGAGCCTTCTGCGCCCCCCCCCCCCCCCCCCGTACAGCTTCACCTTCCCTCCCCAGTGCAGCTTCACCCTCCTAATACAGCTTCACCTTCCCCCACCCCCCAGTGCAGCTTCACCTTCCCCCCCCCCCAGTGCAGCTTCACCTTCCCCCCCCCAGTGCAGCTTAACCCCCCTCCTCAGTGTATCCTAACCCCCCTCCTCAGTGCAGCTTAAACCCCGCTCCCACAGCTTAAACCCCCCCGTGCATCTTAAACTCCCCCTGCGCAGATTCCCCCCCCTGTGCTGCTTAAACCCCCCCACCGCTGTGCAGCTTACCCCCCTGTGCAGCTTAACTCCCCCCCCCCCACCCGTGCAGCTGCTGCTCCTGCTTCTTACTGAGCAGCAGCTGCAATAAAGTTAATTTAAACGTAAGGAAACCTGTGAGGAGCCCTCCACTCCTATGAAACTCCTTTTGCAGGGTCCCTGGTTGAAAAGGAAGTGACATCAGAGGGACGGGCACTGCAGAAAGAGTTTCATAGGGCCGGAAGGCCCCTCACAGGTTTTTCCTTACTTTTAAATTAACTTTAGTGCAGCCGCTGCCCTGTAAGAAGCAGAAGCAGCGGCTGCAAGGGGGCTGGGCCAGGAGTCGGACTGTAATCGCAATCGCGATCGCAAGCGCAAAGCCGGTTTTCTGCACTGGCCGCTCCCGATCTCGCAGCCAGAGCAAAAAAACGGCTTTTCAATGGTCGGTTTCGGCTCTCTGCCGGCAGCTGGCCCGGCCACAGGAAAACCAGCCAGGCCGGCTGAAAACCAGCTGGTTGGCAACTCTACTGATGGGTAAGCAAAAGAGGGCCTGGATGTCAGAAAGGGGGAGGGGGGAATAAATGAGGAGGTGAAGCTTCCGGGGTCAGGATTATAAGAGAAAGCCACTGGGTAAAGCCTGTAAGGCCATAGTTCAGACAGACAGATTGGGGAAAGGCTGGGTTGGAGGTGGGGGTATGAAAGAGAGAGAAATGGACTGGGGGAAGGCCAGGGAGGTGGGTCATGAGAGAGGCACACACACATGTGCACGCGCACACACACACGCACCTTCATGCATCCCCGACACTCAGAGAGACAGACACACACACATCTCCCAACAGAGAGCAGACATGCACACATACACATGCAGCCCCCAGCATTAGAGACACTCGCACACATGTAGCCCCGACACTCTGAGAGAGAGACACACACACATACACACAACCCCCAACACTCAGACGCGCGTGCGCACGCACGCACACACGCAGCCCCCAACACTTAGAAAGACAGACACATACACGCACGCATGCACACATCCACACATACACATCCACACACACACAGAGCCTCTGACACTCAGAGACAGGCACATGCATCCCCCAACAGAGAGACAGACATGCGCAAGCACACACATGCAGTCCCAACACTCCGAGAAACAGATGCATGCACACACGCGCACACACACACTGAGCCCCCGACACTCAAACAGAGAAATGCATAAACACATACACACAGCCCCCATCACTCAGAGACAGACACACACACGCATGCATGCACATAGACCCAACTCTCGGAGAGAGACACGCACAGGCACACATGCGTAAAGACCTACCTACCTAGCCCCTGATGCCATCCAATGCTTCCTATAAGATAATCATATAAATACTCTCCATGCCCGATTCTAGAAATGGGGGAAACATGCCATTGTGTTACCTGGCTTTTCAAGTTGTTTATTTTAACATGGCATTTCCCTTCTCTCAATCTCTCTCTCTCTCCTCTCTCTCTCCCTCCCTCCCCCAACCTGGTCAAATTGGGATCTGGTGCCATAAGCCTGAGGAGTGGTTGCAACAACCATTCTACTTGGGCCATGTAGCCGGTCTTCTATCTCTGCACACCCAAATTTATGATCCCAACTTGAACTGTAATTTGCCAGAGGTAATATATCTTTCTGTATATAGTTTGTAGATAGTTTACCATGTTATCTCCAAGTTACTGACCCTGTTATAATGTAAGCAAAGATTGTTCTAATGCAAAAATTTGTTATCTGTAAACCGTGCTGATACCAAAAAGCGCGGTATATAAAAACTGTAAAATAAAATAAATAAATAACTGACCAGCTAGGCATCATTTTCATACCTTCCCTGACCAATTATCGCGGCCTTGTGGCTCCAGACGCATCAAGGCCTTTGAGTGTGGCAGGAAATGCCACCATTTTGAGTGGGCCATGTGGACGTTTGAGCTTAGCGATCCTTCGTATCTTCTGATGGGAGGACATGTCAACTGCTGGCTCTGTGTTGGAGGTGGTGGAGGAATCTGAGAGCGGAAGCCCCTCCATTCTCACCCAAATTGTGATACCTGGGTACAACCTATATAGTAATGATAGAGCTGATCAAATTGGTGGAGGGGTTGCGCTCTGTTAGAGAGGGCATTGAGTCAGAAAGGATTAAAGTTTTTTGCAGGAAACAAAATTTGCTGTAGAATCTCTATGGATTGAAATTCCATGTAAAAAGGGGAAGGAGATGGCAGTTGGGGTGTACTATCGACCGCCTGGCCAGAATGAACAAATGGATGATGAAATGCTCAAAGAAATCAAGGAAGCTAACAAAAGTTACAGCGCAAACAATAATAATGGGTGATTTTAATTACACCGGTATCGACTGGGTCAGTGTCACGGTAGGACAAGCTAGGGAGATAAAGTTCCTAGATGACATAAATGACTGCTTCTTGGAGCAGCTGGTTCATGAACCGACCAGAGAGGAAGCCATATTAGACCTAGTCCTTAATGGAACACCAGATCTAGTGCAAGAGATAAGGGTGTTGGGGTCACTTGGCAATAGTGATCATAGCATGATCGCCTTTGATTTAATTAGTGGAGTAGGGATAGTACGGAAATCCACAGTACTACCTTTTAACTTTTGAAAGGGAGACTATGATAAAATGAGGAAAATAGTTAAGAAAAAAAGTAAAAGGAGCACTTGCAAAGGTTAAAGACTTACATCAAGCTTGGGTGTTGTTGAAAAATACTATCTTGGAAGCCCAGACCAGCTGTATTCCATGCTTTAAGAAAAGTGGAAGGAAGTCCAAAAAACTGCCAGCATGGTTTAAAGATGAGGTCAGAGAGGCTGTTGTAGCCAAAAAAGCATCTTTCAGGAAATGGAAAAAATAGCCAAACAATGAAACCTGGAAACAGCACAAGCACTGGCAAGTCAAATGCAAGGCATTGATAAAGCAGGCAAAGGAAGAATTTGAAAAGAAGCTTGCTGTGGAAGAAAAAATGTGAAATAAAGATTTTTTCAAGTACATTCGTAGCAAAAAACCTGTTAGAGAATCAGTTGGTCTATTAGATGAGAGAGGAGTTAAAGGGGCACTAAGAGGCGACAAGGCGATAGCGGAGAGACTGAATGAATTCTTTGCTTCGGTCTTTACTGAGGAAGATGTAGGGATGTTACCCATGACTGAAGTGGTATTTAAAGGTGCGGAAGAATTGAAGGAAATATCGATACATCAGGAAGATGTATTACAACTATTAGATAAACTGAAGAGTAGCAAATCACCTGGGCCGGATGGTATACATCCAAGGGTGTTGAAAGAACTGAAATATGAGATTGCAGACCTGCTATTAGTAATCTGTGAACTATCATTAAAATCATCTCTAATACCTGAAGATTAGAGGATCGCCAATGTAACACCAATTTTTAAAAAGGGTTCCAGGGGTGATCCAGGAAACTACAGACCGGTGAACCTCACGTCAGTACCGGGAAAAATGGTAGAAATCATCATAAAGAATAGAATTACTCGGCATGTAGATAGTCATGGCCTAATGGGAGACAGCCAACACGGCTTTAGACAAGGAAGATCTTGTCTTTCTAATCTGTTATGTTTTTTTGAAAGTGTGAATAAACAGGTGGACAAAGGTGAGTCAGTTGATATAGTGTATCTGGACTTTCAGAAAGTCTTTGACAAGGTCTCTTATCAGAGACCTTTGGCAAAACTAAAGAGTCATGGAATAGGAGGCAGTGTACTACTGTGGATAAAGAACTGGTTAAAAGATAGAAAGCAGAGGGTTGGGCTAAATGGCCAATTTTCCCAATGGAGAAAGGTGAATAGTGGTGTACCCCAGGGATCTGTGCTGGGTCCGCTGCTTTTTGACATATTCATAAATGACCTGGAAAGTGGATTAACGATTGAGGTTATCAAATTTTCAGATGACACAAAACTATTTCAAGTTGTTAAAACCCAAGAGGATTGTAGAAAATTGCAAGAGGATCTTGATAAATTGGAAGACTGGGCATCAAAATGGCAGATGAAATTTAATTTGGACAAGTGCAAAGTTATGCATCTAGGGAAGAACAACCCAAACTATGGTTACACAATGCAAGGTTCCACATTAGGAACCACCACCCAGGAAAAAGATTTAGGCGTCATTGTGGATAACATGTTAAAACCCTCGGCCCAGTGTGCAGTGGCGGCCAAGAGAGCAAATAGAACTCAGAAAGCATGAAAGAAAATGGAGACGTACGAAATCTATGGAGCATAGGATGGAGTATCTCACCCTCCTCGAGAAATACAAAGAAGAAGTGAATGCTGCAAAAAGGTTGCACCACACGAACCTATTGAACAAAGCGATCAACAAACCCAGGGAACTATTTGAGCTGGTGAAATCCTTAACAAAAACATCCCAACCAGACCAACAGGATACCTGTATCAACCCACAAACCCTGGCAAACCACTACGCGAGCAAGCTGACTGCAAACCACTACGCGAGCAAGCTGACTGAAACTCTGTCCGACCCCTGCAAGGGGGAGGTACACCGGGAATCTATTGTCGAGCAAGAACTGACATGGAGAAACTTCCACAAGATCGATGAGCAACAAACAAGCAACATAATAACTAGCATCAACACCACCACCTCCCCACTTGACCCCTGCCCCACTGCTTGGGTCAAGGCAGCGAAAAAAGATATAGTCCCCCAAGTCTCTCACATTGTGAACCTATCACTGCATCAAGGAATTATGCCTGACCAACTCAAGAAATCTATAATAAGACCAGTACTAAAAAACAATAAACTTAACAAAACGGACCCAACATCTTATCGCCCCATCTCCAGCATATCCTTCTTAGCAAAAATCATCGAAAAAGCAGCCCTCATACAACTGCAAGAGCATCTAGATGACCACAACATACTAGACATGCAACAATACGGGTTCAGGCGAAACCATGGAGTTGAAACGCTTTTAATAGCACTACTCAATAACCTCCACAAAGGCTTGGAAGACAGGAAGAAAACTTTCTTACTAATCTTCATTGACATCTCCGCCGCTTTTGACACTGTACATCATGGTATCCTGCTAAAGAAACTGGAATCAATAGGAATCTCGGGAACCACACTTAAATGGTTCTCCTCCTATATCACAAACCGAAGTCCACAGGTACAATTCAATGGAGAAAAAGCGGAAGGGTTCACTCAAACTCAAGGAATACCCCAGGGATCAGCCCTCTCGGCTCTACTTTTCAACATCTACATGCAGCCCCTCTGTGACATTTTCAAAAAACATAACATCAACTACCATATCTATGCAGATGATATTATGTTATACACCCAATTGGACACTAATAACCCAAAGTATACACACCTTGAAGCATGCCTGTACGAGATGTTAGCATGGATCCAGCAAAACAACATGGCGATTAACCATAAGAAAACCGAAGTAATGTATATATCAAGTAAACCTGACTTTGAACCCCCTCCGACGGTTACCCTCTGCAACAACACATACAACACAAAAAACGAGATCAAATACCTGGGTGTCACACTAGACAGCAAGCTCCAACTGGAAAAACATCTGCGAAGAACAAACAAAGCCATCTTCCACAAGCTCAGAGTCCTACAGCCACTGAGGAACTTAATCGAACCCTGTGATTTTCGGATGGTGGCACAAGCACTCATTATGCCACACATAGACTACTGTAACGCCATACTACAGGGTCTGCCAAAGAAAACGCTAAATATATTGCAATTGGCCCAAAATGTGGCGGCTAGGATCATCACACGAACAAAAATCACTCAGCGCATCACACCTGTACTGATCGATCTACATTGGTTGCCAGTTGTGGCCAGAATACAATACAAAACTTTGGTAACCACATTCAAGCTCATACATGACATAGCACCCTCATTCCTCTCAACACTGATCAACAAACAACCTACCAACAGAGACAGGCGAACTATTAACTCTAACACATTACAAGTTCCTAACAATATCAGATCAGTAAAAACAAGCACCAGCAACAAAGCATTCTCATTCTCAGCCCCGATAACCTGGAATCATCTACCACATGAACTGCGAGCTATAAAAGACATAAATGACTTTAGAAGGAAAATAAAACTCATCTTTTCAAATGTCACTATAACCTGATGTAAAAAGTGAAACCATTATGTCGACCTGTATAAATGTAAATAATAGAGAACTGTGTAAATGACGACCTGTGTAAACGTAACTAATAGAGAACTGTAATTATGTAAATATTGTAAACCTAATTTTTGAAGTGTCTAACCCTGCATGTTGTGCCTAACCCTAAATCTATGTATATATGATCCAATTTTCCTGTCTTGATTTGACATATCCCACAGTTGTAATCAAACCGCTGCTGATCGCTGGAAGTAGCGGTATATAAGTGTAAACTAAATAAATAAATAAATAAATAAATAGAATGCAAGGTATCATAAGGAAAGGAATGGAAAATAAAACAAGACATTATAATGCCTCTATATCGTTCCATGGTGAGACCGCACCTTGAATATTGTTTGCAATTCTGGTCACCGTATCTTAAAAAGGATATAGCGTTATTAGAAAAGGTTCAGAGAAGAGCCACCAAAATGGTAAAGGGGATGGAAGGATACTCCTATAAGAAAGGCCAAAGAGGTTAGGGCTCTTTAACCTAGAAAAGAGACGGCTGAGGGGAGTTGTGATAGAAGTCTATAAATTTTTTTTTTTTATTTAATATTTATCAATTTCATTACAACATTCCAGAGAAAATTCTGAAACAGAATTAAATGTACAATAAAGAACAAAAAAAATAAGAGCCGCCGAAACAGCCTTACAGCAATATAAACAAACAACTGGTATAGACCACAATTAATCCCCCAATATAGACCCAAGAAAAAAGAAAATTTTTAGGTTAAAGCACCCATCACAATTATAACATTATAGGAGCATGAAAATTATTATATGGCAGCCGGTATGGAAGGCACCCCAGATCCAACTCCCTCCCTACTTGACAGAAAAGACAAAAGTTGCTTGGGTTCAAAAAATAAATATTGCTTTGATTGAAAACTAATAACACATTTACAAGGATATCTAAGGGGCTTGTTTACAAAGCCGCGGTAGTGGTTCGCGATCGCGATCGCAGCCGCGGCCCCATTGAAATCAATGGGGCCGCGGCTCCGATTACGATCGCAAACCGCTACCGCGGCTTTGTAAACAAGCCCCTAAGTTTAAATTGCGCACTCAAAGCGAGCGTCCTCTGGCGCAACTCCAGGAACGCCTTCCGCCTTTTCTGTGTTTCCCTTGCTAAATCAGGAAATATAGATATTTTTGAACCCAAGAACATAGCATCTGAAATATGACGGAAATATAATTGCAATACGGTATTCCTTTCAGACTCGAAAGCAAACTTTACCAATAAAGTAGCCCTACTGGTGACCACCTCAAGCGAGCTCTCCAAGAAATCAGATAGATCCATATGAGGGGAACCACTATCAGCAGGCTTCCCCAGCTGATTAGCAGCCTCCCCAACCGATATTGATACATACTGAGCTCTCACTATCGGGGGGCAACGTTCCAGCAGGCATCAAAAGTACTTCCATGAAGAACTTACGGACCAAGGCAATGGAATCTATCAGGGGGGATCTAGGGAAGTTCAGGAATCTGAGGTTGTTCCTTCGAAGCTGGTTATCCAAATACTCCATCTTCCTTGCCTGTACTAACCGATCCTGAACCCCAACAGTTCCAAGAGACTCCAGGCCCTCCACCCTAGATTCAAGAGAGGAAATTTTTCCAGATTGTACCACAGCTTCCGCAGCCGTCGAGTCACACAGTGCTTTCACATCCACCAATTCCTTCGAAAAAAACCCAAATAAGGGCAGGAGAGATCTTTGAAGAGCCGAAATAACCTCCCACAAGCTATCCAAAGTTACTAGCGCAGGTTTCTTCACCACCTCAGGAATCCGGAAGGCCAAAACACCGGAGGAACTAGGTGTCGGCTGCTCCACCAGCCGGCCCCCCCTACTTAGAGAAGAGACCAGGAGATCTTCTTCGGCAGCGCCCAGCTCCACTCCAGGTTCCGCTTTCGATGATTGTAGCCTCCCGGGCGAACTCCCAATGGCCTGTAGATCCTTGCCTTGCAAAGAAACCTGATCAGGCCGACCTTTCCCGGGATGGCTTCCGGGCTGAGGAGGAGGCAACTGCTCGGGGCTTAACACCACCCCCTCTATACTCAGATCCGCCGAAACCATCGGAGGATCCGCCGAAGCCATAGCACCAGGAGTCGTGCAAAATCCAGCAATAGACGCCTGCACCAATTTACTTGTTGGGGTCGAGGACTCAGGGAGCTTCTGAGAACCCTGTTTTCTCTTTTTCCCCATCAAGAGGCAGGTGTAAAGCCGGCATAGAGCACTGCACCTTGGCGTCCTACTCCTCTGCCGCCATCTTGGATCCTTCCGTGAGAAGTCTATAAATTAAGGAGCGGAGTGGAACGGGTTAACGTAGATCGATTGTTTACGTTATCAGAATATAGAAAGACTAGGGGACATGCAATGAAGCTACAGGGTAAACTATTTAAGACTAATAAAAGAAAATATTTTTTCACTCAACGTGTAATCAAACTCTGGAATTTGTTACCGGAGGATGTAGTAAATGCTGTTAGTGTAGCTGGGTTTAAAAAAGGTTTGGACAAGTTCCTGGAGGAAAGGTCCATAAACCATTATTAAGAAGGGACCCAGGATATCAATGCTTGACCCAGTACAAGCATTGCGGAATCTGTGTCTTTTGGGGAAACTGCTAGGTACGTATGACCAAGATTGGCCACTGTTGGAAACGGGATACTGGACTTGATGGACCTTGGTCTGACCCAGTATGGCATATCTTATGTTCTTAAATTAATTTTAATGCTGCACCAGGCCTACTGCCTCTGGTAAGGGCATGAGGTGAGTCCTTGGGGAGGAGTGGGCCTCCAGTGACCCGGGAGAAGCCCTCCCCAGCAGGGTCCAAGCGGGCATGGAGGAAGTTCTTGCCTCTGGAAGATGAGGCTTTGTTGGGCTCCAGGGTCTCCCTGGAGGGGCCATCTGAGCTCCTGGCAGTGGCATTTCCAGAAGGCTTGGAGGAAGGAGAGCTCCCTGAGGAGGACCTGACTGTTTTGGATTTTCCACAGGGATAAGCTCCCTTCCCTGATCTCAGATACACTCACAGAGCTCTGAGTTTTGGAGCCACAACAGATGGTTTCGGCAGATATAGCCAGTGACCCCATTCTGCAGGGGGGGGGGGGGTGAAGAAACCCCTCAAAGCTTTTCTGGTGCACGGTGCAGTGTGGTAGCTTATTGAGTTTGTGTGGAAGGTGCCCAATGCCGGTTTGCCGTTTGGAAGGACTGTGTCACAGCTGTACCCTCTCTTCTCTGAGGAGAAGGAAAGCTGTGGCTCCCCCAGATGGATGTCCTCCTTTGTGACTGGGATGCAAATCGAACTACCATACTGGTGGTGGTGATCACAGATGCCAGTCTCGGGTGCTGGGGGGGCTACTGTCTGGCACAGCGGAGGTGGTCTTTCAACAAGTTGGACACCAGGGCAGTATTCTTGGCTCGGCAGGCATCCTTTCCCCTAGTACAGGGCAAGGTGGTACAAGGTTTCTCTGACAATGCGATGACTCGCGTATATCAACTGGCAAGGGGGTACCAGAAATCATTGGTTGCGGGAGAGGTGCTTCCACTTCTCTGTTGGGCAGAATGTCATCTCCTCACAATCTCGGTAGCCTGTGTAGCTGAGGTAAGCAACGTCCAGGCGGACCTCCTAAGTCAGCAGAGACAAGATTCAGGAGAGTGGTCTTTCTCAGACCAGGCATTCTCTCTGATTGTGGACTGGTGGGGGCCGCCCATCATGGACGTGATGGTGACAGCGAGCAACACGAAGGCCCCATGGTTCTTCAGCAAATGTCATGAACCCCGTGCTGGAGGGACTCGATGCCCTTGTGCAGCCCTAGTCTGGGGAGGGTCTGCTGTACTTATTTCTACCTTAGCCCCTGATCAACCAGGTGTTGGAGTGCATCCTGGCACATTGGGACCTGGTGGTCTTTGTGGCTCTGAATTGGCCTCATTGGCCATAGTATGCAGAACTGATGTAGAGCTTGGTGGAGGAGCCCCTGCCTCTGTCTGAGGCAGGGAATCTGCTGTCCCAAGGACCAGTTTGGATGCCGGCAGTGGACTGATTCTTGCTTATGACGTGGCTCTTGAATGGGCATGTTTGAACCATATGAGGTATTCTTCACAGTTTGTGGACCCCTCTTACAAGTCTGGTGGCGATCTACCTCTCCAGCCTACGTGCATGCTTTGTGCATTTGTGAGGCATGATGCACAGAGAACGTGGGGTGCTCCCCTTTGTGGCATCTCTCCCTGAGATGTTGGCCTTTCTTCAGATGGATCTGGAGAAGGGAATGGCCTTGAACTTCTTGCGGGTTCAGATTACAGCCTTGACCTGTTTCTTGGGTTGGGTCCAGGCAAAGTCCTTCAGAGTGCATGCGGATGTTTAGTGCATTTTCTGTGGGGTGGGGGTGGGGTGGGGAGAAGCACCTCCGGGCCACTTGGTGGTGCTTCACACCCTCCCCACCCCCGGGACCTCAATTTGGTACTCTGCCCTGGCAGAAGCTCCCTTTGAGCTTCTCCATTCAGCTTCCCTGGAGGATTTGATGCTGAGAGTGGTATTCTCATTGCTATTTGTTCAGCATGCCATATTTCTGAGCTGCAGGCTTTGTCCTGCAAGCGGATGTACTATTTTTTTTTCCCAGAAGAAGGTGGTGCTCCGTCCTGTTCCCTCCTTCCTGCCTAAAATGGTGTCTCCCTTCCATGTTAACCAGGTGGTTATGCTGCTTGTGTTCTCCAGAAAATGGGAGGCTGCAGACGTGCGGATTTTGCAATTTTTTTTGGATGTCCACAGAGCTGTTTGGTGGTACCTGCAGGTTACGCAGGAGTTTCGGAAGTCGAATCGCCTCTTTGTTGCCTTCGGTGGTGTACCTAAGGGTGAGGCAGTGTCCAAGGTTTTGATTTCTCGTTGGATCTGGGAGGCCATTGCTTTGGCATACCTGGTTAGGGGCCTGTCTGTTCCGGAGAGATTGCAAGCCTGCCCATCCTGCTTCCTGGTTGGAATTCAGTCTTGTTCCACCCAGGACATCTGTAGGGGGGGCCACTTAGTCTTCCCTTCATTCCTTAGTGATGCACTATCGCCACAATGTACAAGCCAGACAGGATGTGGCATTTGAGGCTTGGGTCCTGCAGGCCAGTATGGCTGGTCCTGCCCACAGTTAATGCTGCTCTTGTATATCCCATGTGTCTGGACTGAACTGGAGGGACGATTAGGAAGGTGAAATTAGACCTTACGTGTTATTTTTCTTTCCTGAAATCTGTCCAATCCTGAACCCGCCCAGGGGTATCAGTTGTTTTGGTTGGAGTTGGCCTGCCTTGTCCCGAAGAGTGAAGGGCTGGCGCTCCGTTAGGCTACCTCCTCTGTCTGGTCTGTCTCACTTGGGGTCCTATCTGTGAGTCTCTTGCTTGCTCCTGGTAGGGACAATTTAGAGTGTTTAAAAACTATATATGAAAGAAGACAATTTCATTGAGCAGGAAAATGTTCAGGCTCCTTACATTAGACTAGAAAGTTTTGCGGTTTTTGTGGCAGATTGATGGCTTTTTGGACCTTGGGGTTTTTTTTTTTTTTTTTGTGCGGTGTTGGCTGGCGGAGTATGGGGTTGTGGCTCCTTGATCTGCTTGGCTATAGTCATACTGGCTGTAGAATGGTGCACAGGCTCCTAGAGGGCTGGCTTGGCTCCGTTTTTTCTCAGTCTCCATCTGGACTGGATTGGACTGGAGGGACTCCAGGAAAGAAAATTAGCAGGTAAGGCCTAATTTCACCTTCCATGTATATTGCAACCACATGGGTTACTAAAAATAGCCTTGAATATCTTAAATTTAATATCAGTTAGGCTTTCGCTTTTTACTCTCACTTTTGCTTACCATTTTTGGTAAGGGCTGGAGGAGTGGCTCAGTGGTTGGGACAGGTTACCTCAGGCCAGGGGTTCAATTCCCACATGTGGACAAGTAACCTCAGGCCAGAGGGACTGGGGTCGCTAGTCCCATGGCCTCTCCTTGTGGCCTTGGGCAAGCCACTTAACCCTCCATTGCCTCAGGTGCACTTAGATTGTGAGCCCTTCAGGGCCAAGGGAATAAAAAGTGCATGTTCGTGTGTGTGTAAACTGCTCTGATGCACATAGTAAAGGGCGGTTTATCAAGTTCCTAAGCCATAAACATTATCAAGTTCCTAAACCATATCCTTTACCTGCCGCAGTCAGTGTTTTGTTTTTTTAAATGCCAGCCACCATGGGTAAAATGAACCTGGGCATTCGGCGGAGGTATCTGGATAGTGGCTTCCACTGAACATTTCAGCAGTGACCACCGCAGGCGATCCGGATAGCGGTGATATTCAGTCACTATCTGGAGAGCCGGCTGCATAAAGGAGCCATTGTAGGAGTCTATGCATAGGTAGTGCGACATCTGCGCTTATTTTTTATGCGTAACCATTATGCCACAGTGCAGAAAAGGGATTGGCGTGAGTGTAATTGCTGCCCTGATGCCAGCACAACCCATGTAAATCCATTCAAATGAGTGATGATCAAACAGCTATTCCACCCAGATGCAGAAAAGCGCATAGAAGAGGGAAGACTGAATTTAATGCTGGAACCTTAACACCTACATGAAGGAGATGTAAGGAGTCTGTGTCAGCGCTGAGGAGGAATTAATCGATTTCAGGAGCAGACAACCCCCTGTAGATTTTCTGGGGTTTGCTGAAATGAGTTTTTAAAGAGGCAGGAGAATCACGCTGCAATGAATGTGTGCGCATATGATGGAATCGTATATGGCTACTGTTTCATGGCCTAACTTTATGCAATTTGTTATCTGCTTAGCGGACAGAAACTAGATAACACCTGGGACTGCCCAGGCACACTCCAGACAGTGCCGCAGCAATCAGAGGAAATATTCCGCAACACTATCCATATAGTGCCACTAAGTATCCCTCGCACAGGCCGTCTGGATAGGCCATATGGTCTATCTCCAGGAACAAGCAGGAATGAGTCTTCACATATGGGTACGTCGGTATTGACGGAGCCTGCGCGGGAACGCTCCCCAGCGTCCATTCAGAAAGCTTTTGGGAGCATCCCTCAGCGGCTGTAGTAAAGGCTGTTAGTGTAGCTGGGTTTAAAAAAGGTTTGGATTTGGCAACATAGTTGACCTACAGCAAGTTTTATTCCCCAATTCTCCTGCATAATGCTCTCTGCAATCTACAGAGAAGCTTTCTACTATGGGCCCTTGCTAGAGAGCATGGGGTTTTGTCTCGGATGACTATCCTATATGGTTGGGAAAGGCTTCCTCAGTCATTTTCCATGACTGTGAGGGTTCTCCACACCCTATTATCTCCTGTTATAATACAGGACATAAGCCTTTTCTACGTGAACGTCCAAAGAGTTCTCCAATTCCTACAAGGAATATGCTCTTTTTTCCTTGCAGCTTGTCCTCATGGTATCATACTCCTTCATGGACAGCACATATTTTACTAATAATGCATGATACCCCTTCTGTCCCTCCAGTGGGTCAACCTGGCATCTCATCCTATGCGTTTTCTGTCCATTTACCATGCGAGAGTTCTATAGGACTCAGGACTTGCTGTTTACAGACTGATATTATCCTCTGTTTTTTCACACAACCATCCTGGTTATTTCACTGGATAGCATTCCTGCACCATCTTAGCCAGGGGGAGTAGATTCTCTATATATCTTCTCAAGTAGGTTCCACCTTCTTGTTATTAGATGAATCTTTCTCCTTCACATCTCCCATGTGAATGTTCTTATGGGCATATCTCTATCTGATTAGTTGCAGACATTTATCTTTAACTATTACCAAAAAAATTCACTCTATAAATGTGTTCAAAATTTCTTTAAGATTTTTTTAAAATTTGTTTAAAATTTGGGAGTCCCCATATGTGAAGACTCATTCCTGCTTGTTCCTGGAGATAGCACAGTTACTTACCTGTAACAGGTGATCTCTGGGAACAGCAGGAATAAGTCTTCACAACCCATCCACCTCCCCTAGGAGTTGTATCTCTCTATCTTCCTTTCCTCTTTCTCTCTCTTTGTCTCAGCTATAAAACTCAACTGAGGAGAGACAGTTGGAAAGGCGGGAAGGTAGCACGCAGGCGCTGAGGGATGCTCCCAAAAGCTTTCTGATTGGACGCTGGGGAGCGTTCCCGCGCAGGCTCCGTCGGTACCGATGTACCCATATGTGAAGACTTATTCCTGCTGTTCCCAGAGATCACCTGTTACAGGTAAGTAACTGTGCTTTATCTGCCATCGTTTTCTGTTTCTGTGTTTCATGTTATCCGATTAGCAGATGCTGCTAACCGCTTAAGTGCCTTTGAATGTTGGGCCCTGAGTTCATTACATAGAAATAGCAATACGTTCTCTTCATCTCCAGGATTACACTTGGCTGTATTCAGTCTTTGTTATGGCCCATTTTCTGCTGTAGTGGGTCAATGAACCAGTTTACCCTTGATCTATAAGTGTGGCAGGTTTGATATCTTCCATCTTTAGTCCTACTACTGAGGCTTAAGGGAGGCAATATTTTTATCCTGCCTAAAAGATAACAGCCAGTATGGCGTTATCTTTCTGCTTTTTTATACTTGTTCAGATTTGGTCTAAATTCTGTACGGAATCATCACATGAAGGTGCTCAGCAAGACTTAGCTCGAGACTTTTACTCTACCCTCAGCTCCTGAGATCTCATGCGAGATTCCCGAAACATCCTTTGAATTATTTGCCTAGTGTTATTAAATCCCTCTTTAATTTCTTGACTAGTATTATCATTCTTTGAACTATAATGGGTTGTATTCTTTGCTATAATGCATAGTTATTAAATAGAAGTGTGATTATAGTAATTAACACATGGCCTTCGGATTCAAGGACAGCACAGTTATTTTTGACTGCACAGAGATTTCTGATTTAATTACAGTAATTAGAGATACTACTGTCTTATCTGAATTGCTTATGTAACCTCCAACTCCTTGTTACACAAAAGTATGTTAGGATTCTTTTCTTAATGAATTTTATTTGTTAATCTTTGTGCTGTGCCGAGAACTACATTTATCTAGATTGGATATTACAGGATTTTTTTTAATTTTATTTTTATTAGTTTCAAACTTTAACCATAAGATAATTTCTCTACTTTCCTTTAAGAAGATAAAACTATATAATCTCATAAATGTAGAAATCCAAAACGTGAATTCCACAAATGAGGAGTAATCACAGATTATATCCCCTATATACAGAGCACCCTGTAGACTAGAGGGGGAGGGTCTCATAAGTAAATATTAAAATCAAAGTAAAACCCAAAGTGGGGAAAAAAGCAGACCGAAAAATAAGCCTCAAATTACTTTCTTACGAACCAAACCAAGATACCTGCATATACAATTATCCTCTCCATAGCCCAGAGCATGCTGATGGAGAATGTGGTTAAATCTTTAGCATTGTTATAATATATAAAGCATTTACAGAGATTTCAGATGAAATCTAGCACGAATTTGAAGAACACATGGATAGAGAATCAAAAACTGCCTCCTTCCCCTCTGAGGGAATGTTTATTTCTAATCCCCCCCCTTAAAAACAAATGTAAGATGAACCCCTGCCTGGTTCGGAGAACAAGGTTACCATTTAATGCTGCAGGAACAGCTTCCCCAGTATCAGAAGACTCGAGGAAAGAAGTTACATTTATTAAATTTAGCATTTTATGAGGACTACCCAAACATACACTCCACAGCCTACAGTTAAAATATGGCTGCTCATATCACCCTCGGAGCACATATTTCTGAACATATCAATGCAATTCTATATAACCTACGTTGGCTTCCTATACAGAGTTTATAAACTATTAATGACAATCGTTAAACTAACTAAAAACATTGCTCCATCCATTTTATCTACTCTGATAAAAATAACTCCTGATGACAGAGTCAGATGAGGTTGCCTTCATAATACGTTGATAGTGCCCCCCAGAATTTCGCAAAAAATACCAGTAATAGAGCTTTTTAATTCACCGCACCAAGATTATGCAACAAGCTTCCAGATAGGTCAAAGGATGCTGTTAGATTATCTACATTCTGGAAAGATCTTAAAACCCATCTTTTTATCAAACATTTTGGAAACCCTAACATGCCTAGAATACTGCCAATCTAAGCTTGTAGTTTGTACTCCCATGCACACTTTTAGACCCTAATAGCCACTTATTGTCATAAATGTGTTCAAATTATATTATATTGTACATAGTATGTATATAAGTTAAATATCATGTACCATAATACATTACCTTTACTCTTTTAATATTCTTCATAATACGTTATCTTCACACAATGTTATAATGTAATTTGTTGTTCTACTGTAAACTGCTTTGATTTTTGAAAAAGCAGTACAGTAAACCACTAAATCTATTTTATTTTATTTATTGATTTGTACCACCTTTCCGGGTAACAAAGCAGCGTTGTGTGTGGAACAGCAGGTGGTGCTTTATTAGGCTCTTCTCCTCCAGGTCTTTTTACAGGAACATATGAGTAGTAGACTCTTGAAGACGGAGGGAGTGAAGATTGAGGAATCTTAAGTAAATTCACCTAATATATATTTTTTTAACATTTGCACAGTGAGGTTCATGACTTTCCAGGTATGTGTAAAACTAACCCATTTGAAGAAATTGTCCTGAAAGTTTATCAGATTTAGGAAAGTTAATAGGTTTTGGATTTTTGCTCCTACTTGTTTTCCAAGTTCTTAAGCTTAAAATGGATCACATTATTATCAGAAAGATTAAGTCCCTACTTTCTTATACAGTACAAAGGTCTGCTAACCGGATAATAGCCCACATAAAGTTAGACCACAAAAAGATAGGCTTAAATTTATGCAGTTGGTTATCTAAATAATGCTATCCAGATAGCGATTTGGTCAGTGGTGAAACCAGATATCCAGGGCCAGCCTAATATCCAGATACTGGCTGTCATAACCTTCCCTCCTGGACAGAAGAGCTCATAGAGACATCTTCAGTACAAGAGGATATTGCATCCCCTGGTGTGCAGGTCCTGGTTAAAGGATTGCTTCCTGCTACACCAAGATAATGCTTTCCTTCCAGGTGATCTCTCTTCTCCATGACAGCCCAGAGGCTGCCAGAAAGGAGGTGGAACTTCGCTACTATATTCCTGCTGATCTCCTCTATGTAACTCTCTGCCTCAGCTCTTCCAAGTCTGCTACTCTAGCCTAGTGCTTCTCAAACCTCTTCTGAGGCACACCTTGCCAGTCAGGGTTTTAGGATTACCACAATGAATATGCATGACAGAAACTGGCATATAATGTGTCTGCCCCTCTCCGTTCCCCACTGCTAAGGCCAATCTGGCTCCCACAGTACTGAATACACATTTTAGTGTGCTGAGGTGCACCTGTGCCTCTCAGGCCTTCACTAGAGGGCCTTGCCAGAGGGCCCTTTTGCGTTGCCCAAGGCTATACCCTACGAAACCTGAACAGTCCATCGATCACAGACCGGCACTGCCAATCGACTCGCAAGGATAGCACCACAATCACTGCTCCAACCAAACCACTCTCTACCACCATTACAATCAGCTACCAGCAATGGAACTTGCACCACTCCCCGGCACATCAGAGGTAAGCTTAAGAACATAAGATATGCCATACTGGGTCAGACCAAGGTCCATCAAGCCCAGTATTCTGTTTCCAACAGTGGCCAATCTAGGTCATACGTACCTAGCAGTTTCCCCAAAAGACACAGGTTCCGCAGTGCTTGTACTGGGTCAAGCATTGATATCCTGGGTCACTTCTTAATAATGGTTTATGGACCTTTCCTCCAGGAACTTGTCCAAACCTTTTTTAAACCCAGCTACACTAGCAGCCTTTACTACATCCTCCGGTAACAAATTCCAGAGTTTGATTACACGTTGAGTGAAAAAATATTTTCTTTTATTAATCTTAGATAGTTTACCCTGTTGCTTCATTGCATGTCCCCTAGTCTTTCTATATTCTGATAACGTAAACAATCGATCTACGTTTACCTCTTCCACTCCATTAGCCGCCGCAGCACACTGGGCCGAGGGTTTTAACATGCTATCCACAATGACGCCTAAATCTTTTTCCTGGGTGGTGGTTCCTAATGTGGAACCTTGAATCGTGTAACCATAGTTTGGGTTGTTCTTCCCTAGGTGCATAAAACAGCGGAGGGCAAGTACCACGGCCTACCGAAGGGTGTGGGTAAAATCAACTTTATTGAAGACCCAACTTTACAAGTATCGGCCGAAGGCCTTCATCAGGGGTCAGATTACCACATAGAGAGTGTATGGAACACGTTTATGAGGTGGAGCAACCACTCTTCCCAATCTTGTAGATCTCATCTGTTCAGCATCCACAGCAACTTCACCATTTCAACTAGCATTCCCCAAACTTCTAAAGTACGTTCCATTAACCACCAGTCCGCGACATCGATGTTTCAGTAAACAGCTTTCATCAGGGGTACTGAATGCTCTTGCTCCTCAAACAATGGCTCTCTTTGGCCTCTCAGCCTTCATGTTTATCCCTTCAAGGTGTGCCAAAGGTCTCTTCATTAGGCAGAGGAATTATCTCCCTCTTTGGCTGCAAGCCCTGAGCTCTCTCCCATGGCAGTAAACCTTCTGTGCTGCCAAAAGTCAATCTGTCTCTCAGGAAAAGGCCATTCTGCAGAAGGCCCTCTTCTTTCCCTCCCCTGCTTCCCTAGGTGCAGAACTTTGCACTTGTCCACATTAAATTTCATCTGCCATTTTGATGCCCAGTCTTCCAATTTATCAAGATCCTCTTGCAATTTTCCACAATCCTCTTGGGTTTTCACAACTTTAAATAGTTTTATGTCATCTGAAAATTTGATAACCTCACTCGTTATTCCATTTTCCAGGTCATTTATGAATATGTCAAAAAGCAGCAGACCCAGCACAGATCCCTGGGGTACACCACTATTCATCTTTCTCCATTGGGAAAACTGGCCATTTAGCCCAACCCTCTGCTTTCTATCTTTTAACCAGTTCCTGATCCACAGTAGTACACTGCCTCCTATCCCATGACTCTTTAGTTTTGCCAAAAGTATTTGATGAGGGACCTTGTCAAAGGCTTTCTGAAAGTCCAGATGCACTATATCAACCGACTCACCTTTGTCCACCTGTTTATTCACACTTTCAAAAAAACATAACAGATTAGTAAGACAAGATCTTCCTTGTCTAAAGGCATGTTGGCTGTCTCCCATTAGGCCATGATTATCTACATGCTGAGTAATTTTATTCTTTATGATGGTTTCTACCATTTTTCCCGGTACTGACGTGAGGCTCACCGGTCTGTAGTTTCCTGGATCATCCCTGGAACCCTTTTTAAAAATTGGTGTTACATTGGCGATCCTCCAATCTTCAGGTATTAGAGATGATTTTAATGATAGTTCACAGATTACCAATAGCAGGTCTGCAATCTCATATTTCAGTTCTTTCAACACCCTTGGATGTATACCATCCGGCCCAGGTGATTTGCTACTCTTCAGTTTATCTAATAGTTGTAATACATCTTCCCGATGTACCGATATTTCCTTCAATTCTTCCGCACCTTTAAATACCACTTCAGTCATGGGTAACATCCCTACATCTTCCTCAGTAAAGACCGAAGCAAAGAATTCATTCAGTCTCTCCGCTATCCCCTTGTCGCCTCTTAGTGCCCCTTTTACTCCTCTATCATCTAATGGACCAACTGACACTCTCAGGTTTTTTGCTATGAACGTACTTGAAAAAATCTTTATTTCGCGTTTTTGCTTCCACGGCAAGCTTCTTCTCAAATTCTCCCTTTGCCTGCTTTATCAATGCCTTGCATTTGACTTGCCAGTGCTTGTGCTGTTTCCAGGTTTCGTCATTTGGCTCTTTTTTCCATGTCCTGAAAGATGCTTTTTTGGCAACAACAGCCTCTCTGACCTCACCTTTAAACCATGCTGGCAGTTTTTTGGACTTCCTTCCACTTTTCTTGAAGCGTGGAATACAGTTGGTCTGGGCTTCCAAGATAGTATTTTTCTACAACACTCAAGCTTGATGTAAGTCTTTAACCTTTGCAACTGCTCCTTTTAGTTTTTTCTTGACTATTTTCCTCATTTTATCATTGTCTCCCTTTCGAAAGTTAAAAGGTAGTACTGTGGATTTCCTTACTATCCCTCCTCCACTAATTAAATCAAAGGCGATTATGCTATGATCACTATTGCCAAGTGGCCCCAACACCCTTATCTCTTGCACTAGCTTCTCCTCCCACTGCTGACACAGCTCGCATTGTCATCCCTCAGGATCCACAGGACTTCAACTTTGCACTCCTCAAAGACACAAATTCAGAGCGCTCTTGATAGCAAGGGAACTACAACCTACAATCAAAGGGTATAAGGACAGAAAAGAAAACAAGTGACCCAACTCCCACATAACTCATTACTGTTGTCAGTAGCATTCTGTTGTCAGTAGCATCATTACTGTTGTCAGTAGCATCCCTACTCACTACTGTAGCCAGTAGCTATCACTAAATCCAATACTGTTGTCAGTAGCACTCATTCAATTTTTAATATTGCCTCTAGCAGCTTTCCCTTAACCCTGCATAGCCTCATTTGTCAGTGACTTACTGCCTTCTCAAATTATCCAACCTTGTATATAACTGCATAACTCTACTAACAGTAGCTCACATCAAATTCTCCTACAAACTACCAACATACACCATAATGATACAAACAAACACCATGCTACTAAAAGTTTCTTACCTCTTCATATCTCTAACAATCCTAATCGACCTAACTCTAAGTCTCAACAGTAAAAACCACATGACAATCCCTATAATCCATACATCCAATCGAAACAATCTACTTATTGGACACTATCACCCTCACAACCAATCAAAAATAAACTACCACAGACTCATTCAAATAAAACAGACTATCTCACAACACACAGTCCACTCAAACCCCCCTCAACATGCAATGTCATTATCGTGCATCCTTATAAACGCACGATCTTTGAAAAATAAGCTCCCAATTATTAATGACTTGTTATCTGACTTAAAACCTGATATTCTATGTATTACAGAGACATGGCTCTCTGATACTGATACAGTCCTTCTAAACCAACTTGACAACTTAAATTACGATATTACCCACACACATAGATCTAACAAAAAAGGTGGCGGTGTACTGATTATGACAAAAATAAACCTAAAAGCCAAGAAAATTCTATCTAACACCTCCAATAACATTGACACTCTAATAATAGAAATCGGACAACTGAGAATCTGCTTAATATACAGACCTCCTAACCAAAACGCAGACAGTCTTCACTCACTAATTGAACTCCTTAATTCATCAACAGAACAAAACCCCCTAATTATCCTAGGAGATTTCAACCTCCCATCACTTGCAAATACTGATTCCAACCTCTTCCTGGAAACCATAACTGACTTAGACTTCCATCAAATTATAAACATACCAACTCACACTAAAGGTGGTACACTTGACCTTGTCCTCCTTCCTCATTCACTATTTAAACTTTTCAACCCAGACTCCTTACAATGTACTGAAATACCCTGGTCTGATCATCATCTAATTAAATTAAACTTCACTTACAGCATTATCAGTGTCATAAAACACACAAGAAATGACCAAACTATAAAATTCAAGAAATTCATTGAAGCTGAATTTCTAGACTCTACAATACCCCACCTTTCATCATCTCCAACAGATTTAGATGAAGCAGTCAAAAACTGGCATACCACCATCAATAATGCAGCCACAATTAACCAAAATAATAAAAAGCCAACCAATACTAAAATCAAAATCACCCCATGGTTCAACAGTACTTTAAAACATATGAAAAGAGATCTAAGAAAACTAGAAGCTAAATGGCGCAAAACCAAATCCACCATACACAAAGAATTATATTATAACCACCTCACATTATACAAGGAAACCTTAGACAACACAAAGAAAAACTACTATGCCAGCATCCTATCAAATTCTTATAATAGACCAAGAGAACTATTCTCCATTGTTAGTAACCTAACTAATAACTCACAAACTTCCAGCAAGGAAATCACTGACATCTCAGCACAAACATTAGCTAACTATTACCATAACAAAACAAAACTACAATTCACGACTCCAGACTCTTTCCACAAACCTCATCACCTGATAGACGTATGGTCAGAATTTCACCCTATAGCCAAAACATCATTAAAAAATATCATACTCAACCTAAACACCACTACCTCTTACCTAGATCCTTGCCCAGTAATCTGGATAAAAAACACTCTCCCAATCCTTCTTTCATTCATACTCCCCATTGTCAATCTCTCACTACTCCAAGGTTACCTCCCACCCACACTTAAACACGTACAAATAAGACCAATTCTCAAGAACAGCACCCTTGATAAAACCTCACCAAAATCATATAGACCCATCTCAAGTATACCATTCTTAGCAAAAGTAATAGAAAAAACAGTACAAATACAGACGCAGGAGCACCTAGACTCATCTTACCCACTCGACGAACAGCAATATGGTTTTCGCCCAAAGCATGGAGTGGAAACACTCCTCACAGCTCTAACAGATACGCTATTAAGAGGAATCGACAATCACAAACAAGCATTCATTCTATTATTTATTGATATTTCAGCTGCTTTTGATAGCGTCCACCATACCATAATGCTCAATAGTCTGAGTCAAATAGGAATAAATGCCACAGTTCATAAATGGTTCTCCTCTTATCTAGATAATAGGACACAAAATGTACGAATAGGTAATCAAACCTCTGATTCATACAAACTGGAAACCGGTTTACCTCAAGGATCAGCGTTATCAGCACTCCTATTTAACATATACATAAAACCTGTTTGCAATATCTTTAAAAAATTTGGTGTACTGTATCATCTATACGCAGATGATATCATGATGTACATTCCGTTCACGATTCCCAACTTACCGATGCAAACTCTGTCAGATTGCTTCAATGAAGTCACATCCTGGCTAAATACCCACAATCTCCAAATAAATCACTCCAAAACTGAAGTGCTAATCGTCACACATAACACTTCAAAACCAAGAAATTAAAATAAAAAATGTTGTTTGTTGTGAACCGCAACTGAACTATGGAAGATGCGGTATATAAATCATTGTTAAATAAATAAATAAATAAATAACTCGCAATGGCAAGAACAAACCCTCAGCAGTGACAATCCAACACAACCTCTTAAGATAATATGCCACCATTCTACCTAGCACAATATGAACTTACGCCTATGTCACTCCCAACTCTCCTTTGCCACAACTGCACAATCCCTTCCCACCTGCAGCAACCATTCACAAAGCACACCCTATACAAGCACCCAGTGTCTGACTAACACAATTCCCCCTCCCCTCCCATGTCTCATATCCATACTCATTATACCCTCCCACTCCCCAGCCCCCTCAACAGCACTTAACCCTACACAAATACTCTACTATCTGCTTATTAATGCCCGCTCTGTGAGGAATAAAGTACCTGTCATCAGAGACCTCCTCTCAACCCATCAGATAGATAACTATAGGCCTTATAAATGCAAGATCAATATGCAACAAAACAAATACCATTACAGACCACATCCATGAAAACAACATTGACATCCTATGCATTACTGAATCATGGCTCAAGAATAGAGACCAGGTGATACTAAATCAAATAACACCACTGACATTCACAGCATACAACTGTCCCCGAACCCACAAATGAGGAGGAGGAGTATTAATCATTGTCCAATCTAACCTAAGGCTCAAGACATCAACCTCTAAAAGCTCTGAACACTGCGACTTCATCAGCACTGAAAATAAGCAACTATCTATCTGATTTATCTACCAACCCCCAAATGCCCCAGCAAAGGACACATCCAACATCCTGGATATGATATATGCAGTGAACTCCCCACACAAGACACTCATTATTCTAGGAGACCTAAACCTTACATCTGCTCCTAAAACACTCGAAATGACGTTTCACAAAGCAATGGAATCCATTCAACTCAAGCAAGTCCTGTTGGGCCCATCCCAGTGCTCTGGCTCTACACCAGATCGCATATTCGTGCCATCCAATGCCCTAGATCGTGGTCTCATGACACTACCTAAAACTACAGCAATACCATGCTCAGACCACCATGCTATATTATTCGAGGTCCATCACATCACTCTACAGACAAATCGGAAAACTGAACAACCCACCAGACACTTCAAAGCTTTTAACAAAGAACACTTCCTCAAAGACACCATGCAGTCCCTACCCCAAGATTTCACTGACTTGGGCGAAGCCATCGATGCATGGAATACCACCATCCTTGCCACATCTCAACTCCCACCCAGAAAGAGTTCACACCGCAACAATAACAGGCCCAGATCTACACCATGGTATTCTAACATAATAAGAGAATCCAAAAGAAAATTACGACAACTGGAACGCCACTGGAGACATGACATAAATCAGAAATTGCATTGAACTCTTCAACATAGTATGCATCCTTACAAATGACCCAACCATGAAAGATGAAAACAAGATGCATCCTCAAACCTTTGCTAATTATCTAATATCCAAGAAAAGTCTCACCACACCCCATATGAACATCCCTCTGATGAACATACCAGATGCGGTCCCCACAACTACCACTCAATGGAAGAACTTCAGCATACCATCAACTAAACAAATAGAACAAACTATCACTGCTCTAAACACCACCACCTCTCCATCAGACATCTGCCCACTGAATTGGATTAAATCCACCAAAGAAGATTTCAACACATACATCCAAAGGATAGTAAGCACCTCTCTTACTCAGGGCTTGTCGCAGGGCACCCTCTGTAGAGGGGTAGTAGACCCGAGAGGGACCCGGACACAAGAAAGGTGAGGGTTGAGGTTGGCCTATGCTGCAAGGGTTAAGGGTGGTTATTCCTTGTGGCTTCCTTGTAACCAACGCTCAAAGAACGAATGCACAGAGTGGAGGGAAAGTTAAAGGCTTTATTTCCCTTTCTTGCACAAAACGGTTCAAAAGGATTGGTTATGGTAACAACTGAAATGTCCTTACTTCAGGATAGAAAAAAAATAAAAGCAAGCAATAAAGTAAAGGCTGTTATCTTCACAGAACATTTGTACAAAAACAAACTTCCTTCACTTAGTTATCTGATACATTGGAGATATATTCAACACTCCCCGAGGCACAATATGTACAATCCATTGCATTATCTGATTCTTCCCCCTCTGATCCTACTTGCATGGATTCAACCTCAGAAGCCTCTGAATCTGTAACATCAGGGTAATCGTAATCGGGTTTCTTATATACTTGTTGCACTATGTCCCAATGCCTAGCACTTAGCTTTGGGCGTCGGTCTCCAGGAGTTTTGCAGTACAACAGTCCCTCTCTGATTAGAGGTTCAAAAGCAGATTCATAAAAAGATTTCCCACTCAAACTTCTCTTCTTAGGCAAACTTCTTTCATAGTCTTGCTTACAAGAATGTTTAGGGTAACAGTAATCCTCTTCCCACTGTCTTCCCCATACTTTAGGCTTCTGAAGGTAATTATCAGTGATAAGAGTTTTACCTTTGAGGCTTCTCTTCCTTCTTTCTAGTAAGGCTTGAGGCCTACCTTGGTTTGGCTTCAGCGCAGCAGTGCTCAGGCTCTCCTGCGTTCTTTCCTTAGACTTCAGACCATAGTGGTAAGGATGTTTTCTTTCTTCCAAACAAACATTTCCCACCTCTGAAAATGGACGAACCTCTTTATTCCACGGCTGCTGTGAGGACCTTCTGCCAGGTACTCCCTTGCGGTCCCAGTACTTCTCTTGGCTTTTCCTCTGTTCCTTATTCCACTCCAACTCTGGTTGAAGTTCCTCCTGCTTTGCTTTCTGCTCAGGACTCTGCTTCTTCCTGCTCTTGCCAGAGTATTTGCCTTCCTCTTGGCCTCCTCTACTCTGGTTCTGGCTGCTGCTTCTGCTTTGGCTGCTGCTTTGGTCCTTCTCCTCCTCTCTCTCCAAGTCAGACCTGCCTCTGTTCAAAAAGAAGCTGTCTGGGCTTGCGTCCCTCCCAGAGAGGCGTGGTTTCTCAGTCTCTCAGTCTCTCTCTCGACTCTCCTGCTCCCTCTAGATGGATCCTCCCAATATTGCAAGTTGTGCTTGCCTTTTTCTAGTTTTAAAACTTTTTCTCTCTCTTCAAGAGGGTCCGCTGCATCACAGGCTACATGGCCAAAGCACTTAAACAATCTACTATTCGCCCTATTCGAAAACACAACTCTACCAACAGTACGGACCCATCAGCCTACCGCCCAATATTCCTGGCAAAAATAACCGAAAAAATTGTTCAGAGACAGCTTCAAGACCATATCGATGAAAATGCCCCTCTAGATCCCCACCAGTGTTAGCAGTTTCTAAACCTGAGGAGGTTACTAGAGTTCAGCAACCTATTGTGCTCAAGGAAAGTTCCCCTAAAGCACCAAAAAGACAGTAACCTTGCTTTAAAAAATATACAAAAAACCCTTTTAAGAGCTCCCAGTCAGAGAGCTAGCAATGTAATATAATAAAAACAAACAAACAAACAAACCCTCAAATCCTTACTGTTTGTTGATCTGTAGTGCCCTGGTTAGGAAAGCCTAATGACCTGGCTTTCCAACAACAACTTAAACATCAACCTGGGAGTTATTCTGGATAGACACCTTAACATGGATACCCACGTAAGAAATATAACAAAAAAAGTCTACTTTAAATTGAAAATATTAAAGCAACTCCGCCCACTAATGCTCTTACAGGATTTTCAACGAGTCATACAAGCTATCATAACCCCCCACTTCGACTTTGCAAATCAAATCCTAATTGGTGTAACAAAGCAAACCGTAAAAAAATTACAATTAGCTCAAAACGCAGCAGCAAGGACCATTACAAAGGCCCCTCCATTCCAACACATCACCCCGATTTTAGAATATTTACACTGGCTCCCAATTCAAAGCAGAATTGAATACAAAACTCTCTTAACCACCTACAAAAGCATAAATAAAACCGCACCACGGACAATAAACAACCTCATCAAAACAGAACCCACACATAACCCCCAAAGGAGAGACCAGCTAAATAAACTAACAATACCAAAAGAATTCATTAGGGCCAAAAAATCCACTAATAAGAAAGCCTTCTCCCACGCAGCCCCCATTTTGTGGAACGCAATTCCAAAAGAATTAAGACTATTACCTGAAATCAAGGAGTTTAGAAAAAAACTTAAAACTCATCTCTTCACACTGCACTATGGTTCCGAAAACAACTCACCCAGCACCATCCAGCTCGATAAAGGATAACCCAACCATAGATGACACATATTAAGATAAGGAATGAAGTACTGTGACACTAAAATAATGCACTGAAAACTGAAAAAAAATAACTCTGTATATAGTTTAAACCTGTACATTTGTATATAGTTCTCTAACTGTTACTTGTTAACTGTTAATTAGTAAAAGCAACCTCCAAGTTACTACTGTTATATGTAAAACAGCCTGCTCTGTTGATTGTTATATGTAAACCGCATCTGATCAATGGAAGAAGCGGTATAAAAAAACCTGTTAAATTAAATTAAATTAAATTAAATCAACATAAATAAATCTGAACCTATCATTACAAGGGATTTCACTCCTCCTACCTCTATCAACATCTCAAATACACCGATCACAATAAAAGACGAAGTTCGATATCTTGGAGTGATTCTAGACAAACAACTTACCCTCCAACCTCATATCAACAAGATATCCAAATCAGCTTTTTTCAAACTAGCAATGCTCCGTAGACTAAAACCTCTCCTCAATAACGAACATTTTCGTACGGTATGCCAGGAAATCATTACACCTGTACTGGACTACTGTAATCTCCTCTAACAATCCACTTGTCCCTTTCAAATAGTACAGAACACTGCTGCCCTTATCATTTCTGGTGCCTCATTACAAGACCATATAACTCCCATACTATATGATCTGCACTGGCTTCCAATCTCTTCATGGGCGAAATATAAATCAGCACTTACCATCTTCAAAATTAAAAACATTTCAGCAGGAATATACTACAAGAGCCCATCAGAACCAAAGAAAGCAAAAGACCAGACAGAAACAGCACCAAAAACACTATACCAAACCCCAGTCTCTTCACAAGAACCAATAAATCAACATCTATGTGAGCCTTCTCTCTTGCTGCCCCTGCTATTTGGAATGTCCTCCCAGAGCTCTTCAAAGATGACCGGTTCAACAACTTGCTGCAGGGTAATGCAAAACAAGCATGGAATGCTTTTCGCTTAGTGTCAAACTTTCTCGGGAATGTTAGGGCAGAAAGCTACAAGGAACTAGTAGAAGACATGCTGATGCAGTATCAGAAACGTGGCTGCAATATCTCTCTAAAGATCCATTTCCTTGATGAACAGGGCAAACGTTTTCACCAGGATATCGCAATGATGGAGCAAAGATACTAGGGAAAATGGTCCACTACAATGCTGGCTGACTACTGCTGGACACTCCCCAGAGAAGCTCCCGAACAGCTGTACAAGAGACAGGCGAAAAACATCTAAGTAGTCTGACTTGTTTTTTTTACAGGTATTAACCGAAGGCCTATTATATATTTACTATTGACATGCATTTCGTGATGTAAACATTAATACTTGTAGATTACAAAGAAACTACAGCCAGCTTTGCAATTTCACTGTCATATTCGTGTTCAGCATATAAAAATTGATAAGAAATTACTATTTTTATTTCAGTAACATGACTTTTGTAAAAATTTGTTGACCAGTGTTACCAGATAAGGTGATATAAAAAAACAGTTAAATAAACAAATAAAATAGAGAGATGATGGAGAAAAACCAAACTCGACACCAATAGGATGAGCTACATGGAAAGACTAAACTACTGCACAACAATTGACGACGCAGGAAGGAACTACCACACCAAACTATTCATTTTTCTTTAGCGTAGACTTATTTTTCTTTTGTAAACCGCTCTAATGTCCTGACAATAGGCGGTATAGAAAGTTTTGAAATAAAGATAAAGATTCAAGGCCACCATCAATTGACCACGAAAACTATTTGACCTAGTCAAGCAACTAACCAAGACGCCCACAATCTCCGATCAGCTCACAAACATCACCCCACAACAACTTGCCACCCACTACATGCAAATCCACCCAAATCCTAATATTCTGCCTATCCCAACCCACCAACAACCCCCCTCCCACAACCCTTGGTCCACATTTGAAGCTGTCAGCAAAGAGAAGATTAAAATCCATCATCATAATGCTCAATACCACTACTTTCCGCATTGATCCATGCCCTATCAGCTGGATCAAGGCGGCCAAACAGGACCCAAGCACAGCACTCTCCAACCTCACCCAAGCATCTCTACAACAGGGCCTGATGCCCACCTGCCTCAAACACCCACCATCCGCCCCATCCTCAAGAAACCTGGCCTAGGCCCCTTGGACCCCACTTTCTACTGACCCATCGCAAGTTTCCCATTCGCAGCAGAGATCATTGAGAAGATAGTACAGCAACAATTACAAGACCACATTTACAGTATCAACTTCGACTTCCAACAGTATGGCTTCTGACCATTTCATGGAGTTGAAACCGTCATGGTCTCATTCTTGAGCATGCTGATAAAAGGAATACAAAACAGGCAAAATGGATGCTTACTTATTAGTCTTGACATCTCCACTGCATTCGACAGTCTCCACCAACATCCTCCTTCACCATCTGCAAGCTACTGGTATCCAAGAAACAGTACTGATGTGGTTCCAATCATACCTGACAAATAGAAACCAACAAACATGAACAGGATCCTGCACCTCAGCCACTTACTGTCAAACTCAAGGAATACCCCAAGGCTCCATACTGTCAGTGCTGCTTTTCAATATTTACCTGCAACCACTCTGTAGAATAATAAAAGCACACAACATCAACTTCCACATATTCATGGATGATATTATGCTATATGGACCAATAACCACCAAACACCCTACCAATCCCCAGCTCCTGCAATGCCTCAACGATGTCTCCAGATGACTCCAAGAAACAACCTTGCCATAAACTACAAGACTGAAGCATTATACATAACCAAAGACCAGGCCTTCAAACCACCAACCTGTCTCATGCTGGACACAACCCAGATAAAAGTACAATCGCAAATAAAATACCTGGACATCATCCTCGACCAAACTCTCTTGCTCAAACAACAAATAACTAAAAACACAAAAGCAATATACCTTAAAGCCAGAACCTTTCAACGCCTCTGCCCCTTCCTAGACCCCATAATTTCCACACAGTGCTACAAGCTATGACCCTACCTCACCTCGACAACTATAATCCTATATATTCGGGGCTTCCCTACTCCTCCCTCCTCCCCATTCGCACCACCCTCCACACAACTGCATGAATAATCAGAAGACTGAAACCACTCCTCGCCCCAGATCACTTCCGTACTGTCTGTCAGGCACTGATAACACCACTACTGGACTTCTGCAATCCGATATATCTTGGACTACCGAAACAAGCCCTCAAACCACTCCAACTGGCACAAAACACTGCAGCACGAATCATATCCGGAACTACAAGACAAGAGCACATCACACCTATCTTAAAGGACTTACACTGGCTCCCAATCGGTGCACGCATCAGATACAAAACTATCATAAACCTATTCAAGATAAAGCAGCACACATCAGCCAACAGCCTACACGCCCTCATACAACCAGACACCAGCACACGTCCCAGAAGAAAACAAACACACAACCGAGTCAGCACCCCAAGTGAATACAAACATACACGCAAGGACACAACAGACAGAGCAATCTCCATGGCTGCTCCAACAATATGGAACAAACTACCGGACGACCTGAGGGCAACTACTGACCTCAAAGACTTTAGAAAACAGCTTAAAACCATGCTATTCATAGAACACTATGGACACATCACATAACCTCAGAGAATGTACAACAGTACATGATATCACCCAAACAATGGATGTAAGAAACGTTTTTAGCACCACTGTATATAGACCACCTTGTATATAGCTCAAACCAATCTAGCACACAATACAACACCCACTCAACTAAATTTCACCCTCACTGCATGTATAACACACACACTTTACCTGATTGTTTGCTGTGATACTGCCTTGATTATCAAGATAAGGCGGTTTAGAAATACTGTTAAATAAATAAATAAATAAATTATTCAGAAAGCAGCAAATTATAACCACATCACGCCTATCCTGAAACACTTTCTTCCCCTGGAAAGCCGCATCAAATATAAAACATTACTCTTAATTAACAAAGCCATCCACCAACAAAAGTCCCACCTGAACGCTGTCCTCCAACAACCACAATCTGCCAAAATCACAGGCAGACTGCAAACAATATACTAGTCTGCATACTTTCCTTTAACCTACATGCCTCCTCATTATGGAACTCACTACCACCAAAATTAGAAACACCATGGACCTCCAAACTTTCCAGAAAGAACTAAAGACACATCTATTCACAGAACACTTTGGCACCACATAGTAAACCTTATAAATCGACTGGAAAGTACCACCCACAATGTAAGGAAAGAACATCAACATGATTGTCAGCTTATATTGTATGTAATGTAAATAAGTTAATTTCTCCCTTTACCTTATTCCCTACACCCCTCCCCCCGTTGTAAATAAGTTAAAGAATCATTGAATGTATAACTTGTTTAATGGAAACCACTTTGAACTGGCAAAAATGGTATATAAACACAGCTAGCTAAATAAATAAATAAATATATACAGTAGATTTCTCATACGTATTCATTGTCATAGTCCTGAAAACCTGACTGGCTAGTTGTGCTTCCAGGAGAAGGCTGAGAAGCACTCTTCTAGCCTCCAGAGATTGGACTTGTTCTCTGAGAGCCAGGAGCTCTTTGCAGAGAGTGCACACATACAACCTCTCACGAACTGGGAGATATGTGACACTCAGTGCAAAAGACTGGATAGCCCTCATCTCTCTGCTGTACTGCTGTCTGCATCTTTTATGTTGATGAGTTGTTCAGTTGCTTAGAGTTGCTAAGGGAGTAGGAATACCTAGTCTAAAATGAAGGCCTTCAAATATGTTTTGGTTTATTATCTGCTAGTGTATTGTTTGCTTCCCACTGAACTGCTAGTAATCTTCTTCTCCCTCCGCTTCAGATAAGCAAAAGCTTGCAACACACATGCATGAGAACCTTTGAATTCTATGCTCCCACCCTTTGGAACCAACTCCCCTCTACCTTACGAAGCATTCAATCTCACAACATATTCAGAAAACACCTCAAGACACACCTCTTTGAAGAACACTATGGTACATTGCCTACCACTGACCCCCAGCAGGAGCTCCCCCCACCCCCACAGATCTTACACATTTTCCCCCCCTAAAAACTCAAATGACTTCTACCCCTTCACTATTAGATCCATCTCATTCCTACTTCACCACACCCCCCTCTGCATAAACACGACTACATTACAAACCTATCTTACCGCATGCCTCCCCCAACCTCACTGGTTTATTGTAATATAGGTTCTAAGGTTACACTGTTCCCACACTTCCCCCTTCTGTTGTTGTTTGCTGTTACTCGCTGTTCCACTTTATTAAGTTTTCTGTATAACTACGTGTTCAATGTAAACTGTTCCTTATGTTCCATGTAAACCGTTTTGACTGGTAAAAAAAAATGGTATATTAAAACCAGTTAAATAAATATTAAGCGTTAATCACTTGCTGATTAAAATATCCTGTGATTACAAATTTCAATCCCCATTGGGAAGACTGTAAACTAAGGGATGTACTTGAGGTAGGTGGGAAAAAAGATCAAGTACCTATCTGTTTTGTATTAAAACTCGAAAAGACCTAACTACAAATTAGGGCAAATTCATTCTAAAACTTTAACCAAGCGAAGTCCATAACTAGTCTATGATTGTGAAGATTTTAAAATATAGAATTTTTCAAAGAAGTCAAAAATCTCTTTTGTCCGAAGCTTCAAGTTACTAAAATTGCCCAGCAATATTATTTTCACTTACCTGCAGAAGCGGCGTCTGTTCTCAGATTCCCTTCAGGAAAAGACTGCCACATTGTATGACTGGTAGCCCAGTGCTTTACGTTCATTTTTATATGTGAAGGTACATTTTGGATAGGGCACGGAGAGTGGCATTCACATGTCCAGGTAAGAATGGGAGAATTCCCTTGATATTTTACAAGAGGCTCTGCCAGATTTAGAGCTGCTTGAAGAAACCGGTGCAGGACTGCATGGTGGGAGCAGCAGTTTTTTAAGAATCTGCATGGGAGGAAATATGTAAAAATATCTGCCACATATGTGTGGGAGCAACTTCTTAAGATTGCTGCTCCCGTCATGCATGTGCACCTGGTTTAGCTCTACAGGTGAACATCCCCCCCCCACCACCCCTGGATCTCGACCTCCCTCCCCCTCCTCAAAGCATCCATGTCAATACCTCCCCTTCACCCACACTATGTTTGATCCTCCCTCCCCCTCCTAAAAGCATCCAATCCTCTCCAGTAAAACCACCCCCAGCACAAAGCTTGCCCTCTTCCTTCTCATCATGCAGGAAATGGCATCAATGACCCCTAGCAGTAATCTGATAGTACTGCCACAGTGCCACAAGATTACCATGAGCTGGCATTGGTGCCATTTTGCAATCAGTCGGCCCAAAACAATCCCTACCTCGACCATGCCTCCAGGGAATTTAAATGTGTTAAGCATCTCCGTGTTTAAAAAAACCCTTTTCTAAAATGGCATTTACAGGTGTATGCCAATCTACACATGTAAATACCACTTTTGACAAGGACATGCTTCTAAAATCATCCTTCATAAGAACATAACATATGAACATGCCATACCGGGTCAGATCAAGGTCCATCAAGTCCAGTATCCTGTTTCCAACAATGGCCAATCCAGGTCACAAGTACCTGGCAGGATTCCAAAAAGGTACAAAGGTTCCATAGTGCTTATCCTGGGGTAAGCAGTAGATTTCTCCAGCCCTTATTAATAATGGTTTATCGATCTTTCCTCCAGGAACTTGGCCAAACCTTTTTTTAAATCCAGCTACACTAACAGCTCTAGTAACGAATTCCAGAGTTGGATTACTCATTGAATGAAAAAATATTTTCTCTTATTACTCTTAAATGGGGTTACATTGCAGTTTCATTATGTGTCCCCTAGTCTTTCTACTTTTTGATGGAGTAAACAACCTATCTACGTTAACCTGTTCTACTTCATTAATTTATAGACCTCTATCATATTTCCTATCAGCCTTCTCTTTTCCAAGTTGAAGAGCCTTAACCTAAGAACATAAGATATGCCATACTGGGTCAGACCAAGGTCCATCAAGCCCAGTATCCTGTTTCCAGCAGTGGCCAATCTAGGTCATACGTACCTAGCAGTTTCCCCAAAAGTCACAGGTTCCACAGTACTTGTACTGGGTCAAGCATTGATATCCTGGGTCCCATCTTAATAATGGTTTATGGACCGTTCTTCCAGGAACTTGTCCAAACCTTTTTTTAAACCCAGCTACACTAACAGCCTTTACTACATCCTCTGGTAACAAATTCCAGAGTTTGATTACATGTCGAGTGAAGAATATTTTTTTTATTAGTCTTAAATAGTTTACCCTGTAGCTTCATTGCATGTGCCCTAGTCTTTTTCTATATTCTGATAACGTGAACAATCGATCTACGTTTACCCGTTCCACTCCGTTCATTAATTTATAGACTTCTATCATATCTCCCCTCAGCCATCGCTTTTCCAGGTTAAAGATCCCTAACCTTTTTAGCCTTTCTTCATATGAGTATCCTTCCATCCCCTTTACCATTTTGGTGGCTCTTCTCTGAACCTTTTCTAATAAACGCTATATCCTTTTTAAGATACGGCGACCAGAATTGCACACAATATTCAAGGTGTGGTCTCACCATGGAACGAGAGAGAGGGATTATAATATCTTTTGTTATATTTTCCATTCCTTTCCTTATGATATCTAGCATTCTATTTGCTCTCTTGGCCGCCGCTGCACACCGAGCCGAGGGTTTTAACATGTTATCCACAAAGGCGCCTAAATCTTTTTCCTGGATGGTGGTTCCTAATGTGGAACCTTGCATTGTGTAACCATAGTTTGGGTTGTTCTTCCCTAGGTGCATAACTTTTCACTTGTCCACATTAAATTTCATCTGCCATTTTGATGCCCAGTCTTCCAATTTATCAAGATCCTCTTGCAATTTTCCACAATCCTCTTGGGTTTTAACAACTTTAAATAGTTTTGTCATCTGCAAATTTGATAACCTCACTCGTTATTCCCCTTTCCAGGTCATTTATTAATGTCAAAAAGTAGTGGACCCAGCACAGATCCCTGGGGTACACCACTATTCACCTTTCTCCATTGGGAAAATTGGCCATTTAGCCCTACCCTCTGCTTTCTATCTTTTAACCAGTTCCTGATCCACAATAGTACACTGCCTCCTATCCCATGACTCTTTAGTTTTGCCAAAAGTCTCTGAGGGACCTTGTCAAAGGCTTTCTGAAAGTCCAGATACACTATATCAACCGACTCACCTTTGTCCACCTGTTTATTCACACCTTCAAAAAAACATAACAGATTAGTAAGACAAGATCTTCCTTGTCTAAAGCCATGTTGGCTGTCTCCCATTAGGCCATGACTATCTACATGCTGAGTAATTTTATTCTTTGATGGTTTCTATCATTTTTCCCGGTACTGACGTCAGGCTCACTGGTCTGTAGTTTCCCGAATCACCCCTGGAACTGTTTTTAAAAATTGGCATTACATTGGCAATCCTCCAATCTTCAGGTATTACAGATGATTTTAATGAAAATTCACAGATTACTAATAGCAGGTCTGCAATCTCATATTTCAGTTCTTTCAACACCCTTGGATGTATACCATCTAGCCTAGGTGATTTGCTACTCTTCAGTTTATCTAATAGTTGTAATACATCTTCCCGATGTATCGACATTTCCTTCAATTCTTACACAGCTTTAAATACCACTTCAGTCATGGGTAACATCCCTACATCTTCCGCAGTAAAGAATGAAGCAAAGAATTCATTCAGTCTCTCCGCTATCGCCTTGTTGCCTCTTAGTGCCCCATTAACCCCTCTATCATCTAATGGACCAACTGACTCCCTCACAGGTTTTTTGCTACGAATGTACTTGAAAAAGTCTTTATTTCGCGTTTTTGCTTCCGCAGCAAGCTTCTTCTCAAATTCTCCCTTTGCCTGCCTTATCAATGCCTTGCATTTGACTTACCAGTGCTTGTGTTTCCAGGTTTCGTCGTTTGGCTCTTTTTTTCCATTTCCTGAAAGATGCTTTTTTGGCAACAACAACCTCTCTGACCTCACCTTGAAACCATGCTGGCACGTTTTTGGACTTTCTTCCACTTTTCTTAAAGCGTGGAATACAGCTGGTCTGGGTTTCCAAGATAGTATTTTTCAACAACACCCAAGCTTGATGTAAGTCTTTAACCTTTGCAACTGCTCCTTTTAGTTTTTTCTTAACTATTTTCCTCATTTTATCATAGTCTCCCTTTTGAAAGTTAAAAGGTAGTACTGTGGATTTCCTTACTATCCCTCCTCCACTAATTTAAATCAAATGCGATCATGCTATGATCACTATTGCCAAGTGGCCCCAACACCCTTATCTCTTGCACTAGATCTAGTGTTCCACTAAGGACTAGGTCTAAATATGGCTTCTCCTCTGGTCGGTTCATGAACTAGCTGCTCCAAGAAGCAGTCATTTATTTCATCTAGAAACTTTATCTCCCTAGCATGTCCTGCCGTGACACTTACCCAGTCGATACCCGGGTAATTGAAATCACCCCTTATTATTACTGCGCTGTAACTTTTGTTAGCTTCCTTGATTTCTTTGAGCATTTCATCATCCATTTGGTCATTCTGGCCAGGCGGTCGAAAGTACACCTCCACTGCCATCGCCTTCCCCTTTTTACATGGAATTTCAATCCATAGAGATTCTACAGCAAATTTTGTTTCCTGCAAAACTTTAATCCTTTCTGACTCAATGCCTTCTCTAACATAAAGCGCAACCCCTCCACCAATTTGACCAGCTCTATCATTACGATATAGTTTGCACCCAGGTATCAGTGTCCCACTGGTTGTCCTCCTTCCACCATGTCTCTGAGATTCCAATCATATCTAACCTCTCATTTAGTGCTATATATTCTAACTCCCATTTTTTAGACTTCTAGCATTTGCATACAAGCATTTTAGAGACTGTATTTTATTCATATTAATTTGGCTATTGGTAGACATGGGTAATTTGGAATCTTTAAGCTCTGTCTAATCCATACTCGAGGGCATTTGGGCTACTTTACTCTTTTTTTGGAACCTCTCTGCTTTTGGTAGTATTTATTTTTTATTTTATTTATTTATTTCTCTTATATACCGCACTCTTCGATATCAGTGCGGTTTACATGGAACATCGGGTGTTTTACAGTGGGGGATTACACCGTAATTACATATAACAGGTAGCTCAACTTGGATAACAGTATTAACTATTTTCATCTGTATGGCTAACAGAAAAATAATTCTTTATAAAATTACCCCCTTAATGTTCTGGATGCTGATGCTAAACTACCAACCCCCAATCAATGTTTGTTTATTCCATTTATACCCCACAGAACTGGTACACAACCACTCTATGCAACATTCCCACTACTCACATCTTCCCCAAAATTAAAGCAGAAAACTACACCTGTGTTTGCACAGTTTTCTTATACACAGGAAGTCTTACCTGAGCAAAGTAATTTATTACATATTTCCACTTGATGAAGGGAGTTCTAGAAGGAGAAGAACAACATTGGTCATTTGCTGGAAATCCCAAATATGCTGGGAACTCACTTTTCTCTCTAGGAACAACTATCCTTCAAGGATACATTCTTCCGAACCATCCGCTCTTGTGCGTCTGTTGGCTTTCCCCTATTATCTAGTTTAAAAACTGCTCTATCTCTTTTTTAAAGTTTAATGCCAGCAGCCTGGTTCCATCCCAGTTAAGGTGAAGCCCATCCCTTCAGAAGAGCTCCTCCTTTCCCCAGAATGTTCCCCAGTTCTAACAAATCCAAAATCCTCATCTCTGCACTATTGTCTCATCCACGCATTGATACTCCAGAGCTCTCCCTGCCTTTTGGGTCCTGCGCATGGAACAGGAAGCATTTCGGAGAACACTACGCTAGAAGTTCTGGATTTCAACTTCCTACCTAAAAGCCTAAATTTAGCCTCCAGAACCTCCCTACCACATTTTCCTATGTCATTGGTACCGACATGTACCAAGACAGCAGACTCCTCCCCAGCACTATCTAAGACCTTATCTAGGTGGTGCGTGAGGTCCGCTACCTTCGCACCAGGCAGGCATGTTACCAGGTGGTCCTCATGTCCATCAGCCACCCAGCTATCTACATGACTAATGATCGAATCACCAACTATAACGGCTGTCCTAACACTTCCCTGATGGACACATGGCCCTGGAGAAACTTCCTCGGTGCGAGAGGGTTTTACATCACCTGGAGGACAGGTCCTAGTTACAGGATCACTTCCTGCCACACCAGGGTGATGCTCTCTTGTCACGTGACCCCTCTCCTCCATGGCAACAGGGATGCTGCCAGACTGGAGGTGGGACTTCAGGACTATATCCCTGTAGGTCTGGTCTATGTACCTCTCTGTCTGTCTAATGTTTTCCAAGTCTGCTTCTCTAGCCTCTAGAAAATGGACTCGTTCCCTGAGAGCAAAGAGCTCCTTGCACCTAGTGCACACGTAAGACCTCTCACCAACTGGGAGAAAATCATACATGTTACACTCAATGCAAAAGACTGGAAAGCCCCCATCTCGCTGCTGGACTGCTGTCTGCATCTTAGTTTTAAGCTTGTGCTTAGATCTTTAAGTTCTTTACTTACTAAGGGTTGCTATGGATATTTATACTAATAAAACTGTACCTAATACTTTTAATATACCTTGTTCACCTGAAGCTTAATTAATCTCAGGTCCTTAGTATATGACTGATTTGGGTAATGAGCTTCACCTGAGACCACCTCTTGTCCTTTAAGATGTGTAAGTACCTATAAAGCTACGATTATCCCAGGGGTGGGTGGGTGGGTGTTGGGGAGGGAGGCAGAGAGGGAAATAACACTTATTAAAAGAGGGCTGCTACACAGTACCCTCTCCTGTGCTGCTGAGGTAAGCTGTGACCAACTTCCTGGGTGATTAACAGTCCTTGCTTGGATAGGAGTCTTTCAAGATGGCCTTTTGACCTGCCACCTGGTGTTAACACCTATTGAAAAAGTTTCACAGGTTTCTTGCCCCCTAGGTAGAAGGCCTCTTTGTAAAGGTCTCTAGAAGACTTTATTTGTTGCCCAAAGAGTACTGACCCTGTTTTGCCTTTTATGCTAAGCTATATTCTGATATTTAAATTATAGCTCTTTGCTGCTGCTAGGTTATTACTTATGATGAAATTTAAACTACAAGCTCCCTGCTGGGATCTAAATTTAACCAGAAAGCTCTTTTCTGTGTTTTAAATTTAAACTAAAAGTACTTTGCTGATACTAGGCCCTGAATGACTATTAAATTTAAACTACAAGCTCTCTGCTGGGTATGAAATGTAACCAGAAAGTTCTCTTCTGTGTTTTAAATTTAAACTTAAACTGCTGCTACTAGGCCCTGACTGATTTAACAAAAAACAGTGGGTTCACAGATTAATTAGCTTTAATACAAAGAAGTCCTTTCAGAAAATTCCCAGAAGTATATACTCACAACCTTTTAAATCTTTATGCATAGGGGAGTCCTTCCATCCTCTTTACAATTTTGGTGGCTTTTCTCTGTACCTTTTTCTAATTCTACTATATCCTTTTTAAGATATGGCGACCAGAATTGCTCACACTATTCAAGGTGCGGTCGCACAATGGAATGATACAGAGTCATTATAATATCCTTTGTTTTATTCTCCATTCCTTTCCTTATGATTCTTAACATTCTATTTGCTTTCTTGGCCGTGGCTGCACACTGGGCAGAGGGTTTCAACGTGTTATCCATGATGACGCCTTAATCTTGCTGCTTGTATGTGTTGGCTAGGCCTACTGATATGTGTAAGTTATAGGCAGAATGGCTGAATCTTACCACTCAGAGGGGCATGTTTACTAAACTGTGTTTGGCTTTTGCAGCTTACACGGTGTGTTAGTGGAAATAGCATTGCTTTAGCTACAGACGTTGTGCAGTATCTGTTTGGGACATGCATAACATTCCTCTGGCAGATACTTCATGAAAAAATGCAGAGTGGGATGCACTTAATGCATCCATTGAGGTAGAATTAGTTGCATCAATGCTGTCTGCACATCCAACGGTTACTGTGTGCTGAGTACGCCCACGATAACTGTTGTGCAGACATGCCCACACTCTACCTTCACCCCACCTAGGCACACGGCTAGTGTTGTCAATTGGCCCAACAGGCAATGGGGTAAACCCAGGACTGGATCAATCCTATCGGGCAAATCTGGAACCAGTTGGCAACCCTACAGACCGCTAACATGTGTTCTGTAGATAACGCAGAAAAGCGCTGTATTTGCCCTGTGTTAGTGCTTTGCAAGGGTGCTATGTTAGCTGTTACACTTTAGGGCATATTTACTGAACTGTTAACTTTTTGTCAGGTCCCAGCTACCCTTAATCCCACCCCCTGGTGTACACACAAGTGAAGGCATAATCTATGCTTAAAATTGTGTGTGCACATAAAGAAAATATTAAAAAAAAAATTAAAAAAAATAAATTTATGGGTATCAGTGGTAACTGCATAAATCCTTTTAAATTTAAAGTGCATTGTGACTCTGCAGAAAACTGACCAGGACTCCAGGACAATGTATGAAACTGACCAATTAAATAATTTCTAGTTAGCATTCAACAGATATTTGAAGAGGAGTAACATGTGAACTAGGTGATGCTCTTGCATGCTTCTCTGCCCAAGATGGTAGAATATAAATGATGAAGATGACAAAAAGTATTCAGGATAAGGAGATAGATCTTACATGCAATCATATGCTATGGCTGGCCGTCGGGCTGTATCTTTTGCAGTGAGAGTGGGAATAAAAGCATAGGCTAAGCAGCGATTGCTCTTTCTGTCATTATCTAGTATACTGTGATGAGATGTCATCCTCTTCCTTTGGAGACCTTCACTTTTAGTTGCTGTCCTTTTTAGTTCATCTCTGACAAATTTCCCAGTGAGCAGCTTATATAAAGATCATGAAAAAAAGCCGTCTTGAGTCAGACCAAGTTCCATTAAGCTCAACGTCCTGTCTTGAGCACTGGTCATTCTGGGTCGCAAATACCCAACAGATCCCAAAAGAGTTGAACTGTTTCTCATAACTCATTTCCAGGCATGAGCAGTGGCTCTCCCAAGTCCACCTGCCTAATAATTTTATATGGATTTCTATAATAAAATGATGCTTTCTATTACCTGAAAGATCCCAGATGGCTGCTAACACCAAACAGTTATAATGAGTCAGTTGGGTTCCCACTATTGCAAAGATTGCTTTCATTAATTCAGCATTGGGATTTTGAGAACTAGAGTTCATGCTTTTCTACTTAAGCAAACATATTTGGGGAGGGAGGAAACGAACCAGTGACCACAAATGCAGTGATGCAGACTGTATACCTGTGATGGTGAGTATTTATTTCTGAACAAAATGAGATATTGCAGTGCTGGGGATACCAAGCAGCCCAAATTTGTATTGCTGACTTGAGGAAAGCCGGGATAGGAGAAAAAGTGGATAGCATTCACTCTTCATCCCTTGCCTCCTTCTAGCATTTATTTCTCCTCTCTGGCCTTCCCCTTCAAGCATTAACCCTCTTCCTGCTTCTTGCTATCTAGTATTCACCAAGACCTGCCATGACTGACCAGTTGCCCCTCCAAAATGTGCTTTCCCCCCCCCCCCTTTGATCTCCTCTATGCTACCCACAAAAACATGTAGCCATTCTTTCTAGTGGTTCACTCCTCTGCTGACAGTGGGAGCCTGGACTCCATTTCTGTTTTAAGGGGGTCATTTTTATAAACCATTTTTTCATATAAAATAATATTTTATGTGGCGTCAATGGGCTCTTATAAAATTAGGTCATGCTTAAACATATGTGTGGTGGAAACCGATGTGTACTTGTACGGTAGGCTTTCAGAAGGATGGCATTTTGTATGCACATAGTGCATACTTTACATGCGTAGTTTATAAAATAACATTTATGTCCATGCCTTGAATTTAGGCACTATTGCTACTGGATTTGCACATAGTCGCATATGTAAATTTGTGCATGTAAATTGAGGAAAGCAGGGATAGGAGCTAGCACAAGAATGCATCTGTTTGCATCATGTCTACTTTCACTGTAGACATGCTCATGGTGGGGGCGGAGTTTGGGCAGCACCTGCAAGTATACATGTAGATTATAGAATACTATAATTTATACTTACGCTTGCAAAAAGCAGACAGGCATTTATACCGGTTCTCTGCTCCTTAAGCTAGTATTTTATAAAGTTAAGTGTGAGTGTACTTGACTTTTACAATAGGTGTAAAATTGGTGCATGAAAATAACATAGGATATGTTATTAACACTTCCTGTGTCATTCCAAATGACTGCACATCATGACTTCACATATGGTAATGGAGAAGGCTGCTGTGCTTTTTTTGTAGTAGAAGGGGGAAACCCCCTTTAACTAAGCCAGCCATTTCAGAAATTTTCAGTCAATAGAGTTAGAATTTCTTGTCCTTTTAGATTTGTAAGGGCTAACTTGCCCACATTAACTAGGTGCAACTTTGCAAAATGACCCTCTTAGGTGGTAATTTTATAAAGAGCTACCTAGATTGATACATGAACAATGCATGCAAATGATGGTATTTTAGTCATTTAAAGGATGTTCAGGTGAAATCTGTGGTGTCCAGCACAAACCATCCAAAAAACTGTCAGGGACATTTACGTTTTGGCCTGATTTTTAGCAAGTTGGATGTCCCTTAAATGGACAGCCATAGGATGGTCTGGTAGACATACCCACTACAAACACTTGGGGCGCAGATGTCTATTCTGTGATCAGGGGTGGCCCAAGGGGGGTGCGGGGCCATGTGCGGAGACTCGGTGTGGGGCCTCATTTGCATAAATATTTGCATAATGTTACCATACACTAACTTTTAGTAAACATGCCTCTTAATGAGTGTATGGATAAAGAAAGACTAAAAGATTTATACATTACTATAATCCAGTGCCAACCACCAGGCACATTAGGAACTACTACAAACACTGCCCATTTAGAACCCATAGCAAACCCGCCGTATCATAACAGCACTACCAGGACTCACAAAGCACAAGACCCTACCTATCAAAAGGCAACACTACAAATATTAAACCAATACATTTCAGTGAACAACAATACATGACCTACTGAGGAAAGAGAACAAGTGGCAATGTCAGATAGGAATTACATAAACAGAATACCTCAGCTCAGTTACACGTGCAGAACATAGACCGTCACCAAACAAGAAATCACAATATAGAAACAGGAAGACAATAATTAAACTGGGAACCCCAAAAGCCCAACAACACTTTAGAAATAAAACTATAAATTAATTTCCTCTTGTACTAAACAAAGCGCAGACGTTAATGATGCACATTTACCAGAGCTGGCATATTTCAGTTAATAAACTCAAAGAGATATTTTTCTACCTTTTTGTGCATTTTTTTTCAGTTGCAATTGCTCCAGCCACTTTCTTCTGGTTTCTTCGTGTCTTCTGCTAACTCTCCATCGTCTGCTGTCCATTTGTCCTTTCTTCACTCTTCTAGTTTTTTTTCCATTCTCTCTCTACATCTTCTTTAACATACTAATCTTTCTCCTTTTGCTCTTTCCTCATTCCTATTTCATCCACTCAAATTTTACCCCGCCATCCTCAATCCCTACTTACTCTCCCAATATCCGGCCAATTGTAGATTTGTCTTCCCTCCCACACAAAATATTTTTTCCCTCCTCCATTTCACTCTCCCAGCTCTATCCCATTCTAATCCTCCCCCAACATCAGCTCCCTTCTAGTACCAGCCCCACCCAGCATCCGCTCCCTTCTAGTCCCCGCATCAGCCCATTTCCAGTCCTAGCTCCCCCATCTGAGTCCCTCCATCAGCTCATTTCCAATACCAGCCCCCCATCAGCCCATTTCTAGTCCTTTCCTAGCCCCACCATCAGCCCATGTCAAATCTTAGCTCCCCTCCACTCAGCCCATTTCCAATCCAAGCCCCCCATGAGCCTACTTCCAGTTCTAGCCCCTCCATGAGTCCATTTCATTCCAAGCCCCCCCATCAGCCCATTTCCAGTCCTATCCTAGCCCTCCATCAGCCCATTTCCTGTCCTAGCCCCCCCTCACTCAGCCCATTTCCAGTCCTAGCTCCCTCCCCTCACAGCCCATTTCCATTCCAAGCCCCCGTCCCCATCAGCTATTTGCAGTTCAAGCCCTCCTTCCACTCAGCCCATTTCCAGTCCTAGCCGCCCCCCACCCAGAGCCCATTACCAGTCCTAGCCCCCACATAGCCCATTGCCAGTCTTAGCCTCCCCACAGCCCATTCCAGTCCTAACCCCCCATTAGCCCATTTCCAGTCCTAAGCCCCCCATCAGCCCACTTCCAGTCCTAAGCCCCCCTTCACCCCATTTTCAGTCTTAGCCTCACCACAGCCCATTTCCAGTCCTAGCCTCCCCACAGCCCATTTCCAGTCCTAGCCCCCCATAGCCCATTACCAGTCCTAACCCCCCATCAGCACATTTCCAGTTCTAGCCCCCCCCTATAGCCCATTACATCCTAACCCCCCATCAGCCCATTTCCAGTCCTAACACCCCCATCAGCCCACTTCCAGTCTTAGCCCCCCCATAGCCCATTAGTAGTCCTAACCCCCCTCCCCCATCAACCCACTTCCAGTCTTAGCTCCCCCCCATAGCCCATTACCAGTCCTAACCCCCCCAAAGCCCATTACCAGTCCTAACCCCCCTCCCCCCATCAGCCGTGATAGATTTAAAAAAACAAACCGGCTGCTGCTGCCGCCACTGCCGTGGCAGCAGCAGAATCAAATGTCCTGCCGCGGGGCCCCGCCTGCCCGGCAGAGCCTCCCTGCACCATCAGCTCCCGAGTCCTTCCCAATGCGCAGGCTTTCAGAGCCGCGAGAGATTCCCTTTCTTCTCGCGGCTCTGTTAATCTCGCCGGGGCTGAGGGGATTTCCCATCAGCCCCGGCGGGATTAACAGAGCCGCGAGAGGTCAGAGAAGCTCTTGCGGCTCTGAAAGCCTGCGCATTGGGAAGGACTCGGGAGCTGATGGTGCAGGGAGGCTCTGCCGGGCAGGCGGGGCCCCTCGACGGGACATTTGATTCTGACGCTGCCACTGCGGCAGCAGCAGCAGCTGGTTTGTTTTTTTTTTCTGCTTGTGCTAATGAAGAATGTTTTTTGCGCAGGGCCCCCTGAAACGCGGGGCCCTGTGCAAAAAACATTCTTGCTCAATGGACGGGCCGGCCCTGCCTTTGCTGAATGCATGCCTCTGCAAGCTATTTTGCATGGGGGATGTGCATTGGCATGTCGAACCAAAACAAGTGTTCTCTGCAGTTGTCGTCATTGTCATGGAAAACATAGGAGATAGAAACATAGAAGTATGACGACAGAAAAAGACCACATCGCCTATCTAGTCTGTTCTTCCATAACAACTACAACAGTCCCCTTTTTTCCTTTAGAGATCCTCTGTGTTTGTGTTTGTCCCATGCTTTTTTGAATTCAGTTAGTCCTCGTCTCTACCACCTCCACTGGGAGACTATTCCATGGATCCACTACTCTTTCCGTAAAGAAATATTTCCGCATATCACTCCTGAATCTATCTCCCTTCACCCTCATCCCATGTCCCCTCGTAGCAGAACTTTCTTCAATTGAAAGAGGCTTTCTCCCTGAACAATTATGCCATAGAGGTATTTAAACATCTCAATCATATCACCTCTATCCCACCTTTCCTCTAAGATGTACATAATAAGATCCCTAAGTCTGTCCTCATATACTTTATAATGAAGCCCATTAATCATTTTAGTAGCAACCCTCTGCATCGACTCCATCCTGTTCACATCCTTTTGAAGGTGCGGTCTCCAGAATTGCACACTATACTCCAAATGAGGTCGCACCAAAGACTTATACAGAGGCACTATCACTTCCTTTTTTCTGCTAGCCATTCCTCTCCGTATGCACCCAGGCATCCTTCTAGCTTTTGCCGTCGCCTTTTCTACCTGTTTAGTTACCTTAAGATCATCAGACACAACCACGCCTAGGTCCTGCTCTTCTTTAGTGGACAAAAGTACTTCACCCCCTATACAATATTGCTCCCTTGTATTGCTGCAGCCCAAATGCATGACCTTACATTTTTTAACATTAAATCCCAGCTGCCAAATTCTAGACCATTCTTCAAGCTTAGCTAGATCCCTCCTCATGTTATCTACCCCTTCCTGGGTGTCTTCTCTGTTGCAGATTTTGGTATCATCCGCAAAGAGGCAAACCTTACCCAACAGCCTTTCAGAGTACCTTCTTTTCTATATCTTCCAGGTATCTGTATGGCAGAATGAGAGCTTTTCTGAAGCTTATTTGTGCTCTGGAGCAGGAATACACATGGAAGGTCCCAATAGTGAGCGGGGACATGCTTGCCATTTCTGAAACGGGGATCGCACGTCCAACTTGCCTGGCACATTTCCGTTCACACTCCTTTGTGACTTGGATTTTCTTGCACTGGGAGCTCTATAAAACTAGCTTCTGAAATATCTCAAGTACATCTCTGTAATTTGGACATCTGCATGCCCATTTTCAGATATCCAAAGTTCAAACAGAACTTTGAAAATAACCCCCTTAAGCACATAAGCGGCAACGTACATGTGTAAAATACTTCCTATAAAGTACCGACTAGCATGAATGTACATGTGGGTGTGCACATGGATGGCATTTGGGGAGAGCATGAGCAGGGCAAGCAATTGCACACGTTTTATAAAATGCCTTTATTTATGTGCCTGATTGCCCATAAGAAGGTGTAGACATTTAAACCAGTTGTAAGTGATTGATTGCGTTCTAACATACATCCGCACTCTCATTCTTGAAGCCTATTTTATAAAGTCAAGGACATGCATGTTTATAAAATAGATGAAAAGTACACTCATGAAAATGCATATTAACTAGGCACAAGTTTATTAAATTACCTTCCTACTGCCTACTTCAGTGCTCCCTTTCCCCATGGCCACAGGCAACCGGTGCCGAGGACTGCTAAAACAGACAGCAGAGTTCCTATCTGAGAACTGTCCTGCTGGCTGTTAACTCCTGGACCACTAGTGCAGCTCCTCTTGGCTGCTTTCGTCTCTGGTCAGTGCAGGTCAAGGAGAGAGGAAAGCAGAATTGAAAGGAAGGCCATGAGTATCTTGGAAGATCCTGGACATTTGGTCTGTCTGGGATACAGCATCTGTTGGAGGAGGATGGAGTTTTTCATGGATTCAGAGCTTTACTGCACTAGTCGGTTGTGTGTATGGCGTCTATGAATGTTCTCTCTGTTTTATATTAGTGATTACCTGACTCTCGCTCTCTTTATTCCATTATAGATTTCTCTTCTGCACTTATACAAGTGCACGTTGGACAAACCCCAGTGATTGCTATTGAAGGGAAAAGCATTGTCCTGCCTGTGTGGTATACGAGTGCCTCCCAGGGGCCCCCCATTCTCAACTGGCTGTTTGAGAGAGCCCCATCCAAGAGGGTTCAGGTAAGAAGACGCAATGGAAAGTACTACTACTATCACCACTTAGCATTTCTATAGTGCTACACAGCATACGCAGCACTGTACAGAGACAGTCCCTGCTCATAAGAGTTTACAGTCTAATTAAGACAGACAACACGTGAAGACCAGGGTATATCTAGGAGGATGGTAAGGAAACACATAGGAGATGAACAGGACACTAGGAGCATCAGGATCCAAAAGCAGTATCGAAGTGAGTTTTTAGCTTGGATTTGAAGAGGGCCACAGATGGATCCTGACATACTGACTCAGGTAGTTTGTTCCAAGCATAAAGGTAAAAAGATCAAAGCCTGGAGTTGGCAGTGGAAGAGAAGGGCACAGATAGAAGGAAGTACAAGCATTGACCCAGTACAAGCATTGCGGAACCTGTGTCTTTTGGGGAAACTGCTAGGTACTTATGACCTAGATTGGCCACTGTTGGAAACAGGATACTGGGCTTGATGGACCTTGCTGACCCAGTATGGCATATCTTATGTTCTTATGTTAGAAGGGGTCTGCCAAAAGAGTGGAGTTCCCGAGAAGGATTGTAGGGAGAGATAAGAGAGGATCAGCCAAACGAAGGTACTTATAGGTCAGCAGTAGCAGTTTGAACTGGATGCAGAAACAGATAAGAAGCCAATGAAGTGATTTGAGGAGAGGGATGACATGAGCATAGTAACAATGGTGGCAGATTAGCCGTGCAGCTGAGTTTTGAACAGATTGAAGTGGTGAAAGATGATTCAGAGGAAGACTATCGAAGAGTCAGTTGCAATAGTCTAGACAGGAGGTAACTAGAGAATGGATAAAGATCTTAGTAGTTCAGAAAGCAAAGGACACATTTTGCCAATCTTTTATAGAGAAAGAGGCGACAAGTTATTTATTGGTTGGACATGTGTGGAGAAGGAGGAGTGGGTGGAGTCAAAGATGACCCCCAGGAAAAAAACTAAAAACTAAAAACATCTCTCTTCCAAGAGGAATACAGCACATTCTTGGACCTAGAGCTGCAAGCACACTAGTAACATCATGTCAGAACAACCCTATATATGGTTTAGGGCAGCGATGGCGAACCTATGGCACGCGTGCCAGCTGTGGCACGCGAAGGCCTTGCAGCTGGCACGCGGGCCATAGGTCTGCAAAAAAAAGAAAAAAAGCTGTCTCTGACTGCTGCCGCGGACGCGGCAAGGGCAGAATGCAGCGTCCCGCGGGGCCCCCTCCGCCCGCTAAGCCCCTCTGCAAGAGCTTTCAGATTCGCGAGGGAGAGCGTCTCCCTCGCGTCTCTGTTAAGCCCGCAGGGGCTAATGGGAAATTTCCCATCAGCCCCTTTAGACGCGAGGGACTGATGGGAAATTTCCCATTAGCCCCTGCGGGCTTAACAGTGACGCGAGGGAGACGCTCTCCCTCGCGAATCTGAAAGCCCTTGCAGAGGGGCTTAGCGGGCGGAGGGGGCCCCGCGGGACATTGTAATCTGCCGCGGCAGCAGCCAGAGCCTGCTTTTTTTTTTTAAAAAATTTGCGCGCGGGGGGGGGGGGGGGGGTTAGGACTGCTAATGGGCAGGAGGGGGGGGTGAGTACTGCTAATGGGCAGGAGGAGGAGGGGGGGGTTAGGACTGCTAATGGGCAGGAGGAGGAGGGGGGGGTTAGGACTGCTAATGGGCAGGAGGAGGGGGGGGGTTAGGACTGCTAATGGGCAGGAGGAGGGGGGGGGTTAGGACTGCTAATGGGCAGGACGAGGGGGGGGTGACTACTGCAATTGGGCAGGAGGTGGGGGGGGTTAGGTCTGCTAATGGGCAGGAGGGGGGGTGTTAGTACTGCTAATTGGCAGGGGGGGTTAGGACTGCTAATGGGCAGGGGGGGTTAGGACTGCTAATGGGCAGGAGGGGGGGGTAAGGACTGCTAATGGGCAGGAGGGGGGTTAGGACTGCAAAAGGGCAGGGGGGGAGGGTGAGGACTGCGAATGGGCAGGGGGGGGAGGGTTAGGACTGCTAATGGGCAGGAGGGGGGGGTTAGGACTGCTAATGGGCAGGGGGGGGGGAGGGTTAGGACTGCTAATGGGCAGGTGGGGGGGAGGGTTAGGACTGCTAATGGGCAGGAGGGGGGGTTAGGACTGCTAATGGGCAGGAGGAGGGGGGGTGTTAGGACATCTAATGGGCAGGAGGGGGGGTGTTAGGACTGCTAATGGGCAGGGGGGGGAGGGTTAGGACTGCTAATGGGCAGGAGGGGGGGTTAGGACAGCTAATGGGCAGGAGGGGGGGGTTAGGACTGCTAAAGGGCAGGAGGAGGGGGGGTGTTAGGACTGCTAATGGGCGGGGCGGGGGGGTGTTAGGACTGCTAATGGGCGGGGCGGGGGGGTTTAGGACTGCTAATGGCTGGGGGGGTTAGGACTGCTAATGGGCAGGAGGGGGGGGTTAGGACTGCTAATGGGCTGGGGGGGTTAGGACTGCTAATGGGCGGGCGGGCGGGCGGGGGGGGGTAGGACTGCTAATGGGCTGGGGGGGTAGGACTGCTAATGGGCTGTGGGCTGATGGGGGCTGTCTGGAAATGGGGTGATGGGGGTTTAGGGCTGGAAGTGAGTTGATGGGGGGGGGCTAGGACTGGTATTGGGTTGGGGGGTTGCTAGGACTGGAAATGGGCTGATGCAGGGACTAGAAGGGAATGGATGCTGGGTGAGGCTGGAACTAGAAGGGAGCTGATGTTGGGGGAGGATTAGAATGGGATGGGGCTGGGAGAGTAAAATGGAGAGGGGAAAAATATTTTGTGTGGGAGGGATAAAAAATCTACAATTGGCCGGGTATTGGGAGAGTAAGTGGGGATTGAGGATGGAGGGGTAAAATTTGAGTGGATGAAATAGGAATGAGGAAAGAGCAAAAGGAGAAAGATTAGTATGTTAAAGCGGATGTAGAGAGAGAGAATGGAAAAAAAAACTAGAAGAGAGAATAAAGAAAGGACAAATGGACAGCAGATGATGGAGAGTTAGCAGAAAACATGAAGAAACCAGAAGAAAGTGGCTGGAGCAATTGCAACTGAGCTGAGGTATTCTGTTTATGTAATTCCTTTTTGACATTGCCACTTGTTCTCTTTCCCCAGTAGGTCATGTATTGTTATTGTCTGAAATGTATTGGTTTAATATTTGCAGTGTTGCCTTTTGATAGGTATGGTGTGGTGCTTTGTGAGTCCTGGTAGTGCTGTTAGGATACGGCGGGTTTGCTATTGGTTCTAAATGGGCAGTGTTTGTAGTAGTTCCTAATGTGCCTGGCGGTTGGCACTGGATTATAGTAATGTAGAAATCTTTTAGTCTGTCTTTATCCATACACTCATTAAGAGACATGTTTACTAAAAGTTAGTGTATGTTAGCATTATGCAAATATTTATGCAAATTGACGTGCTGGCACTTTGAGGAAATTCTTTGGTTTTGTGCGGCAGTTTGGGCACTCGGGCTCAAAAAGGTTAGCCATCACTGGTTTAGGGTTTATTGATTCTTAATATACTGCCCTTATATGCACTGTGAACATTCTCTTATACTCAGCACAATGTATAAATACTGAATAACTATCCCCTATCCTTACACTACAAATAGCTCAGAGTTACTATGCAATGTTTAAATGTTGAATAATTACCCCCCCCCCCGCCCCCCATACTTACTGTGAATAGTTCAGAGTTCCTATGCTTGTCACGGTTTTCCTGTTTTATTCTATGTACAACAGTGTGCTCATAATGTCCTGTTAACATCTGTTGGTTATATGTAAACTGCTTTAAATAGCAGAAAGGTGGTATTAAAAAAAATAAATAAATAAGCGGTTTAAATGAATAAATAAATTAAATGTTAAGGTTGTGAATGGCGGAGACAGGGAAGAGCAAAGTGTTATCAACAGAAGTAGAGAAAGGAGGAAGGGGGAGGTGGGGTTAGGGGGAAAGATAAGGAGCTCAGTTTTGGCCATATTCAGTTTCAGATGGCAGCGAGACATCCAGGCACAAATGTCAGATAAGCAGGCAGAGATCCAGACCTGGATTCCCGGAGAGATTTCAGGTGCAGAGGGGTAGATCTGAGAGTCATCAGTGTAGAGATGGTACTGAAAACCGTGGGAGGAGATGGGTGCATCAAGGGGCTGAGTGTAGAGAGAGAAAAGGAAGGATTCTAAGGTACATCGACTGAAAGCGGGATAGCAGTAGAGAAGGATCCACTGGAACATATACTAAAAGTGTGGTGGGAGAGATAGGAAGAAAACCCGGACAGGACAGAACCTCTAAATCCAAGCGAGGACAGGGTATAGAGGAGAAGGTGGTGATCAACAGTGTCAAAAGCAGCAGAAAGGTCAAGAAGGATGAGGATGGAGTAAAGGTCCTTGAATTTGGTGAGGAACAAGTCATTGGAGACTTTTGCAAGAGCCATCTTGTTAGAATGCAGAGGCTGAAAACCAGCCAGATTACAGTGGATCCAGAAGGGACTGAGAGAAGAGGAAGTCAAAACAGTAGTGTTGAACAGCACATAAAGGGGAGGAGAGAGATGTGAAAGAAGCCTCTAAGGCAGGACTCAACAAATCCTGGGTGCCAGATGGTCATAGTCACTACAGATTGCACCTTAGCACCCAGGACTTGGAGGCCCTGTGAGTTCAGCCTGGCATCTTTCTCCACCGCAGTTGGCTGTCTACAAACAGCTTGAACTGCATGGTGGGGGAAGTTCCTGCAGACTGGGTCGCTTTGAAGTCTCAGAAGCTTCCTCCACTACATGGCTTGAGCTCTTTGTAGAGAACACCAGTACGTATGCTGAGGCTGATGCATCACTGAGAGAAGTAGCATTGTCTGCCTCCAGCAAATGGCAAGGTGTGTGGACTGGTGCAACAGAGCAGTCGGGCTCGAAACTTGGGTTGCCCTTGTCTCCTCAAGCTGACAGCTGCCTTGTGTCCAGCGCTGTTAGCCACGGGTTCCAGAGCTGGTGGGCCAGAGAGTGGACAGGATCCCAAGGAGGCCCCTGAGGGTGGGGCTGCTAAGTCTGGGCCCAGGCCCACCTTCCATTTCACTGTCCTCTATCAGTAAACTTTGCTGTTTCTTTGTCCTTTCTTTTTTTCCCCTGCATTGAATTAGCTCTCTTTTTGCTGCTTGAATAAAACAATGTAAACCACAACAACAAAAAAAAACCCCTCTAAGGCAGCCAGGCTTTCCCAAGCCTATGAAGCCAGCTGGGGCAGACATTTTCAGCTTTTCCCCACCAGTCTCACGGCTGCCAGGATCCCTTACCAGGCCTTGCCTGTCAGCCACAGCTGCTGCTTTCAGTGGGGGGTTTTCTGCCCAGCTTTTTTTTTGTATTGTGGCTGCAGTGCTGAGCCACACTCCCTGATGCAACCTGAGGCCCCCTGCTGGTCTTTTTTGCCTCAGAAGGGTTTGTGGATACATATACACCTTTTGTTGGTTAGGTTGCCTCTGGGGGCATTGCCTTGGTTGAGAGTTGCTGCTAATATCAGTCCATCAGCCTGGTTGTAGCACTACCTCAGCCTAATGCATAGAGCAACCACCTGAGAAGCTAAGCCAGGGTTCAGATTGCTACTCCTTGTGGTGTCAGGTAAGTCTCTTAGCCCTAATCAGTCAGCCTGAACAGAAGCACTAGTCTCTTCAGGTATGCTTCTTGGTCAGTCTACAGGTTAGAAGCTATGGTGATCAGTCTGGATCTAGAGAGTTTTCAGGTCCTCCTGGTCAGGTACACAGTCGGGGGGGGGGGGGTTCATTTGGGGCCTCAGCAGTGGGGTAAGCCCATGAGCAGGGCAGCCCTGTGGAACAAATGTGTGTCTGGCAAGGGCATGCTCAGTCATGGGACACAACCCCCATGCAGGCACCGGGAATGTGGGGAAACAGCGGGCACTGGATGGCCGAATCGGTGCAGTTGGCATGGCACCAAACTGTGTATGGGAAGGGGGATAGGGTGCCTGGGTGGGTGCCCCCCTTGCACAGACTGTGCCTGTCTGACTGCTACTGGCTGCAGTGGTAGGACAGGGCAGGCATCCCCAGTTGCCTGGCCGGCTGGGGCAGTGGTACAGATATCCCCATGCGCTGGATAAGTTCCCTGTACAGCCTGCCAGCCCCAGATGTAGAGGTCTGACATCCATATCAGCCCTCTATGTCCAGGGCCACAGCCTGCCCTAACTCTGCCACCACCCCGCCCCCTTTCGCACTCCTGGCAAACCTCCCTGTATGAACACCTTGTATGTACTAGGTTAGTCTGGGTCAGTAGAGGGGGCTGAATGGCGGAGATGGATGTCCAAACATGGCATCCATCCCTGCTATTCAGGCCTCCAGTTGACACCCCCCCCCCATGTGGATATACACACACAGTGTTCAATGTTTCTTGGGTTTTATTTATGGCACAGCGGCATACAGAGACAAAAATGGTCATGTGCTAACCTGGTAACCACACAATAATGGCCACCTAGTTCCGGCCCCTCATCCCATTGGCCCAGGTGGGGACAGGAGCACCTGTGTGTCACTGCCTGAGTGAGTCCAAGAAAAACCCCCTTCAAGCTCAATGACAAAATACTAAATCAAAAAGTGAAAGTCATCGAACATTCAGCCAGTAGCTACCACTGGCACTTAGTAAATCACCTCTATTTTTTTGTCAGGGACAAGCGGTTGGAGGGGAAGGACTACACCACTCCCCTCATTACCGAAAGCACCCTTTTTACTCAAACGGGCCACAGCGTGCCCAATTGTTCAAACGTACATAGTATACTTTTGTTGCAAACTAGAATCAACACTTATCTTAAGTAGACACCAAAGCTGTCTTCCATAGGCGAATATAGTCCTCCACATGACATGACATGCATGTTTCGGGCCCCTCCGGGTCCTGTATCAAGTGGTATCACGCCCAAAATATCGCCCACCACTTTTTGATTTGACTGCCTGAGTGAGGGCATGGAGGTCACCCCTGATGCCCTGAAGGTGCTCTGCTATGCGTTCCAGGGGCCCTGCTGCTGCAGGGATGTGCTCTATGGCACCCAAGGTGCCCATGCCATGCTGTGATGTGCCAGTCCGTGCCTCCTCAGCAACTGCCACAGTGCACAGTGGCTCATCTGGCTCCAGCTCGCTGTTACCACACAGGTCCCCAGCCCCCCACTTCATGCTTCCCCCATCCCCTCCATCCACCCCCTGCCCCCTTATGTCCCCGCCCTCCACCCCTGCCCATTCTTATACTCTCCCTGCCCGCCTCAATCCCTTCCCTCCGCCCCTGCCCTCATGTCCACACCCTCCACCTCCTGACTGCTTCCAATGCTGCCTCCCCCTTCCATTCGCCCTCCATGTTCCCCCCCTCCTCCACCCACTGGGTGTCCCTGGGTGGCATGTCCCTGATTTCCCCCTCCCCCAGGGACTCCTTGTCTTCCTCCCCCTGCTCCTCAGGGTCACTCCCCCAGGTGTACTCTGCCTCCCCGTCCTCAGCCCCTGCTGTTCCTCCGTCTGTGGCCAGGGCCTCCCACTGTGGAGTGCCCCACCCAGACCCCATGGTACCATCCTGTCCCTTTCCCTCAGAGGAGTAGAGCACCTCCATGAGGGTGAGACTGTAGACCTCTTCCCCACTCTCCCCTAATGGGGAGGTGCTGGATAGCATTATGGGGCTGGCTGTTGCTGTGCTGTTGATGTCTGTCTGCGGTGGCCAGGCTGTGGGGGCTGGCTGTTGCTGGTTGCTGCTAGTCTCCCTCTTCCGCCTCGTCATCCTCTGCCTCCTCCCCATCATCATCTTCCTCCTCTGCTGCCGCGGGTGGGGGAGGGGGGGTTTGAGTCCTCAACCGGGATGGCTGTGTAAGGGATGCAGAGAGGTGGCTGTTAGTTACCGTGGGTGGGGGTGCCCAGCTGCCATGTCCCCATTGTCCAGCACCTCCACATGCTCTGTCTTCTGTTGCCCCAGCAACGTCCAGCCACTCCAGCCCTGTGCCATAGTGCAGGTCATGGCACTGTTCCTGTGCCATACCTCCACACTCACGTTGCTCCCACTGCAGCTGCTGCCATTGTTTCACCAACATCCACAGGCACGTGTGGTGTATGGCCTGGAAACACACCTGGTGGGCCTCTGTCTCGAGCAGGATGTGGAAACGTCTGTGGAGGCAGGAGGGTGGTATCTTACATATGCACATTTTATTTCAACCCCCAGGTCTCTCACTTCAGCTGTCTACCTGCCATATCACCACCTGCATACACTGGATCTTGTCACATCATGCTGCCTCATTTTCTGTGCTACCTCGCCTCAGTCCGGGGCATGCCCTGGTACCCCGGGCCTCCTCTGTCCTGTGTGCCTGCATTGCTGACTGGCCAGGCCATGGGCTGAGGGGTCCACAGGGACAGTGCTGCCTGCAATATTCCTCTGGGACCCTGCTATATTTGCTGTCTGCCTTGTGGTGCACATTGTGGGACTTGCATGCTGGTGGTTTCAGGCCTGGCTGCTAACATGTCCTGTTCTACGGTTGCAGAGCATTCATTTGGGCTGTGGCCATCCAGGGAGGTTCTATTGTGTGTGTGTGTGTGTGTGTGTGTGGTGTGGTACCTCTGTACACATTTCAGGGGTGGGACCTTGGTGTCCTTGTGTCATCTTTGCTTTATGCACTCCTTGCCTAGTCTGTGAGTTTCATTGGGTAGCCTTCTATTGTCTGGTTTGTCGTGGTGCCATATCCTTTATATATTGTTTTAGTGGGGTTCATGGTGCTTTATAGCATCTTCAGTCTTTGGGATATTGATTTATGCCACAGCCCTTGTCTCTGCCTTTGCAACTTTGTCTTTGACCTGCTCCTAGGTAATCCTGTTGCTTGCTTAGTGGTGGTGCAGTGTCTGGGCCTTTTGTTACAGGTATTTTTTATACAAGCATCATGTGGCAGATCATGTGACACTGCTTGCTCACAGGTGGACCCTGCTGCCCTCATGTGCCATCTGTGGTTCTTTGGCGTTCTCCGACATGCTTCCTGTTCCACGTGCAGGACCCAAAAGGCAGGCAGAGCTCCGGAGTCTCAATGCGTGGATGAGACAATGGTGCAGAGATGAGGGTTTTGGATTAATTAGGAACTGGGGAACATTCTGGGGAAAGGAGGGGCTCTTCCGAAGGGATGGGCTTCACCTTAACCGGGATGGAACCAGGCTGCTGGCATTAACCTTTAAAAAGGAGGTAGAGCAGCTTTTAAACTGGATAATAGGGGAAAGCCGACAGTCGCCCAAGAGCGAATGGTCGGAAGAATGTATCCTTGAAGGATACTACCAAAAGCAGAGAGGTTCCAAAAAAAAAGAGTAAAGTAGCCCAAATGCCCTCGAGTATGGAGCAGACAGAGCTTAAAGATCCCAAATTACCCATGTCTACCAATAGCCAAATTAATATGAATAAAATACAGTCTCTAAAATGCTTGTATGCGAATGCTAGAAGTCTCAAAAATAAGATGGGAGAGTTAGAATATATAGCACTAAATGAGAGGTTAGATATGATTGGAATATCAGAGACATGGTGGAAGGAGGACAACCAGTGGGACACTGTGATACCTGGGTACAAACTATATCGTAATGATAGAGCTGATCAAATTGGTGGAGGGGTTGCGCTCTATGTTAGAGAGGGCATTGAGTCAGAAAGGATTAAAGTTTTGCAGGAAACAAAATTTGCTGTAGAATCTCTATGGATTGAAATTCCATGTAAAAAGGGGAAGGCGATGGCAGTGGGGGTGTACTATCGACCACTGGGCCAGAATGAACAAATAGATGATGAAATGCTCAAAGAAATCAAGGAAGCTAAGAAAAGTTACAGTGCAGTAATAATAATTGTTGATTTCAATTACCCCGGTATCGACTGGGTCAGTGTCACGGCAGGACATGCTAGGGAGATAAAGTTCCTAGATGACATAAAAGACTGCTTCTTGGAGCAGCTGGTTCATGAACCGACCAGATGGGGAAGCCATATTAGACCTGGTCCTTAGTGGAACACCAGATCTAGTGCAAGCGATAAGGGTGTTGTGGCCACTTGGCAATAGTGATCATAGCATGATCACCTATGATTTAATAAGTGGAGGAGGGATAGTACGGAAATCTACAGTACTACATTTTAACTTTCGAAAGGGAGACTATGATAATATGAGGAATATAGTTAAGAAAAAACTAAAAGGAGCAGTTGCAAAGTTTAAAGACTTACATCAAGCTTGGGTGTTGTTGAAAAATACTATCTTGGCAGCCCAAACCAGCTGTATTCCACGCTTTAAGAAAAGTGGAAGGAAGTCCAAAAAACTGCCAGCATGGTTTAAAGGTGAGGTCAGAGAGGCTGTTGCCAAAAAAAGCATCTTTCAGGAAATGGAAAAAAGAGCCAAACGACGAAACCTGGAAACAGCACAAGCACTGGCAAATCAAATGCAAGGCAATGATAAAGCAGGCAAAGGGAGAATTTGAGAAGAAGCTTGCTGTGGAAGCAAAAATGTGAAATAAAGATTTTTTCAAGTACATTCGCAGCAAAAAACCTGTGAGAGAGTCAGTTGGTCCATTAGATGATAGAGGAGTTAAAGGGGCACTAAGAGGCGACAAGGCGATAGCGGAGAGACTGAATGAATTCTTTGCTTCGGTCTTTACTGAGGAAGATGTAGGGATGTTACCCATGACTGAAGTGGTATTTAAAGGTGTGGAAGAATTGAAGGAAATATCGATACATCGGGAAGATGTATTGCAACTATTAGATAAACTGAAGAGTAGCAAATCACCTGGGCCGGATGGTATACATCCAAGGGTGTTGAAAGAACTGAAATATGAGATTGCAGACCTGCTATTAGTAATCTGTGAACTATCATTAAAATCATCTCTAATACCTGAAGATTGGAGGATCGCCAATGTAACGCCAATTTTTAAAAAGGGTTCCAGGGGTGATCCGGGAAACTACAGACCGGTGATGCTCACGTCAGTACCGGGAAAAATGGTAGAAACCATCATAAAGAATAAAATTACTCACCATGTAGATAGTCATGGCCTAATGGGAGACAGCCAACATGGCTTTAGACAAGGCAGATCTTGTCTTACTAATCTGTTATGTTTTTTTGAAAGTGTGAATAAACAGGTGGACAAAGGTCAGTCGGTTGATATAGTGTATCTGGACTTTCAGAAAGCCTTTGACAAGGTCCCTCATCAGAGACTTTTGGCAAAACTAAAGAGTCATGGGATAGGAGGCAGTGTACTACTGTGGATTAAGAACTGGTTAAAAGATAGAAAGTAGAGGGTTGGGCTAAATGGCAAATTTTCCCAATGGAGAAAGGTGAATAGTGGTGTACCTCAGGGATTTGTGCTGGGTCCGCTGCTTTTTGACATATTCATAAATGACCTGGAAAGTGGAATAACGAGTGAGGTTATCAAATTTGCAGATGAGACAAAACTATTTAAAGTTGTTAAAACCCAAGAGGATTGTGGAAAATTGTAAGAGGATCTTGATAAATTAGAAGACTGGGCATCAAAATGGCAGATGAAATTTAATGTGGACAAGTGCAAAGTTATGCACCTAGGGAAGAACAACCCAAACTATGGTTACTGTCATGAGGCTGGAGCTAGAGAAGAAACAGTGTTGAAAAAAACTCCTGACTTTCATGGAACTCAGAAAAGGCAGAGAGCGCAGTTCCAGCGCAGCTCAGTCAGAGGGCGCATGAACAATTACACAGTACCTGAAGCAACGTGCTCTAGCACTGATCACATTAGTAATAAGCAGTTTCACCTGTCCTCAAACTTAGAATGTGCAAACCAGAAATCCCTTTATAAAGGAAACCAGATGATCAGTGGAAGAGGAACAGGAAGAGGAACAGGTACCAGAAGAGGCGGAGGCAAGAGCAAGTGCTGGGGAAGTGGCAAGAGCGAGGTCAGAAGGACCGGCAGCAGGACCAGTGAGAGAAGCCTGGAACAGGAAGGCTTCCAGGTGCAGCCAACTCAAGGAGACAGAATCCAAAAGAGGTATACTCAGAGGGATAAAGTCCAGAGAGGTCTAAGGTATTGGAACGGAGTCCAAAGCCAAGCAAACCAAAGAAGCAGCTTGCCTGATGAAAGCAATTCTCCTAGCCCAAGTAAGTCTCCTATGCTAAACCAGAAAGGCACAAGGAAAGGAGATTGCTTCTACGGTGATCCTTTTGCCAAGAAACACAGAGTGGAAATCCACGTCAGGTTTTCCTGGTAACTCTGATTGTAGAGCAGTGCACAGAACAGCTTGTCAGCCTGAGAAGCTACGTCGCAAGCTGAGTCCTGGGTGTGGCAGCCTACAGAAGCCAAGGTATGAAAAGCCTTTCATTATAAGGGAAAGTTTAAATGATGAAAACCTTATGCAAATAGATAAGCCTCAGAAAGTTAGAAGAAGTAAAGCTAACCTTTTAAAAGCACTACCTAACAGTGTGCTAAGGAAGTTGTATGAGAAACAGAAGAACCCCTGTGAGGAGTTAACAGATACTGAAGACAGTCATAGCATTGAAGAAGGGAGTGACCCAGAATCAATGGACTTTGATTGTGAAACCAGTGTTCCCATTCCTCAGAGTGAACCAATGGAATGTAACTTTTGTTCAAGAACTAGCTTGATTGCCTTGCTAGATGTATAGAGAAAAGAGAACTCTGCATATGGTGAAGTTGATAACCATTTGTTTCCTGATGTTAATTTCTGTTGATTTGAAAGAAGCCTTATCCCAGATAAACAGTTAATTGTGAAGCCTACAACCCTTAACTGTTTATATAACGGTGGAACCTTTTTATTAGAGGAAAGAATTACCTTCATTTTCTTTTGTGTCTTATTGAACCTAAGCGTTGACCGGGGAAATAAAGCCTTATTACCCTACACTTTGGCGTAGATTGTTCTTTATAAGGAGTTCTGCACTACAAGGACCAGAATCCTCCTGGTCCTTCAGCTCAACCACTCCTTAAAATAAATTAAATATCACCGGACGCCCTTATTTCCTACGCCAGTAGAGGCGCCTGGGGACATTACACAATGCAAGGTTCCACATTAGGAACCACCACCCAGGAAAAAGATTTAGGCGTCATTGTGGATAACATGTTAAAACCCTCGGCCCAGTGTGCAGCGGCAGCCAAGAGAGCAAATAGAATGCTAGGTATCATAAGGAAAGGAATGGAAAATAAAACAAAAGATATTATAATGCCTCTATATTGTTCCATGGTGAGACCGCACCTTGAATATTGTGTGCAATTCTGGTCGCCGTATCTTAAAAAGGATATAGAGTTATTAGAAAAGGTTCAGAGAAGAGCCACCAAAATGGTAAAGGGGATGGAAGGATACTCTTATGAAGAAAGGCAAAAAAAGGTTAGGGCTCTTTAACCTGGAAAAGAGACGGCTGAGGGGAGATATGATAGAAGTCTATAAATTAATGAATGGAGTGGAACGGGTAAACGTAGATCGATTTTTTACGTTATCAGAATATAGAAAGACTAGGGGACATGCAATGAAGCTACAGGGTAAACTATTTAAGACTAATAAAAGAAAATATTTTTTCATTCAACGTGTAATCAAACTCTGGAATTTGTTACCGGAGGATGTAGTAAAGGCTGTTAGTGTAGCTGGGTTTAAGAAAGGTTTGGACAAGTTCCTGGAGGAAAGGTCCATAAACCATTATTAAGAAGGGATCCAGGATATCAATGCTTGACCCAGTACAAGCATTGCGGAACCTGTATCTTTTGGGGAAACTGCTAGGTACGTATGACCTAGATTGGCCACTGTTGGAAACAGGATACTGGGCTTGATGGACCTTGGTCTGACCCAGTATGGCATATCTTATGTTCTTATGGTTGGACCTGTTCTTATTTGGGGGTTTCATAGACAGTGTGTTGGAAACATATGCAATCACACATTTCTGGTTTTACTTGTTTCTTTGTGTATATGGGGTATTGTATTGTCCTTTCACATCACTATTTTTGGCTATACTATCAGGTTCCTTACCAAACATCTGACTCACCCCCTTCTACATTCTGGGTTGTACATCAGGTGACAAAACGGGACCGACACCAAGGGGATGAATACTTTTGCAGGCCACTGTGGGTCTTCAATGCATCCTCATTTGTGGTTTTCTATGCAATTTTGGTGCCTGCCCCTTCAAACGGCTGATCACAGGTTGGGGATGATACAGAGAGTGGCCACGAAAATGGTTGGTGGTGGTCTAGATTTTGACCATCTGCAGACTGACCTATGAATCTGTTAGGTATACATTGGCAGGACAGCAGGTTGGTAGTGCTATGATTGCAACATTTGTATACCTCCATGGCATGTATGCACAGGTTGGGGCCTCCTTCGCTTGTCAACATGCTCTGCTACACAGTGTCAATGGATGTGGGTGGAGAGGGATAGACTCGGGTGTCGTATGCAGGGCTGTTTCTTTGCAGACACGGTGGTGGCTGCATGGGATAGTCTCCCATTGGAGCTGGTTGTGCTATGGACAGTTTCAGACATGGGGATGGGGTAGACACAGGGTTCTCTCAGCGGACGTTGTGGTGGTTGTTATTGGAAGGCAGCCTAGTTCGGCCATGTGTTCCTTTACTGCCATCATGTTTCTATGCTTCTACTGGGCTGTGTTTTGGATGACAGTATCAGGCCACATTACTGCACTGTTACACACAGTAGGTGTGTTAAACTGTGTTCATGTTTTCTTTCCATATGTGCTTTCCCTTTTGTCTTTTCTGCATGCATTACCACCATGTGGCCATTGTGTTTCTGTTTGCTTGTTTCCTGTGCGTGGTCAGTTTTGTGTGTTTACAGTCATTTGGTGGTGTGGTGGGTCCAGCTATCACTTGCTCCATTTTCCCTTTTACTTTGCAGCTACTTCCTGACTGCTATGTAAATGTTCTCCCACCTCATGCATTTCCCCTGTCTCCCCCCTTTCCTGCTTTGTCCTACTTACTGCGCTAAGGTGGTCCTGATTTGCTCCCAGCCCTTTGTACTGCTGCTAGGGCTGGCCATCTGTGTGCCATGGAGAGCAGGGCGCGCTCATTCTCTATCACCAGCCTGCAGACTGCAGAGCAGGTGGGTCTCTGCCTCCGAAAAGTTGACCTGGCGAGTTGCCATTTTCTGAGGAGTTGTATGGGTCTTGTGATGTATGGGGGGGGGGGGGGTACTCACTGCATCCTGTTTTCTGTCGCACATGGGAGACAGTGAAGGCGGGCACGTTTTTGGAATTGCATGCACATGGCATAGTTCCGGACTTGGATGCCCGAGTTGCACGTGGACACCGCGCTATGTTCGACGTGCTCCACACGTTTAATGGCGTAGATGACCAGCTCCGTATTCTGCATGCCACTGTACTTCATTGCGTTTGGGGACGTAAACATGTTGTACGTTTACCTCCGACCCGCACGTCTTTCTCTGAATCGGCCCCTATGTTACTATGTTCAAAGGGGTACAAGATCATCTCCAAAGACCTTGGGATTCCTGTATCTGCAGTTTGCAATGTTATTAAAAACTTTTCTGCTCGTGGAACTGTCAAGTATCTCCCAGGATGTTATGGGAAAAGGAAAATTAATCAAAGAAGTCTTCGAAGGTTAGTGTGAACTGTTGGAAAAATGCCACGTACGACATCCAAAGAGCTTAAGACTGACCTGGAGTAATCTGGAGTGGTGGTTTCAACCTGCACCATACGCCGCACACTAAACAAAGAAGGACTTCTTGGGCGAAGGCCAAAAAGGACCCCACTGCTCCAAAGACGACATAAAAAGTCACACTTAATCTTTGCTCAAACCCACCTTGAGAAACCACATTCCTTCTGGGAAAAGGTTCTGTGGATAGATGAAACCAAACTTGAGCTCTTTGGCAATGCAGATCAGCAATGCATTTACAGGTTAAGAAATGAAGCTTATAAGGAAAAAAACACCCTCCTACAGTTAAATATGATATTGTAGAACTGTTTTGCTGCCTCAGGAACTGGAGGTCTGGAACGTATTAAAGGAATCATGAAGTCGGAGGACTACCAAGGTATTTTGGAGCGAAATGTGCTACCTATTGTCAGAAAGCTAAGTCTGAGTTGAAGGTCATCGGTCCTCCAGCAGGACAGTGACCCAAAACATACATCCAAAAGAATGGTTAAAAAGGAGCAAATGGACTGTTTTTTAAACTGGCTAGAAATGAGTCCTGATCTCACTCCAATCGAGAACCTTTGGAAAGAGTTGAAATCTGCCTTTGGTAAAAGGAATCCTGGAAACATTCATGAGCTGGAAGAAATCGCAGTTGAAGAGCAGGAGAAACTACCAGCAGACGGATGCATGAAACTTTATAGATGACTGCAGGAAATGTTTGGAGGCTGTCATCACTACCAAGGGTTGTGCAACCAAATATTAGTGAAGGGTGCCATTAATTCTGTCCAGGCCATATTTAGTTTTTTTTTCAGAAATTATTACATCTAAGTGGCAGAGACATCTCTTTTTTTTTTTGTTGCTGAATACTTTTGAACATACTATTCAAATATTATGATGACATACAGTTGGAATATTTCCAATTATTTCTTGATATTGTACACAACATACCTAAAATGCAAGGATGCCAATAATGTTGGCCACAACTGTATGTACATCAGCATTTTTTAGATAGCAGAATGTGAACGTGTATAAGTGTATGAAGACTTTTACAGATTGTGACCAGAAGTTCCACGCAGAACTAATCAAGCCTACCTTCTGGAAATGCATGCCTACTTGCATTTCACATTCCTATGTAACTATGGAAAGAAATAGTCTCTTAACCCTTCAACATTTCTTGAAAATTTTGGTTTGGAATGGATGCAGACTTTAGAAGTTAAGATACATAATTGCATGTGTGTATTCATGGTGTACATGGATTCATCCAAAACATGCCCCCCGCCTAATCTTTGTAGACATTTGAACATCTCCTGAAAATTTACTCAAGGGTGTTAGTGTTGCACTGAATGTGCTAATAGTATTTAAACTATGGCACATTAGGTGCAATACCACTGCATTAACTGTTGGGGGCATGGAAAGCATTTTCCCAGCAGTTAATGTGGAACCTTGTCCCTCAGCACACGACACATTAGCGCGGGTGCACGTAACGCCACCTATTGAGGTAGTGGTAGGTGATCCTGCAGTAACGCAGTTAGTGTGCAGTGTGAGCCCCATGCTAACTGCACAGAGCAGACCACACCAACTATAAATCCTTATCCCTCTCACTCACTACCCTAATGTGAGTTAGTGCAGGAATCATCCCATGCTGTCATGGCCCTGCGCTAGCTGGCAACACGTATCCCAATGCGCATTAGGCATCCACCAGAACATATGTTGTCAGCTAATGACCTTTAGTAAAAGACCCCTTTAGTTTGGATCAGGTGAAAACTAAAAACATATTGTGGTGGTTTCAAAGGTGATTTCAGTTACCCCGGTATTGACAGGGTTAATGTCATGCTATGGAGATAGTTTCTAGATGAAATAAATGACTGCTTGTGAGAGTAACTGGTTCATGAATTGACAAGAGGGGAAGCTATTCCGAACCCAATCCTTAGTGGAAGATAGGATCTGGTGCAAGAGTTAATGCAGTGGTATTTTTCAAGTACTTTCATAGCAAAAATCCTGTGAGAGAATTAGTTGGACCATTGGATGATATAGGGGTAAAAGGACTGCTAAGCGAAGACAAAGCCATAGTGGAAAGATTGAATGAATTTTTTGCTTTGGTCTTTACTGAGAAAAATGTAGGGAAGTTACCCATGGCTAAAATGGTATTTAAAGGTGATACATTTGAAGAATTGAAAGAAATATCAATACACCGGGAAGATGTATTACAAGTATTTGATAAACTGAAGAATAGTAGATCACCTGGCAGGATTGTATACATCCGAGGATGTTGAAAGAACTAAAAGATGAGATTGCAGACCTGCTAGTAGTAATCTGTGAACTATCATTAAAATCATCCGTAGTACCTAAGGATTGGAGAATGGCCATTGGAGAATATAAAGCCAATTTTTAAAAAGAGTTCTAGGGGTGATTTGGGGAACTACAGACTGGTGAGCCTGACATCGGTACTGGGCAAAGTGGTAGAAACCATTATAAAGAATAAAATTACTAAACATAGTCATGATTTAATGGGAGAAAGCCAACTTGGATTTATCCAAGGAAGATCTTGTCTTACTAATCTGTTATGTTTTTTTGAAGGAGTGAATAAACAGGTAGACAAAGATGAGTCGGTTGATATAGTGTATCTGGATTTTCAGAAAGCCTTTGACAAGGTCCCTCATGAGACTCTTGGCCAAACTAAAAATTCATGGGATAGGCAGCAGTGTACTAATGTGGATCAGGAACTGATTAAAAGATAGAAAGCAGAGAGTAGGGCTGAATGGCCCGTTTTCTCAGTGGAGAAAGGTGAATAGTGGAGTACTCCAGGGATCTGTGCCAGCCCCGCTGCTTTTTAACATATTCATAAATGACATGGAAATGGGAATAATGAGTGAGGTGATCAAATTTTCAAATGGTACAAAATTATTCAAAGTTGTTAAAAAGTTGCAAAAAGAGTTTTGTGAAAAATTGCAAGAGAACCTTGATAAACTGGAAGACTAGATGTTCAAATGGCAGATGAAATTTAATGTGGACAAGTGCATGGTTATGCACCTAGGAAAGTACAATTACACAATGCAAGGTTCCACATTAGGAACTACCACCCAGAAAAAAGATTTAGGTGTCATCGTGGATAATATGTTGAAATCCTGCACCCAGTGTGCAATGGTGGCCAAGAAAGCAAAAGTCTTACCAAAGTCTCCATTGACCTGTTCCTGGCAAAATCCAAGGGCCTTTACTCGATTCTCACCCTTGTTGACCTTTCTGCTGCTTTTGACACTGTTGACCAGAAGCTTCTCCTTGATACCTTGTCGTCACTTGGTTTTAAGGGCTCTGTACTATCCTGGTTACCTTCTTATTTTTTCCCATCGCTCTTTCAGTGTTTGTTCTCGTGGATCCTCCTCTGCTGCTAGCCCTCTCTCGGTGTACCCCAAGGATTTATCTTGGGTCCACTCCTTTTCTCTTTCTATACCCAGTCCCTCTGTGCATTCATCTCTCCCCATGGCGTTCAGGACCATCTTTATGCTGATGACTCACAGATCTACCTCTCTACTCATGAAATCTCTCCGGCAATCCAGGCCCAGATCTCTGCCTACCTTTCTGGCATTGCTGCGCAAATGTCTCACCACCACTTGAAATTGAACATTGCTAAAACTGAGCTTCTTATTTTTCCCCCTAAAAGCTCCTCTCCCATTCCTCCTTTCTCAGTCTCTGTGGATAACTCTCTACTCCTCCCTGGCTTGTAATCTTGGGGTTGTCTCCTCTCTCCTTTTCCACACACATCCATCTGATAGCTAAGACCTTCTTTCTCTACAACATCAACAAAATCCACCCATTCCTTTGTGAACATACTAATAAGACACTTATTCACTCTTTTGTCACCTCCTATCTTGACTATTGAAACCTACTGCTTGCTGGTCTCCCTCTGAAACATCTCTTCCCTTCAATCTGTTCAACACTCTGCTGCGCGGCTAATCTTCCACAAGCCTCATCATGTTCATATTACCCCTCTTCTCAAGTCACTTCATTGGTTCCCTATCCATTTCTGCCTCCAGTTCAAATGTCTCCTGCCGAGCTATAAGTGCATTCACTCTGCAGCTCCTCACTAACTTTCCTCTATTATGTCTCCTGCACCCCTCCTCGGGAACTCTGCTCTTCTGGCAGATCACTTCTATCTGTGCCCTTCTCTTCTATTGCTAACTCCAGACTTTGCTCCTTTCATCTTGCTGCTCCTTATGCCTGGAACAAACTATCCGAGCTCATACATCAGACGCCTTCTCTGGCTCTTTTCAAATCCAGGCTGAAAACTCACCACTTCGCTGCTGCTTTTGGATCTTGACTCACCTGATCTCCTTTGTGTTTCCTTACCATTCACCCTAGACGTATCCTATGTCTACAGCTACTATGTTATCTGTTTTGACTAGACTGTAAGCTCTGATGAGCAGGGGCTGTCTCTTACATGTGTCTGTGCAGCGCTGCGTACATCTTATAGTGCTATACAGATTGTCAGTATTAGTAGTAATATTAGTAGCAAATATAATAAGGAAAGAAATCGAGGATAAAACCAAGGATATTATAATGCCTCTGTATTGTTCCATGGTGCAACTGCACCTTGAATATTGTGTATAATTGTGGTTGCCATATATTAGAAAAGGTACAAAGAAGAGCCACCAAAACGGTAAAGGGGATGGAAGGATACCCCTATGAGGAAAGGCTTAAAAGGTTAGGGCTTTCAACTTGGAAAAGAGACGGCTGAGGGCAGATATGATAGAGATCTATAAATTAATGAATGGAATGGAACGAGCAAACATAGCTCAGTTGTTTACACCATCAAAACCTAGAAAGACTAGGAATCATGCAATGAAGCAAAATGTAACCCATTTAAGAGTAATAAGAGAAAATATTTTTTCACTCAACGGGTAATCAAACTCTGGAATTCGTTACTGGAGGATGTAGTAAAAGCTGTTAGTATACCTGGATTTAAAAAAGGTTTGGACAAGTTCTTGGAGGAAAGGTCCATAAGCCATTATTAAAGAGGACCCAGGAAATCCACTGCTTGCTCCAAGCATTATGGAACCTGTATGTCTTTTGGGAACCTGTCAGGTACTTGTGACCTGAATTGGCCACTGTTGGAAACAATATACTGGGCTTGATGGACCTTTGTCTAACTCAGTATGGCCTTCTTATATAGTCTGTTTTGTATATGTGTATTCATGAAATATACAAATCCCTCAAAAAATTTTAAAAAAAGTTAATAAATAAATAAAATAGGCAGATCCTTGTCCCCTCCCCATAACCTTTGAAAATATGTAGATTGAATGTGAAAAAACAAAAATAATCAAGTAGTGTCATGTATTTTATTTATTTTTTTTTGTTTTTTATACCGCCTTATAAATTAAAGTGTTTTACGGCGAACCATAACTTTTACAGAGAACAGTGAACACATGAGGAGGGATCTAGCTAAGCTTGAAGAATGGTCTAGAATTTGGCAGCAGGGATTTAATGTTAAAAAATGTAAGGTCATGCATTTGGGCGGCAGCAATCCAAGGGAGCAATACAGTATAGGAGGTGAAGTACTTTTGTCCACTAAGAAGAGCGGGACCTAGGCGTGGTTGTGTCTGATGATCTTAAAGTAGCTAAACAGGTAGAAAAGGCGACGGCAAAAGCTAGAAGGATGCTTGGGTGCATACGGAGAGGAATGGCTAGCAGAAAAAAGGAGGTGATAATGCCTCTGTATAAGTCTTTGGTGCGACCTCATTTGGAGTATGGTGTGCAATTCTGGAGACCGCACCTTCAAAAGGATGTGAACAGGATGGAGTCGGTGCAGAGGGTTGCTACTAAGATGATTAGTAGTCTTCATTATAAAGCATATGAGGACAGACTTAAGGATCTTAATATGTACACCTTAGAGGAAAGGCGGGATAGAGGTGATATGATTGAGATGTTTAAATACCTCCGTGGCATAAATGTTCAGGGAGAGAGCCTCTTTCAATTGAAAGCAAGTTCTGCGACGAGGGGACATGGGATGAGGGTGAAGGGAGATAGATTCAGGAGTGATATGCGGAAATATTTCTTTACGGAAAGAGTAGTGGATCCGTGGAATAGTCTCCCAGTGGAGGTGGTAGAGATGAGGACAGTAACTGAATTCAAAAAAGCATGGGACCAACACAGAGGATCTCTAAAGCAATGTTCCCTCTAATTTTCTGTAGTTTGTGTGCGCATAAAATATTAACTGTGCAGCTTTTGAAGGAAGGTTAAATTTTTGTGCGCCACATAACGACACTCGGAGTTATATAGTTTAAAATTTGACTACACGTCAGAATACAGTATGTACACCACATTGATTTTAATCAAATTAAATGAAAATAGCAGATTACTAAATGAAGCGGAAAATTTCTAGTAATTGCAATCAGAATTTTTAAATTTTAAGATGTCTGTGTTGTTTTCTATCAGAATCAGAACCATAATTTTTGTGCGCTCTGTTGTAAAGTATGTGCGCTCGCTCGGCGAGGTGTGTGCACGCGCACAGCTTAGAGGGAACAGTGCTCTAAAGGTAAAAAGTGGACTGTTGTAGTTGTTATGGAAGGACAGACTAGATGGGCCTTGTGGTCTTTTTCTGTCATCATGTTTCTATGTTTCTATGTTTCTAATCATGTTTCACACAGGGTAAGTCGTAGTAACTTATTTACAATCATAAACATATTTACAATGAGAATTTGGCAGACACATTTACAGAGAGATTATGAGACAGTTTACAACAATATATTCGAGTTAATTACATGGGGTAACAGCAGGTAAATGTGCGTGTTGAGTGAGTGTTGGACATTTTTCATTTATGTTGGTAGAGCATCTGTATATTTCCATAATGCTCTGAAAAGAGTAGTGTCTTGATCTTTTTCCAGAATGTGGATAATTCATTTGTTTGTTATTCCGGCTGGAACGGTGTTCCATAGTGTGGGGCATAGTAAGAAAAGACTCTATTACTTGTTGATTAATTGGTCCATCTGAATTCAGTTGGGATGGCCAGGGAGTTTTGAGTAATTTCTCTTCTTTATCTGTTACTTGGGATCTTGTTAATTAGAGTTCCAAGGTGGGATGGTGCTATGTCATGGATTAGTTTGAAAGTGATGATCAAGTTTTTATACTGGATTCGCCTGTGTATGGGGAGCCAGTGTAGTTGTCTCATAATGGGAGTGATATGTTCAGACCTGTGAACCTTCTGGATTATACGAGCTGCTGTATGTTGTGCCATCTGCAGAGGCAGCAGTGGTGCTTAGTGGAGTCCCTATAATATACTATTGCAAAAGTCGATATGTGGGTAGATTATGGCTTGCAAGACCAAATGGAAGTCATATGGTTCTAGTAAAGGCCTCAGATGATGCAACATTCTTGTTTTTACATAAAACAGAGAAACATGATGACAGAAAAAGATCACATGGCCTATCTAGTCTGTCCTTTCATAGCAACCATTACAACAGTCCCCTTTTTTCCTTTAGAGATCCTCTGTGTTTGTCCCATGCTGCTTTGAATTCTGATACTGTCCTCATCTCTACCACCTCCACTGGGAGATTAATCCATAGATCCACTACTCTTTCCGTAAAGAAATATTTCCACATATCAATCCTAAATCTATACCCTTTCACCCGCATCCCATGTCCCCTCATAGCAGAACTTGCTTTCAATTGAAAGAGGCTCCCTCCTGTGCATTTATGCCATAGAGGTATTTAAACGTTTGTCATATCACCTCTATCCCGTCTTTCCTCTAATGTGTACATATTAAGATCCAAGTCTGTCCTCATATGCTTTATAATGAAGACCACTAACCATTTTAGTAGCCACCCTCCAGCCTTTTTATATCCTTTAGAAAGTGCGATCTCCAGAATTGCACACAATACTCCAAATGAGGTCGCACCAAAGACTTATACAGAGGCACTATCGCCTCCTTTCTTCTGCTGGCCATTCCTCTCCTTATGCACCCAAGCCTCCTTCTAGCTTTTGCTGTCACCTTTTCTACCTGTTAACTACTTTAAGATCATCAGACACAATCATGCACACCATGACAAAAGTATGTCACCCCCCTATACTATATTGCTCCCTTGGATTGCTGCAGTCCAAATGCATGACCTTGCATTTTTTAACAATAAATCTCAGCTGCCAAATTCTGTAGATGGCTTGGGATGTTAGGTTTAGGTTTTGGTCTAGCGTGATTCCTAGATACTTTACTTTGTTTTTTACTACTAGGTTAGTGTCTTTTACTTGAATTGTAGGTGGGGGTTTGAATTCTTTGCTTTTGGTGATAGAGAACAGTTTTACTGAAGTTTATTTTGAGGATGAATGACAAGAAACATTGTGAGGCTTCATGAAAGCATTTTATTATTTGCTGAAAGTCGGGGTAGTCTGTATTGATTGAGAGGTACATCATTACATCGTCCGCATAAATGTGGTACTGGACATTGTGCTTTTGAAAAATGTTACATGTTGGCAGAAGGTAAATGTTAAACAGCAAGTGTGATAAGGAAGCTTATCATAGCTCAGGAAGGAGCTATAGAAAAGGTGAAGTGACTCTGAACAAGTAACCTGTCAGTTCTGGTAGAAATAAGAAAACAGAATTTTGCCATAAAAGACTACCAGTCCCAGAATGCACCAGGTTTCCAACAGCCATTAGAGGAGCTGAAGTGGGGAAACGTGTGTTCAATCAGGAGGGCTATGAGGTAATCCCTAAGCACTCATCTCAAAGGGCAGGGCCTGATTCAGCACAGCTGCGCTGTATTAGGGAGGAGCACTCATCTAAGCAGAATAAGAGTAGAGTTTATTCTACAGATGACCATCTTCATGATCACCTTGGATATCCAGAGAAGGATCATCAGTTTCATCTGAAGGATCATCAGAAGCAGAAGCCAAACCGGACGGACAGAGAGGGAAAGAGACCCTTTGGAAGAAGGAAGAGAAAAGCCTTTGAGAGGTCTAGAAGAGTCCAAAGCAGTACGTATACTGGGAGGCATTTCAAGGGCCAGCATACACCATTGGACTGGGGAAAGCCAGAGGAATGGTGCTGCAGAGCTAGGAATCACCAGACGCTACCTGTGAGGGAGACGGCTGCCCGTGGAAGGGACCCTAAGACCTATGCCAGAAGGTATGTGAAGAGAGATCCAGTGTCCAGGTATCTGGATTGGAAGGCTGGACATAAGAACTGGACTACATACTGGCCAGGCTATATAGAGAGGAACTCTAACAGCAATGGAAGCTCAGGTATGAACACTGATCTATGCCCTAGCTATAACCTTGAAAGACAGCAGGGAAACAAGTATTCTCCTGAAAGTGCTCTATTGAGAGATTCATCGGTGCCAATCCATGATATTGAACCCATGCTTGTTGAAGAAGGGGGAATTATTGCAGATGAAGAATGTGTTTATATGGACTGCTCTCTATCTAAACTCCGTTGGTAACTTTCTGTTACAAAGTATAGCAACCATCACAAAGAAATATAAACTTGTTCTTTAATCTACTCAGAAAAGCTCCTGAAGCAGGATTTGACCCACACAGTAGAAAGCAAGCCAGCTAAGGGGTTTCAGCTGGATAACTGCTAGCAATTAAGCCTTACCTAATTGCTTGTGAGCTAGGAGAGAATCACTTCTGAATCTATGTGGGAAGTAATCAGAAGTGGAGGAGTGGCCTAGTGGTTGGGGCAAGGTACTTCAGGCCGGAAGGTCGGGGGTTCAAATCCCACTAGAGGACAGCAACCTTGGGCCGGAAGGACTGGGGTTTCTAGTCCCACAGGTGCTCCTTGTGGTCTTGGGCAAGCCACTTAACCCTCCATAGCCCATGTTCCCTGTAAAATAGTTATCTCCAAGTTATAATGCCCTGTTCAATGTAATTTCAGTTTGTTCAATGTAAACCGCACTGATGCAGAATAGCGCGGTATATAAGAGAATGTAAATAAAATAAAATAAATAAAAATAAGTTAACCTGAAAAGAACCGTTTTTTTCTTTCTTTGTGGCTTTTCCTTTGTTAGATATATGCTAAGAAAACATTAGCTAATTGCCTGACAAGTTTAAAGGTTGTTTTCCTGATTTTGATTTTGACTTTGTTTTTCCAAGTTAACACTGAAAGCAAGTCACCTGATTTATGTGCTACCAAGCATATCTGTGTTGGGAGAAATAACCCCATAAATAAATATCTTCTTGGCTTTACCCAAGAGCACAACTAAATTATTGTCAGCAGCTGTGTCTGGTGTGAATGAACTACATTGCCCACAATCCCTTGCAAATGATATAGAGATATGCACTTGCCAAGACTGAAGATTCTCACCCAGGCAGCCGTCTGACAAAAGACAGAGAAAGATGAACCTTGAGGGATACCTTGCTATTGAGTATATGTGCTAGCAGGGCCGGATTTACCTATACGCCCATTACGCCGTGGCGTAGGGCCCACAGCTGGCAAGGGCCCACAAAAATCGAACTAATTAGCTTTTTTTTTTAAAAATAAAATTTTAAAAAAAACTGCTGGCTGCCGCCGCGGGGCCCCCTTGGCTACCGCGGCAGCATGGACTGACCCGCGGGGCCCCCTCTGCAAGGTGAATCAATCGGTCCATCCCTCCCTCCCTCCCTCCGTGCAGGCTTTGAGAGGCGCGAAGGGAGACCTTCGTGCCTCTCAAAGCCTGCACGGAGGGAGGGACGGACGGACCGACCAACCGATCGATTGATTCACCTTGCAGAGGGGGCCCCGCGGGTCAGTCCATGCTGCCACGGCAGCCGAAGGGGCCCCGCGGCGGCAGCCAGCAGTTTTTTTTTAAATTAAATTTTACTTGGGGGGGGGGGGTAGGACTGGTAATGGGCTATTGGGGGGCTGGGACTGGAAATGGGCTGGGGGGGTTAAGGCTGGAGTTGGGCTGATGGGGTTAGGACTGGTAATGGGCTGTGGGCCGTTGGGGGGGGGGGTTAGAACTGGTAATGGGCTTTGGGGGGTTAAGACTGGTAATGGGCTGTGGGCTGATGGGGGCTGTCTGGTAATGGGCTATGGGGGGGGCTAGGACTGGAAATGGGCTGGGGGGGTTAAGGCTGGAGGTGGGCTGATGGGGTTAGGACTGGTAATGGGCTGTGGGCTGTTGGGGGGGGGGTTTAGAACTGGTAATGGGCTATGGGGGAGGTTAAGACTGGTAATGGGCTGTGGGCTGATGGGGTCTGTCTGGTAAAGGGCTATGCGGGGGCAAGCCTGGAAAAGGGCGGGGGGGGTTAAGACTGGAGTTGGGCTGATGGGGTTAGGACTGGTAAGGGGCTGTGGGCTGTTGGGGGGGTAGAACTGGGTAATGGGCTTTAGGGGGGGGTAAGACTGGTAATGGGCTGTGGGCTGATGGGGGCTGTCTGGTAATGGGCTATGGGGGGGCTAGGACTGGAAATGGGCTGGGGGGGTTAAGACTGGAGGTGGGCTGATGGGGTTAGGACTGGTAATGGGCTGTGGGCTGTTGGGGGGGTTTAGAACTGGTAATGGGCTTTGGGGGGGTTAAGACTGGTAATGGGCTGTGGGCTGATGGGGGGCTAGGACTGGTATTGGGTTGGGGGTTGCTAGGACTGGAAATGGGCTGATGGGTGGCTAGGACTGGAAATGGGCTGATGCAGGGACTAGAAGGGAATGGATGCTGGGTGAGGCTGGAACTAGAAGGGAGCTGATGTTGGGGGAGGATTAGAATTGGATGGGGCTGGAAGAGTAAAATGGAGAAGGGAAAAATATTTTGTGTGGGAGGGATAAAAAATCTACAATTGGCCGGGTATTGGGAGAGTAAGTGGGGATTGAGGATGGAGGGGTAAAATTTGAGTGGATGAAATAGGAATGAGGAAAGAGCAAAAGGAGAAAGATTAGTATGTTAAAGCAGATGTAGAGAGAGAATGGAAAAAACTAGAAGAGAGAAGAAAGGACAAATGGACAGCAGACGATGGAGAGTTAGCAGAAGACACGAAGAAACCAGAAGAAAGTGGCTGGAGCAATTGCAGCTGAAAAAAATGCACAAAAGGTAGAAAAATATCTCTTTATTTTGAATTTATTAATTGGAATATGTCAGCTCTGGTAAATGTGCATCATTAACTCTGCGCTTTGTTTAGTTCAAGAGCAAATTAATGTATAGTTTTATTTCTACAGTGTTGTACATTCCAAGTTTGGCTTTTGGGATTCCCAGTTTAATTATTATCTTCCTGTTTCTAAATTGTGATTACTTGTTTGGTGATGGTCTATGTTCTGCATGTGTAACTGAGCTGAGGTGTTCTGTTTATATAATTCCTATTTGACATTGCCACTTGTTCTCTTTCCGCAGTAGGTCATGTATTGTTGTTCTCTGAAATGTATTGGTTTAATATTTGCAGTGTTGCCTTTTGATTGGTAGAGTATGGTGCTTTGTGAGTCCTGGTAGTGCTGTTAGGATACGGCGGGTTTGCTATGGGTTCTAAATGGGCAGTGTTTGTAGTAGTTCCTAATGTGTCTGGCAGTTGGCACTGGATTATAGTAATGTAGAAATCTTTTAGTCTTTCTTTATCCATACACTCATTAAGAGGCACGTTTACTAAAAGTTAGTATATGGTAACATTATGCAAATATTTATGCAAATGAGGCCCCTTATGCAAATGAGGCCCCGCACTCCCCTTGGGCCGCCCCTGCTGGGGGCCCACAATTTTTGTTGGCGTAAGGCCTCACTCAAGGTAAATCCGGCCCTGTGTGCTAGAGCTGGTTTGTCCAAATTTTACCTGTTGGGTGCAATTTGTTAGGTAAGATTCAAATTATTGAAGGATATGACCAACAATCCCAAGCTGTTTCAGTCTTGATAATAAGATGGAGTGAATAACGGAGTCAAACACTGCAGCTACATTGAGGAAGATCAGTCTAAAGGCTTGTTTGGTACCTGCTATTCTTTTAATGAGGTTATCAAACAAGACCAGTATGAGTGCTTCCACTCTGTGATATGGTCTAAAATCATATTGTTGTGGGTCTAGGGGGGGCGGGTATATCTAAGCGGTCTTGTAATTGATGTTGGACTATCTTCTTGATCATTTTTGCCATAAATAGTAGGTTTGAAATAGGTCAGTAGGAGTTTGGGTTGCTTTTGTCTAATGAGCTCTGTTTAAGGATTGGTTTAATCGAAGCTCCCTTTAATGCTACAGGCATATGTCCACAGGTGAGTGAAAGGTTGACCATTTTGAGTATGAATGGTGCCATTTTTGTTTGGGTCATTTTTAACCAGTTGGCAGAGCATGTGTCAGTTGGTGATGTGGTAGTGTTAATGGTCATAATGATTTTATCATGGTGGTCTAAATTGATTTTAGGAAATGAATGCCATGGAGTGATGGAGCTGTTGGTTGGGAGGGGGCAGACAGTGTAGTATCTGATTGAGACCGCAGTTGGCTTATGTAGTGGTTGGCCAATACTGAGGGTTGATTATGCTTGTACTGTCCTGTCTATTATAGGATCACGTCAGGGATCTCACAATCCCAAAGAGCTCCCTTGGACGATTCAGGGATTTTAGTAACAATTTGGTGTGGTTCTCTTTCTAGTTTTTGTTTTCTTGGTAGGCTTGTAGGGTGTTCATGTAGTTATTCCTGTCCTCTGGAAGTTTTGTTCTTCTCCATTTTCGTTCTAAGCTTCTTGTTATTCTAAGTTGCTGTGTGTACCATGTATATTTGAGCAGGTATGGCGATTGTTAGTCTTAGTTGGGGGGGAGGGGGCGCAGATGCTGCATTGTTGATAAGAGTTCTAGTTATTTAGCAGTTCATCCAGATTTTTTGAATCTGAGCTAAGCTGTGGTAGTGTTTCCTTCAAGAATGTGTCTTTGCTGAATTGCCTAAAGCATGGCCGTGGGATGGCATTTTTGTGTTGCCTATTTATGGTGAGTAGTTTTGGGATTATGAATTTGAGGATATTAATGTTCTATCCAAGGCACAGGTTGTAATGAGGTCAATAGGGTTAGTTAGCTAATTAAATCGTTGGGTAGGGATATTAAGTCTTCCTGCCTCGGTGTGTGAACTATCTGTTGGAAATCCATATCTTGCATGGCTTTAAGAAAAGAGACTGCATGATTGCCAGGTATGGATGCTAGATTAAAGTCACTCAGGAGTACTATCTGTTTGTTGATCGGGGTGCTTGAGCATACAGTTTCCAAGATATTAGTTAAACTGTTTGTATCCGGGGATGAGGCCCTATAGAAGAGACAGAATATATATTGCTTGGTTTCAATTATTAGGCTATCTAGGCCTTACACACTTATGGCCGACGATAGTGCTGCATTTAGGTCCTCTTTGGTTAAGGTCAGGACTTCTCCATGTTTGGTTTGCCTAGGGGTGTGGAATATCTCAGAGGGTTGTCTGAGTTGGTTTGTTAACACAGCATCTGTATCTGAGAGCCAAGACTCTGTGATGAACATTGTCAGGGTCATGACTCTTGTTTATTGTCGGATATTGTTTGTTCTATGTAAACCGCGCTGATCGCAAATAGTGCGGTATATAAGAGATGTAAATAAATAAATAAATAAATAAATAAAATGCTCATATATATAATCTATCAGGACAGTAATTTTATTCTTGGCTGATCTTGCATTAACTAGACTGCCTTTTATGTCTGACTGGGATATGTTTTCTCTATCATTATGATGTACTGGTTGTCATATAGGTGTAATATGGATGAGTCTGCTGTTTGGTCTATACACTGTTCCATAGAATTTGTCATGGGACAGGTAGATTAGTACATATTTGGTACGCTATAATAGGGATATTGTGATAGTATTGAGTGGGCGTGTAGACAGTTGAGTGTCTTACATGCGATAGTAGTAGGGCTGCTATGAATATGTACTGTAGTATACAATCCAATAAATTTTTATCTCCATTGTTTAGTACTAGCAGGTTGAGAATTTTAAACTGTTAGCAGCAGTATAAACAGAGCGATGGTCAGTGATTTCTCTACAAGTATAGGTACAAATACTGAGTTGAATAGTAAGAAAGTGTGCATTAAAATGTTCAATAATCTGTTGGTACGTAGTTTCCCTGTGCCATAGTTTACAGAGGTATAAGAGTTAACTTACTATTGTTGATTTATGTTTCTTGAGTTCTGATTTAGCTGCTGCTTCTTGGTTTGTTTGGTCCACACCTAAGGGCCATGCCAAAGGGCCCTCTGGTGAGGCCCTCAGGCACAGGGGCACCTGATGGCCCTTTACCTTAAATGCAGTTGCAAGCTGTGCTGTTAGTGCCCCTGATTGGTTTGGGATGGTGAACGGGAGGTATTCAGGCCTCCCGCTTGCAGTCCTGACCTGATCGGGGGAGTTGAAGATGAAGAGGCGCGCTTCTGATGGCGCCTTCCCTTAAATACAGTTGCAGGCTGTGCAGGAAGTGTCCTCAATTGGCTTAGGACGGTGAACGGGAGGAGTTCAGGCCTCCCGTTTGCAGTCCTGACCCGATTAAGGGGTTGAAGATGAAGATGTCATTGCATGCAAATAGTTAGTAGGATGTGAATAAATGAAATATACCTCTGTCATGATCCTTGTGAACCCCCTTCCCCCCCCCCCCCCCAGATGTCCAGAAAAGTCGATGTGGATCATATACACAATTAGAAAAAAGTATTAGGATGAGTCATGTGTGTACATTCATTGAGTGGATAGATTCCCATAAAATACATCTGTTATTCCTCATATGCTGATCAAACTGAACAGTCATCAGGTGTCACAATTGGCCATAAGTCATTAGATAGAATAAATACATGTACCCCCTCCCCCAGTTAGCCTGTAATGTTCCTTTGTGGGCCCTCTGATAGACTGTAAAAATATGCATGCACAATTAGGTTTTGTATCTGAGCCACAACAGAGTTTTTACAATTGCGCATGCATGCAAAAGGTGGATTAAAAAATACCCCTTCAGCAGCATAGTGTCCCTCTTCCCCTAACATGCTTTGGAAATTTGATGGATAGGAGACCATATAGGAAAATTGTTAATGCATAACAGATAGGCTAAAGAAGCTTTTTGATTATAATTTTAAGGAGAAGAAACAAGTTAACCTCTTTTCTTAAGTGCCTAGGCCCACCTGCCAAATGTTTCTCTTAATTTCTACCCTTGTGAGCAGGATGTTTCATTTCTAGTATTTGTCTTTGTTGTAGTCTTGGAGTGGAAGGAATCTATGCTGGATTACAACACACTTTCATGACAATTACTTATCTACTATCATCTTGACACCTTTTTCTAAAGGAAACATGACTCTTAATTCTTCATATTTTGTGAGGCTTAGAAATAGCCCTGATGGTATCAGTGTCTGTGAAACTGAGCAGGAGCCAAAGGTCTATTATTCTGCTTTTCCTTCTTCCAGATCTTGAAATACATGGCAGGCTCCTCACAGGTGGAAGACCCACAGTTTAAGGATCGCATCCAGTTTATCTACCACATGCCATCTACAAATGTCTCAATTTCCATCAATCATACTCGAGAAGAGGACTCTGGTCACTACGAGTGTCTTGTCAACCTGGCGGATGACAGTGGGTCTGGAGGGACGAATATTGGAGTGGTCAACCTTACTGTTCTAGGTAAAGTGAAGCTGTGAGCTTGCATAGGGGATGTGTAAGAGCGTATGGGATAGATTATGCTCTGGATGTGTGATGCCTGTAGGGTCAACCTACCATTGAGCAACTGTGCTCTTTGCATATGGCCCTGCTTCCCTCTATATCCCCCTCAGACTGTTTCCGAATCCATGAGTTTTCTCATGCAGGGCAACTTCCATCCTGAAGCAATCCTAGGTAGGTCTGGGAGGGACATGTATATGTATACTGTATGCATATATGTGTATCTTTTTGTAAACCACTTGGACAGTACTGATAAGGTGGTATATCAAGTACAGCAATAAATAGTATTGCTGAAAGCAGCAGCTCTCTCTATCTCTTACAGGTTTATACAGCTTTCCTCAGTAGTAGGCCCAAAGCAAGAAAAATTATGGCATCTATATTCAGTGGGGACAGTCAGCACTTTTAAAGCGCCTGGCTGCTGTGGCTGCTGCTGTTCATCATCAGATCCTGTCCGGTGCTGAATATCCAGTTTTGCTGGAGATCATGGCAGGCTATCCATTCATTGGCAATATTCAGCCGCTAACTGGCGAGATAAATCATATCCGGTTAGACAGCCATTGACCTGTCTTAACTTTCTGCCGTTTAGCTGAATATCGCTGCTGGGATTGCCCCCACTCCACCCACAAACCATCACGGATTTAACCAGCATCACTCTCCAGATAGTGCTGCTAAACCGTTTTGAATATTGACCACTACATATACAATAATTAATAATAAAATATGCTGTACATCACTTGCCGAAAGAGAATGAGGCACAGATTTGTGTTTCTTCCACAAAGGGAATGAAAGAAGTGGACGCATAGATTCTTTTGTACTGTAGAAATGCACCAGCAGTCTCCCTACTTCAACGATGTGCAGCGCACAAGGACAGTGCTCTGCGCAAGCTTACAAGCCCAAGGAACTGGGATTACGAGAAATTGCATTATGGCGATAACATGTTTTCAAATAGGGAGATTTTATGGCAGAGGGGACCTTGAAAATTGTATGTAAATGTGTGTGATGGATATGATACACACACACACATCCCTGATCGTGGCATCATTTTTGTTATTACAGTACAGCATGCCAGCTATGACTGCACTGAAACAGATTTCCATGGTTGCTGGTGTAACCACACTCTACTAGGGAGGTGACGGTAGTTCCAGAGGGATGCAAAAAACAAGAGGAAAACCTAAAGGTTAAGGGTTCTTGTGAAAGGGGAAGGCAAAACGCTTCAAGGCTTTCACTGGAAAGACTCAAAAAATGTACAGAATACTCAAAAACTCTAAAATAATCCAAGTCCAAAACAAGGGATATCTTTAAGTAAAACCATCTTTATTTGGTGCATGCCCAAACATTAGGCATATACAGGGCAAAAAATAAAACAAATGCAGAAGGGAAAAGGCAGTGAGCAAATAGTAAAGTCCCAACAATTCTCTGTCTCAAGTACTTGGATCTTGAGATGGTTCCTTCTCTTACTCCTCCTTTGGAGTTCTCTTCTGGGGCGCTGGCTGGACTCTCTCTCTCTCGCTCTTTCTCTTTCTTCTGTCTTCTTCTTTCTTCAGAGCCCTTGTTGGATACACCAGAATCCTACAAAACACCGTCTACAATGACATGTTGCATTAGGTTGTCACAATAAGTACACAAAGTGACAATTAAAACAAATCCTACAGTCACTTCAGAAGAAGTCTCTCTTATGGAGAGAGATGAATATAGAAAACATTTCTCCTCTCTCCAGTAAGAGGAAAACATAGTACAAATTATTATTTTACAAAAATTACTCCTGCCTCAGTGCTTGGAATGTACCAAGGAGACTGGCCCCTCACACGCAGAAATGGACTTCTCATGGATCGAGATGCAATGCACCCAGAGTCCTCTCATACTCCTTAAAGCAGGGGTCTCAAACATGCGGCCCGCGGGCCGCATGCGGCCCGCGAGACAACTTTGTGCGGCCCGCGACAGAGGAAAACAAAAAAAACCCAAAACCCTGGCTTCTGCCGTTGCCGCCGTGGCAGCGGCAGAATCAATTGTCAAATTTAAAAAAAAAACTGACTTCTGCTGCTCAAGCAGCAAAATCAGCTGTCCTGCGGCCCCTTCCCCTGTGCCCGGAGATCCGAGTCTGCTCTATCAGCGGCGTGCTTTTCAAGCCGCGAAGAGAGTATTCCCCTCTCGCGCGGTTTCAAGCCGCGCGAGAGGGGAATACTCTCCTCGCGGCTTGAAAAGCACGCCGCTGATAGAGCAGACTCGGATCTCCGGGCACAGGGGAAGGGGCCGGAGGACAGCTGATTTTGCTGCTTGAGCAGCAGAAGTCAGTTTTTTTTTACTTGTTCTTCCACTTTAGTAATTGTTTAGCTGGACGTCTCCAGGGTGCACAGGAGGGCCCCTCTGGAATTTCCAACCAAATTCCCTAATTCTGGGGGCTAAGGTTGAGCTTCTGGTCAGGAAGATCAGTTGAGCTTCCTTTAAAGGGGGAGGCCGGATTTTGGTCACGAGTACCTTGCAGGCTGGCAGCAGGGAGAGCCTTCAGTATCTTTACTTAGTTCAGTTGACTAAGCAGCACCTGTCTTCCTGCATGGGCTCTGGCTCCCCTGCTCCTCTGAGGCTGCGATTTGGACACAGTGAGTTTTGCTTAACACCCCCTCCCCCTGGGCCTGCTGTCGCTCAATCGAGAGTGGGACCAGCGCGAAAACTCCGGGGTTTCTCTGCTTCTGCAATCCGCTGCGACCTTATGTCTCCGGTCCTGACTCTATTTCTGATGCACAGCGTGTTTCCTCAGCCGCAAAAGGCACAGTGGTCATTTTTGCTCCTCACATCCATGGCAGCAGTTTTTGAGCAGGGATTCAGGCCGTGTGGTCTGCTAGGACAGCGTTAGTTTCCTATGGTCATTTTTATTTTATTTTGTTTTGTAGCCACAGAGCTGTTTTTCAGTGCCAGCATCACACAGGGGGAAATTCTTTATGATGCCTCCCTCTTTCCAACGATGCCTCATCTGCTACCAAAAGTGCAAGGATTTACAGGACAGGGTATGCACAGCTTGTGCTGCTCACCAGGGGAGTCCTCCAGCACGGCCCCCAGTCCAGTAAATGAGACCTGGCCCCTCTGCACTGCCTGCTCCCATGGGCATCAGGATCAGTTCTCCAGAAGTGGATGCTCTTGATCCACCTGCCCTAGCCTGCAATCCCTTCTGCTCAGATGCTGCTGCCCAAGGATTCTTCTCCACAGAGGCAGGATTCTCAATTTCTAGTGCTCTTCAGGCAGGCTTGGACCCTCTGGTGCTCAGACCCTGCCATCTCTGGTTTGGAGTTGCTCTCTGTACACAGAACTTCGCTAGACATTGTGCCGGGGGTCCCAGTTTAATTGTCTTGTTTCTAAATTTTGATTCCTTGTTTGGTGATAGTGTATTCTGCATATGTAACTGAGCTGAGGTATTCTGTTTATGTAATTCCTATTTGACATTGCTACTTGTTCTCTGTCCCCAGTAGGTCATGTATTGTTATTCTCTGAAATGTATTGATTTAATATTTGCAGTGTTGCCTTTTGATAGGTAGGGTATGGTGCTTTGTGAGTCCTGGTAGTGCTGTTAGGATATGGTGGGTTTGCTATGGGTTCTAAATGGGCAGTGTTTGTTTGTAGTAGTTCCTAATGTGCCTGGCGGTTGCCACTGGATTATAGTAATGTAGAAATCTTTTAGTCTTTCTTTATTCATGCACTCATTAAGAGGCATGTTTACTAAAAGTTAGGGTATGGTAACATTATGCAAATATTTATGCAAATGATGTCCCTTATGCAAATGAGTTCCCACGTCTCATGCGGCCCCCGGGTTATTTTACAAGTCCTCATTTGGCCCTCAAAGCAATTTGAGTTTGAGACCCCTGCCTTAAAGGATACCAACAACATAAATATCTCCTGCAGCTGGACGCCTTCAGGGCACCTGGGCTGTGTCTCCATAGCCTCCACCTTTTACAGACTCTCCAAGCTGACTTCCTCTCCAGACTCTTCCCATGCTCTTCCTCGGTTAGGTCTAGCTGGCTTAGGGCAGTTTCTGTTCCTGTCAAGATTAGGTGAGACAGAGTCAACTCTCCTTACTGCTTCCTCAGCAATCTGAGCTCCACAGGACTCCCTGGACACTACATTAGTGCTGGCCCATCTTTCTTTTTTTTTTTTGTATTAAAGTTTTTTATTAATGCACAGTCAATGAAACATAACAGTACAGGACTGGAAAAACAATATCCAACAAACCCAGGCTACATCAAATAAGTGCCCCCACAGAACATTATGTGAACAACCTCTAATCAAATCACCACCCACACCTCCTCTAGTAACCCATAGCCCATAAAACAGCATAAGTGCATAAGCATAAACAGTAACATATCACAAGAAACCCAACTGAAAGACATCCCAATAACAATACCGCAGAAATAAAACCTCCCCTCCGTCCCCCCCTCGCCTCCCTTCTCCCCCATCTTACCTCCCCTCCCCCACACCCTCAGGGCCCCTCACCTCCCCTTCCCCCCCCCTTTCCCCTCCATGGAACTGTGCTCCCCCCACCATACTGAACACCAGCAGCAACCCCCCTACCAAATCCCATAGCAAAATCCTAAATCCCACTTACCACATATCCTTACCTCAATTCCCCCTAGAGCATGATACCCCCCCCCCTCAAGCACTCCCACTACTTCAGCGCCTCCCACCTCCATTGAATGAAGGGATGACATTTACGGTGATATCCATTCAATTTGTTGGTCAAACGCGCCTGTGATTCTGCCATTTGACAAACAAATACAACTCGCTTTAGCACTATTTATTTATTTATTTAGCTGTATTTATATCCCGCTTTTCACCAGGTCAAAGTGGTCAATTGGGGGATACATTTAACACGAGGGGATATGAGACACATATGCTAATACTTACAGGGAACATGGGCAATGGAGGGTTAAGTGGCTTGCCCAAGACCACAAGGAGTGCCTATAGGGCTAGAAATCCCAGTCCCTCCGGCCTGAGATTGCTGTCCCCAGGTGGGACTTGAACCCCCGGCCCTCCGGCCTGAAGTACCTTGTCATAACCACTAGACCACTCCTCCCTCCCACTTGGTCCACTTCCGGGTCGCCAGGGTCTTTCCATTTATAGGCTATTTCCATCCTTACTGCGATGGAAATCATCTTCAATAGATACCCCAACTCATGCCATGACTCCCCCCATTCCCCCAGCAGTACCTGCTCTGGCCTTAACTTCCCCTTCCAGCACCAACATAGTCCCTACCAGGCCTTGCATCCATTGCCATATTCCTTGGACCACTGGACACTCCCACCACACATATAAATACGTGCCCAGAGCCCCACACCCTTTCCAGCAACGTGGATCTTTAGTTTTATCAATCTTGGCTAGTCATTTTGGCGTGATATACATGCGATACAGCATTTTATAGCAGTGCTCCTGCACCGCCACCGAACTGGATGCAATCTTAGTTTCTTCATGAACTGACGCCCACCTTTCCTCATCCCAAGAACCGCCCAGGTCCCGCATCCACGCCACCTGATACGCCGCATAAGCACCCCCCCTTTCCAATCCCCTATAGATCTGCGATACAAGACCCCGAGATTCCCCCCACGGAGTAACACCCTTTCAAAAGGGGTTCGCACTGTTCCTCTTTCCACCCCCTTCAAACTGTTCTGCACAAAATGTGCTAATTGACAGTAACCAAACCAATCCTCCTTCCCCAGGGCGTATTGCTCCTGCAGGTGTTCAAAAGTAGACAGCTGGCCACTCTCCGAGAACAACTGCCCCATCCACACCAAGCCCTTATCCTCCCATTTTTTTATAGACCTCGGCTCTCCCCCCCTCATGGAAGCCACTACACTGTCTAATTTTCTGAAGTTGGATAGCTACCCTATCCCCCACCAGATGCACTTTCTCCCGTTTCCATACCTTTAAGGTAAGCTCCTTAAAGGGACTCATCTTCAGCTCATTCCCTGCCTTATCCCCCCTCCCCTGGCCGGTAAACCACATGCGGTCTGCCAATGCACTTTGCCCACTCAAGGCCTCCTCTGCTCGCACCCACCCTCGGGCCTCCTGCCCTATCCTCCAATAGACTAGCGCCCACAACTGTGCCGCTGTATAATATCGCAGCAAATCCGGGACATCCAGTCCACCCTCTCTTCTATGCTTAAACATCACCCTTCTATTTAGCCTGGGCCGACGTCTCCTCCAGATGAAAGAGAAAATTCTTTGCTGCAACAGCTTCATTTGTGCCACTGACAACTCAATGGGCAATGCCAAGAACAGATAAAGTATCCTAGGCAGCAGATTCATTTTAACAATGGCAATTCGCCCCACCCAGGAAAAGGTGGCCTTAGCCCACCTCACAAGATCATTCAGAATTTCGGCAACTAGAGGATCATAATTTAATCTTCTCAATTGTCGCCAGTCACAGCAAATCCAGACCCCCAAATATTTTAACTTCTGCTTAGCCCACCGAAAGGGGTAATCCTGCTTCAACTGAGCCTCCATATGGGGACCCAGCCTAATCTTCAAGATCTCAGTTTTACCCATATTCATTTTATATCCCAAAACCAGACTATATTCCCGTATTTCCGCCAATAACATTGGTAACGACTCTGCTGGCCTATTCACAGTGTAAATAATGTCATCGGCAAATAGAGAAATTTTATATTCTCCACTGCCCACTTGGATACCCCTAATGAAATCATGCCCTCTAATCCGTTGTGCTAAAGGCTCAATGACTAGCGCAAACAGAGGGGACAAAGGACACCCCTGTCGAGTGCCCCGCTCCAGGTCAAACTCTGCTGAATAAGTACCATTCACTCGAATCCTAGCTCTCGGCTGGTCATATAATGCACCTATCCAGTTTTGAAACCCTGTCCCAATCCCCATTCTTTGTAACACAGCGAACATAAAGGGCCATTCAACTCTATCAAACACCTTCTTGGCATCCACCGCCACCACCAAAGAATCCAGTCCCGCCTTCTGAGCCACCCAAAGAACATTTAATAGCTTCCGGATATTGTCACTGGCTTGCCTGCTGGGGATAAAGCCTGTTTGGTCATTATTTATCAACTTAGGTAAAATGTTCTGCAAACGGGTAGCCAAAACCTTTGCCAAAATCTTCGTGTCCAAATTAATTAGAGAAATAGGTCGGTATGACTCACTCACCCCCTTATCCTTCACCTTCCCTGGTTTGGGCACCAAGGCTATACCCGCCACTGCCATTGACCGCGGCAGTGCCCCCCCCCCCCCCCCCGATGAACACCATTAAAGACCCTGGTAAGTTTGCCACAAATTTTGGAACTGAAAGTCTTATAAAACCGGGCCGTAAGACCGTCCAAACCCGGGGCTTTGCCTTCCTTAAGGCCATTGATTGCCACCCGCACCTCCCCTTCCTCAATTGCCCTATCCATCCATTGCTGTTCCATCTCCTCCAATTTCGGGAGATTAAGTTTTCCCAAATATTGTCTGATCTCCACCTCCAATCCTCTCAGCTCCGCCTTATACAGGGCCCTATAATACCTACTGAAAATTGCCTGGATATTGACGGTCCCATGTTCCCATGCGCCCCTTTCAATTTTCAGCTTATATATCTGCTGCTGCACATGCCTTCTTTTAAGTTGCCGAGCTAAATACCGACCCGGTTTATTACCCCCAACATAATATGCATGCTGCAGCCTTTTCATTTGGAAGGCTAGTTCCCCCAATCTTAATGCCTCCAAATCCTCCCGCACCCTAGTCAGTTGTAACACCGCCCTACTCCCATTCCTCTGGTGCTCTCTAAGTAATTGTTGTAACTGAGCTCTCAACCCTTCCTCCACCACTCCCGCCTGCCTCTTCTTCTTTGCCGCCATTGCTATCAAACACCCCTGGACTACCGCTTTCATATCATCCCACACTATCTCCTGGGATACTTCCGCTCCCCCATTTAATTGAAAATACTCTGTAATGCATTCCCTCAGACTGACCACCCCCTCTGGATCTGCCAACAGTGATTCATTCAATCTCCAAAACCGGAGTCCGGTACGCTCTTTATAAAATGCAAGAGCAAGTATTACCGGAGCATGATCCATCCATGACACAGCACCAATATCCACAGCGCCCACCCTATCTAACCAATTAGAGTTTATCCACAACATATCAATTCTACTATACGTTCGGTGAGGATGTGAGAAAAAGGTGTAAGCTCTTTCTCCATCATGACTATACCGCCAAACATCTACCAATCCCAATGCGGACATCAATTTAACCAACTTCCGTCTTCCCAGTTTATCCCAACTCCTTCCTCCCCCCGAGGAGTCCAGGCGCGGATCCACAACTACATTAAAATCCCCACCTATGACCAGGCTCCCCCGTTTGTGCTCCTCTATAATTGGAAGAATACGGTCGAAAAAAGGGCCTTGAGCTATGTTAGGCGCATACACACAGCAAATGGTAGCCTCTCTCCTTTCCAAGAGCCCACACCAAAGAACATACCGCCCTTCCCGATCTCTAATAAGTTCCTTAGTGTCCACCAGGAGGTCCTTGGAAAACAGTATCCCCACACCCCCTTTTTTATAGGAACTGCAATTGGCAGCAAAAAAGCCTCTATCGTATTTACCCTGATAAAGTCCCCCCCCCCCCCCAAGAGCTCTTTAAATGGGTCTCCTGCAGCAAGAGTACATCTGCCTGGACTCGGGCTCCTTCTCTTACCACTGCCCGTCTCATTTGCCAGGAGTTGAGACCATGCACAATAAGCGTGAGGATCTTTAATTCACGTTTAATTCTCAGGTATCACTTTTACCATCAGTGTGCACTGTTCCATAGTGAGCCCCCCCTCCCTTACCCCCCCACACCCCTACACTTAACCGATTATGATTGCCCTCCTCCCCCTCCCTGTTCCCCAACCCCTTTCCCCCCTTTCCCCTTCAACACCCATCCCTATAGCCCTCTACCGTGCTCGCTCCTCCCACATCTACCCCAATCTGGACTCCCCAGAACCCAGTGTCGCTGCACCCCCACTCACCTACCTTCCCCCTCTCCGCTAGCCAACTTTACCAGAACTCCCAACCCCACAGCCTGAAACAACATACACAATCCCATAGACATTGTCTTCCCCATACACATTGTCATCCCCAACTCCCCACTCTTGACATATCCACATCGACCCTCCCCACAACATATTCAAACATACAAATTCATCCCTCAACTTCGGAAGGGCGTATTCATTCCCCCACGGGCAGACTTCCTCTCCCATCTGTCTGCCCGATGCCACCGCCTGTCAGGAACTCACTGCTGAGTGCCGCCCGTCTGCACCATCTCTGGAATCTGCTGGATGCCTGCCTCCTTCATAGCTTCCTTCAGTGCCAGCAAGGTCTCCGCACGCCGAGTCGTCCCATTAACGGTGAAGGCAAGCACCACCGGGAATAGCCACTTATATCGTATATTGTCCTCTCATAGCTGAGTAGTAAACTCCCGCCAGGACTTCCGGCGCTGCAGCGTAGCTGCGGCCAGATCAGCATATATAGCAACGTCATTTCCTTGCCATTTAAACTTTCCCATGGAACACATCTTGTTGGCTATTTTGTCCTTAATCTGGTAATCATGGAAGCAAATGATAATTTATTTTATTTATTTATTTAGTATACATTTGTATACCGCTACTTCCAGCGATCAGCAGCGGTTTGATTACAGATTGGAAATTGTCAAATCATGACAGGAAATTTTTGAGGTATAAACACATTGATTAGACAGGAAAGCACAGCACACAGAGAACTATTTTACAGGGAACATGGGCTATGGAGGGTTAAGTGGCTTGCCCAAGACTACAAGGAGCACCTGTGGGACTAGAAACCCCAGTCCTTCCGGCCCAAGGTTGCTGTCCTCCAGTGGGATTTGAACCCCCGACCTTCCGGCCCGAAGTACCTTGCCCCAACCACTAGGCCACTCCTCCACTCACATAATGTCTCTAGGCTGCTCCCGTCGCGCTGCTCCAAGTGATCTATGTGCTTGATCCAGCACCACCTCCACCACGTCTTCCCCTGCCTCTTGCAGGACCGCCTCACAGATAGCTTTCGCTGTTTTCATACAATCTTGGTACGCGTCTACCTCAGGGACACCCTTTATGCGCAGATTCTGTCGTCTGGCTCTGTTCTCCAATTCTTCCAGCTTCAATGCCATACTCTCCTTGTCATCTTCCAAACTCTTCATCCCTTTTTCTAACAATTCAGTGCGCGCCTCCAATGTCTCAAGACATCCTTCAACGTCCGCCACCCGGCATCCTACGGTTATATCAGCTCTCAGCTGTGAGAACATCCCCTCTACTTCTCCTTTGAACCCAGCAATGTCCGTTTTAATTTCATTGAACCACGATTTGAGTTCTTCCTTTGTAATAGCCACAAGAGCACTCGCTGCGAGGGGGTCCTTCTTGCCAGAATCAGACACTACCACACTCCCAGTCGGGCCCTCTATCATCTGCTTATCCCTCTCCTGAGGCTCTGTTCGCGCACTGCCATAAGCAAATTCCTTTAGATCAGCTGTTTTTCTTTCTGGTGGATGCCATAGCTTACGCACAGCTGCCTCCCACCACCACAGATAGTGTCCTGGGCCGTTTTCAGCTTCTATTGCAAAGCTTGGCCACTACGACCCTATTCAACCACCAGATGGAGCTATTCATTCATTGCTGCAGAGCCATGTGCTCAGTTGAAGAAGAAAAGATAGCAGAATAATTGGAACCCACAGTTAAGAACTCAGGGCAGCATACTTATTCCACTGCACTTCATGCCCAATTCCTTCCTCCTGGTATTGTCCAAAGCAACAGCCCTCACAGCTTAATGTATAGGGAGAGAGTATACAGCAGATTAAGTCAGCTCTCCCTCCAGTACTCACTGCAGCAATCCCCTGCAAAGGGCTCCAGCAGAAGGCTCAGCAACCCCTGTTCCTCGGCAGGGCACTTCAGATCCAGCTCTCTCACACAGCAGCTACATCGGGGAACCAATTAATTTCACCAAGTGGGGAGCCCAGGGAGGCAGGCAAAACATTGAGGCTAGCGATCAGGGCCTGTGCAGAGCAACATCAAGCAGTCTTTCCTTCACCGGAGCTGCACAGACCAGGCCTCTCTCGTCGGCAGGTCGGGGGGGGGGGCATAATTTAAGCGGCGGCGATCACATACCGGCCTTCACTCCCTTTTCCGCCTCACCCCGTCTTCCGCTGCACTCAGCCACTCAACTTATCCCCCAAATCACGGATTCATGTCCTCCCCTCCAGTAATTGTGGGATGCCTGGCACGGAGCCTCAGGGAGATGCCGCCATGTCAGTTCAGGCTCGCTAGCGCCCCCCCTGGCCCATCTTTCAATTCCCACTCTATATGTTTCAGACTTTTAAATGCAGAGCAGAGCTTGGTTTATTTTATTTTATTTCAAGTTCACATATTTTTATTGAATGATAACACAAACCAAAAAAAATACAAACATAAACAGAAGAAAACCAAAGAAATATACATAAACTTGCAAAATCGGCCAAACAGCCTTACATTAAACGGGAGAGTTACAGGACAAATGATAGATACATAGGATACTAAGCGGCGCAGGCAAATATTGCATATATAGAATATCTTCCTATACAGGGGATGGGCAAACACTAGTTTGAGTTGCTTGTATATAGAGGAATTTCTCCAGAGGATCCCATTTCTTAACCAAGATGGCAAGGGTACTAGTTTTAATCGCCAATGCCTTTTCATATTTATGGGTCAAGCAAAAGGAATGCCACCACAAATGGAAGGTGATAAGGGAAACATCCTTCCAATTGGTAAGGATAGTTTGAAGCCCAATGGCTACTAACAGGTCAAACAATTTCCTATTCGATTCCGGTAGTATGTCAGCCATTGCTGTCGACCTATAGAGAAATGTGGTCTACTGACAATGGGGTCGAAAAGTGAAAAATAGTGGATAGGACAAGGTACCTCGGGTCAGAGGGCCGGGGGTTCAATTCCCTCTTGGGGACAGCAATCTCAGGCCGGAGGAACTGGAGTTTCTAGTCCTATAGGCACTCCTGGTGGCCTTGGGCAAGCCACTTAACCCTCTGTTGCCTCAGGTACACATAGATTATGAGCCCTTTGGGGAAAAGGAATGTATCCAGTACCTACTTGTAATGACTGTAAACCACTCTGATGCCCTTCAGCAGGAGTGGTATATCAAGAAATTGCATAAACATAAACAATCTCTGCCAAATGGCATGCCAAAAGGGCACTATATGGGTACAATCATTAGTTATATGCCGAAGAGTACCTCGGGCCATCCTGCAATGCCAGCAGAAGTGGCCCTCAGTTAATCTTGCTCGCCACTTTTTTCATGGCATCCAAACTGCTCTGTGCATAAAAAAAAAAGGGGGATTGTATGAGGCTAGCCGACCGTGAAGGTTGATTAACTGTAGACCAAAGCTGCTCCCATTGGTTCTAGAATAGCTTTAGCACGATCATAAGTCCAAACATCTGCCAGGCTAGACCTAAGGGGGTAGTACATATCACAAAGCCATTTTTATATACTAGATACTGTATGCCCCTGTTCAATAGTGTGGGTACTAAAAGCAGCTAGCCTGGGGTCAGTTACCAACAATCCCAAATCGTATTTTGAATGTTGAATGCAGTGTTTTAATTGTTGCCATTTAAATGCCTGAGTCGCTGGGAGATAAAATTTTTCCTGTAATTCTGTAAATGAGAGAAACTTTCCCCCTACAATGACATGTTCAAATGTGCATATCTCTATATCATACCAGGCATGCCAAAAAAACCTATCAATACGTAGCCGGGGATTGTGCCACAAGGGTGTCTGATAAGAGTGCCTCCAAGGTTTATCCAAACATCTGTCTAGTTCTAGGAGCACAGAAAACGTAGCCTGCAGAGGAGTGAGATGACGAAAGGGTATCTTCCATCTGCATACCTCCATATATCTCACAAGTGAAAAGGTGCCGCCAAGATACGGTTGAGGGCAAGCCAAGCAGGCTGGTCCCGAGCATGTTGCAGGGGGGCAAACCGCTACAGACCATATCTTTTTTTTTATTTATTAAACAGGTTTTTTAATACCACTTTATCATTTCAGTTAAAGTGGTTTACATTGTAACTTAAACTTGGTAATATACATTAAACAGGGGTATTGATAACTTCGATTTTTCTGAAGGTTAAGTGACTTGCCAAAAGCCACAAGGAGTGCTAGTGCAAATCAAACCCTGGTTTCTTGGTTCACAAGCCAGTGCTCTAATCATTAGGTGGCTACTCCACTCCAGCTTGATAAGCCAAGTGATATAAGTAGAAGTTTGGAAGGCTCACTCCTCCCACTCCCCTTTGCAATACTTTACATGGCCTACATATTTAGAAAGTTGTTGCTCAAGCCTTTTATAAGAGGCCCTAAGACTTAAGTCTAGCATAACACTTAAAATAAAGTTAATTTGGGGTGCTAGGAGAATGCGAATAGCCTCAATCCTCCCCCACCAAGAGACCGATAACGGTGACCAGAGGCCAGTGGTGGACTCGACCAAGGCATGAATTCTTTTCATATTAAGTGACTGCATCTGCTCCGAGTCCCAATAATAAAGAGTCCCCAGATATTTCATACCATAAGGTGTCCATTACACACCACACTCCACCTCATCTGTTTGGGTGGTGAAGGAGTTTAGACTTTCTTAGTTAATCTTGTAGCCTGAGAACTGAGCAAACTTATCAATAGTAGCAAACGGGGAAGAATTAAAAGGGAGGAATCCTGAAGAAAAAGAATCAGCATAGGCAGCCAACTTGCATGAAAAAGTGGTGTAAGTAAATGATTGAATATTAGGATTCTGACGAATAGCAATAAGTAAGAGTCCCATAGCGATATTAAATAAAGGGGGGAAAGGGACAGCCCTGCCATGTACCCTTAGTAACAGGAAAGGGTTGTGAAAGTGTGCCATTAACAGCAATCCGAGACGAGGGCGAGGAATACAAGACTTCAATCCATCTACAAAAATCTCTACCACAACCCATCCACTCGGATGTAAAACAACTACGACCACTCAATGCGGTCAAAGGCCTTCTCAGCATCCAGAGACAGGGTCACCAAAGGTTCGAACCTGCCCCTGCATGCCGCCAACATGGATGCAACTAACCTCCCATTATCTCCAATGAATCTACCAACCATAAATTTGGTCTGATCTTGATGAATCAAAGTACCCGATACTCTCTGTAAATGAAGGGCCAAAATGTTAATCAGGGATATGGGTCTGTAATTTTGTATCAACATGGCGTCCCTCCCAGGTTTTGGCAAGACAATAATTTGCATTTCTGTGAAGGAGGGAGTGGGCCGAGTGCCTTCAAACATACCCTGATAATAGTGGCATAGGTGGGGACTGAGAGCAGACTTAAATTGGTGGTAAAACCATTGGGGCCTGGTGTCTTGTTCAGAGTTAAAGTAGAAAGAGCCTGCAACAGTTCAACCTCTGTGACTGGAGCATCTAAGGAAGCACAGGCTGGCATAGTCAGCTTAGGGCCTGAAAGAGATTGCAGGAATCAAGAGCATTCATCTCCTTGTGGAGTCACTTCAGACTGATACAGAGAGGAATAAAATTGTACAAAGGTAGTTGCAATGTCAGCCTGTGTGACAGGGACCTGCTTCTCGTATAAACAGAACACACTGGCGCATCTGTTTCCCTTTCAAATAGTGTGCTAAAAGCCATTCAGCTGTTGTTCGCGGTATAGTAAAGGGCATTATGCAGAAATAAATCCTGCTGGGCAACTTCACTGCACTTCTTGTTATAGTGGAGGAGTAGCCTAATGGTTAAGAACACTGGCTGGGGAATCCAGAGACCAGGATTCGATTCCCACTAGCACTCCTTGTGGCCTTGGGCAAGTCACTTAACCCTTCATTGCCTCAGAAAATTCCAAGTTATCAATGTCCCTGTTTAATGTACATTACTAAGTTTAAGTTTCAATGTAAACCGCTTTGATTGAAAGGATAAAGTGGTATATAAAACCTATTAAATAGTGATATTCTTTCTGCAATAAATGAAACAAAACAGTGGGATCCCCGCCTAGTATACGCTTACGTTCAAGCTCCAATATTTCTTTTTCCATCATCTGTAATTGGGAAGCATCCTACCGATGTTTCCAAGCCACATAACTTAACACCTCACCTCTCAAGGAGACCTTATAGACTTCCCAAACCATCGGGAAGGATACTTCCTCATTCATGTTCCTGGGAAAAAACTCAGACGTGAAATCTGCCATACACTGAACAACACCAGGTGTTTTCAAGCAGGTTATTGTTTAATCTCCATGACACCGACTGGACCTTCCACACATCCCATTGAAGGGTAATGGAGACAGCAGTGTGATCTGTAAGAAGTATAGGGTGGATCTTGACATCCATAAGTTACACTATTGGGTTCTTGCTAAGTAAAATGTAGTCTATCCTAGAATAGGAGGCATGGGGTTACGAGTAAAAAGTAAAATCATGACCAGTCGGGTGCTATAGCCTCTGGGGATCCACTAATGCTGTTATCGCCATTTAATTATGCAACTCCACCAATGCCTCAATATGGAGAGCCCTACAGGCAGAGTGTCTTTCTAAAGTAAGATCTAACACTTGATTAAAATTACCAACTATTTCAACCAATAAAGCAGAGAGGGCAACCAAGAATGATAGATCAACATTAGGAGCATCAACATTAAGCAAAATTACATCCAACAGTAACCCCTGCCCCCGGGGTCAGCAAACCAAAGTGAAATCTGCACCTGCAGAGACTTATGAAAAAAGATAGAAATCCCACATCGTTTGCGGACCGTGGGACGTACACATGTTCCCCCAACCAATCCACCTTTATCTTGTCACACAAAGAAAGAGGCAAATGTCTCTTTAAGAAAAGAGCATCACTCTCCTCTTATAAATATGTTAAAATCTTCTTATAAATAGAAAATATACAGTGCCTCCCATCCCCATGAAGCCTCTTTAAGGCTTTCCCAAACCAGCATCGCCCATTTGGCCACACCCATCTTCCTGACTCTCCCATACATCTTCTTAACGTACAAAAGAAAACAAGCCAAACGGAAAAAGTCAGGCGTCCGCAACAGGCAGAAGCCCCATTCACTCTGCCAACACACCACAGGGGGTGAAGCCATTCCACCGGTGGTATCTGTACACTACCAGGTTCTGCCTGCAAACAGGAAAAAGGGAGCATACCAACCATCCTCTGCAGGCACCACACACAATCAGACCAAGAAGCATTCCTCTCATTCCCACGTGTGCCTTATACCCTATCAGATCCAATGAGGGCAAGCTAGCAAGACAGATGCCCCACAGGTGCTGCAATTGCAACCAGCTTTACTATTATAGTCAAGCCATGCAAAGGCACTCGATAAATTCTTGTAATTTAGAGGGCTCCATATACTAAGATGTTTAATTTCTGTAAGCCACTTGCATACGGGCAGAGTAAAACAGAGTGTATTGCGCCCCCAGATCACAAAGAGAGCTCCACATAGCTAATAGTAACTTCCTCTTCAGGGCTGTGGAACGCACTAAGTCTGGGACAAAAAGGATCTTCTGACCCTGTATTATCAATGATACCTTAGTGCGTGTGGCCTGCAATATTACCAAGGCCTGTTGGTATCGCGGAAGCTTCGCAACAACCGGCGTAGGCCCCTTAACAGATTCAATAGACTGTGTGCTCGCTCAAATTCCAGTGACAGTTGAAATTGGAGCCCTAAAAGCTTAGGTATCATGCGTTCAAGATTAGCAAGCATGTCTGCACCCTCAGATCCTATGAGAATTTCCCCATCCCCGTAGCGATATACCTCCAGCCAGACTAAGGACATGCCCCTTTAAGCACCATAAGACGGACGCCTATAAGGAACCCGGCTTGAATATACCAGGAAGGGTGTGGCCAGGGATGGCCCTTTTAACCAGGAGGGAAGAGACAGAGAGGGAGGGAAGAGCCCGAGGTGTTCCAGAGTACGGAAAGACCACCTACCTCTAAGTAGACACTACGGGAAGGTAGGAGCTGGGGTGTTCCACGTTGGTCAGCAGGTTTGTGTTGGTAATGCTGTGAAACCCAGAGTGCAGGAACTTTGGGGGAGGGGAGAACTGTTTCTCTGCTACTGCTGCGAACTCCCTGTAAATAAAGCATTTTTCCTTTAAGCCTTCGCCTGGCTCTGTGGTGGTTTGTGTCCTGCCCACTCGCAGTGTACTACGCAAGCCTAGAATGGTGACAATAAAAGGGACAACAGATAAATATGTAAGGAAAGCAAATAAAAGCAAGAGGAGAAGGAAACCTATTTGGTTCTCCAAAGAAGTGGCTACAAAGGCAAAAAACACTGCTTTCACAAAATTCAAAAGCTTGCAAACAGAGGAACACAGAAAGGAATACAGGATCAAACTAAAAGAGACAAAAAGAGAAATAAGGAAAACAAATGAAAGGCAGAGGAAAAGATGGCTAAAGATGTGAAGTGTGGCGACAAGACTTTCTTTAGGTATATTCGGGAGAGGAGGAAAATCAGAGGTGGAATTGCAGGACTCAAAAGTGCTGGGAACGGACTCGTGGAAAGTGACACTGAAAAAAAGAAAATGCTAAACAATTACTTCTGCTCTGGTTTTACTAAAGAAAATCCTGGAGAAGGACCACCTGTAACTTCCAAATATAAAAATGGGAATGAAGTAGATACCTTGCTATTCACAGAAGATGTGTTAGAACAACTTGCAAAACTGAAAGTGGACAAGGCCATAGGACCGGATGGGATACATCCCAGGATACCGAAAGAGCTCAGAGAGGTTCTTGCAGGACCGTTTAAAGGATGTTTTTAACAGATCCTTGGAAACAGGAGAAGTTCCTCGGGACTGGAGAAGGGCTGATGTGGTAGCTCTTCACCAAAGTGGTGACAGCGTAGAAGTGACAAACTACAGGCCTGTGGTGAACTGGATCAGAAATTGGTTGACTGACAGATGTCAGAAAATGATGGTAAATGGAGCTCACTCGGATGAAAGGAGGGTGATTAGCAGGCTGCCCCAGGGTCCGGTCCTGGGACCGGCACTGTTCAATGTATTTGTGAGTGATATTGTTTATTTATTTATTTTATTTATTTATTTACATTCTCTTATATACCGCGCTATTCTGCATCAGTGCGGTTTACATTGAACATATTGCTGAAGGACTGAATGGAAAAGTCTGTCTTTTTGCAGATGACATGAACATTTGCAACAAAGTGGACTCCCCTGAGGGAGTGAAGCTACAGGGTAAACTATTTAAGACTAATAAAAGAATATTTTTTCACTCAATTTGTAATCAAACTCTGGAATTTGTTACCGGAGGATGTAGGAAAGGCTTTTAGTGTAGCTGGGTTTAAAAAAGGTTTGGACAAGTTCCTGGAGGAAAGGTCCATAAACCATTATTAAAAAGAGACCCAGGATATCAATGCTTAACCCAATACAAGCATTGAGGAACCTGTGTCTTTTGGGGAAACTGCTAGGTACGTATGACCTAGATTGGCCACTGTTGGAAACAGGACACTGGACTTGATGGACCTTGGTCTGACCAACAATGGCATATCTTATGAGGAAAGATCTACAAAAGCTGGAAAAATGGTCTAATGCTTGGCAGTTAAGATTTAATACAAAGAAGTGCAGTGTCATGCACTTGGGAAGCAGAAATCCAAGGAAAATGTATGCGATAGGGGGCGAGAGGTTGGTGTGCACGGACTAGGAGAAGGACCTTGGTTTGATTATTTCTGAGGATCTCAAGGTGGCAAAACAGTGTGACAAGGCTGTGGCAAAAGCCAGGAGGATGTTGGGTTTCATACAAAGAGGAATTACCAGCAGAAAGGAAGAGGTACTAATGCCACTGTATGTCACTGGTGAGGCCTCACTTGGAATACTGTGTTCAGTTTTGGAGACCATATCTCGCAAAGGATGTAAAAAGACTGGAAATGGTTCAGAGAAAGGTGACCAAAATGATTTGTAGCCTGCATCAGAAGCCTTATGAGAAGAGACTTGAAGACCTAAATATGTACACTCTGGAGGAGAGCAGGGATAGGGGAGATATGATTCAGATCTTTAAACTAGAAGCCCCAAAAGGAATTTTACCTAGAAACCCCAAAGTACATCAATTGATGCATTATCACGACTGCATTTAGCATGAAATGCAGATGTGAATTAATGTGAAGTTACTTATTTGTTAAATACGTACAGTGTGGGTGTGTTTGTAATGTCAGAGTAAAACTGTAAACAGTGATTGAGTTGCGCCACCTAGTGGGAACATGAATTTATACCTAGAAGCCCCAAAGTACGTCATTTGACGCATCCAAGACAATTGAGTGCGTCAATTGATGTAGTTTGGGGCTTCTAGGTATAAATTCATTTTCCAGCTAGGTGGTGCATCTGTCATTAATTTTTGATGCACATATTTGAACATCTTGACCTTGCTAACAAAGTCATGGAACATGACTGACATGGTTCTAGCAGTGGCACAGGTATACAGCTTCGAAGATGCATTTGCGTCAATTGACGCACTTTGGGGCTTCTAGTGTTAAATAATGAACAAACAAGCCTCTTCTGAAGACACGGAAGCTGTAAAACTAGAGGGCATAACATGAAGCTGCAAGGGGGTAAATTGAAAGGCAATGTCAGGAAATACTTTTTCACTGAAAGGGTGATGGATGCTTGGAATGCCCTCCCGATGGAAGTGGTGGGGGCAACTACAGTGACAGAATTCAAAATGGCATGGGACAGACACAGTGGCCTCCTTTATAGCAACAGGATAAAATCAAAATAAACTTATCTAATTTCTCAACAAACAGGGGTGCCCTACACGGAGCGGTGGGTTGACCCCTAAACAAAGATATGGGGATGGGTGGCCTGCACGGAGCGGTAGGTGCACCTCCTCTTGTCACCTTGCTAAGCAGACTAGATGGACCATACTGGTCTTTATCTGTCGTCATATACTATGTTACTATGTATGTTGTTCTGTCGATTGTGATTAGCGAGATCCTACTTATCCAGTTGAAGGCGGGCAGTCGCTTCAGTGTTTTTATATATTTGACTGCACTGGACCTCAAGCTTATCAGTTTTTCCTTCCAAGGTGGTGAGACTCTGCTGAAAGTCAAGTAGTTTACCATTTAGTTCGTTTTGGACAAGTTTGATTGCTTCCAGTTGTGAACATATAAGATATTTTAACTGCAGGATTTCCATCATCACAGTATCGGGCTCTGACGTCTTATCTATGGGCGCCATATTCTATGGCGTTTCTGGGCCAGTTTTGTATATTTTGAGCCCCGACGCCATGGTAAAAGTCCCATCATTCTTACCAGATTTACTTGCAGCCATCTTAACGGTTATAGGGATACCTAGATCCAGCCAGGATGGTCCAAAACAAAGCAATAATTCTGATATTAAGCCTGAAGATGGGCAGAGCTTTCACAGCAAGTGTCTACTCTATTCAGGCTCTACAGCATCCCCCTATCCCTCAGCAGAAATTGCTTTTGATTGAAAAAACTCTCCTCTTCATTTATGCCACAGAGGTATTTAAATATATCTAACACATCTCCTCTATCCTGCCTTTCCTCTAAAGTATACATATAAAGATCTTTAAGTCTGCCCTCATATGCTTTATAATGAAGACCACTAGCCATTTTAGAAGCTACCCTCTGCACCAACTCCAACCTTTTTATATCCTTTTGAAGGATATTGCACACAATACTCCAAATGAGGTTGCACCAGAGACTTATACCGAGGCACTATCACATCCTTTTTTTCTGCTGGCCATTCCTCTCCCTAAGAACCCAAGAATCCATCTGGCTTTCGCTGTCGCCTTTTCTACTTGTTTAGCTACTTTCAGATAATCATACACAATCACGCCCATGTCCCACTCTTCTTTTGTGGAAAGACATTCTTCACCCCCTACACTGTACCGCTCCCTTGGATTTTTGCAGCCCAAATGCAGGACCCTGCATTTTTTAGCATTAAATCTTAGCTGCCAAATTCTAGACCATTCTTTAAGCTTAGCTAGATCCCTCTCCATGTTATCTACTTCTTCCTGGGTGTCTACTCTATTACAGATTTTGATATCATCCGCAAACAGGCAAACCTGACCCAAAAGCCCTTTTGCAATATCAGTATCAAAGATGTTAAAAAGAATCGGACCAAGGACAGATCCCTGCGGCACACCACTGATAACCTTCTTCTCCTCAGAGTGAGCTCCATTTACCTGTATCCTTTGCCGCCTCCCATTCAACCAATTTCTAACGCAGTCAGCAACTTTAGGGACCATACCTAGGGTGCTCAATTTGTTTATAAGTCACCTGTGCAGAATGGTGTCAAAGACTTTACTGTCCCTCTGTCCAAATACCTGGTCACCCAGCTGAAGGGAGATATGATAGAGGTCTATAAATTAATGAATGGAGTGGAACGAGTAAACGTAGATCGGTTGTTTATGCCATCAAAATATAGACATACTACGGGACATACAATGAATCTACAGTATAATGTATTTAAGACTAATAAGAGAAAATAGGAGTTGTCTGGCTTTCACGTTAATGCTTAATGCTCCTGTTGGTTCCTGGAGAGGTGCTGCACTGATTGTGTCAGCTGCTAAGGGCTATAATTTCTACGGCCCCACCGCGGGACGCGGTCGCTGGTGTCACTCGGGTGCGTGCCCGAAGGGGCATGTCCAAAGGGGCAGGTTCCGCCCCTTTGGCACCCCTTCGGCGCACGTCGGCGTAAGGAGGCTTCTCCCTGGTATGGGGAAGAGGAAGAAGAAGAATTTGCCGTATCTTCAGCCGAAAGTGGTCAAATCTGTTGGTCCAATGGATGCCCAAGTTGTAGTGGGTAAAGCTTTGGTCGAGGCTCCAGCTTCAAAGAGTATTAGTACGAACGTGTCGGCAGTAAGTACTCCTTCCTCCAAGTCTACTTTGAGCGAACAGGGTGTAACTCCGCCCATCTTTGAGATTGAAACTTCGCCGGGTGAGGCCTCCCTGTTAGTCACTACGGAGAAGGCGGGTCTCGGCGCAGCTTTACTGTCTCCTTCCTTTTTGAGACTTGATTCTAATTTATCTTTGATGTCATCTTTACCATCTGTGATTGAATTTCCCTCTGTTTCTGAACCCCATGATCCTCCCCCGGATGTTTCCTTGAGAGATATATGGTCAATAGTGTCTCGCATGGAATCCGCTTTGGCAGTTTCCTTGAAAAAAGTTTCTGATTTCTCCGAGGAGACTGTTAGGAAATTAGTTGACCATGAAGACAAACTTTTAATGTTGGAAAAATGGTTTGATACTTATGAGTCTAAGTTTGTGACACAAAGATTTTTGTGAGAAATTATCTTTTGACTCTGCGTGTTTACACCGTCAGGACGAGCTTTTGGAAAATTCTTTAAGATCACGAAATTTGCTGTTTTTGAACTTTCCAAAGAGTCATTATTTGTCTCCTATGATCCTTTTATGGAAGTACTTCAAGGAGATATTACTAATTAATGATGCTGATACACTTATTGTTTCTAAGCTTTTTTATTTGCCTTCGGGGAAATTGGAGAAGTGTGAGAATCGCGATGACCTTGGGGGAGAATGCTTGGCCCCTTCATCATTAGATATTTCTGATTTTATTGAATCTGAAATTGATGATATCTCAAGCAGGGCTACGCTCTTGGTTACCTTCTTAATGGAATCGGATAAGGATAAAATTTTACGTGTGCTTTTCCTAAAGAAAAACGAAAAAGTTTGTGGCCAAACTATTCAGGTGTTTCCCGATGTTTCGTGGGTAACTCAAAAGCAGCATAAGTCCTTTATTGAGATTCATCCTCGGGTCTTGGCCCTTGGGGCGTCTTTTTATTTAAAATTTCCTTGTAAATGTCATATATTGTGTTTCAGGGGCGAAAGTATATTTTCTTAGAGGTTGACCAATTGTTGAATTTCTTAGACAATAAAACTTAGTTTACTGGATGTTTTCCTTATCTTGTTTTTCTTATCTCAAAGAATAGTTTATGGAGTTTAGGAATTGTAGGAACCAACTAGGTAATTTTCTTTTTTATCATTTATGGTTGCCTGCTCACCTTCTTGATGTGGACTTTTTATTTCTTTAATTCCTGTTGCTATATATTCTATGGCTATGCTGTTCTTTTTAATATTTGTTTTCCTTTGTATATTTGAAATATTCCATAAATAAATAATTAAAAACTAATAAGAGAAAATATTTTTTTCACTCAATGTGTAATCAAATCTGGAATTTGTTACCGGAGGATGTAGTAAAAGCTGTTTAGTGTAGCCATGTTTAAAAAAGATTTGGACAAGTTCCTGGAGGAAAGGTCCATAAACCATTATTAAAGGGGACCTGGGAAATCCACTGCTTGCCCCAATACAAGCATTGTGGAACCTGTGTCTTTTGGGGACCTAGACTGTTGGAAACAGGATACTGGGCTTGATGGACCTTGGTCTGACCCAGTATGGCATATCTTATGTTCTTAAATCAATCAGATTTGTCTGACAAGACCTGACTCTGGTAAAGGGACCACATGTGCCTTTCTCCAGTTCTCTGGGACCACTTCCGACTTAAAAAAAAAAAAAAAAAGCATTGAAAAGGTCAGTCATTGCAGCCGCTTGAATGTCCCCAAGTTCCTTCAGTATTCTTGGATGTATCCCATCACTTTATCTACTTTTAGATTAGCTAGTTCCTCATGAACACAATTTTCTGAAAATCATTTGAGTGCCCCATCACTTCTGTTTCTATTTGTGGGTGTTTTCTGAGGTCCTGCTCCTGGCCCTTCATCTGTGAACACAGAACAAGCAATTCCGCTTTATCTTCATCAGCTTCTATATAATCCTCCCCTTCACACTTGAGTCTGCCAATATCACTTTTGCTTTTCCTTCTCTCACTAACGTATCTGAAAAAAGTCTTATCCCCCCCATTTTATTGCATTTTCTTCTTTTTGTATCTTTGCTTTCCTGACTACTTTGCTAGATTCTCTGTTTTTTTTCCAAATATAGATGCCTGTCTTTCTTTCTCTGTTAGCTCTTGTATTTCCTGAAGGCCTCCCTCTTTTTTTCTTCACCTTTTCAGCTATTTCTTTTGAGAACCATAGCGGTCTCCTTTTCCTTTTACCTTTATTTACTTTTCTAACAAAAAGGATTGTTGCCCTTAAAATTTCCCCTTTCAGTTTTGCCGACTGTTTTTCTATATCCCCCAGCTGTTCTCATGCTGCTAACGACTCCTTGAGATATTGTCCTATCTTGGCAAAGTTAATTTTCCTAAAATCTAAGAGACTCACTTTTGAATGGATTTTATCAGCCCTAGTCCTAATACTGAATCATACCTCTGGTGATCACTGGATGCGAGATGATCTTCCACTATAACATCAGAAATACTTTCCTCATTTGTAAGCGCCAAGTTCAATATAGCCCCTTCATGTGTGGGTTCTGTTACCAGTTGCCTGAATAGTTCTCTCTGTAGAGAATCCAGGATCTCCACAGCAGGAATGTGCCAGTCAACATCCGGCATATTGAAATCACCTATAAGTAGCACTTCTCCTTTCATGGCAATGCTGCGTATGTCTTCTATTAAATCTCCATCCAACACCTCTCCCTGTGAGAAGGTTCTGTATATCACTCCAATGCAAATAGATGTCCCTTTCCCTCTTTCTAGTTTAACCCACAGTGCCTCCTCTCTCCCTTTTAATCCCTGTAATTCTATAGTTTTAATATTATTTTTTGCATACAGTATAATGCCACTACTTCTCCCCTTCTTCATACCCTGTCCTTTCTAAATAAAGCATAGCCCAGTATAATTACATCCCAGTCATGGTGGTTCATGAACCATATCTCTGTAACCACCACTAAATCATAGTCAGCCTCTTCCAGTAAAGTCTCAACATCTGGTATTGTATTTCCCATGCTATGGGCATTTATTCATACCGCTTTCCAGATATTGCCCTTTTTACCCATTTCTGCAGAGGTATTTGTTTCACTTTTCTGGGGGCTTTCTTCACCCATCCCCAGTGAATCTAGTCTAAAGCTCTCTTCAGTAGGTTAATCAGTCTGCTGCTGAAGACGCTTTAACCCTTCTTGGACAGATGGACACCTCTGAGATATACCTTAAATCACAACATGAATCTTAATTTGAGTTTCCAAGTCAAAAACTTAAACAAAAAAAAAAAACCACTGTAGATTTACTATTTGGCTCTTGTCTAAAATCTAGCCTTTGTTTAATGACTTAGCTGATGGTAAGGTTTATAAACGTAAAAAAGTGAACAGACTGAATCTATTGTATTACAGCTTCATGCTTTGCACCCTCAAGTATGAAGTCTGAATTCTGGGGTCTTATTGAAGGGTATGAGGCAACATGATTAGGAGGAAAAGGACATTACATGTAATATGAAGAGTGGACTAATAGTGGTCTCATGCTAGTCAACTGCCCTCAAATTGCAACTAACCCACTCTCCCTGATATTTAAGGACAGTATCCTGCCTATTAATGCCTGGCAGATAGAGAGGTATTGGGAGACTCCCGATCTAACTAGGAATCTTGCTACTTGCTGTATTCAAAATTAAGAACAGGAACAGAGCTGCCTGTTATCTCCGCAAGAGAAAGCTCAGATCTAATCAGGAGCACTGATATCTACAGTATTCAGTATGGAGATCCTGGATCTATGAACAGTCTGTATGGATACAAGAGGTATTACTGCAAACTTCTGCAGTCAGCTTCAGATTTTGATAGATTTACTCAAGAAGTCGCTTCACACTTCAGCTATCAACCTTTTATTTTGATAGGACTGGTAATTCCTGATAGTAGTTTCAGGGATTAATGCTTTCATATGATTGTTTATTGTTTATTAGATGATTTAAATTGAATTTCCTCTTTCCTGCAGTTCCACCGTCCATTCCAAAATGTCAGATCCATGGAAGAGCTTGGATTGGAGGCAACATTACCTTGAGCTGTCATTCCTCCTCTGGGAAACCTGCTCCAGAGTACACCTGGGAGCAAAGAGCACGTAAAACTCAAGTCGTCTTCTCACCTGCACAGGGTAAGTGTCACAGAAACCTAATGCAATTCTCTGTTTATAACATTTGTCACTCAGGTTTTCTCATCAACACAAGGTAAGTCTCTTAGCTTATAGGTACAGCTGGCAGTATGCAGCACCCAGATCATCCAAGCAATAATAACGTTTATGCCAAAATGAAAGTAACCAAGACAGAGGACCAACCGTGTGTCCTGAGGCAGTTTGAGGATGCAGATAGTCAAAACGGCAGGCACAGTTGTAGTCTTAAGCCACGCCAGGATTGAAAACTGAGGAGTTAGTCTAAGAAGGATCAAGAAAGAAAAGGGTGAAATCAAACAGGAATAAGCTGAGATCAAGATCCGAGAAGTCAGGTATAACTGGCTGGTATATTCAGGGTCGACGGCAAGGAATCGGGCGTGGTTGTGTCTGTTCCAGCTGTGGCTGAATTTTCATAACAGATCTCCAAGGAAGAGGAAGATATATATAGTCGCTTCAATCAAAGCTAGTTCAAGTGGACAAGTAAGGAACCTCTGGAGGAGGATTAGTTGTGGAGCCAGAAAAAGGTCAACAAAAAGCTCAGTGGAGTTCAGAGTTGCTGATTTAAAGTGGGGCGTTTCTCACGGCACTCCCTTCTTCACCAGGCACTTATAAAAGGCCCTAGGTCATAGTGTCTTGAGTTGGAAAGCAGAAATCAACCTGAGGTCATGAACATTTCTGCTAGTTCTCATGTGCACTTCTCTGGTTCAGGTCCTTCCAGGTCTCCCAGTTTACAGCTTGTCTTACTGGAATGATTTTCTTCACCATGTACTGCTCTAAAGTTGTTGGTATACCTTGTTGAGTAGGGTTATGTGAAACAGCGTATGGCCAACAGCATAAGCTTAACTCACCATATTAACAAAATGGTTCTTGAAACATGTCACATCAATTTACTATGGCGGGGGGAGGGGGAGGGAGGCAGTTGGTTGGCTGGTTAAGTATTCAAGTGCATTGCCCAAAGATAGACGTGTTCTCCTTTGTGGACATTTTGACTGCTCTAATCACAGCAATCTATTGTATTTAAAAAAAAATTATCTATGAAGGTGATTGAAAAGAACTAGACCAAGGACTGATCCCTGTGTCACGGCACCGGTAATGCCACGTTTCTTGGTGTGAGCTTCCTTTTCTATTAACCCATTGTTAGTCACTTTTATGGCTCATACCAAGGATGCTCATTTTATTATTAGACACGTACGCAGAACTATATGAAAACCCTTGCTGAAATCAAAATACAGCACATCTCTCATTCTTCCCTGACTCAATGCTGGTCACCCGGTCAACAAAATTGATCAGATTCATCTAAGAAGACTTGCTTCTGGTAGAAAAATGTTGCCTCATATCCTGTAATTGATTGTATACCAGCACTGTCCTCTGTGTAGCAGTGGTCCCATTAATTTAGCCATTGCCAAGGTGAGACTAACTGACCTCCCAACTTCTTCCTTACTTCTGCTTCTGTGAAAAAGAACAATAGTTCCCCCACCCCCCTTACCCAGTAATCTAGGACCACTCATGACTCTAACAAAGCATTAAAAAGATCAGGCATTGGAGCCACTAAAATTTCACCAAGTTCCTTCAGGATCATCAAATGTATACTATCTGTCCCCATGGCTTTCTCTACTACATTTAGGTGCAGAAGATATTTCCCTGAACTCCCAAGAGCTTACAGTACAGTTTGAGTTTGTGCCTGAAGCAATGGAGAATTAAATGACTATTTTTTTTTCAAGATCAGTGGGGCTTGAACATTGGCTTAGAAACATAAAAACATTGAAATATGACGACAGAAAAAGACCACATGGGCCCATCTAGTCTGTCCTTCCATATCAACAACTACAACAGTCCCCTTTTTACTTTTAGAGATCCTCTTTGTCCCATGCTTTTTTGAATTCAGTTACTGTCCTCATCTCTGCCACCTCCACTGGGAGACTATTCCACGGATCCACTACTCTTTCCATAAAGAAATATTTCCGTATATCACTCCTGAATCTATCTCCCTTCACCCTCATTCCATGTCCCCTCGTAGCAGAACTTGCTTTCAATCGAAAGAGGCTCTCCCCCTGTGCATTTATGCCACGGAGGTATTTAAACATCTCGATCATATCACCTCTATCCCGCCTTTCCTCTAAGGTGTACATATTAATATCCTTAAGTCTGTCCTCATATACTTTATAATGAAGATCACTAATCATTTTAGTAGCCACCATCGACTCCATCCTGTTCACATCCTTTTGAAGGTGCGTTCTCCAGAATTGCACACTATACTCCAAATGAGGTCGCACCAAATACTTATACAGAGGCATTATCACCTCCTTTTTTCTGCTAGCCATTCCTCTCCATATGCAACCAAGCATCCTTCTAGCTTTTGCCGTCGCCTTTTCTACCTGTTTAGCTACTTTTTTATTTTTTTATATATTTTTATATTTATTGAGTTTTGAAAATACATTCAACTCCAAAATTGAATGAAGGAAAAGTGGTAACAAAGAAAGAAATCAGAACCATATACAATATAACAATACCATCAATACATTACCATAATCAGCCCACTACAGTAAGTTTAGCTACTTTTAAGATCATCAGACACAACCACGCCTAGGTCCCGCTGTTCTTTAGTGGACAAAAGTACTTCACCCCCTATACTATATTGCTCGCTTTGATTGCTGCTGCCCAAATGCATGACCTTACATTTTTTAACATTAAATCCCAGCTGCCAAATTCTAGACCATTCTTCAAGCTTAGCTAGATCCCTCCTCATGTTATCTGCACCTTCCTGGGTGTCTACTCTATTGCAGATTTTGGTGTCATCCGCAATGTGGCAAACCTTACCCGACAGCCCTTCCGCTATATCACTAACAAAGATGTTAAAAAGAATCGGACCAAGGACAGATCCCTGGGGCACACCACTGGTAACATCCTTCTCAGAGTGAGCTCCATTCACTTGTACTCTTTGTTGCCTCCCGCCCAACCAATTTCTAACCCAAGCAGTAACTTTAGGGTCCATCCCTAGGGTGCTCAGTTTCTTTATAAGTTGCCTGTGAGGAACAGTGTCAAAGGCTTTACTGAAATCTAAATACACCACATCTAGGGCTCTCCCTCGGTCCAACTCCCTGGTGACCCACTCAAAGAAATCAATCAGATTTGTCTGACAAGACCTGCCTCTGGTGAATCCATGCTGCCTCAGATCCTGTAATCCGCTGGACTCCAGAAACCTCACTGTTTTCTCTTTCAGCAGCGTTTCCAATAATTTACTCACCACCAAAGTTAAACTAACCGGCCTGTAGTTTTCAACCACATCCTTACTTTCGCTTTTGTGTAAAGGCACCACATGAGCCTCTTTCCAGTCCTTTGGCACCACTCCCGACTCCAACGAGGCATTGAAAAGGTCAGTCAGTGGAGCTGATAGAACGTCCCCAAGTTCCCTCGGTATTCTAGTCCCATCGCTTTGTCTACTTTAATTTGAGCTAGTTTCTCACGAACACAGTCTTCTGAAACATGTTCAGGATGTCCCTCGCTTCTGTTCCTGTTTGTGGGTGTCTTCTGATGTCCTGCTCCTGGTTCTTCATCTGTGAACACAGAACAGAAATATTTGTTAAGCAATTCCGCTTTATCCTTATCAGCTTCTACATATTCCTCCCCTTCACCCTTGAGTCTGACAATACCACTTTTGCCCTTCCTCTTCTCACTAATATATCTGAAAAATGTCTTATCCCCCCCATTTTATTGCATTGGCTATTTCCTCCTCCTTTTGAATCTTTGTCTTCCTGACTACTTTGCTAGCTTCTCTAAGTTTTTCCAAATACAGATGCCTGTCTTTCTCTCTCTGTGATCTTGTATTTCAAGAAGGCCTCCCTCTTTTTCTTCACTTTTTCAGCTACTTCTTTCGAAACCATAGCGGTCTCCTTTTCCTTTTACCTTTATTTACCATTTTAACAAAAAGATTGGTTGCCCTTAAAATATCCCCTTTCAGTTTTGCCCACTGTTTTTCTACATCCCCCAGCTGTTCCCATCCCACTAACGACTCCCTGAGGTATTGGCCCATCTTGGCAAAGTTTGTCTTCCTAAAGTCTAAGATCCTCACCTTTCAATGGATTCTAACAGCCCTAGTCCTAATACTGAACCACACCATCTGGTGATCAATGGATGCAAAATGATCTCCCACTACAACATCAAAAAACATTTTCACCATTGGTAAGCACCAAGTCCACTATGGCCCCTTCACGTGTGGGGTCTGTTACCAATTGCCTGAATAGTTCTCCCTGTAGAGAATCCAGGATCTCCTTACTTCTAGATCAGGGGTCACCAACCTCCAGAGGGCCGCGGGCCGCACAGCCGACTACCGGGAGCCTCGCGGGCTGCACCCCCCCTTCTCCCCGCCCCCGCGAAAAAAAAACAATGCTCACGGGAATAATTACACCATGAATTATAATGATTATCAAATCAGCTCTAACTTGTATTTTAAAAGCGATGAAGGCAAAACTGCTGCAACCAGGTCCTCAAATCTTGATTTACTCCTTTGTAATAAATATTGCAGCTCCCTGCTCTTAGGTGCCTCCCAACTTCAGTTTAGGTGAACTGATCCACGAGACCTGCAGGGAGGGGGAAGGTAAGGTCCACTGGACTGATGACGAGACCTGCAGGGAACAGGAAGGTAAGCTCCTCCTCGCTCCCCATCGTGTAAATAAATCCTTGGCGGGCCGCACCGGGGTAGAGCCTCGCGGGCCGCACGAAGGGACCTCGCGGGCCGCAGGTTGGTGACCCTTGTTCTAGATGATACTGCAGCAGGAATGTGCCAATCAACATCTGGCATATTGAAATCTCCTATCAGTAGCACTTCCCCTTCCCTAGCAATGCTGTGTATGTCTGTCCACCTCTTCCTCTTGTGAGGGAGGTCTGTATATCACACCAATGCAAATAGATTTCTCTTTCCCTCTTTCTAGTTTAACCCACAATCCCTCCTCTCTCCCTTATATGCTCTGTAAGTCCAAAGTTTTAATAGTAGTTTTTAGATATAGTGCCACTCCTCCTCACCTTCTTCCTACCCTGTCCTTTCTGAATAAAGTATAGCCAGGTATAGTTACATCCCAGTCATGGTTTTCTGTGAACCATGTTTCTGTAACTGCCACTAAATCCAAGTCAGCCACTCCCACCAAAGCTTCACCATCAGGGATCTGATTTTCAGCCCCACTGCTCTAACCGTTAGGCTGCTCCTCCACTACTATATTTTTTAAAACATATGTTTCTCTACCATGCATTCAAAATAAAAACTAAACTAAAAAAGGCTAAAACAAAATAGAGATTTAAAAATGATTTAATAGCAGACCTCTGGAATGCTTCTTTCTGAAAGAAATAATTCCCTTCTAAGCATAATTCTCTGGGGATGAAGTTCCAATAGAGGACACCTGCTACTGACCAGGCTCTAAACCATGTTGGCTAGAGTATAAAGGACATGGGGTATAGGGCTGAATCAAATGAACGAGTTCTTCTCTGTATATCTTCTAAGACACAGACTTGTAAATTATGCACAGACCCTAACAGGAATCCAGCATAATTCTGCCTTTTAGTTGAAATATGGTCCATTTTTAGATGAAAAGTCACCTGCACTGCTGTGTTTTGGGTCATCTGTAGCAGTTTATTTATTTATCGTTACTTTTATACTGCTCCTTCCTGAGATCAGGGGCGATGTACAATGAACAACATTAATATATAGAACAAATTTTAACATTCTAAAATTCTAACAGAACTAGGTACAAGGCAAGGTATATGCTTTCAGGAGCATTCTAACGATCAGAACTATGTACAACGGGTAGCATCTGAGACTATTTAGAATTGGAGCAGAGGTGAGTATCACGGTATGGGTTGAGTTTGGGGTGATACAAGAGACGAACCATTACCTCCATTATTTTCCACAAAATGTTGAATAAACATGAAGGTTTTTAATCCTTTCCTAAACGTTTTTATATCTTTGATGGCGTGTAGAAAGTCCGGGAGGTCATTCCATAACATGGATACAGCAAGAGAGAAGGCTCGGTTACTTGTAATTTGTTTTGTTTTGCGGTAGGTGAGAGGGATTGCAAGGGTGCTCTGTGAGTATTTCCTTCTCAATCTAGTATTAGTGGATTGGGTAATTAATGTTGAGAGGTAGGATGGAGCAATATTATTAGCAATCTTAAATGTTGTCATTATTATTTTATATTTAATTCTGCTAGTGTTATATGGTCAGAGAGATGGGCTTTGCATATGATTCTTGCTATTACATTTTGTGCAATTTGAAGTTGCTTGAGGTACTTTTTGGGAATACCATAGAGGAGGCTATTACAAATATCAAAATGGGGGGTGATGAGAGCATGAACCACTGACCTCAAATCGTGCGTGTCAAGAAGGCGTCTGAGGTGTTTTGTTCTTAATTTGAAGTAAATAGATTGTTAGTAGTTTTATGTGTGCAGATAAGGTGAGAGCTTGATCTAGCATAACGCCAAGATACCTTACTACTTTTTTAACAGGGAGGATTGTATCAAGTATTTTGAATGTTTGTGGGGGAGTGAAATTTGGGTTCCTTGAGATGTAGAGTACTTCAGGTTTTTTTTAAATTAATGGACAGATTATTTGAATTTAGCCAAGCTTGGGCTTCCATGATGCAAGATTCAATTATGTGTTGGGCTGTGTTTAGACTATCCATGGGGAGATATAATATGTCATCCGCATAGATGTGATAATTCACTTTTGAATTTCGTGAATGTTACATATTGGTTGTAAATATATGTTAAATAATAGGACCGATAAGGCTGAGCCCTGAGGTATTCCTTGCTCCTGTCTAAATGTATTAGAGGTTTCTTGACCTAATTGGACTTGTATACGGTCTGTAATATATGATAGAAACCATTGATAAGCTATTCCTTCTACTCTAATTTGTGAAAGTCTTGCAAGTAGGTTGCTATGGTTGATATTATGAAAGTCAGCAGTTATGTCAAGAAAAATGAGTATGAATGACTGTTTTATGTTGTCTATCCCACATAGAAGGGTGTCTAAGAGCACTAGTAGGAGGGATTCAACACCATGGAATGGGCGGAATCCGAATTGTTGCTCATCTAGGGAAGCACTGATGTCAATAAAGTCCTGTAGTTGATTTTGGACAGTTTTCTCAATTATTTTGTCTACAAATGGTATGCTGGTGATAGGTCTATATGATGTGGGGTCTAGACTGTCAAGGGACTTGTTCTTCAGAATTGGCCGAATCATGGACCGTTTAAGTTCATTTGGCATTAACCCTTGTTGAATGGATTGGTTGACTATTTAGAGTAGGTGTGGAACTAGCTCCAATTTTGTTGCCTTAATCCAGGAGACTGGACAAGGATCATGTCGGGGTGGTAATTTTGGTGATAGTGTTCAGGAGGAGTTGTTGATATATAGGGTGAAAAGTGTGCAATGTAACGATATTCGTGGGGTGATGTAAATGTCTAGTGCAGGGGTTCTCAGGGCTCTCAGGCCAGGGATGCTTTCCTCCTTCACTGGGGTCAAGACTTCCTTTATGCCTTTCCACCCATTCCCCTAATCCCCAAAACCCTGTTCAAGCTTCAGAGAGATAGAGGCTGTATGATTCTCATAGCTCCACATTGGCCACGGCAAGTGTGGTACCCTCTGCTTCTACATCTCTCTCAAGCTCCCTCTCTGGAGTTAGGGTCTGCTCCAGATCTCCTGTCTAAGGAGGATGGAATGTTATGGCATCCCAATCCCCAGTCTCTGCATCTCAGGGCTTGGTTGCTGAAGGCCTAGATCTCCATGATCTTAACCTCCCTCAGCAAGTAAAGGATATCCTTTATGCTTCCAGGAAGCCTTCCACAAGACACTCTTATGCTTTCAAGTGGAAAAGGTTTACCATGTGGTGTTCACAGAAGGGTCAACCCCCTTGCGATACCTCTGGAATCATTACTGGAGTATCTCCTTCATTTATCCAATGCAGGACTTAAGACTAACTCAGTAAGAGTCCATTTGAGTGCTATTGCAGCTTCCTTCAAGCCTCTAAATGGACAACCTATTTCCTCCCATCCTCTTATAGCAAGATTTATGAGAGGCCTTCTTCTAATTAAGCCTTCCATTAGGCCACCACCGGTGGCATGGGACTTAAACCTGGTTCTTGGTCAGCTCATGAAGCCACCTTTCGAACCCTTAGCTACTACCTCATTGAAATTCCTTTCTTGGAAGGTTATCTTTCTCATTGCAATCACATCAGCACGTCGCATCAGTGAGTTGCAGGCACTAGTGGCTGATCCACCTTATACAAGGTTCCATCATGACAAGGTAGTCCTTAGGACTCATCCATACTTTATGCCAAAGGTGGTCTCGCCTTTTCATCTAAACCAAGTGGTCTATCCACCTGTGTTTTTTCCAAGGCCTCATGCATCAAATGCAGAAAGGAATCTTCATACTTTGGACTGTAAAAGAGCTTTAGACTTTTACTTACAAAGAACACAGCAACATAGAAAGTCCTCTCAGCTCTTTGTTGCTTTTGATCCCTCTCATTTGGGACTTCCAGTCTCCAAGAGAACACTGTCTAACTGGATTGCTCAGTGTATTTCCTTTGCCTATCAGAGTAAGAATCTTCCTCTGGAGGGCCATGTCACGGCTCACAATGTGAGAGCCATGGCAGCTTCAATGGCTCATCTGCACTCTGTGTCTTACAGTCGACGACATCTGTCGAGCAGCCACTTGGGCCTCGGTTCATACCTTCACAGCCCATTACTGCTTGGACAAGGACTCCCGCTGGGATGCCTTGTTTGGTCAGACTGTTCTTCAACACCTGTTCCATACCTAATCAACTCCTACCCACCATCCCTGGTTGGATGCCAGAGATCCATGGGGGGAAGTGGAGCCCTTTCACAGGGGCACACAACTTCTGGGGTCTCTCCCTGGCATCTAAAGCTAGGGAGTCCCCATATGTGAAGACTACATTCCTGCTTGTTCCTGGAAATAGCATAGTTACTCGCCTGTAACAGGTGATCTCCGGGAACAGCAGGAAATTAGTCTTCACAACCCACCCACCTCCCCTAGGAGTTGTATCTCTCTATCTCTTTCTCTTTCCCTCTCTCTCTCTTTGTCTCAGCTTTAAACTCAACTGGAGAGAGGCAGTTGGGAAAGGCGGGAAGGCAGCACGCAGGTGCTGTGGGATGCTCCCAAAAGCTTTCTAATTGGACGCTGAGGAGTGTTCCCGCGCCGGTTCCTTCGGTACCAACTATACCCATATGTGAAGACTAAATTCCTGCTGTTCCCGGAGATCACCTGTTACAGGTGAGTAACTATGCTATCTCTGTTAACACTGCTCAAATTAACTTCTTGTTACATACAACTCGTATATACCTCGTAGTTACATGTTACAGATGCAATGTTCTTTGTAGTATACAGTTGAGTTCCATGTAAACCGCTATTGTACTATGAACAGCGGTATAAAAGAAACGTTAAATAAAGGCAAAAGTAGCTCAGGTGCTTTTGCAACCTCTCTATCCGGATTCTGTAGCTTCTCTCTTGCACTACTGTCAGCTTCTCCCCTCCACCTTCCCCCCCCCTTCCCCATTCTAGTTTAAAAATGTTTTCAAGTGATCTTCATGTCCACCAGCTACTCGGCTACCTACATTTATTTTATTTTATTTATTTATTTACATTCTCTTATATACTGCGCTATTCTGCATCAGTGCGGTTTACATTGAACAAACTGAAATTACACTGAACAGGGCATTATAACTTGGAGATAACTATTTTACAGGGAACATGGGCTATGGAGGGTTAAGTGGCTTGCCCAAGACCACAAGGAGCACCTGTGGGACTAGAAACCCTAGTCCTTCCGGCCCAAGGTTGCTGTCCTCTAGTGGGATTTGAACCCCCGACCTTCCGGCCTGAAGTACCTTGCCCCAACCACTAGGCCATTCCTCCACATGTCTAATGATAGAATCTCAAACTATAATGGCCCATCCTTTGTGTAAGATGCTGCTGCATCACCTAGGGGAAGGTCCTAGCTAGAGGATCAAGGCACAGCTCTCCTCCTACGTGACCTTGCTCAAGGGCTTCCAGAACAGAGTTGGGATCTTATAATGTTGCCCTATGTGTCTCTTCTATAAAATTCTGTCTGCCTTGGCTCTTGCAGTTCTCCCATCCTAGTCTCCGTGAACCAGGATTCTCTGCTCCAGATGCACAAATACTCACCTCAGTAATCCCCCAACTCCTTGCTGGCTGTGTTATATGCTGTTTAAAGTTACTCATGGGATAGAGGCTGTTTTAATCTAATGTAAAACCCTTTTGGCTGATTTGGTATGTGTTCTATGGATTAGTCAATGGCTTGTAGAGGGGGATCATTTTAGAAGCAACTACATGTGCATAGAAAAGCTTTTACACGTGCAGTTCGGTTATACGTAATACGGTGCTTTTAAAAAAAAAACCCAAAAACCAGTACAGGAATCACTAACCAGTCCGAGTTCTAAAGTTTCAAAAGACTGCACTATTCTCTTTCTAAAAGATAAGGAAAATACTTTTGTGTTTAAAAACATTTTATCAAAACATCGGTCCTAAAAAACCTTTAATGTTCAGACATTGTTATTCTTTAAATTTCATTCCGTCTTATATCATCCAATTAATCAATATTTCATATATGTACGTAAAACATTTGATTCTGTTTAGCCAGCTTAATTCTTTATCACTAGCTCCAATCGATAGAATTCACAATTTTCCTTTCAGAAATCAAGTTCATAGAATCAAATTCATATGATAACCCAATTCCTACACTCACACCCTCTTTATATAATGTCTGTGCAGCGTCAGTACCACGTCCTTCCTTGTATTGGATGTCACAGTCCCCCCCTCCCCCCCCCCAAAGAAAGCACCAATTGTGGAAAAGGTTTTTTAGTCACCTGGATTTCGGTTTTTTAATATAACTAATACAGGAATCACCAACTGGTCTTTTGAGTTCTAAATTTTATTTTGTTTTGTTTTTTACATTTTCCTTTTGTTTTAAATATGTACAAAAGATGTTTAAACATATATAATCTTAGAAAGAAGGGGATTCACCAGTCTCCTCATATTCCAGAAGGCAGAAGAACAGCTATATAATGTTGAAGTGTAAAGATTAGCAATTCTGATTTTGACACTTATTGCTTGAAGATTTTTTTCCCCTTTGGCAATAAGTGAGGACTATATTTGAGAAGATCCGTTCTCGATGAGACATCGAATGGACCATGCACATATAAATAAAGACAAATGTTGATTTATTTTCATGTGAAAATTTTTGGATTGAACTCAGAAAAATTACTTTTGTGTGTTCAAAAGACTTAAGTCATATTTAGAAGACTCGCTGTATGAATTTATTTAAAACAGACTAGTGATGAAGATGTTGCTTGGTGGACAGTAGCCAATGAGTCTGACAGTTTTGACTTTGAGCTCATCTCTTTCTTTATAAAAATTAATTTGGATTCCTATTTTTGATTTAATTAAAGTTTTGTATTGGATAAAAACATTTATTAAAAAGTATGACGGGTTATTCAGCGGCAGCAACAAAACTTAAACCCGGACATTCAATGCCAGTGTCATATACAGCCATTGGCGTTAAATAGCCAATTTTCCTGGTTCATATTTTAGCTAAGTGGGCAGTGGTGATATTCAGCCATTGTCTGGATAGTTAAACCAGCTAAACTTAATCCAATCGTTTTTGTGCCTAACTTGAACTGGTTTAAATTATCCGGCCAGCGACTGTATATTACCATAGACTGGTGACCTTGAGTTCTGTTCCCAGAATGCCCCAGTGCTATGCGGTTAGCGTCGGGCTCTGCAGCTGCGTAAGGAGAATATATTCCAGGCACAGAACAGCTATGTATGTGCCAGTGACTAGGCTGCTCACTGGGATTAATGTGCTTAGCAGATCTTAATATTCCCCCCCAAAATTTACCTTATAGCTAATGTTGGAGCATTAAGGTTTATATTAAGTATTTGTGAGTCTATGGTAGCATAGTAACATAATATAGTATATAACTGCAGATAAAGACCAGTATGGTCCATCTAGTCTACCCAGCAAAGTGGCAAGAGTAGGTGCAGCTCACCCCTCCCCATGCCTTTGTTTAGGGCTGTGCCCACTGCTCTGTGTAGGTCACTCCTATTTGTTGAGATATAAGAGATAGTAAAGTTTAGTTTAATTTTATCCTGTTGCTATAAAGGGATCCACTGTGTCTGTCCCATGCCATTTTGAATTCTGTCACTGTATTTGCCCCCACCACTTCCATTGGGAGGGCATTCCAAGCATCCATCACCCTTTAAGTGAAAAAGTATTTCCTGACATACTTTCAGTTTACCCCCTTGCAGCTTCATATTATGCCCTCTAGTTTTACAGGTTCCCCGTCTTTGGAAGAGGTTTGTTTGTTCATTAATACTCTAAGTATTTAAAGGTCTGAATCATATCTCCCCTGTCCCTCCTCTCCTCCAGTGTACATATTTAGGTCTTCAAGTCTCTTCTCATAAGTCTTCTGATGCAGGCTTCGAATCATTTTGGTCGTCTTCCTCTGAACTGCTTCCAGCCTTTTTATATCCTTTGCATGATACGGTCTCCAAAACTGAACACAGTATTCCAAGTGAGGCCTCACTAGTGACTTATACAGTGGCATTAGTATCACTTCCTTTCTGCTGGTAATTCCTGTCTGTATGCAACCCAGCATCCTTCTGCCTTTTGCTACTGCCTTGTCACACTGTTTCGCCACCTTGAGATCCTCAGAAATAATCATTCCAAGGTCTTTCTCCTTGTCCGTGCACACCAACCTCTTTCCCCCTATCACATACGGATTTCTGCGTTCCAAGTGCATGACACGCACTAATTCACATGACACTGCACTAATTCACATTAAATCTTAACTGCCAAGCAGCATTCTTCCAGCTTTTGTAGATCTTTCCTCATTTAGGGGATTATTTTAGAAACACTGTTGGTAAATTAGATGTGTAAAATCAGCTGTATACTTATGCAAATCACATCCACGTGTAAAAGGCCATTTTAGAAAAGTCTGATTTTATGTCCAAAGTGCATAGGGATGTTGTAAGGGGCATGGCCTGGTTGGCAAAGAAATCTATCCATATATGCCTCATTTTGTATAGAGCAGTGGTTCTCAAACCTGTCCTAGGGGACCACCAGCCTGCCAGGTTTTCAGAATATGCTTTTGAGAGATTTGTATGCCTACTACCGCCAGTGTATGCAAATATATCTCTCGTGCATATTCATTGTGGATATCCTGAAAACCTGACTGGCCTGGTGGTCCTCTAGGAGAGGTCTGAGAACTACTGGTATAGAGGATGCATGTGCAAGAAGCTGGAACCTGTCCACATCCAGATTTATATCTTCTCCCCGACACACATAGGCATTTAAAAAGTGCTGGTTTCAGGAGGGATTAAGGGGGACATCTTTTTTAATGCTCTAGTATTTGTTTCCCTCTGCAAATGTAAATGAGGTAAAACTAGAGTCCTCTGTAGGTGCCTAAGAGCAGCTGCACATGAAGGGTTTTGCAGGGTGTTTGAGATACCTGTGTAAATGTCGACCTTTGCATGTGCAGTTCATGAAATGCCAACCATTACTCCTGTAACTTGCCAGGTTTCAACCATCACTTTCTTTCCATGTGTATGTCTGAAATGGCGCCTCCTGCTTTACGTCATCCTGTACTTCCTTCTGTTCATGGTCTGAGAGTCTCAAGCACGTTCATTTTGAGGGATGGAGATATGTCAATTTTTACATTGGCCTCACACGTTCACATCCTATTTTTTAAAGTTGACATTGCTTTGCAGACATTTTCACTTCCACATCCCTTCCACCATATAAACAGCCTTTCTAAAATGTGCCTTTTAATATTGAATAATTGATTTACATTCATTCTATTAGCTTTATTTTTGAGGAATTAGCGTTCATGGTGATAGGATAGTGATTTGTTCTCTTGGGCTGCCGCAGCTAGTATGATAGAAACATAGAAACATGACTGCAGAAAAAGACCACCTGGCCTGTCTTGTCTACTCTTTCATATCAAATACTTCTTTTCCTTTAGAGATCTTTTGAATACAGATACAGGCTCATTCCAAGCCACAAATATCGGGGATGGACATCCCAATGGGACATCCATCCCTGCTATTTGTGCCACCTACCGCTGGCGTCGAGCTTCCACACCTGTTCTGTAGCAAAGCTAGACGGGGGCAGGAAAGAACAGGATTGGGGGCGGCATTAGGGCTAGGGTTGCCAATTGGCTCCAGATGCACCTGACAGGCTTGATCCAGTCTTGGGTTCACCCCATTGTATGCAGTGACTTGTAGTTTTCCTTTTCTTATTGGGTGCAATGGAGAAATCAGAATACATATCTCTGCATGCAATGAGGTAAACCCAGGACTGGATTGAACTTGTCAGACACATCTGGAGCCTGTTGGCAACCCTAGTTAAGGCAGGCAGTGGGCGGTCACCGGCCCCAGACGTACATGGCCGATTCTAATATTGGTCCTGTATGTCCGGGGCGACAACTTGAAAGGAGAAGTTATTCCACCTCCGAAGTGGAATAACTTCCCTGGACGTCGGGGATCAGTGGGCCCGGGCCCAGGGCTGGGAAAGGGTGGCAGTGGGCAGAGAGCATTCTCCGCAGCCCGATCCTGACCCTGGGAGGCCAAAATGGGGGTCGGGCTGTGGGGAATAAACCTGCAGGGAATAAACTGTTCTGGCGACTGGGGTCACGGCTTTTAAATGGAGCCACGGTGCCATGGCAATCGGACACCATGGTGCCGCGGCTCCATTTAAAAGCCCTGCTTGAGTTAGTTGGGCAGTACCTGTACATGCAGGTGAGGCTTAATCGCATTCCCAGACTACACATACAGGCCTGATCGCGATTCTGATCCCTCGGGGCTAAAAGTGCCCTGCAGGATTAGAATTGCGATGTCCTCTGTAAGTCTGGTTCGGACCAGACGTACAGAGGGTTCTATGTCCGGGACAGAATCAGGCTGATAACTGTCCTCGTCTCAACTACCTCCACTGGGAGACTATTCCTTGCATCTACCACTTTTTCCGTAAAGAAATACTTTTGCATATTACTCCTGAGTCTATCCCCTTTCACCGTCATCCTATGTCCCCTCATAGCAGAGTTTGCTTTCAATCAAAAAAGGCTCTTTTCCTGTGCATTTGTCATGTAGGTATTTAAATGTCTGTCATATCTCCTCTATTCTGCCTTTTCTCTAATGAACCCATATTAAGATCTTTAAGTCTGTCCTCATATGCTTTATAAAGAAGTCCACTAATCATTTTAGTAGCCACCCTCTGCACTGTCTCCATCCTAGCTGTCCTTTTGAAGGTGTGGTATCCAGAATTGCACACAATACTCCAAATGAGGTGGCACCCAGGGCCGGATTTGCCTATACGCCACGTACGCCGTGGCGTAGGGCCCACAGCTGGCAAGGGCCCACCGGGAATGTTTTTTGCACAGGGCCCCGCGTTTCAGGGGGCCCCGCGCAAAAAACATTCTGATCCTTCATTAAAATTAAAAAAAAAAAAAAAAAAGCTGTCGCTGCCTCTGCCGGGGCTGCCGCGGCAGAATCGAGTGTGCCGCGGGGCCCCCCCCTGCCCAGCAGAGCCTGGCCTGCCCTCCCCGGTATCACCTCTCGAGTCTCAGCTGCCTCCCTCCAGTCACACGCGCCGGCTTTCAGAGCGCGAGGTGAGTTTCTCCCTCGCTGCTCTGTTAAGCCCGCGGGGGCTGATGGGAAGTCCCATCAGCCCCCGCGGGCTTAAACAGAGCAGCGAGGGAAAAACTCTTCCCTCGCGCTCTGAAAGCCGGCGCGTGTGACTGGAGGGAGGCAGCTGAGAGCGGTGATACCGGGGAGGGCAGGCTCTGCTGGGCAGGGGGGCCCCGCGGCACACTCGATTCTGCCGCGGCGGCCCCGGCAGAGGCAGCGACAGCTTTTTTTGTAAAAAAAAATTTGCTGGGCTGGGGTGGGCTGGGGGGGTTAGGACTGGTGATGGGCTGGGGGGGGTAGGAGTGGTAATGGCTGTGGGCTGTTGGGGGGGTTAGGACTGGTAATGGGCTAGGGGGGTAGGAGTGGTAATGGCTGTGGGCTGTTGGGGGGGTTAGGAGTGGTGATGGGCTGGGGGGGTTAGGAGTGGTAATGGCTGTGGGCTGCTGGGGGGGTTAGGACTGGTGATGGGCTGGGGGGGGTTAGGAGTGGTAATGGCTGTGGGCTGTTGGGGGGGGTTAGGACTGGTAATGGGCTATGGGGGGGTTAGGAGTGGTGATGGGCTATGGGGGGGGCTATGGGCTATGGGGGAGCTAAGTCTATATGGGCTGATGGGATTAGGACTGGAAGTGGGTTGATGGGGGCTTAGGACTGGTAATGGGCTATGGGGGGGGCTTAAACTAAAAATTGGGTGATGGGGATTAGGACTGGAAATGGGCTGGTGGGATTAGGACTGGGAGTGGGCTATGGGGGGCTAGGACTGGTAATGGGTTGGGGGGGTTGCTAGGACTGGAAATGGGCTGGGGGATTAAGACTGGAGGTGGGCTGATGGAGTTAGGACTGGTAATGGGCTGTGGGCTGTTGGGGGGTTAGGACTGGTAATGGGCTATGGGGGGCTAGGACAGGAAATGGGCTGATGGGAAGGGGTTAGGACTTGAGGTGGGCTGATGGGGTTAGGACTGGTAATGGACTGTGGGCTGATGGGGGGGGGTTAGGACTGGCAATGGGCTATGGGGGGGTTAAGACTGGTAATGGGCTGTTGGCTGATGGGGGCTGTCTGGTAATGGGCTATGGGGGGTTAGGACTGATATTGGACTAAGGGGGGGGGGCTAGGACAGGAAATGGGCTGATGGGGAGGGGTTAGGACTTCAGGTGGGCTGATGGGGTTAGGACTGGTAATGGACTGTGGGCTGATGGGGGGGGTTAGGACTGGCAATGGGCTATGGGGGGCTGACTGGAAATGGGTTGATGGGGGTTAGGACTGGAAGTGGGCTGATGGGGGGTTAGGACTGGAAGTGGGCTGATGGGGGGTTAGGACTGGTAATGGGTTATAGGGGGGGCTTAAACTGAAAATGGGGTGATGGGGGGTTAGGACTGGAAGTGGGTTGAGGGGGGGGCTAGGACTGGTATTGGGTTGATGGGAGGGGCTAGGACTGGAAATGGGCTAATGGGGGCTAGGACTGGAAATGGGCTGATGCAGGGACTAGAAGGGAATGGATGCTGGGTGAGGCTGGAACTAGAAGGGAGCTGGTGTTGGGGGAGGATTAGAATGGGATGGGGCTGGGAGAGTAAAATGGAGAAGGGAAAAATATTTTGTGTGGGAGGGATAAAAAATCTACAATTGGCCGGGTATTGGGAGAGTAAGTGGGGATTGAGGATGGAGGGGTAAATTTTGAGTAGATGAAATAGGAATGAGGAAAGAGCAAAAGGAGAAAGATTAGTATGTTAAAGCAGATGTAGAGAGAGAATGGAAAAAAAAAACCAAGAAGACAGAAGAAAGGACAAATGGACAGCAGATGGAGAGTTAGCAGAAGACACGAAGAAACCAGAAGAAAGTGGCTGGAACAATTGCAACTGAAAAAAAATGCACAAAAGGTAGAAAAATATCTCTTTATTTTGAATTTATTAACTGGAATATGTCAGCTCTGGGAAATGTGCATCATTAATTTTTGCGCTTTGTTTAGTACAAGAGGAAATTAATTTATAGTTTTATTTCTACAGTGTTGTTGTATATTCCAAGTTTGGCTTTTGGGGTTCCCAGTTTAATTATTGTCTTCCTGTTTCTAAATTGTGATTCCTTGTTTGGTGATGGTCTATGTTGTGCATGTGTAACTGAGCTGAGGTATTCTGTTTATATAATTCCTATTTGACATTGCCACTTGTTCTTTCCCCAGTAGGTCATGTATTGTTGTTCTCTGAAATGTATTGGTTTAATATTTGCAGTGTTGCCTTTTGATAGTTAGGGTATGGTGCTTTGTGAGTCCTGGTAGTGCTGTTAGGATATGGCGGGTTTGCTATGGGTTCTAAATGGGCAGTGTTTGTAGTAGTTCCTAATGTGCCTGGCGGTTGGTACTGGATTATAGTAATGTAGAAACCTTTTAGTCTTTCTTTATCCATATACTCATTAAGAGGCATGTTTACTAAAAGTTAGTGTATGGCAGAGCTACTCAATTCCAGTCCTGGTGGTCCACAATCCTGCAGGTTTTCAGGATATCCCTAATAAATATGCATGAGATATATATGCATTGGAGATATCCTGCCAACCTGACTGGTTTGTGGCCCTCCAGGGCTGGATTTGGAGACCCCTGCCTTACATCTCTGTCATTTACGATTGTGAGTGGGCAAGGTGCAGATGTCCAAGACATCAAAAAAGTTAGATAGCATTTGTCACATTCCTCCTTGCTTCTCACCACCACCAAAATATTATCTATTAGACAACTTTTTGGTGGTGGTGAGAATCGAGGAGGAATGTGACACATTCTATCTACCCTTTTGATGTCTAGGATATCTGTACCTTGTTCACTCACAATCTTAAATGACAGAGATGTAAAGCAGGGGTCTCCAAATCCAGCCCTGGAGGGCCACAAACCAGTCAGGTTGGCAGGATACCACAGGAGGAAGTTCCTTTGGGGGCGGGACAGAGCTGCAAGGGGTCCTTCACAGACACGGGAAGGCTCTGCATCGGTTTCGTTTGTATTTAAAACTGCAGTCACAGCACAGCCACGGTTCTCTAAGAGGCAGGGAGCCATGGCTGCCTGGAAACGGAGGTTGAGTTTGCCGCTGCCAGCCTTCAAAAAAAAAAAAACACGAGGAGAGGAGCTGCTGCAGCAGCAGGAAGTGCCTCGTGACCACCCTGGCAGAGTCCTCCTGTCTCCCTCTGTAAAGCCGTGCTAAGGGAGACAGGAGGGATCTGCTGTGGCGGCCATGGGGCACTTCCTGCTGGCACGGCGGCAGTGGCTTCAGCAGCCAGGTTCTTTTTTTTTTTTTTCCCGGGGGGGAAGGGGGGTTAGGACTTGTAATGGGCTGATGGGGGGGGGGGGTTAGGATTCGTAATGGGCTATGGGGAGTTCTAGGACTGGAAATGGGCTAATGAGGGGGGTTAGGACTGGTAATGGGCTATGGGGGGCTACAACTGGAAATGGGCTGATGGGGGGTTAGGACTGGTAATGGGCTATGGGGAGGCTAGGACTGGAAATGGGCTGAAGGGGGGCAAGGGCTTGTAATGGGCTGGGGGAGTTAGGACTTGACTTGAAATGGGCTGATGGGGGGGAGTTAGGACTTGAAATGGGCTGATTGGGGGGGCTAGGACTGGAGGTGGGCTGATGGGGGGTAGGACTGGAGGTGGGCTGATGGGGGGGGATAGGACTGGAAATGGGCTGGGACTTGAAATGGGCTATTGGGGGAGGGGAGGAGAGTGCTGCTGGCCCTGGAAGAAAACTAGGGGCTAGGGCTACAAATGGGCTGATGCTGGAAAATGGTAGAATGGGACTGGAAGGGAGCGGATAATGGGAAGGTCTGCCAGGGGAAGGAGGGGGCACAAAGGGAGCTGACAAGGGGGAAGGAGGGGGCTGGAAAGGAGCTGATACCTGGGATGTACTGAAGGGGGACTGGAAGGGAGCTGCCACTTGGGGATGGGAGTGGTAGGTGGTTGGGTAATGTGGAGAAGGCTGGAAGGGAGCTGACATGCAAATGGCACTGGAAGGGAGATGGACAGAGGGTAGGGTGACTGGAAGGGAGCTGACCTGGAGGGTGGCACTGAGAGTGGACTGAGCTAATATCTGGGATGGTATTTGGACTAGAGGGGCTGGACAGTGGGGAAGGAGGGGGACTGGAAGGGAATGGACACCAGTTGCAGTCGTGGGAATGCAAGGCAGTTGACATTGGAAGGTACTGGGAGGGAAGGACTGTAAAGGGGGCTGATACTGGGGAGGGTTACTGGAACTGGAAGTGGGCTGTTGAAGGAAGTGAAGAATACAAAAGAAGAGATAAGAAATGGCAGATGGACCATGGACCATAGACCACAGAAAGAGAGCTAAGAGAAGACAGGAAAGCAGAAGCCTCAGATTGGGACCAGCATGATCAGAGAATAAAATGGTCAGACAACAAAGGTAGAAAAAATAATTTTATTTAATTTTACTGATTGGGCTTTGTGCTATTTTTATATTTTACACAATACTGGAGAACTGCATCTCTTATTTATCTATTTATCTGATGTTGCACTGCATGTGGACTCTGGCTTCTTGGGGTTTCAATTTAAATTTAGTCTACATATTATTTTTACTTTAGATTGTGGTTACTTATTCTGTACTTGGTGAGGGTCGATGTTGCGAGTGAGTGACTGAGGTCAGGGATTCTGTTAACATGGAGTTTGTACATAAAGATCTATACTGTACTGTAGTAATTTGACTTGTTCAGCTTTTCAAATAGGTGTATGGATGTTCCAGGGCCCACTATAGTATTTACAGGGATGCTTTTTTTGGATGGGCTCCTTACATGAGTTTTGGAAGTTTGTGCTGACAAGTTTGTTCTTTGTTGTAGGGTTTTGTATTAGTTCACAATATGCCTGGTACTGGAGATTAGTGGTGGTGGTTGTTGTTGTTGTTTTTAGTGAGATGATCAGAATCAGATTTTTTTTATATATATTGAGTTCTGTGGGTGAATGTCCTGGTTCTGCTCTGCACCTACTGTGGGTGCAAAATATATGTTGAAAAAGAAAAAGCAAGAACCCTAACGCAGTTTATAACAACAAAATAAAAATGAGTTATAATTTAGTTTTATAATCTGTGCTGGTAGTTCTTGCTGTCTTTTAGTTTCTTGGTGTGCAAATGGGACCATACCTAGCCCTGTGCAAGCGGTGCAGCTGCACAGGGCGGAAAGGTTTGGGAGGCGTATTTGACTGTCTGCTGTTGCCCTGCCGCCGCTGGCAGGACAATAGCAGGCAGCCGAAATGCGCTCCCGAAGCCTCTTTAAGCAGGTCTGGTCCCTCCCTCCTCCAACTCGATGTCAAGGAGGGACAGATCTGCTTAAAGTGCCGGTGCCTTTCAGATCGGGCGCATGCCTCCCTTCTCCCCATACCTCCATCCAGTGCTGCCTGCTCTTTCCCTGCTGCCGGCACCACCGTGAAAAAAACAGAGGGCAGGAGCAGCAGGGAAAGAGCAGGCAGCGCTGGATGGAGGTATGGGGGGAGGAGAGGGGTGTGCGCCCGAGCTGCAAGTCTCACAGGGTGTGATTGCAGCTCGATATTGCCCTGTGTGCCGACATCTTGCATTTCCTTCATATAATCTAATCGGCTTTTTGGTTTGGTTCAGTCTCTGATTGGATTTCTAAAAAAGCCCCGCTCCCCTCTAAGGTGGAGGGGGGGGGAGCCTTTTTCATAATTCGCCTCAGGCAGCAGATTGCCTTGAGCCACCCCTGGTTAAGTGACTTGCCAAGTCTACAAGGAGTGCTAGTGGGAATTGAACCCTTGTTGCTTGGTTCAGGATACTGAGGAAGCTCTGAGAAGTTTTGGCATGTCCTCTTAAGAATGTGCTTAATTGACCCTTAGATACAAAGAGATTCCATGGGATTGGAGAAGGACTGATGTGATCCCTCTTCACAAAAGTGGTAACGGAGAAGTTCTCTAGGAACAAGCAGCAACATATGGATGATGTCTGTGCCAATAGAGCCCGCGCAAAGCATTTCCCCAGCTTTCACAGAAGCACGCATGATCCCCTTCCTGCCGAAGGGCGCCATCTTGCTCAGTCTCCTTCTTCCGCGGAGCCCATCAGATGCTTGTCCTATTTCCCTGGAAAAATCCTCTAAAAATTATCCTTAAAAGTTGTTTTTTCCCGGTTTGCATACCGGTTCCTCTTCCCGCCTAGAGCTGGTGCCATCCCCGGTGCTGTCCACGGCTCTTCCCTTCTTTTTTGACACCTGGTGGGTTCAAAAAGTGCAGCCATTGTGGTCAGACCATGTCTGTTATAGACACACATGACTGCTTCTTGCACTGCCTTGGCCCGGATCATGACAGTCCCCCCCCCCCCCCCTTGCGACCTGTGCTACGCCATGACTCCAAGAACCAACAGGAAACTGTCATTTGCAGGAGAAGCTGTTCCCACAGTCTGACTGTACACCAGCTTCCCCAACGCTGAGCCCCAAGCCCATGACGCCCGGGCATCTTAGGAGTCCTGCGGCTGTGGCTCCTCCATAAAGACGCTGGACTCTCTAAAGAAAAAAGAAAAAATCCTCAAAGCCAGTCGAAGTTACACCAGTGAAACCCAGTAAGGTCTCACAGATGGACTTGGGCAACTCTTAGCAGTGCCCCTTAAGGTCTCTAGGAGGGAGTCCTCAGCCAGCAGCGACCATGTGAGGCTCCTCGAGGATGCATTTACGAGAGTGCTGGCATCTGGCCCAAGACCTGCGGTGCCCACGCCAAAAGCTGCAGGGCCTCCTGGTATGGAGTCCAGGATGGTGGCCTTGGAGCAGAATATCTCTGCCATCCTGTCCTTACAGCAGGAGATGTCAGGTTTGTCTGCATCATCTGCCCTGACAACCGGGCCCCTGACTGAGGGGGAGTCCACGGGTGTCAAGCCAGGCCCCAAGCTCCACCAGCCTCAGATGAGCTCTCGGCACTGATCAAGGTCCCGGTCCCGATCTTCAGGTGTCTGGTCCTCCCCGGCCAGTTTCTGGGAGTCTGACCCAAGACCTAACATGGGACCCTGGTTCCTCAGGGCCAGCCTTGAGGCATGAGAGCCCCAAGCCTCAGAATCCTTGATGCCCTCCGGCTCTGACTGGGAGACCACCGTTGAGGCCTCCCCTGACACCTCTCGACACAGAGATGTCTCTTTGGAGCAGTCCACTCTGGAACCCTGGCACCGCGCCATTCCCCATATGAGGATGTGGCTTTCTACTACTTCGTATGGGATATGGCCCAGGCCCACTTGGTTCTGACCGAGTCAGAGGAGGATCCGCACACCGAAGAGCTGGAGATCCTCCAAATATGAGTCCCTGCCAAAGAAGCCTCTGACAGTGACTGTGCAGCCCATCCTCGAGTGGCTGCTCCTGCAGATGTGGGAGACCCCAGCCTCTGTGCCAGTGGTCAGCTGATGCCTCGATGATATCTACCACGTCAAGAAGGGCCCAGGCTTCCACAAGTCTCAACTCCCACATAAGTCCATCGTCATGGAGTCCTCGCTGCAAAAACTCAAAAGCCAAAAGAACTACTCTTCTGTCCCCCCGGGTAAGGAAGTCGGAGCCCTCAGTGCTCTCGTGTGCAAGTGCTTCTTCCTGGGATCCATGCTGGGCTGCTGGATATAGGCCTATGAGATGTACATAGGCATGTACCTCAAGGGCCTTATCCAAGAGCTGGCAGGCTTTTCTGCAGGTCTTGCTGGGGAACCCTCCCTAGTCCACAGGGGGCCGCCCGCCTAGTGTTTTTTGCCCACAGGTGGGCCGGGTTCACCATGGACCAGTGGGTCCTACAAGTAGTAAAGGAGGGCTATCTCCTCAGGTTCCAACAAACACCTCCAGGGTTCTTCCCAGGAGAGCCGGTGCGGCCTCTCCTTCACCAGACCTTGCTCTTGTCAGAGCTCGAGGGTTTGCTCAGGGACAAGGAAGTAGAACATTTATCCAGACAACTGTGGGGAAAAGGTTTCTTCTCCAAGGTATTTCCTTGTCCCCAAAAGAACTGGAGGCCTCAGGCCCATACTAGACCTGCAAAACTTGAACACGTTTCTGGTGAGGGAGAAGTTCAAGATGCTGTCCCTTGGAACTCTGCTGCCCTACCTCTACAAGGGAGACTGGCTGTGCTCCTTAGATCTAAAGGATGCATATACCAAACATTCTGGTCCATCCCTCCCATGGACAGTATCTAAGGTTTGTGGTGGGAGGAGAGCATTACCAGTACAAGGTACTTCCATTCGGCTTGGCCTCCTCGCTCAGAGTCTTTACAAAGTGTCTGGCTGTCTACATGCACCTACAAAGGGGCCTTCGTCTTCCCCTACCTAGATGACTGGCTCATCAGAAGCAGCACGGCCCTGGAAGCCAGTCAGGCCACAGGGCAAACAATCTGCCCCCTGAGGCACCTGGAGTTAATTATCAACTACCCCAAATCCCACTTCTCTCCAGCCCAAAACCTGGAGTTCATAGGTGCCCAGCTAGACACGTTACAGGTCAAGGCCTCCCCTCCATAGGAGAGAGCACTTTGCCTCATGCATCTGGCGAGAGAGGTACAAGCTCACCAGTTGGTACCGATGCGCCACCTCTTCCAGTTGCTGGGTCACATGCCTCAAGAGTTCACATCATGCCCCTAGCCTGCTTGCACATGCGAATGGCCCAGTGGTGCTTCCGGTCCAAGTGGACCCAAGCCACGAGCAGGTTACGTGACAGGGTCAGAGTCACCCACCAACTGGCAGACTCACTCAACTGGTGGCAGTCCCTATGCCAGCTCTAGGAGGGGATGCCATTCCAGGCATCTCCACCGCAGCTGGTCCTAATCACGGATGCCTCCCTTCTCAGTTGGAGAGCACATTGTGGAAACCTCTGCACTCAGGGCAGCTTAGCCACAAGAGGAGTCGTTCCTGCAGATCAACCTCCTGGAACTCGGGGCCATTTCCTAGCCCTGCAAATGTTCTGCCATCTCCTGTGCAACCGTCCTGTGCTGATCCAGACAAGCAACCAGGTCGCCATGTTCTGTGTGAGCAAGCAAGGGAGCACTTGTTTGTACACTCTCTGCCAGGAAGCGGTAGCTCTCCTCTCCTTTGTGGTATGCCACGGAATGCTCCTACAAACGGTATACCTTCCAGGCCAGAACAACTGCTTGAAAGACATGCTTAGCAGAGTCCTCCACCCACACAAATGGCATCTGCACCCCAAGGTGGCACAGCGACTCTTTCACCTCTGGGGCAGGCCTGAGATGGACCTTTTTGTCTGCCTGGACAACACACAGCTGCCACACATTTGCTCACCCCAGCCACACCCAGAGAGAGTAGCACTGGATGCCTTCCTGATCCCATGGTCCGAGGGCCTCCTCTATGCCTTTCCACCAACTCCTCTGGTGGCCAACACCCTCTTCAAAATCCAGAGCAAGCAGGCATCAGTGATCCTGCTCGCTCCCAGATGGGCCCAGCAACCCTGGTTCCCTCTGCTGCTCTCCCTATCAGTGGCATTCCTAGACCTGCTGGGCCAGGATCCAGATCTTCTGTCCAGGAGGAGGGCTCCCTCCTGCACCCCATCCTGAGGTCGCTAGCATTGATGGCGTGGCTGCTGAAAGGGTAGCCTTGGTTCCTTTCATTCTCCCAGGAGAAGTTGAGGAGATCCTGTTGGCCTCCCAAAACCCTCCACCAGACAGGCGTATGCCTTCAAATGGAGGAGATTCTCCATCTGGTGTGCAGAGAGAAGGGAGAACCTTTTCTCTTGCCATGTGCAACTAGTGCTGCAATACTTACGGCACCTCTCACACGCTGGCCTAAAGTCTAATTCGGTGAGGGTACACCTGAGTGCCATAGCCGCTCACCATCATCCTATAGAGGGAAAATACCTCTCAAACCAGCCCCTGGTCTCCAGGTTCCTCTGGGGCCTACTGCTATCGAAGCCCCTTCTCCACTCTCTGGCAGCAGAATGGGACCTTAATGTTGTGCTCTCCCAACTTGCCAAGCTGCCGTTCGAGCCCCTGGCCACCTGCCATCTGAGATATCTCTCCTAGAAGGTGGTTTTTCTGGTGGCCAACACGTCCGTGTGGAGAGTGAGCAAACTCCAGTCCTTGGTGGCAGTCCTGCCATAAACAAGGTTCTATAAGAACAAGGTAGTCCTCTGCATACATCCCAAATCCCTCCCCAAGGTGGTATCCTCCTTCCACCACAACAAGGAGGTGGTCCTGCCCACCTTTTTCCCACAGCCCCATGCTGGCAGGGACGAACTCATCTTTCATATGCTAGACTGCAAGCGGGCCCTGTCCTACCTGCAGAGGACCCAGGCCCATCGCAAAGCTTCTCAGCTCTTTGTATCATATGACCCAAGTACAATTGGTCTCCTGCTAAGAAGCGTACTCTGTCCATGTGGATGGCATACTGCATTGCTCTTACCTATGAGGAAGCGGGCCTCTCCCTTGAGCACCGGATCACTGCACATCGCTTGCTACATTGGCTACATTGGTGGCCAACCTCCGTTCAGTGCCGGTGCTGGAAATTTGCAGGGCCACTACATAGGCTTCAATTTATACATTCGCAGCTCACTAGTGCCTGGAGAGCAAGTCCCACAGGGACAGTGCCTTTGGCCAGGCAGTACTCCATAATATTCTTGGGGTGTAGGCAACTCCTGCCCTCTAACCATTCTATGTTCAGGCTACCGGAGTGATAGTGTCGCTGGTCGCTAGGGTCCTGCAGAGTCTCTCAGTGGGGACTCATCCTCTGCAACTCACCGCTACCCGATGGGTCACTGGTAGTACTGTCGTGGTTTGGTCCTCGACAGCTCGGAGCTAGGGAGTTCCATATGTGAGGACTAACTTCCTACTTGTTCCTAGAGAAAGTGTAGTTACTCACCTATAACAGGTGTTCTCCAGGGACAGTAAAAATCAGTCCTCACAACCCTCCCCCCTCCCCTTGGAGTTGCCTCTCTACATTGTTTAATTCCTTTTTGCTATGTCATCTGACTGAGCAAGATGGCACCCTTGGGTGGGAAGGAGACCACACATGTGTGGTAGCATTCCCAAAGACTTTCTGTGAAAGCTGGGGAAATGCTCCGCGCGGGCTTCGCCGGCATCACCCATAAGTGAGGACTGATTCCTGCTGTCCCTGGAGAACACCTGTTACAGGTGAGTAACTGCGCTATGTGGAAAACTATAGACTGGTAAACTTTACCTCCGGTGGTTAGAAAAGTAATAGAGAAACTGCTGAAGGAAAGGACAGTGGATGTTCTACAATCCAATGGATTGCAAGATTCAAGGCAACATGATTTCTTTGATCAGGTGACCATCAGGGGTGTGCGCTGGACATGACCTAGTTAGATTTCAGCAAAGCCTTTGATACTGTTTCTCACAGAATAAATTGAGCAACCTGAAGTTAGTGAACTGGATTGAAAATTGGTTGATGGACAGATTACAGAGGGTGGTGGTAAATGGAATTCACTCAGAAGAAAGAAATGTGAGTAGGGGGAGTGTCTCAAGGTTTGGTCCTTGAGCTGATTTTGTCACTATCGTTGTAAATATTATTTATTTATTTTTTATTTAGTATACATTTGTATACCGCTACTTCCAGCGATCAGCAGCGGTTTGATTACAGATTGGAAATTATCAAATCATGACAGGAAATTTTTGAGGTATAAACACATTGATTAGACAGGAAAGCACAGCACACAGAGAACTATTTTACAGGGAACATGGGCTATGGAGGGTTAAGTGGCTTGCCCAAGACCACAAGGAGCACCTGTGGGACTAGAAACCCCAGTCCTTCCGGCCCAAGGTTGCTGTCCTCTAGTGGGATTTGAACCCCCGACCTTCCGGCCCAAAGTACCTTGCCCCAACCACTAGGCCACTCCTCCACTCCTCCACTAAATAACATTGCCAAGATGTTGGCAGGAAATGTTTGTCATTTTGTGCACAGATTTGGAACAGGGGAGGAAGCTGAAAACGTGAGAAATGATCTACAAAGATTAGAAGAATGGTCTATTGCTTGGCAGATTTGATGTAATGCGAAGAAGTACAAAGTGATGCACTTGTGGTGCAGAAATCCAAAGAAGCAACTTGTGATAGGAGTTGAGAGATCTTGGGTATCAGAGGATCTCAAAGTGGCAAAACAATGTGAAGAGGTGGTAGCCAAAGCCAGAAGGATACTAGGGGCATTCTCCAAATGGGTTAGTTTTGTGCATACCATGACAGTCATGAACCCCGCTTCTAAGCCAGGCCTGTACTAGGCTGTATAGAGACTGGCATAACCAGATGAAAGGAGGAGGTAATAATGCCCCCATGCAGGTTGTTGGTGAGGCTTCAGATGGGGTACTGCATTTTGGGGGCTATATCTCACCAAGAATGTAAAAAGGCTTGTCGCATACAGAGGAAAGTGACCACAATGATATGGAGTTTTCATCAGAAACCATATGAGAAGAGACTAAGAACCTGAATATATAAACCCTACATGAAAGGAGGGACAGGGGAGATATGATACAGACCCTTAAATATCTGAAAGGTATTAGTGAACAAACAAACTTTCTTTCAGAGACGTGGAAGCTATAAAACTAGAGGAGATGAAATTAAGCTACGAGAAGTTAAACTGAAAAGCAACATTAGGAAGAACGTTTTCATGGATAGGGCGGGGGATGCCTGGCATGCCCTCCCAGTGCATGTGGTGGGGTCAAAAATGATGGCTGAATTCAAAAAGACATGGGATAAACACAGAGGATTCATATATAGCAAGAGGAGAATTCCTACTCCAAGCAAAACTCAAAGGACTTTTACACTTAAAAAAACAACAAAAACAAGCCGCAGAGCGTGTATAACCTGCACAGAGTGGCAGTTACAATTGATGGATGGGCTGTGCTGGTCTTGGTTTTTATTTTCTATTTACTATATCGCTGCTCTTGAAAAATCATAGCTGTCCACAAAACAGAAAAATATTACAGCAGAAAAAGAGACCCATCAAAGGAGAGATGTAGAGACAGCATAGAAAAGAAAATACACAATGAAGAAATCAATAGCTCAGAACAAAGCTGAAAATACGTCGTATCCATCTCTTTCCCCTCCCCAGCCCCCCATCACTAGTCCTTATCTGCCGTTATTTACTATGTTACTAAATTAAAGATTGAACCTGGGGTGGGTGTGAATTGGGGATGGGGGGGGGGGAGGAGTGGAAAATAATTCTAACACAAAGGTTTGTAGCTAAGCTCATTCTTTACGGACTATATAACAATTTCCCATCCATCTCACTTGGTTTGCAGCTTGTCGTGCTGTGAGGGCTTGTGTGCATCAGTGATGCTGAGAGCTAAACTATCGGTAGTTAACTACTGGCAGGGTCTCCCAAGATGGACAGGTCTCAGCTGAGGTGCCAGACCAAGACAAACCACCCATCTGGGCAGCAGCAGAATGGGATAGTGTTGACGGCGGAGGATCACATTTCTGTGACAAAGGCAACAACACCAAACTTAAACTGCGCAGAAGAAAGGCCCGGCAATCTACTTCTGTATCTTGCCATGAAAACCCAATGGATAGTTACAACACAACAAAACAAATTGTGCTATGGTGCTGGAAGATGAGACTCCCAGGTTGGAAGGCACTCAACTAGCTACTGGGGAAGAGCTGAAGACTTTAAAGAATAAAGCCAGCATTTATGATGTGGTTGGATCAAAGCCCTCGGGAAGTCTGACTGCTGATGTAGCTGCGCATGAAATGAGAGTCAGAAGCTGTAAAGATGTCTTACACATTGGAACATGGAACGTACGAAGCATGAACCAAGGAAAGTTGGAGGTGGCCAAGAATGAAATGGAACGTGTACAACTTGATCTGTTGGGTGTCAACGAGCTGAAATGGACTGGCATCGGGCACTTTGCATCAGATGATCACATGGTCTACTATGCTGGAAATGAAAGACAAAGAAGAAATGGTGTTGCATTTATAATAAAGAAGAAACTTGCAAGAACTGTAATGAAATACAATGCAGTCAGCGAACGCTTAATCTCTATTCATCTACGAGGATTGCCTATCAACACAACTATAATTCAAGTATATGCCCCAACAACAGCTGCAGAAGAGAATGAAATTGAAGAGTTCTATGAACAAGCACAAGCTGAAATTGACAGAACATGCAAACAGGATATCCTGATAGTCATGGGTGACTGGAACGCAAAAGTTTGCAACAAAGAAGAAGGCAAAGTAGTTGGAAAATATGGACTTGGCAACAGAAATAAAGTTGGAGAAAGACTGATAGAATTCTGAAAGACCAATGATCTATTCATCTCAAAAACCTTCTTCCAGCAACACAAGCGGCGACTGTACACATGGACCTCACCCAATGGATTGTATAAAAATCATATTGACTACATCTGTGGAAGTCAACGATGGAAAAGCTCTAACATCAACAAAGACAAAACCTGGAGCTGACTGTGACATGAATGCAGAAAAATATGACCTTGAGAATATACCACTGGAATTTAAAGACTGTCTGCAAAATCGATTTGCTGCTTTAGATACAAATGACAGAGCTCCGGAAGAGTTATGGAATGACATCAAGAAGGTTGTGTTGGAAGAAAGCGAGAAGTCTCTACAAAAGGTGAAAAAGCAAAAACGGCCAAAATGGATGACGGAAGAAACTCTGAAAATTGCCCAGAAACGCAGAGAAGCTAAAGCCAGAGGAGAAAGACAGACAATCGCAGAACTCAACAGAGATTTCCAACGTGCAGCAAGACAGGACAAGGAAAAGTACTACAATGACACTTGCAAGGAAATAGAAGCAGAAACTATTAGAGGAAGAACAAGATTGGCTTTCCTAAAGCTACGAGAGTTAAAGAAAAAGTTCCAGCCTCGAATTGGAATGTTACAAGATGCTCAAGGTTCTATGTTGAATGATGCTGAGAAGATCAAGAAAAGGTGGAAGGAATATACAGAGTTTTATATGATAAAGATCAAGTGGACCAACAGCCGTTTCAACCTGTACCTTATGATCGGGAACCATTGGTGATAAAAGAAGAAGTTGAAGCAGCATTGAAAGCCTTATCAAAGAACAAAGCACCAGGCATTGATAGCATTCCCATAGAAGCATTGCAGCAATCTGATGCAGCTGTTACCGTACTTACAAGGCTCTGCCAAGAAATATGGAAGACAACATCATGGCCAACTGACTGGAAAAGATCTGTGTTTATACCAATACTAAAGAAAGGTGATCCAACTGACTGTGGAAATTATCGCACAATCGCTCTGATCCCACATGCCAGCAAGATTCTACTGAAGATTATTCAAAAGAGACTACAACCATACCTGGAACAAGAACTACCTGACGTGCAAGCAGGGTTCAGGAAAGGGCGAGGAATGAGAGACATCATTGCGGATGTGAGATGGATCCTTGAAAAGACTAAAGAATACCAAAAGGATATCTATTTGTGCTTTATCGACTATAGCAAGGCTTTTGACTGTGTAAACCATGAGAAACTCTGGGCCACATTAAGAAGCATGGGTATACCTGAACACCTGATTGTTCTCTTGCACAATCTGTACATTGATCAAGAAGCAACAGTTCGAACGGAACAAGGAGAAACAGAATGGTTTAAAATAAGCAAAGGTGTAAGACAAGGCTGCATACTTTCCCCTTACCTGTTTAATTTATATGCAGAACAAATCATCAGAGAAGCAGGATTGTATGAAGATAACAGAGGTGTGAAGATTGGTGGAAGACTCATCAACAACCTTCGCTATGCTGATGATACCACATTACTGGCTGAAAGTGAAGATGATCTGAAACATTTGCTTCTCACAAAGAACATAGTCTCAAAATGGGCCTTCACCTTAATGTAAAGAAGACAAAGATCATGACAACTGGCATAATCAACAGGTTCATCGTTGAAGGAGAAGAAATAGAAATCGTGAACAACTTTAACCTACTTGGATCAACTATCAATAAAGAAGCAACAAGCAGTCAAGAAATCAGACGACGCATTGCTCTTGGCAGAATGGCTATGAAAGACCTAGATAAGATTCTCAAGAGCAGAGATGTCTCTCTCCATACAAAGATTCGACTTGTTCAAGCCATGGTATTTTCAATAACATCATATGGATGTGAAAGCTTTACAGTGAAAAAGATAGACAGGAAGAAAATTGATGCCTTTGAATTATGGTGCTGGCGGCGAATACTGTGTATACCATGGACTGCCCAAAGAACAAACCAGTCAGTACTAGAGGAGATCAAACCTAAGCTTTCTTTAGAAGCTCAGATGACAAGACTTCGACTTTCATACTTTGGACACATCATGCGAAAAGAGAGATCATTAGAGAAAGACATCATGCTTGGCAAGATAGAAGGTCAACGCAAAAGAGGAAGGCCAGCAATGAGATGGATCGATAGAATAACAGCAGCTATGGGTACCAGTCTGTCAACAATGAGCCGCCTGACTGAAGACCGAACACAATTTAGGATAGCTATCCAGAGGGTCGCCATGAGTTGACTCCGACTCGACAGCACTTAACAACAACAACAACAATTTCCAGTAGATGCAGAATTTCAGTTTAACTCGAACCTCCATTTTTCTCCAAGTTTTAAGGCAATTCCTAGCAGGTAATACTCGCAAGTACAGATTCCTTCCCAGCAGTAGCAGGTCCTGTCCTCAGTACTCCTTCACTATTGAGTGTTTTGTCTCATCTGCTTCCATGCAAACACGAAGCATGCATCAGAAAAGGTGGAAGTGCTGCGGGTCCCAGAGAGGGGGCAACAGCAGTGGCAGTAGGGACAGAGGCGGGAGCAGGGGGACACCAGAAATGAGGTCTGCCTAGGGTTCGCTTCATATCTTTGCACCAGCCCTGCTTCACAGACTGTGGAGGAGACAGCAAAACTGTATTACCAAAATGATAGCTGCAGGTCTGAGACCAGTGAAATCGAACAGGTTGCAGGACTCAAGCTTGTGGACCTTTTCCTTCCAGAAGTAAAGGACTCCTGAAAGAAATGGAACCAGAAGAATATTCCAATAGAAGAAAAATAATTCAAGATCTTTGACCTCTGTCATGAAAGTGTTACGAGTAGCAAGCCTTTAGAACTTAGACCGAAGGATTAAAATGTGTGAAATGCTGCTGTTCTTTATCTTATTAGGAGATAGTTGAAGAAATTTTGAGTCAGGCTACAACAATGCTTCTCAAACCTTTTTCAGATAAAACTCCATTTTGATATTTAAAAAATTCATGTGACCCTTCCCCCCTCTCCCCCCCCCCCCCACCCCAATTCCCTTCTTCCTTCTTGCTTTGCCTCTTCTTTGCCAGTTTCAGCTTGCACGGTCTTGATTATAGCATCCTGTTGTCCTATGACTCTGTCCTGCCTTTTTTGCTGTCAACATGATCACATCACTGTTATCTGCAGAAAGCCTAGGGTGTGTCCAACCAAAGGTGTCTGGAGAACAGGATCTATTAGACTGGCAGGATTATTGGTAGATCTTGCTTTCCATCTGCTTATCACCTCCAAAGGTTCCACGTGAAAGTCAGTAAGAGCAATTTCCAAATTTCTCTTCATTACTGAGGAAGTATTACTGTTATTTGTAATGGTACTTTGTTGTCATGAAATATTAGCCTGAATTGACTGACTTTGTTTCTTATTATTCGTATTAATAATTTGACATCGTTACCTTTCTTCCTTCAAGTTCTCCATTTACACTAACACTGGGAACAGTTTGTCAGTGGAGATGATGATAGCAAAAACAATATATAAAGCTTGTTAAATAAATAAATCCAGTAAGCACCAAGAAGGCAGAATGGAGAGATTGGATGGGGCTCGCACTCTTCATTTGCCTTCGTGTTCGTTTGTGTGTATGTTCATTTCTTTATTTAGGCATGAACATTTAAATACTTGGTTCTTGTGTTTCAGATATGGCAAAAGGAACTCTGACATTGACAAATCTGACTGCTGCAATGTCAGGTATTTATGTCTGTACGGCAGCCAACCAAGTTTCAAGCACAAGATGCAACGTGACATTAGAAGTGACCTCTGGTGAGTATTCCGTAAATAGAGAGGTGACAGCTAAGTACTGTTTGAAGTGACATCACAGTTGCTACGCAGCATTGGAACAGTATTCTGAATTGTTTTTGTCTCATTTAAAGTACCAAACTATCTGAAGTGGTGTATAGTGATTCCATATTTTCTATTAAACAGGAATTTTTTTCCTAAAGTTTAGCTTCTTTGGTGATATGCATAAAGTCAGGGCCAGTGTTAAACATGCAGGGAATCTGGGCAGAAATAGTGAGGGCACCCCAAAGCCTGTCTACAGGTTATGCCTTCTTCAGCTTGAGACAGGCTTGGAGGCTCGGGGCAATTACCCTGTTGGTCAACTCCTAATGCCAGTCTTGCATGAAGTCCTTTTTGGTATAAGCTTTGGTGGTGTGGTGAACATTCAGCGGGTAATTTTTATAAACCGTTTACACATGGAAATGAAGTCTTATAAAATTAGCTGACACGTAAAAGCATGTGCGTTGCAAGCCAACATGTGCTTGTAGAACAGAAGTGCACAGGAGAGGAATGTGGGCGGAGTCTGCACAAAGTTGCACTTTATGCACATAGTTTATATGGTACTATTAATGCTAACATTTACAAATATCTGCAACTTCAATCTAAGCATGATTTCTGCAGGATTTATGCCTATGTGCCTTTATTAAACAGGCTTAAAATAGGCATGGTCTCCATCTCCAAAACTAGATGCTCTCTTATAAAATCACCCTTCCTAGTGTTATGATATGTATTTATTTCATGAGGTCTACAGATAGTTAGTCTTGCCAATAAGCACAGCCGGCCCAACCATTAGGCAAACTAGGTGCTCACCTAAGGCGGCAGCTTCTGAGGAGCAGCAAAGAGCAGCAGCAGTCAACAAAACAATAGATTATGGCAGCCCCACAAATGTGGAGCCATTACCTGCAGGGAGAGTGAGCACACACACATAAACAGTTTAATCGTTAAAGGTCGGGTGTCCAATAATGTATTTTATAGAACTTTGGTGGGAGGGGTGGTGTTGTGGTGATCTTCTCTGTGTGTGGGGGGGGGGGGGGGTAAGGTTGACGTTTCGTGTAGAACACTCAGTAGTCTTGCGCTGGCCCTGCCAGTAAAGTATACCTTTGTAGAAAACTGACTGTGACATAGAAGAGGTTTTCAGACTTTGTCACATAATATCTGGGCATTAATAAAATAATTAGTCCGACCCTGAATTTTGCAGATAATTAAGAAGGGAGATTTTGAAAGTGACTTCAAGTGTGATTCGACAAATCTACAAAAGAAATAAATAAAATATATAAGACATTTTACCCCTGCAAACTGGCTGGTACAAGTATGCACATAGCGCAACAAAACATATATTTGAACATAAGAAATGTCACACTGGGTCAGACCAAGGTCCATCAAGCCCAATATCCTGTTTCCAACAGTGGCCGATCCAGATCACAAGTACCTGGCAGGTGCCCAAAGTCCACAGCTTCCACAATGCTCGTCCTGGGGCAAGCAGTGGATTTCCCGAGTCCTCTTTAATAATGATTTATGGACCTTTCCTCCAGAAATTTGTCCAAATCTTTTCTTTAAACCCCGCTACACTAACAGCTTTTAGTACATCCTCCGGTAAAACAGGACAGTGTTCCCTGTAAAATAGCTATCTCCAGGTTATAATGCCCTGTTCAATGTAATTTCAGTTTGTTCAATGTGAACCGCCTTGATATCATGAAAGGCAGTATATAAGAAATGTTAAATAAATAAAGGATACTGGGCTTGATAGATCTTGGTCAGACTCAGTATGGCATTTCTTATGGTCTTATGTTATAAAGTGAGGCATTTGTGTGTCTAACTTTATATAATAGGCCTCCTACACACATATGGGAATGTATAGCCAGCTGCTTCTACTATCACTTATCTGTTCTATAGTGCTACAAGATATACCTAGAACTGTACAGAGACATGTAAGAGACAATCCCTACTCATAATAGCTTACAGTCTAGTCAAGACGGACAACACAACTAGGGCAATGAGATTTTTATTTTATTTTTTTATTTTACAGGGTTTTTTTATACAGCTTTATTATATTGTCAAAGCAGTTTACAATGTAACTTAAACTTGGTAATGTACATTAAATAGGGGCATTGATAACCCTCCATTGCCTCAAAAGAATCCAAGTTAAGTGACTTACCCGAGGCCACAAGGAGTGCTAGTGGGAATCGAACCCTGGTCTCTTGGTCCGAAGCCAGTGCTCTAACCATTAGGCTACTCCTCCATTTCACTCAGTTTATACAGGAGGTGAACAGGAGACTAAGAGGATCAGAATTCAAAAGCAGTCTCAAAGAAGTGTGTGTTTAGCCTGGATTTTGAACAGGGCCACAGATGGAGGTAGTTTATTCCAGTCCTAAGGAGCACCAAGTTAGAAAGATCAAAAGCTGGAGTTGGCAGTGGAAGACAGAAGGGATCTGCCAGAAGAGTGGCGTTTCCAAGGAGGGGCGTAGGGAGAGATAAGAGAGGAGAGGTAGTGAGGAGCAGTCGAATGAAGGCACTTATAGGTCAGTAGTATAAGTTTGAACTGGATATGGAAATGAATAGGGAGCCAGTGAAGTGACTTGAGAAGAGGGATGACATGAGCAGAGTGACACTGGTGGAAGATCAGCCGCGCAGCTGAGTTTTGAACAGATTGAAGTGGTGAGAGATGATTCAGAGGAAGACCAGCAAAGAGGAGGTTGCAATAGTTTAGACGGGAGGTGACTAGAGAATGGGTAAGGGTCTTAGTAGTGTGTTCAGAAAGGAAGGGGCAAATTTTGCTGATATAAAGAAAGAAGCAAGAGCTTTTAACTGTTGTAGAGAGAGAGAGTGAGATGACTCTAAGGTTGCAAACTGAGGAAACGGGAGGAGTAGAGTCTTCTCCACAGAAATAGAGGGAGGATGGGGGTGGAGGTTAGCTTAGGGGGAACGATAAGGAGCTCAGTTTTGACTATCTTCATTTTCAGATGGTGGTGAGTCATCTACTGTAGGCAGATAAGAAGGCAAAGATCTGGGCCTGGATTCCTCGAGAGATCTCAGGTGCTGAGATGTAGATTTGAGTCATCTGCATAGAGAAAACCATGGGAGGAGATGAGTGCACCGAGGCACTGAGTGTAGAGAGTGAGAAGTCCCAAGACAGCGCCTTGGGGTATAGTGGGCAATCAGTAGAAGATAATCCACCAGAGCATACATTAAAGGTACAGTGGGAGATAGGGACATGCTACATAGGGAGGTAACAAAATTGCCTTTATATGCATATTCAGCACTGGCCACTTTCTGGATAGTAATGCTGAATATACATATTCGGGGTCACTCCGAGCCGTGAAGAGCATGGATGGACGTTCTGTTGGGACGTCGATCCCCTACTATTCAGCCCCCTTTGCCGACCCTGACTAGGGAGTTTCTATGGGGAAGCTAGATGGGGCGGGAAAAGGGTGGTGTGGAGGTGGAGATGGGGCAGGCTGTGGGCAGTCTGTGGCCCTGGACATACAGGGCCGAGTCAGCTATCTGCCCTGTACATCCAAGGCTGGCAGGTGGAATAAGTTTCCCTAGATGGGGGGAGAAGGCACATCTGGGGTGCATCAAAGGGTGGAGGGAGCATAGGAGATTCCTCGCAGCCTGACCCTGGCCTTGGGAGGCCGGATCGGGAGTTGGGCTGTGGGGAATGCATTAAGTTGATAGTGGCCGGGGATCCTGGCTCCTCAATGGAGCTATAGTGCCATGGCAACCGGATGACATGGCGCCATGGCTCCATTCAGGAGCCTTGACTGGGTTAGCCAAGTAGAGGTCTGTACGTTCAGGCTGACCAGGATTGGGTTCCAGGCCTGCATGGTACAGGCCTAGTCGCAATTCTGATCCCATAGATGTGCCCTGCGGGATCAGAATCGCGTTTGCTCCTGCGTGTCCGATTCCGATCAGGAGTGCAGGGGCATGGGCATCCTGTACGGAATGGGGCCCATTTTATTTAATTGCTGCAGCTATCATTACAACATAAACAATACAATTGAAGAAAAAGGAGTTTACAAGTAGTTTTTTCTCCCTTGATGTGTTCTGTACATAGGTATGATCCTTAATTCTTGAATGTATCAATTGTATGGTGTTTTGTTTCTTGTAACTGTTTCTTGCATTTGAGAAAATCTAAATAAATAAATTAAAAAAAAAAAAAAAAAGGATGTGAACAGGATGGAGTCGGTGCAGAGGGTTGCTACTAAAATGATTAATGGGCTTCATTATAAAGCATATGAGGACAGACTTAAGGATCTTAATATGTACACCTTAGAGGAAAGGCGGGATAGAGGTGATATGATTGAGATGTTTAAATACCTCCGTGGCATAAATGTTCAGGGAGAGAGCCTCTTTCAATTGAAAGCAAGTTCTGCTACGAGGGGACATGGGATGAGGGTGAAGGGAGATAGATTCAGGAGTGATATGCGGAAATATTTCTTTACGGAAAGAGTAGTGGATCCGTGGAGTAGTCTCCCAGTGGAGGTGGTAGAGATGAGGACAGTAACTGAATTCAAAAAAGCATGGGACCAACACAGAGGATCTCTAAAGGTAGAAAGTGGACTGTTGTAGTTGTTGTTATGGAAGGACAGACTAGATGGGCCTTGTGGTCTTTTTCTGTCATCATGTTTCTATGTTTCTATGTTACTTCAAAAATAGGATAGTTTGTCATATTGTCATGGTGAACTTAAATACTGGTTTGATAGAGTACATTATCTTATACATCTCAAGGCAATTTATTATCCAAGAGTGTGGGACGCTGTCAATAGCTTTGTTATAATCAATCCATGCTATACTGAGGTTTCAGCTTTTCTTAGCACTGACCATGATGGCCTTATTTAACATTAACTGGTCTTTGGTTCCATATGACTCCGTTCCACGAACGCCTCCTGGAACGACTCGAGGGTAAGGGAATCACCGATAAAGCACTCGAGTGGTGCAGGTCCTACCTTTCTGACAGGTGTCAGCAGGTACGATCCAACGATACTTCATCAGATCGGTTCCATCAAAAGCAGGGGGTCCCACAAGGCTCCTCCCTCTCCGCCCTTATGTTCAATATATACATGCAACCTATCTGCAACCTGATACGGTCCTTCAGTATCAACTGCATGATATACGCGGATGATGTGCTGTTATACATGCCTTTTACAACAGAGAACCCCGACCTCACTCCATTAACTAACTGCATAAATGAAGTATCCAACTGGCTGCAATCTCAAAACCTCAGGATCCAACACAAGAAAACGGAGGTTTTGTTCATCACGAAGGACTGAAATTTCACCGCTCCGTCCTTTTTGAAAGTGAAGGATGCAGACCTCCAGATCAAACCCGCTATCAGATACCTCGGGGTCACCTTAGACCAGCACTTGGATATGAAGGCGCACATAGGAAACATTGTAAGAGCGGTCTACCATAAAATCCGTTCCCTTAGACATCTTCGATCCCTGCTAGAGCCGGATGATTTCAGAACCATCTATCAGGCCCTAATCATACCTCATTTTGATTATGCGAACTCTATCTTACAAGGACTCCCTCAAGCCACCTTACACCCACTGCAACTGGCAATGAACTCCGCAGCAAGAGTCCTTCACGGAGCATCCAGGAAAGATCATGTCTCACCCATCTTAAAACAACTCCATTGGCTTCCGATACGAAGTAGACTCACTTACAAGCTATTACTACTTACATTCAAGGCCATCAATGGTCTCACATCCACGTCACTAACGGACATGATCCAGATGACACCTCAAAACAGGGACAGACGGTCAGTAACACTCAACACACTAGTAGTCCCAAAATCCATAACACAATGCACCAAAGCAACAGCAGACAGAGCTTTCAAGTTCTGTGCACCAAGGTGTTGGAACAGCCTCCCTCAAGGCATCAGAGCAATCCCGGATCTATTGCAATTCAGAAAAGCCTTGAAACACCACCTCTTCCTCTTGTATTACCCAGTAACCAATGCTGACACCTCAACCACCTCACAGTTCTCCCAAAACCCCTAAGACAGAAACAAAAAGAGTTCATGATTATGTTATAAATTGTAAATAGTTACCCCTGTTATCCAAGTTGTTTATGCCTGTTCAACTGTAAACACAAAGTACCATCGGAAATGTGTAAATTCTGTGTTTCACTGTAAACCGCGCTGATGCTGAATAGTGCGGTATAGAAGAGACTATAAATAAATAAATAAATATGCTCCCCCCCCTTTATTACCCTTTTGCTCTGTTACCGTGATGTTTTTGAATTTGATATGATCATATATTCTGTCTACATCTATTGCAGTGAATAGCTTAGAGATTGTAGGTAGACAAGTTCTGTAATTTTTGGGAATGTTACTTGGGTCCCCCTTTGGAAGGAGAAATGTTCTTCCTGTTATAAGCCATTGCGGTGTTAAGGAGAGAGCAGTTTTTAAACTAGATAATAAGGGAAAGCCGACAGTCGCCCAAGAGCACATGGTTCAGAACAATGTATCCTTGAAGGATACTACCAAAAGCAGAGATGTTCCAAAAAAGAGTAAAGTAGCCCAAATGCCCTTGAGTATGGAGCAGACAGAGCTTATAGATTCCAAATTACCCCTGCCTACCAATAGCCAGATTAATATGAATAAAATACAGTCTCTAAAATGCCTGTATGCAAATACTAGAAGTCTAAAAAAATAAGATAGGAAAGTTAGAATATATAGCACTAAATGAGAGGTTAGATATGATTGGCATCTCGGAGACATAGTGGAAGGAGGACAGCCAGTGGGACACTGTGATACCTCGGTACAAACCATATCATAATGATAGAGCTGATCAAATTGGTGGAGAGGTTGCACTCTGTTAGAGAGGGCATTGAGTTAGAAAGGATTAAAGTTTTGCAGGAAACAAAATTTGCTGTAGAATCTCTGTGGATTGAAATAACATGTAAAAAGGGGAAGGCGATGGCAGTGGGGGTGTACTATCGACCACCTGGCCAGAATAAACAAACGGATGATGAAATCAGGGAAGCTAACAAAAGTTACAGCACAGGAATAATAATGGGTGATTTCAATTACCCCTGTATCGACTGGGTCAGTGTTACGGAGGACATGCTATGGAGATAAAGTTCCTAGATGAAATAAATGACTGCTTCTTGGAGCAGCTGGTTCATGAACTTTCCAGAGGGGAAGCCATATTGGACCTAGTCCTTAGTGGAACACCAGATCTGGTGCAAGAGATAAGGGTGTTGGGGCCACTTGGCAATAGTGATCATAGCATTATTGCGTTTGATTTAATTAGTGGAGGAGGGATTGTAAGGAAATACACAGTACTACTTTTTAACTTTTGAAAGGGAGACTATGATAAAATAATGAAAATAGTTAAGAAAAAACTAAAAGGAGCAGTTACAAACATTAAAGACTTACATCAAGCTTGGGAGTTGCTGAAAAATACTATCTTGGAAGCCCAGACCAGCTGTATTCCACGCTTTAAGAAAAGTAGAAGGAAGTCCAAAAAATTGCCAGCATGGTTTAAAGATGAGGTCAGAGAGGCTGTTGCCAAAAAAGCAGCTTTCAGGAAAATGGAAAAAAGAGCCAAATGACACAAACTGGAAACAGCACAAGCACTGGCAAGTTAAATGCAAGGCATTGATAAGGCAAGCAATGGGAGAATTTGAGAAAAAGCTTGCTGCGGAAGCAAAAACGCATAATAAAGACTTTTTCAACTACATTCGTAGCAAAAAACCTGTGAGAGTCATTTGGGCAATTAGATGATAGAGGGGTTAAAGGGTCACTAAGAGGTGACAAGGTGATAGTGGAGAGACTGAATGATTTCTTTGCTTTGGTCTTTACTGAGGAAGATGTAGGGAGGTTACAGGCTTATCCACTTCTTCCATCCCAGCCATAAGTGGAGTGGAGGAATGGCCTAGTGGTTGGGGCAAGGTACTTCAGGCCGGAAGGTCAGGGGTTCAAATCCCACTAGAGGACAGCAACCTTGGGCTGGAAGGACTGGGGTTTCTAGTCCCACAGGTGCTCCTTGTGGTCTTGGGCAAGCCACTTAACCCTCCATAGCCCATGTTCCCTGTAAAATAGTTGTCTCCAAGTTATAATGTCCTGTTCAATGTAATTTCAGTTTGTTCAATGTAAACTGCACTGATGCAGAATAGCGTGGTATATAAGAAAATAAATAAATAAGGGCAGAGACTTGGACTTTTAGCTCCTTCAATTCAAGAATATCCGTTTGGACTTCCGCCAGAGTCTCCCCATTAGCAGTAACCAACTCTTTCACTGCCCTGATTTCTCGCAAAAATTCTTGCATGCCATCACCACATTCGCGTCCGCTCGACAGCTTCTGCGGGGAAGGAGGGTCGGGTTTTGGCCTTTTGCTCGCCGTATTTGCACATGACCCATAGTTCAGTCTGATGGGTTTGCTTGTCGCCATTTCCCCCTTGTTAGAGGCAAAAGCTAACCCCAAAAAGTTGCACGAGGAAAGCAAGGGGATCAAATTTTATCAGGATCCGGCAGGGAACTAGGATTATGCGGCCATCTTGGATCACTGCAGGCTCCACCCCCACCACTTTATCATTTCAATCAAAGCGGTTTACATTGAAACTTAAACTTGGTAATGTACATTAAATACATTGATAACTTGGATTTTTCTGAGGCAATGGAGGGTTAAGTGACTTGCCCAAGGCCACAAGGAGTGCTAGTGGGAATTGAACCCTGGTCTCTGGGTTTCCAGGCCAGTGTTCTTAACCATTAGGTCACTCCTCCACTCCAAGGCAAAGGTGTGTCAGTTGATATAGTGTATTTGGACTTTCAGAAAGCCTTTGATAAGGTCCCTCATCAGAGACTTTTGGCAAAACGAAAGAGTCATGGAATAGGAGGCAGTGTACTATCATGGATCAGGAACCGGTTAAAAGATAGAAAGCAGAGGGTAGGCTAAATGGCCAATTTTCCCAATGGAGAAAGGTGAGTAGTGGTGTTCCCCAGGGATCTGTGCTGGGTCCGCTACTTTTTGACATATTCATAAATGACCTGGAAAAGGGAATAACGAGTGAGGTTATCAAATTTGGAGATGACACAAAACTATTTAAAGTTGTTAAAACCCATAAGGATTGTGGAAAATTGCAAGAGGATAAATTGGAAGACTGGGCATCCAAATGGCAGATGAAATTTAATATGGGCAAGTGCAAAGTTATGCACCTAGGAAAGAACAACCCAAACTATGGTTACACGATGCAAGGTTCCACATTAGGAACCACCACCCAAGAAAAAGGATTTAGGCGTCATCGTGGATAATATGTTAAAAACCCTCCGCCCAGTGTGCAGTGGCGACCAAGAGAGCAAATAGAATGCTAGGTATCATAACGAAAGGAATGGAAAATAAAATAAAGGATATTATAATGCTTCTGTATCGTTCCATGATGCAACCGTACCTTGAATATTGTGTGCAATTCTGGTCGCCGTATCTTAAAAAGGATATAGCGTTATTAGAAAAGTTTCAGAGAAGAGCTACCAAAATGGTAAAGGGGATGGAAGGATACTCCTATGAAGAAAGGCTAAAAAGGTTAGGGCTCTTTAACCTGGAAAAGAGACAGCTGAGGGGAGATATGATAGAAGTCTATAATTTAATGAACGGAGTGGAATGGGTAAACGTAGATCGATTGTTTGTCATCACAATATAGAAAGACTAGGAGACATGCAATGAAGCTAAACTATTCAAGACAAATAAGAGAATATTTTTTCACTCGATGTGTAATCAAACTCTGGAATTTGTTACCGGAGGATGTAGTAAAAGCTGTTAGTGTAGCTGGGTTTAAAAAAGGTTTGGACAAGTTCTTGGAGGAAAGGTCCATAAACCGTTATTAAGAAGATACCTAGGATATCATTGCTTGACCCAATACAAGCATTGTGGAACCTTTGTCTTTTGGGGTAACTGCTAGGTACATATGACCTAGATTGGCCACTCCCAGAAGGCATGAAGATTACTTGTAACTTAAGTGGCCATTGGGATCATTTCAGAGCATAATTTGCAAACTGCTGTCGGGCAATAATCTTATGCAAGAGGCTGACTAAAGTGCAGGCAACTGTACTGAAAAGGGTGATAGGTGCTGAATGCCACAGTGTTTGTAAGCACAATTTGAGCTGAGCAGAGAAAGGCTACGAAAGTTATTTTGGATGTATTAGAAGCCTATTTCACCAAAATTAGACTATGTGACAGATCCATGTTTGGCAACTGCAAAAAAGTGGAAGGTGAATTCATTGATAAGTTTGTGATGTGTTTGAAAGAAAAAGCAGCGACGTGAATACGGCTCACTGTAAGATGAACTTATTTGGGATAAAATAGTCCTTGGCGTTTTCAATGAGGGCATGTCTCTCTTAAAACTACGTGACTTAACTCTGAATACAGCTATGTAAACATGCCATATTGCAGAACTCATATAATTGTAACTGAAACTGTAGGGCAATGCTCACTTGTTTGTACTTGTTGATGTCTGTGATGCATTCCTGCAATGTAAATATAGATGATAAAAGTAGTCTCATGACCATATTCTGGGCCCCCTGGGGCAGGAAACGATGGCTCAAACTATCATTTAGAGTCTCTGTACCACCAGAGATGTATCAGTAGAAGCAACATGAACGTTTGGCTGGGCTTTGTGGCATTGAATCAGTAGCAGGTGACATCCTCGTCATTAGCTGTGGGAGTCTGTGAGGAGAGAGAACATGACCAAGACAAGAAGCTCTTAGCCCTAATGAATGGATCACTGCAGGCAGGTAAAGTTATGGCTTTGTGTGAAGAAATTACAATTCAAGGTGAAGGTCTGGTTCCATGGACATATCCTGTCTTCACAGGGCCTAAAAGCAGATCCAGATAAGATTAAAGTCATTCAGGGTATGCCACTGCCTTTCAGATGTACAATCTGTGCAGCACTTCAGTGGGTTTGTAACTTACCTAGCAAAATTCATGCCATGTCTGTCTGAGATATGTGAACCCTAGAGAAGACTTCTGGATAAAGCTGAAGTTTGGCACTGGCTTCTGAAACATGACCAGGCAGTACAGAAAATAAAGTATATGGTCACAGATGCCCCTGTGTTGTGGGTACTATGATGTCACCAAGCCCATTGTGATACAGAGTGACTCTAGCCAAAAAGGGTCAACCAGTGGCTTTTGCATCCGGCTCTTGCAGTGACTCTTACTCCAACTGAGCAAAATTATGCATAAATTGAAAAGGAATGTCTTAGCATTGTGTTTGTCTACCAGTGCTTTCATCATTACCACTATGGCCAAGGCATAATTACAGCTAAAACTGCCCACAGCCACTGAGTGCAATATTAAAAAAAAACAAAAACGCTATTTTATGCACTCAAGCAACTTCAGAGCATTTTGCTAACATTGCAACATTATATGTTCAATGTTTATAAGTTAGCCCCTGGTACTGAACACATCAAAGTTTACTGGATTCAGCAAGAACAAACTGACACTGCACAAATCAACCAGGCAGATTATCTGAATGTCACAGACCAGAGGCTGCAGCAGATCATACTGCACAAGAGAGAACTTGAAAGTACTGAGATCTGTTTATTTACATTCTCTTATATACTGCGCTATTCTGCATCAGTGCGGTTTACATTGAACAAACTGAAATTACATTGAACAGGGCATTATAACTTGGAGATAACTATTTTACAGGGAACATGGGCTATGGAGGGTTAAGTGGCTTGCCCAAGACCACAAGGAGCACCTGTGGGACTAGAAACCCCAGTCCTTCCGGCCCAAGGTTGCTGTCCTCTAGTGGGATTTGAACCCCCGACCTTCCGGCCTGAAGTACCTTGCCCCAACCACTAGGCCACTCCTCCACTCCACTAGTCCTGACTAGATGGCCAGACTCAAAGGAGGATACTCTGGCTGAAATTAGGAAATACTGGTCATTCAGGGATGAAATCATCATACAAAATGCCATTCTGTACAAAGGGTCTAGGGTTGTTATACTCAAATCACTATCAGAGATGCTAAAATGTATACATTCAAGCTACATTGCTGGTGAAGCATGTTGCTTACTGGCCCATAATACTTAACTTGCAAGGCAAGATCAAAGACTTTGTGAGCAATTGTTCCACCTACAGTACATGAGCACCGATGTCGCATGACATACTGGTGTGGCCTTGACAGATCGTCAGCAAATCGTTCCTGTCTGTGCCTTTCTCTTCTATTGCTAACTCCAGACTTCACTCCTTTCACCTTGCTGCTCCTTATGCCTGGAACAAACTACCTGAGTCTATACGTGAGGCGCCTTCTCTGGCCCTTTTCAAATCCAGGCTGAAAACTCACCTCTTCGCTGCCGCTTTCGCATCTTGACTCACCTGATCTCCTTTGTGTTCCCTTACCATTCCCCTTAGCTGTATCCCATGTCTACAGCTACTGTGTTTGTCTTGATTAGATTGTAAGCTCTGATGAGCAGGGACCGTCTTTCACATGTCTGTGCAGCGCTGCGTACATCTTGTAGCGCTATACAAATGCTCAGTAATAGAAGTAGTATTTTTACTAGGAAAGAGTTCCTGTTAATTGTGGTTCACTATTCAGACTTCTGGGAAACTGAACTGCTCCAGACATGTCTTTTGAAGCCACAATCAAGTGTTGCAATAGTATAGTTTTCACGCTAAGGCCAATCAGATCAAGTGATCTCGGATAACAGCCCTAAAGGTACTTGCATGCAGTTTAAAAGGTTTTCTGCTGTGTGGGAGTTTTAACATGTTGCTGTATCACAAAAGCATCTTCAAGCTAGTGGTAAAGGTGAATCTGCTGTAAAGATAGTGAAGAAATTGTGCAAGAAAGAGAGAAGGGAAAAACTATATTTCATTGTAAACCACAGCAACAGAGGGCATGAAACCAGCCCAGTGGCCGATGTCAAGGAGACTGAAGACATCTCTGCCAGTAGCTAGCAAGCTAATTGAACCCTGTGTGGTACAAGGCATCTCAGAAAAACTCCAAAACAAGAAGCAGTTTGTTAAGCCAATATATAGGACACATCTGGAAGAGATTTGCCTGAGCTGAATATTGGGGACTCGATACTCATGAAACCTGTACCGGGAAATTGTACAAATCATTGGAGGTTGGGTAACTGTGTGCAAAAGGTTGCACCACACTCATATTTAGTGCAGTGGTTCTTAACCCAGTCCTTAGGGCACACTTAGCCAGTCAGGTTTTCAGGATTCCCACAATGAATATGCATGAAATTGATTTGCAGTCACTGCCTCCATTGTACGCAAATCAATCTCAGGCATATTCATTGTGGGAATCCTGAAAACCTGACTGGCTAGATGTGCCCTGAGACTAGGTTGAGAAACGTTGATCTAGTGGATGGTGAAGGCAGGGACGGTTCTATCATTAGGCCAACTGAGGCGGTGGCCTCAGGCAGCAGTTTCTACGGGGCGGCACTGATTTGCCGCTCCCTAGAAACTGCCTAAGGTTAGCAGCGGACAGTTGTTCTATCTTCCATCAGGAGCCGGCGCTACCCGGTAAGCTGGGTAAGCGCAGCATGAGGGTGCCAGCAGAGGGGGTGGGGGTGGAGGTCGAGGTCGTCACTTCTGCCGCTGCTTCCAAAAGAAAGCAGTCATGGGAACATTTCTATGTTCCCGCGGCTCTGCTTTTAAACTGCTGGGGCCTTTAGAAACTCCGCAACCCAGCCGTTTAAAAGTTAGCAGAGCCGTGGGAACAGAGAAATGTTCTCGTGGCTTTTTTTTTTTTTAAAGGATGAATCAGTGAGGAGGGAAAGGATCTGGAAGGGAGCAGACATGGGGGGGCCTGGAAGGGAGCAGACATGGGGGGGCCTGGAAGGGAGCAGAGCATAGATGGGGGGAGCGGAATGAAGCAGAAACGGGGGGAGCTGGAAGGGAGCAGAGCAGACATGGTGGGGGGGAGCTGGAAGGGAGCAGAAACAGAAGGGGGGGAGCTTGAAGGGAGCAGACATGGGGGAGAGCTGGAAGGGAGCAGACAGGGGGCCCTGGAAGAGAGAAGACATTGGGGGGGGGGAGCTGGAAGGAAGAAGACGGGGGAGCTGGAAAGGAGCAGAGCAGACATGGGGGGGGGGGGGAGCTGGAAGGGAGCTGACACCCGGGGATGGCACTGGAAGATGGATGGACATAGGAGAGGGTGACTGGAAGGGAACTGACATGGGAGGGGGTACTGGGACTGGAAGTTCGCTGATACCTGGGATAGTATTTTAACTAGAAGGGGCTGGACAATGGGGAAGGAGGGGGACTGGAAGAGAATAGACACCAGTGGCGGTACTGGGAAGGCAAGGGGGTTGGTACTGGGAGGAGAGGCTGTAAAGGGGGCTGATACTAGGGCGAGTTACTGGGACTGAAAAAAAGGCTGATGGAAGAAAATGAAGAAAGCAAAAGGAGAGATAAGAAATGGCAGATGGACTGTAGACCGTAGAAAAAGAGCTAAGAGAAGACAGAGGAAAACAGAAACCTCAGATCGGGACCAGCATGATCAAAAATCATTAGACGACAAAGGTAGAAAAATAATTTTATTTTCAATTTAGTAATTGGACTTTGTGCTATCTATATTTCACACAGTAATGGGGAACTGCATCTCTTATCTGGTGTGGCACCGCATGCGGAGTCTGGCTTCTTGGGGTTTCAGTTTAATTTTTATTTACATATTTTTATTTTTTGCTTTAGGTTGTGGTCACTTGGTGAGAGTCTGTGTTCTGAGTGTGTGACCAAGGCCAGGTGCTCCGTTAACATGTAGTTTGTACATAGGGATCTGTATTGTAGTAATTTGACTTGTTCAGCTTTTCAAATAGATAAATGGATGTTTTGGGGCCCATTGCAGTGTTTATAGTGCTGCTTTTTTCTGGGTAGGCCCCTTATTGTATGAGTTTTGGAAGTGTATGCTGGTATGGTATGATAGATTTGGCCTTGCAAATCTTCAGTGTCTTTAGTAGGGTTTTATATTAGTTCCCAATATGCCTAGTATTGAGTTCTGTGGGTGAATGTCCTACCTCTGCTCTGCACCCATTGTTGAAGAGGGGGTTTTGTGAATGCAAACTTTATGTTCAAAAAGAAAAAGCAAGCACCATAACGCAGTTTATAATCACAAAATACAAATGAATTATAATTTGGAGTTATAAACTGCTGTGGTTCTCCCTCTTTCTTTTAGTTCCTTGGTGTGCGAACATCTTGCATTTGCTCCACATTATCAAATCGACTTTTTGATTTGGTTCAGTCCCTGACTGGAGTTTTGAGAGAGATCCGGGGGGGGGGGGGGGGGTCACATCCCATCCCATCCCATCCCATCCCATCCCATCCCATCCCATCCCATCCCTTGCCTTAGGCAGCAGATTGCCTTGAGCCACCCCTGGGTGTTAGGAGCTGCAGTCACTGGGCCTGCAATTGGCAGAGCAGCCAGCTTCAGAAAGAGAATACACGCACAACTCAACTGAAGAACCAAACGCCCTTTCCTACTCCAGTAGATCCTTGGGCATGGAGAGCACCAGTGCTGCAGGGAATGGAACTGATGAGAATTCTGTCAGGAGTTTGCTATCAGGTGCACCTGCCGTGTTGGATAACAGTCCACCAGTGCCTTACAAGGATCAGCATTGCATGCTGGGAAAAGCCCTGTGCATGCTCACAGTGACCAGCTCTCAAAGCCACTACAGCTGATTAGTGAGGTAGTGTGGCAGTTAAGGAGTATAGTTTGTGAGGTGATATAACAGTTGCAGGGAGCTGTTTTTTGGGGATGAGAGCAGTTTACAGAATGGTGGGGCAATTGCTCGGAATAGATTTTGGGAATGGGGCAGTTTCAGGAGTAGTTTTATGGGTGGAGTAGGGTTGGTTTTGGAGGTAGGGACACTGCGAGATGGTAAAGCAGTTGCGGGAACCACTTGTAGGAGGTTATGGGGGTATCACTTTGGAGGTAGTTCGTAGCAGTTGCAGAAAGGTAGTTTTGGAGGGGGTAGAGGCAGTTTAAAGGGTGGCAAGAGGTCAATTTTGGGGGTGTGGCAATTTTCAGGGTGGTAGGGCAGTCGCCAGTGATAGTTGTTTTGGGTGGGGGCAGTTTTCAAGGTGGTGAGACAGTTGCAGGGGATAGTTTTTGGGGTGGGGCAGTTCATAGAGTGGTGAGGGACTTATGGAGTGGTATACTTTGGGGGGGACAGTTTGCAGAGTGATGGAGTGGTTGCAAGGGGATAGTTTTGGTTTGTGAGAGCAGGTTTGAGAAGGGGGCTTGGGAGAACAGAGAACAGGGAGGGTGAGTTTGAGAGAAACAGTTCCCTAACTGCTGAGTTTCACTTGGGGCGTTTTCTCCAAATGGGTTAATTTTGCGGATATGATGACAGTCGTGAGTCTCATTTCACTGTATGTAATTTCCTGTGCTTCAGGAACTGGAACTCCTTCTCCTAAGGAGAAAAACATTGGGCCATTTGGGGGTGGGGCTTATTTCTCTGGAACCTCAGGTTCAATTTGGCCCATTTCCAAGCTTGAAGTATCCTTTTACCAGTATTTAGAACATAAGAACATAAGATATGCCATACTGGGTCAGACCAAGGTCCATCAAGCCCAGTATTCTGTTTCCAACAGTGGCCAATCTAGGTCATATGTACCTAGCAGTTTCCCCAAGAGACACAAGTTCCACAATGCTTGTACTGGGTCAAGCATTGATATCTTTGGTCACTTCTTAATAATGGTTTATGGACCTTTCCTCCAGGAACTTGTCCAAACCTTTTTTTAAACCCAGCTACACTAACAGCCTTTACTACATCCTCCGGTAACAAATTCCAGAGTTTGATTACACGTTGAGTGAAAAAATATTTTCTTTTATTAGTTTTAAATTGTTTACCCTGTAGCTTCATTGCATGTCCCCTAGTCTTTCTATATTTTGATAAGGTAAACAATCGATCTACGTTTACCCGTTCCACTCTGTTCATTAATTTATAGACTTCTATCATATCTCCCCTCAGCCGTCTCTTTTCCAGGTTAAAGAGCCCTAACCTTTTTAGCCTTTCTTCATAGGAGTATCCTTCCATCCCCTTTACCATTTTGGTGGCTCTTCTCTGTACCTTTTCTAAAATCGCTATATCCTTTTTAAGATACGGCGACCAGAATTGCACACAATATTCAAGGTGCGGTCTCACCATGGAACGATATAGAGGCATTATAATATATTTTGTTTTATTTTCCATTCCTTTCCTTATCATACCTAACATTCTATTTGCTCTCTTGGCCGCCACTGCACACTGGGCCGAGGGTTTTAACATGGTATCCACAATGACGCCTAAATCTTTTTCCTGGGTGGTGGTTCCTAATGTGGAACCTTGCATCGTGTAACCATAGTTTGGGTTGTTCTTCCCTAGGTGCATAACCTTGCACTTGTCCACATTAAATTCCATCTGCCATTTTGATGCCCAGTCTTCCAATTTATCAAGATCCTCTTGCAATTTTTCACAATCCTCTTGGGTTTTAACAACTTTAAATAGTTTTGTGTCATCTGCAAATTTCCCACATGTCAAGTTTCATTCTATTCCATTTAATTTTTGGAGAGTTATTTTGCCCCAACACAGACTGATGAACAGGCGGACAGACAGTCTCAACCTTTTACATAATTCTTTCCAACTTCTGTTGGGTTGGAAAGACTAAAAATATTTTCAAATCCTTGTGTCACCACAGTAATACCAACAAACTCCCTTCATTGCCAGATACTGTAAATTAATACTGAACCCTGCAAAAATAGCACTCCGAACCATATCTTACCATACCATACAGCCTCAAATGCAGAAGTGGAATGGCAAGAGCCTTATCTATGAAAGACAACACCGGGCTTTAGAGCTCCAAAGAACCACTTTTGGGAAACAGCTGGCATGGTATTACACAGCAACTACACATTAGCTGATGAGCAGAATATCACGCCTTGATCACGTGTGCAGGACACAGACAGGCCTGCTGCAAGTTCAGAATAAGGGAATATCAATTAGAAACAAACAGGCAGAGACCATCTTAAATGGAAAGCTTGAGAAACCAGACTCGCTTGAGCAGTGGAGCACTGAGGAAAGAGAAGACAGGCATTTTTCCTGTACTGAGCAAACTGCGAAGATACCACATGCGTGTTCCTAAAGCGAGACTTCGTATATGAAGAGCCATACCTGGGATATAGTTCTACCAGGCTACATTTTCATTCAGGAAGGAAAGGAAGAACGAGGAGAGGCCTGGTGCTACAGCTAAAAAAAAAAAATAAAAGCAACAGAACTGCAGGGCTTATGAGGTAAGGAAGGAGGCACCCAGGGTTAGTCTGAGAAGCAGGAATGTTACATTTATATACACTGGCATGATTTTTCTCAGGAAGAAACCGGTAGAGATTTAATAGAAGACATTAATAAAATTGCTATGAATGTGATGCCGTTGGAGGGTGATTAGGATAATGTGGTGGTGTCTGCTTCTCTTGTAGAGCAGCTATTCTGGCATCTGATGAGTTATTGGCACTGGACTAGTTGTTTATACTTTGTGATGCAGCGTTAACCAGATAGTGCAGTTCAGTATTAGAGCACAAGCAGTGATGGTTTATTTGCAGGCTTCAGGTATGCCCTCGCACTTTACTTTGTTACAATTATTTTTTTAGCTCATCAGTTTTCTCCTGCTCCTATGGTCTTCCACCTCAATCTGAACTGATCTCTCTTGGACTGTAACACCATGAGATCCTTTCTGACCTATTCAGCCAGCCTTCCCCTACGTTTTATTTTTTGTTTATAAGTCCCTCTTCCCCCCTCCCCCCTAAGCTAGCCATCGCAGTGGCAGACTTTAGGAAGAGCTCACAGACTGCAGCTCTTTCTGAAGTTCAGAATGCAGAGCCCGCCTCCTTGGCTTTTCAGTCTTGCCAGTAGATTTTTATTTATTTATTATTTATTACAGTTTCTTATATACCGCGCTATTCGGCATCAGCGCGGTTTACATCATAACATAACTACCATGGTGACAAGGTGTCTGGTTTTACATTGAACAGGTAATAAAACTTGGATAACAGGGTTAACTATATACATAACTATATACATAAGCTATTTACACTGCAGGATAGGTAGAGTCAGATCATGAGTAAGGGGGCATCTATAAGGGGTGATTTCTTGAGAGGGATATCCAGTCTCAAAGGTTGTCTGGGAAGTATTGGGTGAAGAGGTAGGTTTTGAGTGCCTTTCTGAACTGATATAGATTGTTTATGGCCCTAATGTCAGGGGGTAGAGTATTCCAGCATCTGGGGATATAGAAACTGCACGCTCTGTTTGTGGTTGTCTTGTTGCACTTTGTCGATTCCTTTGGTGTGATTAGCATGTTGATGGTTGTTGCTCTTCTAGATCTGTTGGGGGGTACCATGTGGAAAAGATGCGTGAGAGATGGGGGGGAAATGCCTTTGATTGCCTTGAATGTTAATAGAAGGGTTTTGAAGGTGATCCTCCCATGGATAGGTAGCCAGTGCAGTTGTTTGAGAATGGGAGTTATGTGGTCGCTTCTGGAGGCTCCGTAGATGACCCTGGCTGCGGCATTCATGGCCAACTGTAAGGGGGCTAGTGTGGATTGGGGAAGCCCTTGTAAGATGGCATTTGCAAAATCGAAATGTGGCAGGATCAGTGCTTGATATATGGTTTGGAAATCCTCTGGTTCTAACAGGGAGCGTAGGTGTTTGAGTGAACGGATTTTAAAATAGACGGCTTTGACTATGTTTCTTATGTGGGTTCTCATGTCCAGCCGTTGATCGACAGTTACTCCCAGGTATTTTATTGCCTCTTTAGTCTGGAGATCAGCTTCCTTGACACTGACGTGGGGTGGGGGCGTAAAGTTGGGGTCTCTGGTGATGAATAGCACTTCTGTTTTTTATGTTGGATGCGTAGGTTCTGTGATTGGAGCCAAGTTGAAACTGCATTGAAGCAGTCCGTGAGTGGGGTCAGGTCCATGTGGGTTGTGGAGAAAGGCATGTATAAGAGGATGTCATCAGCATATATCAGGCAGTTCACATTGAATGATCTTATGATATTGCAGATAGGTTGCATGTAAATATTGAAGAGTAAGGAGGATAGTGAGGAGCCTTGGGGAACCCCTTGTTTTTGATGGAAGTGTATTGACTCTTCTGATCCAGACTTCACATACTGCCATCTGCCATCCAAATAAGATTTGCACCATCCTAGTGCACTGTTGCAGATTCCTTTCTCTTTCAATCTTTCGAGGAGTATTTCATGACTGACGGAATCGAATGCTGCTGCTATATCTAAGAATATAAGCACACAGCCTTGACGGATGTTGTCAATTCTTGTGATGATGTCGTTAAATAGAACAGTGAGCAGTGTCTCGACCCCATGATGTTCTCTGAAGCCATGTTGACAGTTGTCTAAAGGAGCGGCAGCATCAATGTGGTTCTGAATTTGTCGTTGTGCCTCTTTCTCTATTATTTTGGCTAATAGAGGGATGCTGGCTATTGGCCGATAAGAGTCAACTCTTTGGGGGTCAAGTTTGGGGTTTTTCAGTAGGGGCCTAATGGAGGTCTGCTTGAGTGAAGTGGGAAAGTATCCTGTTGTGAAGGAGATCTGCATTATATTTGCGATGAACGGGCTGAACACATCACATAGTTCCTTGATCCAAAACGCTGGACATGGGTCAGTCTGAGCCGTAGAGGTGTTAAGGGTTGCTATGGTGTTCTGGATAGATTTAGTGGGTGGTGTGGAGAGTGTGTTCAGTGGGGATAAGCCTGTTGGATCTTGGTATGAAATTACTGACCCCTTGTTAGTTTGCACGATCTTGGATTGCAGGTAATCGGCAAATTCTTGTGGGTGAATCTCGCTATGTTGTTCGGGAGATGGTTCCTTTGAGAGGGCTTTGACCAAGTTGAAGAGGTCCCGTGGTTTGTTCAGAGACCTTTTTAGGGTGTCTGTATGGTATTGTCTCATTTTAGTAGTGATTGTTTCACGATGTGTTGCAAGGTGGGTGCGGTAAGCAGACTGGTCATCAGCTGATCGCGATCGCCGCCATCGGCGTTCAAGTCTACGTAGTTGTGCGAGAGAGGATCGTAGCTCAGGGGAGAACCATGGGGCGGATCTTTTTTTTCTTGCTGTATTTTCCTGGTTTGAGCATTGAGATAAGGCAAGCAGGCTGGAGTTCCATTGAGAGATTAGTTCGTCAAGGTCTTGTGAGCTATAGTCAAGTAGTGATGGGATCTCCGAAAGGATGTGTTCTCTATCGAAGGGGCGAAAGCATCTGGTGGCAGTTCTAGAGGTGTTGCTTGTGTGTTGACTTCTGTCTGGCTGGTCAGGGTTGATGGGTATCTGGATAATGATCAATTTGTGGTCGGACCAGGGTACCTCTACGATTGATACTGGAGGATTGTTGTTTTGGATCATGACTGGTTGTGGGGTAAATACCATGTCCAGAATGTTCCCCTTTGTATGCGTGGGTTCATTGATGATTTGTTTGAATCCCAGGTCTTCCATTGCTTCAAGGAAAGCATTTGCGTGGTTTTGGGGTAAAGAAGGGAGATTGAAATCACCCATTATCCAATTTGGTTTTTTGGGATTGAGTGTGTTAGCTGCAAGGTCAACAATGGTTGGCAGGTCATCAGGAGAAGAAGAGGGTGTTCTATACAGCAAGTTGAGGGAGCATTGTTGGTTTGCAACAGAGAGGATGTCCATGTTATTTGTGCTAGAGGAGTCCACAATGAGGAAATTGAGGTCTGATTTGGAGATTATGAGAACCCCTCCTCCTTTATTGTTTTCTCGATGTTTCGTGTGGATGGAGAAATTGGTGGGTAGAAGTTGGTTGAGGAGGACGTTGTCTTCAGAGGAGGATGTCACCATTAAGTGATGATTGAGACAGTCTTTCTTTTCCCCCCACCACCCAGGCTGTCAATGTTGCTTGTGCCATGTCTCCATTCCCATGCAGCCCAGAAATCAGAAGACCTGACTTGGAAATCTAACTTGGGTCCTTTGCATGGCAGCACACATCACTGCCAGTGGGCTAACCCCAAACTTTATTCTTAAAATGTTGTGAATTGGAAGCTGCTGATGTCTCCATTGAAAATGGCCACTTGAGCTTGCACTCCGGCTGGCCCACAGGGGAAAAAAGCTTTTGAGCCCACACAGCTCTTCTGCAATTGCTCCTTCAAAGTACCCAGTGTCACTAAGAAAAATTGAACTCATGGACTTTGCCTACATGAGGGCTTCATCAAATCACAAAAAGCTGCTGGAGAAAATGGCAGCAGGAGATGTGTGGACCAGAGCGGGAGACAGCACAGCCCTTAAGGTGAGGAGAGAGTTGGTACAGAGGGGACAAGAGCTGACTGGGAAAATAGAACTGAGGGCATGGCTGCGTTCCAGGATAAGAGATGGGTATGGTTTCAAGAATTAAAAACTGAGAGAGGAAGAGGAGAGCCACATAGATAATCTCAGGCATGACATGGGAGGGCTGGGAAGGCAAGTCGAGGAGACTGAGGAGAGACTGGATGAACACCATGAGAGATTTCAAAACTTGAGCCAGAAACTCCAAGGACTGGAGCAATGGTGGGTGGAGCTGGAAGAAAAGGTGGAGGACCTTGAACAGGTCCTGCTGGAACAACCTGTGCTTCTGTGGAGTGCCCAAGTCAGAGGATTTTGCTGATTGCAAGACAATGATCATAAGAATTGCAGAAGCCCTTCTTACATAGGCGGGGTGCAACGCAGGAGACGGAATGGTGCATAGCCCAGGTGCATTGAATGGCTGGCCTGGCAAGCTTGCAAAATAAACTCAAGGACATAATTGCCTGTTATCAGGACTTTAACACGAAGGAAAAAGTGACTAACTGGGCTAGAGTCAGCGAAATATGCTAACAGAAAAAGACCACATGGCCTATCTAGTCTGTCCTTCCATAACAACTACAACAGTCCCCTTTTTACCTTTAGAGATCCTCTGTGTTGGTCCCATGCTTTTTTGAATTCAGTTACTGTCCTCATCTCTACCACCTCCACTGGGAGACTATTCCACGGATCCACTACTCTTTCCGTAAAGAAATATTTCCGCATATCACTCCTGAATCTATCTCCCTTCACCCTCATCCCATGTCCCCTCGTAGCAGAACTTGCTTTCAATTGAAAGAGGCTCTCTCCCTGAACATTTATACTACGGAGGTATTTAAACATCTCAATCATATCACCTCTATCCCGCCTTTCCTCTAAGGTGTACATGTTAAGATCCTTCAGTCTGTCCTCATATGCTTTATAATGAAGACCACTAATCATTTTAGTAGCCACCCTCTGCACCGACTCCATCCTGTTCACATCCTTTTGAAGGTGCGGTCTCCAGAATTGCACACTACACTCCAAATGAGGTTGCATCAAAGACTTATACAGAGGCATTGTCACCTCCTTTTTTCTGCTAGCCATTCCTCTCCGTATGAACCCAAGCATCCTTCTAGCTTTTGCCGTCGCCTTTTCTACCTGTTTAGCTACTTTAAGATCATCAGACAGAACCACGCCTAGGTCCCGCTCTTCTTTAGTGGACAAAAGTACTTCACCCCCTATACTATATTGCTCCCTTGGATTGCTGCAGCCCAAATGCATGACCTTACATTTTTTAACATTAAATCCCAGCTGCTAAATTCTAGACCATTCTTCAAGCTTAGCTATATCCCTCCTCATGTTATCTACACCTTCCTGGGTGTCTACTCTATTGCAGATTTTGGTATCATCCGCAAAGGGGAAAACAACACGGTAGAGGTTTATGCTGATCTGGCCCAAACAACCCTGCAAAAATGGCATGGTTTGAGAGAGATTCTGGCTAGACTGAGGAAGGAAAATATCCACTGTGGGTGGACATTTCCTTTTGGTTTGACTTTTACAGTGAAGGGGAAATGCCATAGTGTCCGCTCTCAGGAGGAGGTGGTGTGTGTGCTACAAGCTGCTGGTGTGACAGGACTAACTCTGGAGGCCAGAGTGGATCCTTTACTGAGATCTGAGTGGCCCCAGTGGCAGACGACATTACACAGCTAGTAGAGGCTGTGGAGAAAGTCTGGGGAGAGAGATGGTGGAGCAGGACTGATTGAGACTACTTGACTCAGAGGAGAGAACAGTGGTAGGGAGTGGGTCGAGTGGTCATGGCAATCCTGGGGCCATAGCATTATTTTCATCAGAGGCCCTCTGGACGAGTTGGGACTTTCAACCAGCGGGGAGGCCTTTGGTCCAAGGGGTCTGACATAGGGGATGGGTGGACAGTGGGGTGTTTACTTAATTGTGGGATAGTTGAATAGTTGAATGTTGCCCTGTTGGGTCTGTGGAGTTGTAGGTGTGGGGGTAAAGAATGGGGTCAGTGTGTATCTGAAATGTGAGCATGTGTGGGTTAGATGTGGTGCGAGGATGGAAGGGGAGGACAGGCAAGTGGAGAGAGGGGAAGTCAGTGAGGTGGGGGGGGGATTGATGGGCAGGCTCAGGGGGAAGGGCGATAACGGTTTTGGAGAAGGGGAGGTTGTGGCAGAGAAGCATGCGGGACCCAGCTATTCTGCTATAGTTCTGGCAGCTTGCGCTTTTTGAGGTTGGAGGTAGTTGGGTTGGCAGGGAGGGATGGGAGTGGGGGGCGTGGAGCGGGAGCTGCGCGTAGCTAGATGGTGAAGGGTGGGGATCCATGGCTAATAAGCTGATGGTGGTGACCCTCAATGTTAGGAGTTTAAATGCAGAAACTCTATAAAAGAGCTTCAGAGGCAGCAGACCTGTTTCATGCTACAAGAAACCCATCTCCTGAGAGCCCACAAGAGGCTGGTGGCTTCAAAAAATTTCCAACATGTTTGTATGCATCGAATATGGTAGAGCGAAAGAAGGGGGGGGGGGGTATCTTTCTGGATGCCAACCTTTAAGCCAGCCAGGTCATCCAGGAAAAGCAGGGCAAGTATCTGCTTGTGAGGATTCAAATAGGATAAGAATGATTTAATTTGGTATGTATTTATGCTCCCACAGATACCCAAGGTGACTTCTATGCTGAACTGGAGGGTCTTGTGATTTTAGGGGCAATTTAAATATGACCTGGGACCCAGGTAGGCATTATAATGGGAGAGAGGGGAGAATAGATGGGTAGATAGGGCCAAGTTCAAGACTTTCATGAGAGGTCTGGGTGCTGTGGACACGTGGTGGTTCTTACACCTGGAGATGAGGAAATTCTCCTATTTTTCTCATGCGCATGGTTCATATTCTAGGATCGACATACTCTGAGTGGATAAAGAGCTTGCAGGATGGCTTAAGGGATGCTCAGATCACCCTCCGGTGGAAGCTCATCTAGCTCTACAGGTGGATAGTAAAGAGAAGCAATTCTGGAAACTTAATGAAGCCTTGCTGGAGGACGCGTGCATGCAGGAAGAGGTTGAGGGGTTGATTAAAGAATATTTTGACCTTAATGATAATGGGGAGGTGGGGTGACGTATGGTCTGGGTTAGTTTTTTAAGGCTATCCTGTATGGGGTTTTGGTTAAATGGGAGATGAGACTTAAGCAGGAGAAGGGTGTTCGACTCTTCCAGCTGCACTCAGAATTGCAGCGGTTGGAGGAAAAAGACGGGACCCAGTTGGGAAGGTCTGTCCGGGCTCAGGTGTTAGCAGTATGGGTTCAAATTAATGCCCTTGAGGCAGAGGAGATTCGATACAGGTTATGACTTCTGAGGCAGGAGGCCTTTGAGGGGAGCAATAAGGCTGGCTGGTTCCTAGTGCACCAGCTGAGGCAATGTCGGCTGCATTTGCAGATCGTAGCAGTGCAAGACCAGCATAGTACACTGCATATTCTTCTTTAATCCTTAGCTGGTATTTGGGGAGCATAGCATCCTCTCAATCAATACGCTGCTGTAAGTGCCACTGGATTCCATGTGTTCACAATACGCTTCCAACTTTGGCTATCAGTGGCAATACTTCTGGCCTCGTCGATGGTCAGTCGCTGGTTCCTTAGGTCTTCCTTGATGTGTTTGAGCCACATTTTCTTCAGTGCTGCTGGTTGAACCTTCCAGTGGACAGATCGCTTTCACCAGAGGAGTTTGTATGACAGCCGACTGGTGTTCATTCTGCAAACGTGGCCAAACAATCACAGTCTGCGTTTTTAGATTTGTTCTTTGACTGAAACTTGATGGTTGCACCTTGTCTGAATTGTCTCATTTTGATGGCAATCACGAACAGAGACACCAAAAATCTGTCTCAGGCATTGCATTTAAAAGACCTTGAACTTGTTTGTTAGGTTTGAGCAGAGTCCATTTTTCCAGTCCATACAGGAGATTTGGCAGGATCAGTGTTCAGAAGAGGTGAATTTTGGTCTTGGTGGAGATTTTGGCCTTCTTCCAGAGGAACCATTTGAGCAAAGTGAATGCTACTGTTACCTAGCCTGTGATCCATCCATGGTCATAAGTTTGGTCTTGTCCACATTGATTCTTAGGCCATAAGATTGGATGATGTGGGCAGTGTGGTAAAGGCTGTCAGTGGCCTCTGCATCCGTGTCAGCAAATATGACACTGTCATCTGAGAACATCAAGTCAGTCAGGAAGTTGTTCACATTGTACTGGACCCCGCAGCTATCTTCGAATGTTTTCATCATAATGGCATCGATCACAATATTGAAAAGAAGGGGTGAGGTGACATCTCCCTGGCGAACTCCAGTTTGAGTAGGAAATTCCTTGGATAGCTCATGTCTGTTCTGCACACTGATGGTTGAGCCATTGTATGATGCTTGGAGAAGTTAGAAGATCTTCAGCAGCATGTGCTCGTTCTCCAATGCCCTCCACAGGGCAGGCCAGTGAACACAGTCTAATGTAGGTTTGAAGCCAATGAAGATGACACTGGTTCGCTTTCCACACATGATCCTTTCCTCCACCAGTTGACGAATGGTGAATATTTGATTGGTGCATATTAGGTGAATATGCATATGCAGGGAGAGGAGATGAGAGGTGCCTTTGCCGCCTTCTTTCAGAAGCATTATACGGTCCCGCTGCAGGCCCCCACAGAGGATCTTGCCTCTTATCTTTATTCAGTCCCCTTGATCGAACTGGAGCTGGGAGTGGCCGCAGAGCTGGATTGGGAGATTAGCCCCAATGAAATTCAGGGAGCAATTAAAGCACTCAAACTTGATAAGGCGCCGGGTCTGGGAGGGCTAACTGCCAAATTCTATAGGCATTTCGCGGAACTCTTACTAGCTTTGTTGGGGGAGACTTCAGTCTGCCCCGGGAGGGAGCACCACTGGCTGAGAGAATGGGTTGGGCAGCGATCTCCTTGATCCCCAAAGAGAGGAAGGATCTGCAGGCATGTTCCTCCTATCGCTCCATCTCCCTGCTCAACCTAGATGTAAAGTTGCTAGCAAAAGTGCTAGTCACCAAGCTGAATTAAAGTAATTTTGGGACTAGTGGGGTCTCACCTCTGGGGGTCCTTTGGATTCTTTGATATGGGGCAAACAAAGGCAAGAGGAAAGTAATTTGTATGCGAGACGCACTATGGATATGTGGCATTGGTATATGTGAGATCTTTTAGGTGGGAAAAACAGTGTTTGGGTTGATGCCCTTGGCCACCTGCTTTGGTTTGGGCTGGGGGCACAGGTGCTATAGACTAAAATGCTGGGCTAGGAGAGGAGTCATGCGGCTGGGACTGTTGATCCATCAGGGGAAAGTTAAGCACTTCATTGACCTACAAGTTGGGTATGGTTTAGAGGTGAGAGATTATTATAGCTATCTTCAACTCCGTCATTTTCTGGGGGGGGGAAGGGATATTACAGGACATGGCCCAGGAGAGATCCTGGTTTGAGGTCCAGTGCTCGGCAACACTAGGAAGTAAGCGGTTACTTTCTGTAGGGGCTTGACTACAGGGGAGGTGGTGAAGCAGGGGCATATGATCAAGTGGGAGCAAGATTTAGGGGAATGTTGGGAGGATACCACATGGGGATGACATTATTAGAAGTATAGCTGGGCTTTCGGTTACCTTTAACCTGGTCAAGAACAGCTTAAGCTCCTCTGCAGATGGTACTTGACTCCAGAGAAGTTTTGTAAAAGAAGGTATACTCTGGTCTGACCAGTGCTGGTAAGGGTGTGGAGAAAAAGGAACGTTATTCCACATGTGCGTGGGACTTGCCCTAAAGTGCAGTGCTACTGGGAAGAGGTGATAGCCCATGTAGAGGAGATCCTGGGTACCTCTCTGCCTAGGAGCCCAGTTTATTTTCTGCTGCATAAGGGAGCCAAGTGGACCCCCCATAGTTGCTCAGGAGTGCTCCAACATTGCATGGTCGTGACGCATTGTGAAATAAGTGGCACATTGGAATAGGCAGGACCTTCCTGGGATGGACGGGTTCATTCGGTGGCTCTCTAACCTATATTTGATGCATATGTTAATGGCTCTCAGAAGGGGATGGGGTGAAAATGTCCATCGCCAGTGGAAATTTGTGTGGTGGCGGTTGAAGCTTAGGGGGTGGGTGGACTGATTCACTGTGGAACCTGGGTTAGGGGGAGAGATTTTCTTCTGCTATCTTTTCTGTATCTGGACTTTATAAGGATCTCATGTTAATGGGCAAGGTGAGAGGTGCAAGGAGAGGGGTGGGGTGGGTAAAGGGAGGGGGAAGATTCTGTTGCGTGGTTTTATGCTTAAGAATTGTTGTAAAAACTAATAACATTTTGAAGTTCAAAAAAAATGTTGTGAATTGCTCTGGGTGAACCACCATGCAAAAATGAAAATACAAAAATAACTTTTGATCATCAGAGTCAGGCTCAGCCAGTCTTTATTTTGTTTAAGAAAATGAGACTATAAGTTCTTACAGGTGCAGAAAACTGGCGTGGACTCTTGCTTTCCCTGATCCCCTATGATCATCTAATACATCTGGCATTATATCCAAAACGTCTGCATGACACATCCAGAATATGGGGTTCTAATGTATGTTGGAAAATGTGCATTTTATACAGAACATATGGGGCGAGCATACAACAAATGGTAATATAAATGATAGCGCTAAGTCGGAAGCAGGATTTAAAACTAGGATCTTCAGTATTTGGGGAATACATGGGAAAAGGTAAATGCTCTTTGAAGTCACTGCCCACCTCAGGTGTTAGATCCCTCCTTTCCCACCCCAGCTTCCACTTACCCCATGCAAGAATTCTTGCTATATAGGGCAACTCCCCAATTAGCTTGTTAACAAAGATTTTTACTGGTTGGTAGAGAAAATCTAGGAAGCAAATAATTCCACATTTGAATATCTACTAAAAGTAAACAATTTGATATTTGTGAAGGAGCTTTGATTGATGTGTTCCCGTTGTAAAATTACCTAATCTATATACCTCAAACACATAATATCAGAATTTCGTAGTATTAAGTAACAACTGTTTAGCAAGCAAGCAGGACTACGTACAGATACATAGAACAGCATGGTTAGAAGACACATAAGAGGTCTGCTGCTTTTTCTCTTAAAGGACAGTGGAGGAAAACTTAGGGACTTTGGTAGATCTGTCTCATTTATTTCCACAGGTACTAGAGCTCCAACACCAGAATGATGGCTGGGAAAAATCATGTTGCCAAAGCTGCTGCCCCCCATTACAGTTTCTGCCTCTGTCCAGAGAGACAGCCCGATCCGAGTCAAGGGACTGGTTCCATGTGCAAGATGCCTGCAAACTGAAGCCCTCATGGAACAAATGGAGGAGCTCAGAGAAGAGGTAGCAAGGCTGCGATGCATCCATAACAGTGAGACGTACAATGATGAGATGCTGCTTGAGGCCTCCATGCTCTCCTACAGAGGCAAAGATGGTATGCTGCAGTATAAAGAGAGCTGGACACAAGTCACCAGAGCCTGCAGAATCGCCACTCCAACTCATCCAGCCCTCGAATTGAAGAACCAGTATGCAGCCCTGGAAGTCGAGGAGGTGGAAACATCCTGGGAATGAGAAGAACCAATACTCAAGCACCCCAAAGTTGCAGAATCAGTGACCACAAGGAAGTAAAGGATGGTGGTGGTTGTTGGTGACCCTCTTCTGAGGGGTACTGAGGTGTCCATTTACCAATCAGACTTGGGAGGTGTGCTGTCTGCCAGGTGTCAAAATCCGAGATGTTACGGAGAGTTTACAGAGACTCATCAAACATACTGACTATTATCTGATGATGCTTATCCACGTTGGCACAAATGATACTGCTAGGAATCCTCCAAGCATATCAAGAGTGACTTCATGGCTCTGGGAGAGAGAGTGAAGCAGACAGGTGCGCAGGTGGTGTTCTCTTCGATCCTCCCTATTGAGGGTAAAGGCTGAGGAAGAGAAGCTCGCATCCTCGAGATGAATGTATGACTGCGTGGATAGTGTCATCGAGAGCGTTTTGATTTCCTTGACCAAGGGATGATTTTCCAAGGGCTGCAGAGCAGAGATGGCATCCACCTATCCAAGAAGGGTCAAGGTGTCTTCTGCAGCAAACTGACTAACCTACCGAAAAGGGCTTTAAGCTAGATTCATTGGGGATGGGTGTAGAAATGGTAAAAGGGGCAACATATGGAAAGAAGTGTGTATCAATACCTGTAATATGGGAAATAAGATCCTATATGTTGAGGTTTTAATTGAAGAGGCTGACTTGGATTTAGTGGGGGTTACGGAGACATGGTTCACGGAAAACTATGGCAGAGATGTAATTATATTGGGCTATACCCTATTCAGGAAAGACAGGGGAGGAAGAAGGAGAGGAGGAGTGGCACAATATATGAAAAATATTAAAGCTACAGAACTACAGGGCTTATGAGGGAATGAGGAATTACTGTGGGTTAACCTAGAAAGAGGTGTGATATACAGATCTTCTAGGGCCAGAGAGGTGAACAAAGATTTAATAGAAGACTGCAGTATTGCCAGGAAAGAAGTGCTACTGATAAGTAATTTCAATATGCTGAATATTGATTGGCACATCACTGCTGCGGTGTCATCCAGAAATAAGGAAATCCTAGAATCTCCAGGAACAAGCAGGAATGAGTCTTCACATATGGGTACATCGGTACCGACGGAGCCTGCACGGGAATGCTCCCCAGCATCCAATCAGAAAGCTTTTGGGAGCATCCCTCGCGCCTGCGCGGTGACTTCCCGCCTTTCCCACTGCCTCTCCTCAGTTTTCGTTTTTCCGCGGAGCCAACAGGACGTCCTCCTGTCACCGCAGAAACGTTTTTCTTTAAAAATCCTTATTTTCTTGTTTTCTTGTGGTCGCGGCTGTCTTGCCCGCCGATACCGGTACCGCCGGTGCTTTATTATTTTCTTTTTCAAACTTAGAGAAATATTTCTCCTCAGTTTTTTGTTTTAACTTTTTTGGGCCTACCAGGCCTTTCCAACATGGAGCCTTCTTCCCCTAAGAAGTGCCTTCACTGTGGAAACTTAGTTTTCTTTTTAGACTCCAATGCTTGGTGTCTAACCTGTTTGGGTCCTGACCCTTTTTCCCCTGATACCTCAGGCTATATTTCCCTCGATGCCGTTTTTCCTCCTGAGGTGAGGACACCGGTTTATTCTTCTCTCCAGGATCAGGTAACCCACAAACAGTCTGTTAAGACTAGCCAATTCTTGAAGGGTAAGTCTCATGCCCAGCATGATGACGGCTCCAGCCTTACCCTCAAGACCTCATTGGCAATAAAACCCCGGCGGGAGTCTTCGGGCTCCAAAGCATTTATGGGGTTTCAGGTTGTTCCTGGGGCTGACCCCTCACAGAACATACCTGAGCCGTGCCAGGGGGTGGCATCCGCTTCGAGTGGTACCGATAATCCGGCACCGGCATTGGTGTCGAGTGCTCCACTCTTCACCAGGGATCGTCATCTGGTGTCCTCGGTACCTTCGGGGCCGATCGATACAACCCAGATTGGCTTTCCTGTTTCCCAGCCATGCTCGGGGTTGGTACCGGCTTCGAGCGTTACCGATACCCCAGCAGCGGCATCGGTGTCGAGTGTTCCACTCTTCACCTGGGATCGTCATCTGGTATCCTCGGTACCTTCGGGGCCGATCGATACGACCCAGATTGACTGTCCTGTATCTTCGCCATGCTCGGGGTTGGTATCGGCTTCGAGCGGTACCGATACCCCGACATCGGCGCCGGTGTCGAGTGTTCCTCTCTTCACCGGGCATCGTCTTCGGACGTCCTCGGTACCTTCGGTACCAATCGATGCGACTCCGATTAACCTTCCTGTATCGGCATCGCCGATACCACAAACAACGTCGGTACTTTCTAGACATACATCGATAGACTCGCTCGCTTCGATGCCGAGTCTGGAATCGATATCCAGTCTAGATGACTTGATACCGACACGCTTCGGAACCGATCCATATCGTTTCCGGCTTCGCAGTACCGAGGATATTCACCAAGGCTCTTTGCTTACCTCGGTACCGCTTCAGCAGCCCCCGATTACTGCTTCGATGACATTATCGTCTCCGATACCGGTACCGGTGTCGGGGTCGATTCCTGCAGTTCCATCGGTGCCATCGATCCTTTCTATGCCTGGTTTGGAATCGATACCAGGCACTCACGATGCAGTACTAACTGCTTCAAATCAGAACTGTCAGGATCACTGTCCATCTAGCAGGATTCTTTTTCTACACCAGTCCAGTATCTCTTCTGGTGCTCAAGCTGCTCCTTCAACCTCAGCTTGCCCAGGATTAGTTCCTATTGGAAATCCTTCTTTTCAGAAGTTTCTCCTTGACATGGCAACCTTTCTTGCCATTCCTATTCCTGGTTTTTCTCTTGACCAAGATCCTGTAGAAATGGAAAATATAATGCTTCCTTTACATCATTCTTTACAGGATCTTCTTCTGAGGATATGGGAATCACCCTTAAGGGTTCCTTTGCCTTCTACAGCCATTGACGTTCTGTATCAGGTACCTCCCTCTCCAGGGTTTCAGAAAAACCAACTTCCACATCATTCCATGGTAGTGGAATCAGCATTGAGAAAGGTAAGAAGTAAGAAGAAGCATTCTTCTTATCCGCCAGGTCGTGCATCTAAAGCACTTGATGCCTTTGGACGCCAAACCTTCCAAACTTCTATGCTGGCTTCAAGAATTATTTCATATATTTTCTATATGAGTCTGACACTTCAGGAGGTCACAGAGAAATTATCTCTGTCTCCTTTTTTGTCAGAACCTAAGGCCTCTGACTATTCCTTGCTTCTCAATCATAGCAGGAATATCTCTTGGTTCCTTTCTCGTGCTTCTCTAGACTCTTTTGAGTCTGTTAGCAGATCCTCTGCTATTGCCATTGGAGCACGTCGTACAGCCTGGCTGCAAGCTTCAGACTTGAGCAGATGGGCACAACATACACTGGGTAATTCTCCTTGTACTGGAGAAAATCTCTTCAATAGAGAGGCTTTACGTCAGGTTGCTCATTGCTCCACTGACTTTCCTAGTTCTGGAAACCATCCTAAGCCGCCTTTTTCCCCAGGACGTAGGAAATGTCCTACCAAACCTTCTTTCCCTAAGAAAAGAAAGTTTCACCCTTCTCCTGCCCATCCTCCAGATGTACCCAAGCAAGGGACATCTCATCCTAGTCTGAAGTCTCCAGACTCTAACCAGGCTAATTTTAGCCAGCAACCATAGGTTTTCTGTAGGTTGCAATTCTACAGTTAACTTCTTCTTACCAGAAGTTATTCTTCAAACTCTACACTGATTTTTTCTTTTCAGTATGTTAAGCTGTTAGGATTTTTGTCCACGGGTTACAGAATTCTCCCTTTCTTTTTATCATAAAGGGAGATTACAATTATCCCATGATAGTTTCTGTCCCCACATGGACATTTTTTCCTTCAGCTGACTTACCATATGGTACGTCACCTTCCAAGCCCCTCTCTTCCAGGGTTTCCCCTGCTCGAGTTGGTACCATACTGAAACACTTCTCTTCTTTCCAGTGTAGTCTTTCTGCTATCCTTCAATGCATGCTCTGAACAACTCATCAGACAGGGACGGAAATATCTCCGCTCCCTCTGTCTGTTTTTCTCCCTGTTTTTATACAGGGGAATCCCCTCTGCTCTTTTGTTCAGTTGCTGTACATACAGAAATTCCAGTGTTCATGTTTCTTGCAAGCTACTTTCATTTATCTTGCATAATACTACTCACTGCAGGTTATCTTCTTCTAGCCATATCCTTACCTAGGATGTGGCAGCACATCTGACTGCTGTCAGTTATCTCATAATTTTCCTGCACAATGCTCTCTGCAATCTTCAGAGAAGCTTTCTACTATGGGCCCTTGCTGTAGAGCATTGAACTTTGTCTCTGAGGGTTTTTTCCATATAATAGAAAAAGCTTATATAGTCATTCCATGGCTATGTAGGTTCTTTCTACCCTCTTGTCTCCTATTGTGATACAGAAGACAAGCTTTTTCTGCGTGAATGTCCATGGAGTTCCCAATCTGGCAGGAATCTACCCCTTTTTTCCTTACAGCTTGGCATCTTTTCTACTCCACTTGGACAACGCACACTCTTTTACTATACATGATACCTCTGAGTCCCTTAGTTGGGTCATCCAGGTATCTTAGTCTATGCGTTTCCTTGTCCTTTGGACATGTCAGAGTCCTCAAGTACTCCTGACGTGCTCTTATCAGACTGCTATTATCCTCTGTTTTTCATGCAACCATACTGGTTATCCACTGAAATACATTCCTGCACCACGGAAATAGATTCTCTATATATCTTCAGGTGGTTTTTACCCCCTTATTAGATGAATCTTTTCCCATCACATTCCCCATGTGAATGTTTTTGTGGGGCTCCGTTGCAGGCATATATCCTCAGACTTATAACCATACATATTTTTATAATCTGTGTGGACATAAGCCATGCCCATCTATATCTATATATCTATATCTATATCTATATCTATATCTATATCTATATCTATATCTATATCTATATACACATCTATATATATATATCTCACATATTTAGACATATCTACACATATATATAGATATGTATGTATCTTTATGTATATAGATCTATTTATATATATATATATATATATATATATATATCTATGTACCCATTGGGAGATGTCCATAGGATGCTAGGTATTACCTACTACCTCCCTAACTGTCTGTGCTATAAAGTTTTTACCTTCTTAAGGGTCCAGACAGTCAACTTGCCTATTCTCATACGGCTCAGTAACTGGGAGCGGTTATACACACAATTACTGCTGTGATGTCAACAGCTTCTATTTTTGTTATAGATCTCCCTATCTGTGAAGTATCAAACTTCTATGTCTTCCTATCTCTTACCAGCTAGGAAAGACAGTGTACATCTTCAGTATTTATGAGTACACTTCTGTTTTCCTTGGGAATAGGGTTTTTTTTCCATACCCTCTCTTCCCTTCCGGACTGGGCTAATTCTCCAGATCGGTCAGTCTTCTTCTTTTAGTCCTCAATGATAATAACTCTGTACCTAAAAGAGTTCTCAGCTTTTTCCCATAAAGCTTTCCATTGAAGATCTGCCGTTCTTCTCCTGTCCCAGTTGACACCTGGGTCACCTGCCCATTCCAGATTTGGAACTTCATCCTCACTGCTGTGAAGTTACCTTGAGGATTCCGCTACTGCATCTACAGTACACTCCATCACAGTTCTACTTCCTACAATCCAGTAGGTAAGTCCTATGTTGTACTAGTTCATTAAATATTTTAATGATACTTGACATACATTCTAAAGACTCATCTCTCCTGTAGTCTTTAGATTTGCTGTTCCTTGCAGCTCTTCTCTATTCAACTCCTACCCCCATCCCTCAGGGGATGCAGGGGATCCAGGTTTGAAAAATGCCGTCCTGTCCAGGGATACGCATTTTAGGGATTCTCCCCTGGCACCCACAGCTAGGGAGTCCCCATATGTGAAGACTCATTCCTGCTTGTTCCTGGAGATAGCACAGTTACTTACCTGTAACAGGTGATCTCTGGGAACAGCAGGAATTAGTCTTCACAACCCACCCACCTCCCCTAGGAGTTGTATCTACCTATTTCCTTTCCTCTTTCTCTCCTTCTGTCTCAGCTATGAAACTCAACTGAGGAGAGGCAGTGGGAAAGGCGGGAAGTCACCGCGCAGGCGCGAGGGATGCTCCCAAAAGCTTTCTGATTGGATGCTGGGGAGCATTCCCGTGCAGGCTCCGTCGGTAGAAGACTAATTCCTGCTGTTCCCAGAGATCACCTGTTACAGGTAAGTAACTGTGCTTTCTTTACAGGGGGAACTATTCCGGTAACAGGTAACTGAACCCACCCATGAAGGGCCCATATGGACCTGATGCTTACCAATGGAGAAAGTGTTTCTGATGTGGAGGAGATAACACGCATCAGTGATCACCATATGGTGTGGTTCAGTATGAGGGCTAGGGCTGAAAGTACATTCAAAAGCGAGGGTCCTAGACTGTAGAAAACCTAACTTTGCCAAGATGGGGCAATACCTCAAGGAGTCGTTAGCAGAATGGGAACAGCTAGGGAATGTAGAAAAGCAAGGGCCCCATGCTTTTGGGTTGTAAAAATTCAAGGGAGCGGTACAGTATAGGGAGTGAAGTACCTCTGTCCACACTGCCACACAGGCCACCCGGAACTATGATGATATCTATTTTTAGGAAGGAAGGTTGCAGATCCAAAATGCCAGGGCAACCCTGATCTAAATGGGTAAAATAAGGGACTACAACTACCACACTGCTTCTTGATATAAGTTCAAAAATTAGGGATGGCTAAAAAGTCGTCTTCCTTAAAATGAATATCATCACAGTTCACAAGTGGCCTGTGTGACATAGTCCTCGTCTGCACAAAGTCCTTACTACATTGCAGTTCCCCCATGAAGAAGTCGGTGTGCCGAAATGTGACCATGTCGAGGTGCTTTTGTCAATAAAGGACATTTTTTCTACTCACTCCTTTGTTCTGTTCTGTTCCTGCAAGTGTTGTGTACTTCCTTGTGATCCTACAAGAACTCCTGATGTGACCATAGAATAGTATATGTACATGATTAAAGCTAGGTCAGTTGGAACATTGATGTCAAAAGATGTTATCGTCTTATAGTGCCCTCAGTAAATTACCCACAACTGTACTTTTTTTTAACCAGAATAAATAGCTGTATAAAGTAGGATGCTTTCAGAAAGGAATGAATGCATTTGCGATGTTAAGCTTGAATATTGGTGTATTAACATCTTGAGGGAGAGATCAACTTTTAATATTCGTCTTAATCATAACCCAATAATCATGATCATAACCCAATCATAATGTCCGATACCAAATGTGCTTTACTGAATGCTAGATCAATCAGAAACAAACCAAATACTATCCACATCCTTATTCTGGACCATAAACTGGGCAGACTAGATGGACCATACTGGTCTTTATCTACCGTCATTTACTGTGTTACTATGTCTTGTTTTGTTTGTGTTCATAACGTGGATAAAGTGATGCACTTGTAATATTGGGCTTCTGTTTGGTGTACAGGTATCTTCTTGAAGAAAGGCCACTTGTGTTGTGTTGTGTACTGATTGATATATTATGTCTTTGCAGCTGTCAGCACAGCAGTCATCATAGGTGCTGTCATTGGGTCCTTCCTTGGGGTCTTCCTCATCATTGGTTTGGGTGTGCTGTTCTATTTCTACAGGCAGAAGAAGAAAGAGGCTAAGGATGACATGGCCAATGAGATCAAGTAAGAGCTTTACTATAGTAGTATCTCATTCAGATGATACCTTTCTTCACTATTACAGTCAGTGTAACAGTAATTCAGGTTTCACACCTATATAGTTAATATGCTGAATGCTGCAACAAGATTTGCGCACCTTTTATAGAGTTACGAGAACCAGGCCACCCCAACTATCGGGCAAAGTAGGCAGTCACCTAGGGCGGCAACTGCTTGGGGGGAAGGGGGTGGCAAAGAGCAAGGCATTCAAAGCTAAACAATAGATTCTGACAGACGGATTGGGCTGGGGGGGGAGCATAACACTTAAGGTTTGCCTACAGCGCCAACACCTTGAACCAACTCTGACGCCGGCCCTCCATGAGAATGTTTTGTAGCCGCTGTCTGGGGTCAAAGCAGTTGCAAGTTGTGTAAAACACTGTGAGGCTGGTTTTGAAATAGCCTGTGCAGTTTCAAAGCGGTAGTTGCTCTTTCAAAATTAGCTAGTGGTAAGGTCGGCCTCCTTTATGACTGCTATTTGTCTGTCTGTATGTGTGGAAGGGGAGGGGCTGATTAAAACAGCATACATACTTTGCAAAATGCAATATATGTGTACTGTTTTCCTTCCCCAATCTAAACACACCCCCAGGAATACCACTTTTTAATACAAACTGTGGAAGACTGCGTGTACTTTTTGTCAAACTATGTAGGGCAGTCAAATTACTTGGTTACATCATGTTGAATATTGCTCTCTACAGTATATGATAGAACTGTTACAGTCATTAAATAAGTGTTTCCTATGCGTTGCTCCTTCTAACACATTAATGTCCTCTCGTTCTTTTGCAGAGAAGACGCTCCAGCTCCAAGGACTCCTAACTGGGCAAGAAAGCCTGGATCTGACATAATTTCGAAAAATGGCACTTTATCATCCGTGAGCAGTAACCCTGAGCTCAGACCTTACCTAGGCAAGGCTTCTTCTGACACAGCATCTATAGTAACTGCAGGGAGCACGCTGGCCTACAGACCTTATACAAACCAAAGAGGTGCTGCGTTGACACCAACTCCTAGCATGTCCAGTCAGCCTCAAGGGCACTATCCACTGCCACGCAATGGAAACCACTACCACCATGGTGCCCTCCTGACCTCCAGTAATGCTCGCCCACAGACATCTCAGCTCCGAGAGCCAGAGGCCATTGCTCCTGTTACTGTGACACCCTCTAACCTTGCCCGAATGGGCGCCGTGCCAGTCATGGTGCCAGCCCAGAGTCAGGCAGGATCACTAGTGTAAGCACTGGCACAGCAGAACAGTACTGGACTGTTGATAGAAACAGCTTGTCTTCCTGGAAATAGCAACGCAAGCTACAACAAGCACTGATTTGAAAGAGAATCCAGCACAGTAATTAATTAAAGTAATATTTTGTTATACTAGTGAAAGTCCTTTAGGTTAGTTTCAGTTTTACTGACATCTCTGTTCTCATTATTGAGCATAGCTGGAGAAACATGTTGCCATCTCGCATGATCTTTCCAGCACATTATTTCCAAACAGGCTTCAGTGTGTTTTGGTTTCCAGCAATCGCTGGGCCTCGGTGAGTTTCTTCCAAAAGAGTGTCCACTTTGGCATGTTGTGTGTGGCTGTCCTCTCAGGCCAGATCACTAAAGGTAGGCCTCTGAGATGAGGAAATGAATTCATCTTCAGTACAGAAGGAAAAAAGGCACTAGCTAAGGGGTTCTTTTACTGAAGGGCGTAAGCTGACAGCGTGCTTACTGGCATGCGCTGAATGCAGGCTGAGACACGTGTTGGTATCTAGCACAGGGCTCTGACAGCGTGGGATGATTCATGAGCTGTCTAATCTGCGTTAGGGTCGTGAGTGGGTGGGGTGGAGGTGGTAAGTGGGCATGGTGTGGTGGTTAGCGCTCGGTGTGAACCTGGTAATAACTACATTAGGACAAGGTCACCTAATGCCACTCAGTGTGACATGCAAGAAGGGACAGGACTCCATATCTGCTGGGGAAATGCTTTCCACGCCCCCAACAGTTCACATAGTGTTATTGCACCTAATGTGCCATAGGTTTGGTACTATTGCCTCGTTAGGTGCAACACCTTAGCACCCTAAGTCTTTCACCTTTGCAAAAAAATAGCACATTTTATGAGAATTTCTGCCACACAATATGATGGAATTTTTAAGAAATAAAACAAACCAAGTTATTCGTTCAGCTGTTTCAAGATCTGATGAAGGAAGAAGGTGGTTTCTAGTTGCTAAAGCTGTGCGCTTATAATCAACGGTCTGTCTTCTTCCTCCACCAGATTTGTTCCCTTCGCTCCTCCCTCAATCCACATTCCCTCACAACCCTCCTCTTGTCACTGGTGATTTCCCAACTAGACTATTGTAACGGTGCACTCGCTGGTCTTCCCCTTTATCAACTTCGTTGTCTTCAGCTTCTTCAAAATACTGCAGCCCAGATCCTCATACACTCCTCACACCGTGAACACGTCACACCCACCCTAACTCGTCTTCATTGACTTCCCATAAAATATCATATTGATTACAAAAATCCTTACCTTAGCTCATCAGGCAATTCACATCGGCACTCCACAATACTTAGCTGATCTCCTCCAATTCCATCTCCCCCGCTGTCTCCTCCGGTCCTTGCACACCAACCGCCTGGCCCTTCCCTCTGTTTGAAGGGTGCGTCTAGAACAGACGTGCCACCCTGCCGCCTTCTTCCTTGCCCTCTGCCTTATGGCATTCCCTGCCTCTTGACCTGTGGGCAGAACCTTCATACACCTGTTCAAATCATTGTTCAAAACCCACCTGTTCAGCTTACCTCCCTTTGTTTGCCCCTCCTGTCTGTCCTCTCTAGGTTTGCTCTTTCCTCTCTTCTCTTTCGCTGTCCTATCACTAATTGGCATTCCATTCCTTTTCACTCTGATATTTTAATTATTGTACACCACTCTGATGCCTTGCTGCCTAGGGCGGTATATCAAATGGTAAATAAAGATAAAGATCAGGAAAGATTCAGAGAAGTGCATGTATGCGAGACCCTAGGGAAGCTCTCGCTGAAGGCAGCTTTCAAGGCTACAGGTATGTCATTTCCCTTTGCAAATTAGGTTTAGCAGGGAGAGTTTGAAATCTGCATGGTCTACCTCTTTACCCCTCGGCTATACCTAGCTAATGGATGTGCATTTTGGACTCGTTTGGGCACCTAAAAAATAAACATACCTAGAAATGTGCATGCGTTCAATCAATTTACATGTGCAGAAAAGCAGTAGCACAGTAGCAGCACAGTAGAGACAAATATCTGCAAAATAATGAAAAAAATAACAGGGCTAATGATTAAATTTTAAATGAGTCTGAACCAAAGAATTTTTTGGGCCTATCCATGCTTACTGCCTTTTGAAATTCTGTGGGAAAATGTAACTGCTGAAGGGAGAACAGTTTCCAACCCACGGAATTGAGCTGGTTCCCACGCTCTCAATGCCCTCGGCGGAAGGCCTACCAAGGCTCCATTCTAACATGCCACATCCAGATCTACCAACTATATAGTGGTATGTTGCTCAGAGGATTCATGGTGGGTCTCGATGGAGACGACCTCTGGCACTTCCAGGTACTCTCGAAGTCATAAGAACATAAGATATGCTATACTGGGTCAGACCAAGGTACATCAAGCCCAGTATCCTGTTTCCAACAGTGGCCAATCTAGGTCATACGTACCTAGCAGTTTCCCCAAAAGACACAGGTTCCGCAATGCTTGCACTGGGTCAAGCATTGATATCCTGGGTCCCTTCTTAATAAATGGTTTATGGACCTTTCCTCCAAACCTTTTTTAAACCCAGCTACACTAACAGCCTTTACTACATCCTCCGGTAACAAATTCCAGAGTTTGATTACACGTTGATTGAAAAAATATTTTCTTTTATTAGTCTTAAATAGTTTACCCTGTAGCTTCGTTGCATGTCCCCTAGTCTTTCTATATTCTGATAACGTAAACAATCGATCTATGTTTACCCGTTCCACTCCATTCATTAATTTATAGACTTCAATCATATCTCCCCTCAGCCGTCTCTTTTCCAGGTTAAAGAGCCCTAACCTTTTTAGCCTTTCTTCATAGGAGTAGCCTTCCATCCCCTTTACCATTTTGGTGGCCCTTCTCTGAACCTTTTCTAATAAGTCTATATCCTTTTTAAGATACGGCAACCAGAATTGCACACAATATTCAAGGTGCGGTCTCACCATGGAACGATATAGAGGCATTATAATATCTTTTGTTTTATTTTCCATTCCTTTCCTTATGATACCTAGCATTCTATTTGCTCTCTTGGCTGCCGCTGCACACTGGGCCGAGGGTTTTAATATGTTATCCACAATGACCGCCTAAATCTTTTTCTTGAGTGGTGGTTCCTAATATGGAACCTTGCATCGTGTAACCATAGTTTGGGTTGTTCTTCCCTAGGTGCATAACTTTGCACTTGTCCACATTAAATTTCATCTGCCATTTTGATGCCCAGTCTTCTAATTTATCAAGATCCTCTTGCAATTTTCCACAATCCTCTTGGGTATTAACAACTTTAAATAGTTTTGTGTCATCTGCAAATTTGATAACCTCACTCGTTGTTCCACTTTCCAGGTCATTTATGAATATGTCAAAAAGCAGCGTACCCAGCACAGATCCCTGGGGTACACCACTATTCACCTTTCTCCATTGGGAAAATTGGCCGTTTAGCCCAACCCTCTGCTTTCTATCTTTTAACCAGTTCTTGATCCACAGTAATACATAGAAACATAGAAACATGATGACAGAAAAAGACCACATGGCCTATCTAGTCTGTCCTTCCATATCAACAACTACAACAGTCCACTTTTTACCTTTAGAGTACACTGCCTCCTATCCCATGACTCTTTAGTTTTGCCAAAAGTCTCTGATGAGGGACCTTGTCAAAGGCTTTCTGAAAGTCCAGATACACTATATCAACCGACTCACCTTTGTCCACCTGTTTATTCACACTTTCATAAAAACTGTGACGCCTCGTCTTACCAATTACACCAACTTGTGACGCAGTGTATTTGGTTACAGCGTCGTGTATGTTACTTTGTTATCGCTGTTCTCTGGTTGAGCAAAATTGTAGTTGTAGGCCCAGTGATCACAGCCAAAGCAATTTGAAGGTAAACAATAGGTTTATTGTTCCCAGCAGGTTTTCTTCACCCCAGAACAGATATTTAAGGATAACAACATGAATAAAGCAAATAAAGTCCTGTACAAATGTTCCCTGATACTTCTCAGGTTACTGTAGTCCAAAACAACTGTAGACTTTCTTAACAGCGATACTCATTCAAGGCATTCAATAAAGAACTTCCAACAAGCGTGGTTTTCCTGTTCCACCTTCACATGGATAATTCACATCAAGCCTTTAGAATTATGCACTTCACTAGTATCAGCAGTCAGACAACTTCTAGTCTGTACTTAAACTCTAGTCTCTACATGCTTTTAAAACAGCCTTAAAACATTGCTTCTGTTTAAGCTGTACATTTAAAAGTCACACTGGCAAATCCCGCATTCCATTTCAGAGCTACTGTGATCAGACACTGGAATGTCAGTTTGCATGGATTCTTCGTCGCTGAGTTGAGCTCCTTGGCTATCTGGCCTATTCGAGTCTAGGGCTCTTAAATGGTGGAGGAGATCTTGTATCTGCTTTTCTCCTCTCTCACTGCCTGTCCTGCAGTCTTGCAAGGATAACTGTTTCTTCAGCCTCTTAAAGTGCTGGGCATAAGGATTTCTTCCTTCTTCCTTTTTCCTGTACCTTATTCCCTGTTGAGGAACTACGTGTTTCTTGTAACTAGGCTTTTCAGGGACTTTACCTATCTCCCATTCCTCCAGCTCAGTATCTGTGCTTGAATCACGCTGCTGCCAATTATGAGCTAGCTGACGTGCACCTGTGCTGGCTTCTAGCTTACAAGTTCTACCACGTTCACTGCCAATATTGCAAGGTAAACTATCAGAGGAACTACTTCTGTCTCTTTCAGACACAGGCTCTATGTTCTGTTTAAAAGGCTTATAAGTTTTTCTGACCTGGTTCAGCTTTTCTTGAGGGCAATCCCTTCCTGGGAGGACTCTCGGCTGTTTCCCCAGAGACGTGGCTCTTTCTCTGCAAGGTGGCTGGCAATGGTCCAGGTAATTGGATCCCAGCTGGTCACGCTTGCTCTGAGCTCGGCCCCTCTTGGATAAGGATTCTGTTTCTGTTCCTCTGCCAAGAATGCCTGACTCCAAGGCTGTATCTGCATTCCTGGAGTCCCCTTTTTCTGGCTTTGCCAAAGGTAAGTTCCTATTTTGCCTTTTTCCTTCCTCCTGTAGCTCTCTGCGTTCCTCGTATGATCTCCTCTCTGATCCAGCTGATCTTGCTGATCCTGCTGCTCGGGCTGATCTGGCTGATCTTGCTGATCTTTCTGAACCTACCACTTCCTGGTTAAGTGGAGTGGTTTGTCCAATCAGGTGAGAGTCCACCCCTTTCCCTGGTTGGCTAGCTCTCCCTGTCAGCCTAGAGCTAGGGTGTGGCTCCCTTTCTTTTCTCTCCTGCCCTGCAACTCTGTGCGCTGAGGTTTTAACCCTCAGCTGCCCTGTATTCCTGGCAGGTTCAGAGGAAAAAGTTTGTTTAAAAGCCTTTTTCTTGTACTCTGACAGCTCTGCCTTGTCACACAACCCCCCATTTAAGATATTCCGTGCTGTCTGAAAACTTTCAGAACAGCCCGGAATCCTTCTCTGGTGGCTGTAGCTAAATTCGTGATCGGTAACTGTAGCTAAACGAGCTAATGCTACCCGTTCGTGCCAGGGCCTTAAAACGTTCACATGGAAGTTTTGTTGCTTCCCCCTCCTGGTTTCTACCGTGTAAGTGGTGGGTCCTATTCGTTTGATAACCCGGCAGGGTCCCCTCCAGGTGCTTTCAAACTTTGGTTTGCGACCCGGTATCACTACCATGACCTTTTCACCAATTTCTAAACGCTTAGGTTTGGTGCGGAGGTTATAATCTTTTTTCTGCCTCCCTTGACTGGAGGTCAGATTTTCGCCTACTACCTGAGATGTACGCTGTACCCAGGCTCCTAAATTTCTTCGAAACTGGGGTCTCTCTATCTCTTCCGTAGCGGGTTCTACCCATCGATTTTTAGATCTCTGGGGTGGTTTTACTGGCCTATAGGGGGTGCCCTTCTGGCATGCGGGACACGCTCTACAATATTTTGCGGTCTCGCGATAAACGCCAGGCCAATAGAAACGACTCAAAAGCTGTTTCAAGGTGCCTTCTACTCCTTCGTGGCCCCCTAAGGGATGGATATGCGCTAAACGCAAAATCCAATTTTTAAAGGTATTGGGCACTACTAATTGCCTCCTGGTACCTTTAGAATGTGGATCCAAGGTTTCCCTATATAACACCTTTCTAACTAAGTGAAAATAGGGTAATGACCGTGCTCTCTTATTAGCCTTATCAAAAGCATAGGTCAAGGCTGGATCCTGCCTTTGTTCATCGGGAAATGAAGGGAATTTTGCTACCAATTGGGCCGGAGCCCAGGGTAACTCCTGTCCTGCCCTTAGTTCCGTCCGAGTACGGGACCTGCACTGTTTCTCCCTGCGATTTTCCCCCTTCTTAAGTTTTGCATGCTCCCGAGAGGGAGTTATCAACCCACTATGTGAGGGTAATTCTGCTAAGGGATCTGTTACAGAATTTTGATCCTCGTGACTGGCTTTACTTTGGGCGCATGTAGATACTAGACCTATACCACCTCTTTCTTTAGAGGGAGATATGTCCTGATCCTCTTTACGTCCCCTTGGGTTTTTACCTTTTATAAGAAGGTCAGCTTCTTCCTTGACGGCTAACGCTTGTACTAGGCCTTCCTTAAACTGTGGACTATTCCTACCTAGAACTAAGGAATAGGGTAAGTTAGGCACCACCACTACTGGGATATCTTTCTTTACCCCTAGACCGTCCACCACTACTGTGTGCACCGGATAAGGCCTATCCGCACCGTGTACACAGCGAATTTTAATCTTTCCTTCAGGGTGTCTTTCTGGGCACTCATCCGGGGTTCCTATCTCATTTCAGAATTTCTCTGAGACCATTGACTGGTCAGCGCCAGAATCTAATAGCGCTTCAATCTGGACGTTGTTAACAGTGACTGCTAATAAGAATCCCTCCCCCACCTTTTTGGAAGGAGTAGTCACTAGTGCTAGCTTAGCCTTACAATTTCTTCTCAGGTGTCCCTGTTGACCGCAAGAAAAACATTTACGTTCTTCCCACCCCGTTTTAAACGAGGGCTTCTGAGATGGACACTCTCCCACCATAGTTCTTCCCTTTGTTACTGGCATTCCCAGGACTGACTGCTCTGAAACACCCATCCCCCGCTGTCGTATTGCCTCTGCTGCAAAGAAGCGATCGGCTAGCGTGATGGCATCTTTAGTGCTTCTACAGTCCTGTAGAACCAAGAAAGATTGTACTTCTTTAGGGACTGCCTCCAGAAATTGTTCTAGTACAATATCATCCATAATAGTGTCAAGGCTCCTGTTACTTGGTGAAAGCCATTTATGCACTAACGCTTTAATTCTATGGCATAAAGCCTGTGGTGACTCGCCCGGGTTTAATTTGCACCCTCTTAAACGGTGATGGTACACCACCGGTGTTAGGCCCAGCCTTTCTCTTATGGCTTTGACCACAGCGTCATAATCAGTAGCCAGATCATTGGGCATCTCTCTGTATGTTGTTAATGCCTCTCCCGTTAGGGAAGTAGCGAATCTGATGACCCAATGCTCTTTTGGCCATCCGCTCATGATAGCAATGCGTTCAAAGACTTCGATATGGTCATCTATATCGACTTCCTTAGACATTGGTCCTAATGACCACATTCCTTGACCACACTGTCCAAGTCCTGCATTAGTTCCTAACGAACTAGAAACAGTTCTCAGTACTTGAGTCGTCTCCTTTTGTTCTCCAATCCATGAAGTCAGCAGATCCATCACCGGCTTCTGCTGCGCCTGGAACATCTCCGCCATGCGTTCCTGTGTCTGCGCTGCTCTCGCCTCCTGCTGTTGGAACCTCTCCGCTACCCACGACATCAGGTGTGCGGGCTCCATCCCGTTGTTGCTGAAATGACACAAAAGAAAACACACCAAGTGCGGCACCAATACACTCGCACCTGCCTCGCTCCCGGCTTATGTCCGCTTTACCCTCCCCCCTTGTAGCAGTATCCTTATACAAGCCTTCCCAGCTACTGGTTACCTGCTACAAGTGGAGAGTCTTGCTCATCAGGATACGCTGGTGCTGGCACAGGAACTCTGGTCCGGCTTCACCGCTCTTGCGCTCCTAACTGCTCTCGCAGATCCGGTCAGCTCTTCCTTCAGGCACTTTCCTTTTGTATTTGGATTTTTTTTTTTTTTTTTTTCTTCAAGCTTGCACGAGGTTTATTCTCTCCTCAGGACTTCAACTGTTGGGGTTAGTATATCCTCCTTTCTGGACGGAGTGTTGAAAAATCCTCAAAACTACGCCAATAATGTGACGCCTCGTCTTACCAATTACACCAACTTGTGACGCAGTGTATTTGGTTACAGCGTCGTGTATGTTACTTTGTTATCGCTGTTCTCTGGTTGAGCAAAATTGTAGTTGTAGGCCCAGTGATCACAGCCAAAGCAATTTGAAGGTAAACAATAGGTTTATTGTTCCCAGCAGGTTTTCTTCACCCCAGAACAGATATTTAAGGATAACAACATGAATAAAGCAAATAAAGTCCTGTACAAATGTTCCCTGATACTTCTCAGGTTACTGTAGTCCAAAACAACTGTAGACTTTCTTAACAGCGATACTCATTCAAGGCATTCAATAAAGAACTTCCAACAAGCGTGGTTTTCCTGTTCCACCTTCACATGGATAATTCACATCAAGCCTTTAGAATTATGCACTTCACTAGTATCAGCAGTCAGACAACTTCTAGTCTGTACTTAAACTCTAGTCTCTACATGCTTTTAAAACAGCCTTAAAACATTGCTTCTGTTTAAGCTGTACATTTAAAAGTCACACTGGCAAATCCCGCATTCCATTTCAGAGCTACTGTGATCAGACACTGGAATGTCAGTTTGCATGGATTCTTCGTCGCTGAGTTGAGCTCCTTGGCTATCTGGCCTATTCGAGTCTAGGGCTCTTAAATGGTGGAGGAGATCTTGTATCTGCTTTTCTCCTCTCTCACTGCCTGTCCTGCAGTCTTGCAAGGATAACTGTTTCTTCAGCCTCTTAAAGTGCTGGGCATAAGGATTTCTTCCTTCTTCCTTTTTCCTGTACCTTATTCCCTGTTGAGGAACTACGTGTTTCTTGTAACTAGGCTTTTCAGGGACTTTACCTATCTCCCATTCCTCCAGCTCAGTATCTGTGCTTGAATCACGCTGCTGCCAATTATGAGCTAGCTGACGTGCACCTGTGCTGGCTTCTAGCTTACAAGTTCTACCACGTTCACTGCCAATATTGCAAGGTAAACTATCAGAGGAACTACTTCTGTCTCTTTCAGACACAGGCTCTATGTTCTGTTTAAAAGGCTTATAAGTTTTTCTGACCTGGTTCAGCTTTTCTTGAGGGCAATCCCTTCCTGGGAGGACTCTCGGCTGTTTCCCCAGAGACGTGGCTCTTTCTCTGCAAGGTGGCTGGCAATGGTCCAGGTAATTGGATCCCAGCTGGTCACGCTTGCTCTGAGCTCGGCCCCTCTTGGATAAGGATTCTGTTTCTGTTCCTCTGCCAAGAATGCCTGACTCCAAGGCTGTATCTGCATTCCTGGAGTCCCCTTTTTCTGGCTTTGCCAAAGGTAAGTTCCTATTTTGCCTTTTTCCTTCCTCCTGTAGCTCTCTGCGTTCCTCGTATGATCTCCTCTCTGATCCAGCTGATCTTGCTGATCCTGCTGCTCCGGCTGATCTGGCTGATCTTGCTGATCTTTCTGAACCTACCACTTCCTGGTTAAGTGGAGTGGTTTGTCCAATCAGGTGAGAGTCCACCCCTTTCCCTGGTTGGCTAGCTCTCCCTGTCAGCCTAGAGCTAGGGTGTGGCTCCCTTTCTTTTCTCTCCTGCCCTGCAACTCTGTGCGCTGAGGTTTTAACCCTCAGCTGCCCTGTATTCCTGGCAGGTTCAGAGGAAAAAGTTTGTTTAAAAGCCTTTTTCTTGTACTCTGACAGCTCTGCCTTGTCACAAAACATAACAGATTAGTAAGACAAGATCTTCCTTGTCTAAAGCCATGTTGGTTGTCTCCCATTAGGCCATGACTATCTACATGCTGAGTAATTTTATTCTTTATGATGGTTTCTACCATTTTTCCCGGTACTGACGTGAGGCTCACCGGTCTGTAGTTTCCCGGATCACCCCTGGAACCCTTTTTAAAAATTGGTGTTACATTGGCGATCCTCCAATCTTCAGGTATTAGAGATGATTTTAATGATAGTTCAGAGATTACTAATAGCAGGTCTGCAATCTCATATTTCAGTTCTTTCAACACCCTTGGATGTATACCATCCGGCCCAGGTGATTTGCTACTCTTCAGTTTATCTAATAGTTGTAATACATCTTCCCGATGTATCGATATTTCCTTCAATTCTTCTGCACCTTTAAATACCACTTCAGTCATGGGTAACATGCCTACATCTTCCTCAGTAAAGACTGAAGGCAAAGAATTCATTCAGTCTCTCCGCTATCGCCTTGTCGCCTCTTAGTGCCCCTTTAACTCCTCTGTCATCTAATGGACCAACTGACTCTCTCACAGGTTTTTTGCTGCGAATGTACTTGAAAAAATCTTTATTTCGCGTTTTTGCTTCCACAGCAAGCTTCTTCTCAAATTCTCTCTTTGCCTGCTTTATCAATGCCTTGCATTTCATTTGCCAGTGCTTGTGCTGTTTCCAGGTTTCGTTGTTTGGCTCTTTTTTCCATTTCCTGAAAGATGCTTTTTTGGCAACAACAGCCTCTGACCTCACCTTTAACCCATGCTGGCAGTTTTTTGGATTTCCTTCCACTTTTCTTAAAGCGTGGAATACAGCTGGTCTGGGCTGCCGAGATAGTATTTTCCATCAACACCCAAGCTTGATGTAAGTCTTTAACCTTTGCAACTGCTCCTTTTAGTTTTTTCTTAACTATTTTCCTCATTTTATCATAGTCTCCCTTTCGAAAGTTAAAAGGTTAGTACTGTGGATTTCCGTACTATCCCTCCTCCACTAATTAAATCAAAGGCGATCATGCTATGATCACTATTGCCAAGTGGCCCCAACACCCAAGTCCATTGGGGAGTGCTCTAAGTACCTCTCATGAGCGGCTTACGACTGCTTCGAGTCCTCCACCCGAGTAGCAGTGGCCGGCCTTGGCACCCACTGGCAAGCTTGGCTTCAGTCATCCGATCTAAAGCAGTTGGGTCCAGGAGAAGCTCCTCGACGCCTCGGGGAGCAGCACTTCAGTAAATCAATGGAGGATAAAGTGGCCGAGATTGAAACAGAGTACATCACCCATACTCAGCTCTGTCAGAAGACCACCTCCCTCCCCAGGAAGAAACTGCAGGGCAAGAAACCCTTTTTTCACCAGAAAGGGGCTACTCTCTTTACCTGTCTACACTGACCAAAGCCCACAGGGGAGTCAGTGTAAGAGTGCGGCCCATGGACCCTGCAAATCTAAGGGACAAAAGACCCAACCACCAGCTCCAACACAGCCAGCCTCGGTGTTTTGACGCCACCAGCATAGCCTCTCAACCGCTGGATGACTAGCTGCCAGTAAGGGGAAAGGCTGATCCACTTTGCCCTCAGGTGGAAATCCATCACCACCTATGCCTGGATCCTCCACGTCATCTGGGAGGACTGTCTCCTCCATCTGAATCAGTTGCCTCCCCGAGGAGCCCCGGCAGCTTCACCTGCACCAGGCCTTCCTAACGGAGGAGCTCGCAGGCCTCCTCAAGGATGGGGTGGTGGAAACTGTCACCACACCCTAGAGGAAGGGGATTTTACTCCTGGTATTTCCTCGTCCTGAAGAGAGCAGGAGATCTCGTCCATCCTCGATCTGAGGAACTTGAACAGATTCCTGATGTGGGAGAAGTTCAAAATGCTCTCCTTTGGTATACTGCTGCCCTACCTTCAGCAAGGTGATTGGCTATGCTCCTTGGACTTAAAGGATGCTTATACCCACATCCTCGACCATACCAAGCCCAGAGAGTACCTGCACTTTGTGTTAGGAGGGAACCACTACCAGTACAGGGTGCTTCCCGTCAGACTCACCTCTGCCCCACAGGGCTTCACCAAGTGTCTTGCGGTGGTAGTGGTCCACCTCTGTCTACAGTGCACCTTCATCTACCCCTATCTAGATGACTGTCTCATAAATGGGGACACTGCCTCAGAGGCCCTGCAGGCCTTGGGCTGCACAATTCGGCTTTTGTAGCACTTGGGCTTTGTGGTCAACTACCCAAAATCCCACCTTACTCCAGTACAATCCCTGGAGTTCATAGGGGCTCACCTGGATACTCTTCAGGCCATGGCCTTCCTTCCCTGAGACAGAGAAGACCGCCTTGGATCCCTGGTATCCAACATACGGGGCTGCTCCATGGTTTAGGCATAGTCTATGCTTTGCCTTCTCGGCCACATAGCCTCCATTATCTGCGTCGTACCCAATGACCACCTCAACATGCGGGTGGCACAGTGGACCTAGGCATCCGACCACCTCTGGGACTCCATCTCAGTCACACCTTGCTTGGTGGCAGGACACACAGAACCTGCTCCGAGGCATGCCCTTCCAGACCCTGACCCACCAGGAGGTCCTGACTACAGATATCTCCCCCTCAGGCTGGGGGGCCTATTGTGGGGAGCTGTGCACCCAAGGGATGGTCCCATGAGGAGAGTTGGCAGCAGATCAATCTGCTGGAGCTCTGAGCCATCCTTCTCACGCTAAAGGCCTTCTTGTACTGCCTGTGGCACAGAGTGGTGCTTGTTGAGAAGGACAACCAGATCACAATGTTCTACTTGAACAAATGGGGGTACCAGCTCTTACAGCATTTCCCAGCATGCGTCGTTGTAGTACTTTTCCTTGTCCTATCTTGCTGCACATTGGAAATCTCTGAGTTCTGTTATTGTCTTTCTTTCTCCTCTGGCTTTAGCTTCTCTGCGTTTCTGGGCAATTTTCAGAGTTTCTTCCGTCATCCATTTTGGCCGTTTTTGCTTTTTCACCTTTTGTAGAGACTTCTCACTTTCTTTCAACACAACCTTCTTGATGTCATTCCATAACCCTTCTGGAGCTCTGTCATTTGTATCTAAAGCAGCAAATCGATTTTGCAGGCAGTCTTTAAATTCCAAGGGTATATTCCCAAGGTCATATTTTGCTGCATTCATGAGTGGTTTGCTCTTTTTCAACTTTAGCTTGAGTTTGCATACTAGTAGTTGATGATCTGTACCACAGTCAGCTCCAGGTTTTGTCTTTGTTGATGTTATAGAACTTTTCCATCGTTGACTTCCACAGATGTAGTAAATTTATTTTTATACAATCCATCGGGTGAAGTCCATGTCTACAGTCGCCGCTTGTGTTGATGGAAGAAGGTTTTTGAGATGAATAGATCGTTGGTCTTGAGGAATTCTTTCTCCAGCTTCATTTCTGTTGCCAAGTCCATATTTTCCAACTACTTTGCCTTCTTCTTTGTTGCCAACTTTTGCGTTCCAGTCACCCATGACTATCAGGATATCCTGTTTGCATGTTCTGTCAATTTCAGCTTGTACTTGTTCATAGAACTCTTCAATTTCATTCTCTTCTGCAGCTGTTGGGGCATATACTTGAATTATAGTTGTGTTAATAGGCATTCCTCATAGACGAATAGAGATTAAGCGTTCGCTGACTGCATTGTATTTCATTACAGTTCTTGCAAGTTTCTTCTTTATTATAAATGCAAAACCATTTCTTCTTTGTCTTTCATTTCCAGCATAGTAGACCATGTGATCATCTGATGCAAAGTGCCCGATGCCAGTCCATTTCAGTTCGCTGACACCCAACAGATCAAGTTGTACACATTCCATTTCATTCTTGACCACCTCCAACTTCCCTTGGTTCATGCTTCGTACTTTCCATGTTCCAATGCGTAAGACAGCTTTACAGCTTCTGACTCATTTCATGCGCAGCTACATCAGCAGTCAGACGTCCCGAGGGCTTTGATCCAACCACATCATAAATGCTGGCTTTACTCTGAAAAGTCTTCAGCTCTTCCCCAGTAGCTAGTTGAGTGCCTTCCGACCTGTGGTCTCATCTTCCAGCACTATAGCACAATTTGTTTTGTTGTAACTATCCATTGGGTTTTCATGGCAAGATACAGAAGTAGATTGCCGGGCCTTTCTTCCGCGCAGTTTAAGTTTGGTGTTGTTGCCGTTGTCACAGAAATGTGATCCTCCGCCGTCAACACTATCCCATTCTGCTGCTGCCCAGATGTCTTCGTCTGGCACCTCAGCTGAGACCTGTCCATCTTGGGAGACCCTACCAGTAGTTAAACTACCGATAGTTTAGCTCTCAGCATCACTGATGCACACAAGCCCTCACAGCACAACAAGCTGCAAACCAAGTGAGGGCCCAGCGCTTATATCCACAAAAAAAGTTCTGCATATTACTTCTGAGTCTATCCCCTTTCACCCTCATCCTATGTCCCCTCGTCCTCTCTGCACCTCTCGCTTCTTGGAAATTGCTATCTGGTCTTGCTCTTGGGTGCCAAAACCTTAAATCCTACTATACATGAATGTACTATGCCATGAGTTACATCTAAAATAGTGATTTATTTCATTGTTTTATACAAGGTTCTGCTGCATAAAAGCAACTTCAGAATTACTGTATCTCTTAACATTTCTTTTTAATAGTACATTATTTAAATTAGCTATTAGTATATTATTTCATTGTGGCATATATTTAATCAGGGATTTAAAAATGTGAGTATTTGGTTACTTTTCCAGAGGTTTTTGTTTTGTGGTGTGATTGGTTTACCTCTGTAGCAGTTTTTTGTTGATATATTTAATCAGACCATTTTTACACTTATGTCATTTATTAACCTCCAAAAATTGTAATATTGCAAGTTTCTTATTTAATTGTACGACTGTATTTTTCATATGTGGCAAATATATTTTGTATTCTGTTATTGAGCAGAGTTAATTATTACATTTTCATGAAATATGCTTTAAAAAACAGGTTCTGCTCCTGTAATTCAGGGTAATGATGTATGTGTATCAGTTCCTGAGATTGCGTTCTTACAAAAAGAAAGCTCTTTGCTTGAATTCTGTTTTACTACTGACCTTTTCCCGCTGAGCTTCCTCTTCTACTGAAGAAGTGAAGTCTCTGATGGAGCAGACCACAGGGTGGCACTGTTGTCACATTACGTGAACAGCACAGTGACAGCCATTAGAGCTGCAGACCTTCAGTCAGTCCAAACTGCTGCTGAATACCTTGGGGGAGGAGTCCTTCCTGGTAAATCTTGGCATTGCTGTATAGCTGGGCCTTCACACCCCAAACTGAACATATGCTTTGGGATTTGTGACTAAGCTATCTTGCTGTAAACCATAGCTGAAATTCTGTCAACACTACTGAGCAACTACTACCTTTGAAACAGTTGTGTGAGACACAAACTACAAATGATGTGGCCAGGCCTGTAACAAGCCTGAAATGCACCCTGTGTGGCTAATGAATCTGGTGCCCCTCTTCCACCCAGCCACGTACAGTAATTCAGTCTTTTTGAGCTTCGTGGAAGCCCAGTGATGATATCAGTGTCTCCCCCCCCCCCCCCCCAACACCCTTTTCGGTGCTTGTGCCCTGTGCGGTCGCACCTCTTGCACAGCCTTTGGTACAGCCCTAGATGTGACCATTAGCCTTTGGGGAAACGAAATGCAAGGCAAAATCCCACTCGCCCTTCAATTTCAAACTTATCTAGGTGTGGTGTTTCAATCTACTGTAAATATACCTGATCTCCAGGAACAAGCAGGAATGAGTCTTCACATATGGGCACGTCGGTACCGACGGAGCCCGCACGGGAATGCTCCCCAGCATCCAATCAGAAAGCCTTTGGGAGCATCCCTCGCGCCTGCGCACTGCCTTCCCACCTTTTCCACCGCCTCTCCTCAGTTTTCGTTTTTCCACGGAGCCGGCAGGACGTCCTCCTGTCACAGCAGAAACTTTTTTCTTTAAATTCTTTATTTCTTGTTTTCTTGTGGTCGTGGCTGTTTTCCCGCCGCCACCGGTACCGCCGGTGGATTTTTCTTTTCTTTTTCTTACACTCAGGGAGATTTTTCCCTCAGTTTCTGTCTTTAAACTTTTTGGGCCTACAAGGCCTCTCCACCATGGACCCTTCGTCTCCTAAGAAGTGCCTTCACTGTGGAAGCACAGTTTTCTTTTTAGACTCCAATTCCTGGTGTCTAAACTGTTCGGGTCCTGATCCTTTTTCCCCTGAACACTCAGGCTGCAAAACTGTGAGAAGAACTTCCCTCTTTCGAGTTTCCCTCGATACCGTTTTCCCTCCCGAAGTGCGGGCACCGGTTTTTTCTTCTCTACAGGATCAGGTAACCCACAAACAGTCTGTTAAGACTAGCCAATTCTTGAGTGGTAGGTCTCATGCAAAGCATGCTGACGGCTCCGGCCTTGCTCTCAAGACCCCATTGGCATTAAAACCCCAGCGGGAGTTCTTGGGCTCCAAAGCATTTCAGGGGTTTCAGGTTGTTCCTGGGGCTCACCCCTCACAGAACATACCTGAGCCATGCTTGGTGGTGGCATCCGCTTCGAGCGGTACTAATACCCCGGCATCGGCACCGGTGTTGAGTGATCCACTCTTCACCAGGGATCGTCATCGGGCGTCCTCGGTACCTTCGGGACCGCTCGATACGACCCAGATTGACTTTCCTGTATCTGAGCCATGCTCGGTGGTGGCATCCGCTTCGAGCGGTACCGATCACTGTTCCCTCTAAGCTGTGCGCATGTGTGCGCGCACACACCTCACCGAGCGAGCGCACATACTTTACAACAGAGCGCACAAAAATTACGGTTCTGATTCTGATAGAAAACAACATAGACATCTTAAAATTTAAAAGTTGTGATTGTAATTAGAAATTTTCCGCTTCATTTAGTAATCGTCTATTTTCATTTAATTTGATTAAAATCAATGTGGTGTACATACTGTATTCTGACGTGGAGTCAAATTTTAAAGTAAATAACTCCGAGTATCATTATGTGGGGCACAAAAATTGAACCTTCCTTCAAAAGCTGCACAGCTGATATTTTATGCGCACACAGCCTACAGAAAATTAGAGGGAACATTGGTACCGATACCCCGACATTGGCACCGGTGTTGAGTGATCCACTCTTCACCAGGAATCGTCATCGGGCGTACTCGGTACCTTCGGGACCGATCGATACGACCCGGACCGACTTTCCTGTATCGGCAACATCGCCGATACCACCACCGACGTCTGTACCCTCTAGACATGCATCGATAGACTCGCTCCCTTCGATGCCGAGTCTGGAATCGCTATCTAGTCTAGATGACTGGGTACCGACGCGTCTTGGAACCGATGTTTATCGATTCCGCATACACGGTACCGAGGATAATCACCAAGGGGTTTTACTTACCTCGGTACCGCTTGAGCTGTCTCTGATGTCTGCTTCGGCGCCTTCGCTACCGGTATCGGTGTCGGTGCCGGTACCTACAGCATCATCGGAACCAGCTCCTTCCATGCTTTTGTCACCTGGATCGCTCCTCTCTATGCCTAGTTTAGAGTCGATTCCGGGCATGGATGATGCACTTCTGACAACTCATAATTGCCAGTTCCAGTATCCATCCATTGCAAATCCTGTTCTGCACCGGACAGGTATATCCTCCGGGGCCCAGGCTTCCTTTTCAAGTTTAACCTGTCCAGGGATGGTTCCCATCGGAGATCCTTCTTTTCAGAAGTTTCTCCTTGACATTGCAACCTTCCTTAATATTCCTATCCCTGGCTATGAGTCTTCTCAGGGTTTTTCTGCAGGAAAGGAAATTGTAATGCTTCCTTTACATCACTCTTTGCAGAATCTTCTTCTGAAGGTATGGGAAAAACCTTTAAGGGTTTCTTCACCTCCAACAGAAACTGATCTTCTGTATCAGGTGCCCCCTCTCCAGGATTTCAAAAGCCTCAACTTCCCTATCATTCCATTGTAGTGGAATCAGCAATGAGGAAGGTAAAAAGCAAGAAAAAACATTCTTCTTTCCCGCCAGGGCGTGCATCTAGAACACTGGATGCCTTTGGACGTCAAACCTTCCAAACATCTATGCTGGCAAAAAGGATTCTCTCATATATTTTCTATATGAGTCTATCCCTTCAGGAGGTCACAAAGAAATTATCTCTTTTGACTCCTTTTCTATCAGAGCCCAAGGCTGCAGGCTATTCCTTACTTCTTAGTCATAGCCAACATATCTCTTGGTTTCTTTCTCGTGCTTCCCTAGACTCTTTTGAGTCTGTAGCAGAACTTCTGCTATAGCCATAGGAGCACGTCGTAAAGCCTGGCTCCAAGCATCAGACTTGAATAGATGGGCACAACACAGACTGGGTAATACTCCTTGTACTGGAGAAAATCTCTTCAATAAGGAGTCCTTACGTCAGGTTGCTCATTGCTCCACTGACTTTCCTGTTTCTGAGGGCCATCCTAAGCCCTCTCCCTCCTCAGCAGGTAGAAAATGCCCTACCAGATCTTCTTTCCCTAAAAGAGAGGTTTTCCTCTTCACCTGCCCATCATTCGGATGTTCCCAAGCAGGGGAAGTCTCGCCCTGGTCTGAAGAGTCCAAACTCTAGCCAGGCTGAATAAACACAGTAACCATAGGTTTCTGATTAATCTTTTTATAACTACAGTTAACTTCTTTTCAGCAGAAGTTTTTCACTGTTTTTCCATTCAAAACTCTTCTCAGGAAATCCATTTACTCTTCACTATGCTGAACTGTCAGGTTATTCATGTCTATAAGTTACAGAGTTTTCCACCTCTTCCTGACTAGAAGAGAGGTTTAGCAACTATCATATGATAGTTTCTCTGTACCAGCATGAATTTTTTCCTTCCATGGACTTACCATGTGGTAAGTCCTTCTTCAGCTTCTAGCTCTACCCTCTTCGCCAGGGTTTCCCCTGTAAGAGTGGTACCCTACCATTGAAAGACTTTTCTTGTCTTTCTTTTCACTGTAGAGTTTCTTCTTCTGAATAAACTCCTTTCTTTATCTGGGCAGCTCTGCAGACAGAGACAGCTTGCTCTCTTTGGTCAGTCTGTTCTCTCTGTTTGACACAGACCGACTCTCTCTGTTGTCCTTTCAGTAGCTGCCCATGCAGGAGTTCCAGTGCTTGCCTACTGGTACTTTCCCACAAGTCCCAGTCTTGTTGTCCACCCCTCCTGTCTGGCCTTAGTAGTGATTCCAAGACAGTTTTCTACATCTTTCTTGGATAATCTTTTTCACTACAGGCTTCTTACACTATCCTTTACCCTTGCCATCTCCAATCTCTGGGTTTGGCACGTAATGGACGTGGCTGTCAGTTTTCTCCATCAGCCAGTTCTACATCCCAGTTCTCCTGCATAATGTTCTCTGCAATCCTACTGAGAAGCTTTCCACTATGGGCCCTTGCTAGAGAGCATAGAGTTTCTTGAATGACTATCCATCATGGTTGAAAAATGCTTCCTCAGTCATCCCCTATGACTGTGAGGGTTCTTCATACCGTTATCTTTAAAAAAAAAAAAAAAAAAAAAGACGGAGAAGGACATAAGCCTTCTCCACAGGAAAGTCTGAGAGTTATTCCATTCCTTAGGGAATATACTCTTTTTTTTCTTGCAGCTTGTCCTCATGGTATCCTAATACTTCAAGGACATCACATATTACTCTGAAAAACGCCTGATACCTCATTTGTCCCTCACGTAGGTCAACCTGGTATCTCATTCTATGCATTTCTGTCCTTTTACCATGCTGGCGTTCCACAGGACTCCGGACTTGCTGTTTACAGACTAATATTATCCTCTGTTTTTCACGTAACCATCCTGGTAATTCACTGGATAGCATTCCTTTATCATCATTCCTGGGGGAATAGATTCTCTATATATTTCTCAAGTAGGTTTCACCACCTCGTTCTTGGATGAATCTTTTCCCTTCACATCTCCATGTGAATGTCCTGATATACATAGCTCTGTCTGCTTATTGCAGACATCTATCTTTAGACCTATATATTCAGGTATATATATCTATATATATATATATATATATATATACCTATATACATCTCTGTAGATGTATCTGTCTGTCAGCTAAGTGTGCATATGCTGTGCCCTTTAGATCTATATATATATCTATATACCCATATATATATCTCTATCTATATATATATATCTCTATCTATATATATATATATACACATATCTCTACATATATGTGTGTATCTCTCCAGATACTTATTATAGGTAGATATGTATTTCCATACTTATCTCTCTGACTGTCTATGCTCATAAAGGTTTTTACCTTCCCGTATGTTCCTGACAGTGGGCATGCACAGCTTCATACTGTTCCACAGTATGTTTCGGATATTTTGCACACAACCACTGCTGTGGAACTGACAGTCCTACCGTATCCTAGGTTTATGTATCCCTGAAGCTCCATGCCCCAATGTCTTCCTACCTCTCACCAGTTAGGATAGACATGGTGGATCCTCAGTGGATTTCAGATTCAATTCCTCAAACATCTGTCCTTTCTGAGAGTATGGGGTTCTTATCATACCCTTTCCTCCCTCAAGGACTAGGTCTGTTTGTCAAGATCGGTCAGTCTTCCTCTTTTGCTCCTACCTCTGAATACGTCTGTAGCCAAAAGAGTTTTTCAGCTTTCCATGAAGCTTCCCACTGAAGACATGCCGTGTTTGTGTTACCCCAATTAAATCCTGGGGTCACCTCTCACTTCCAGATGTGGACCTCCACCTTCACTCCAGTGAGGTCACCTTGAACATTATTCTACTGGATCCCCAGTAGACTCCATCAGCCTCTCTACTTCCTGCAATCCAGTAGGTGAGCGTCATATGGTGATTGTTCATTTCAATATTATGGTGATTGTTCATTTCAATATATCTTTTGATAATGATCATACATACAGGGACTCCTTCCGGGTAGTCCTTTCTTAGCTTAGCTGTTTTTTCAGCAGCTCCTCTCTTTTCAACTCCTGCCCTCCATCCTCAGGATGCCTGGCCATATGAGATGTAGCATGTTTTCTATCTTCAACATGTTAGGGCTCCAGGCATCTTAGCTTGGGAGTCCCCATATGTGAAGACTCATTCCTGCTTGTTCCTGGAGATAGCACAGTTACTTACCTGTAACAGGTGATCTCTAGGAACAGCAGGAATAAGTCTTCACAACCCACCCACCTCCCCTAGGAGTTGTATTTATCTTTCTATCTTCCTTTCCTCTTTCTCTCCTTTTGTCTCAGCTATGAAACTCAACTGAGGAGAGGCGGTGGAAAAGGCGGGAAGGCAGCACGCAGGCGCGAGGGATGCTCCCAAAGGCTTTCTGATTGGATGCTGGGGAGTATTCCCGTGCGGGCTCCGTCGGTACCGACGTGCCCATATGTGAAGACTTATTCCTGCTGTTCCCACAGATCACCTGTTACAGGTAAGTAACTATGCTTTATCACCCATGTTCTAATATCTCTGTGCCCAGTTTCTCGCCCTAGAGATTTCACCCCATCCCCAATATGTCCTTCCTCCCTGTAAGTAGCATACTCCTCTGCGCCAATCCCTGATCTGCCTGCCAATGTGATCTACTACAGTACATCACTTTTGAATACAATGTAAAGTAGAAGTCACTGGTTCTTTGAGGAAGCTGCAATGCTTTTATAAAGTATATTTATTTGTCCTAAGTATTTTATAGTTTAAAACTATTTTTATCACTTAGAAAAATATTAAATTATAATTCTCCTTCTTGTTCTCACTGTATTTAATCTGTAGAATAGAAATGTAGGGCTTTTTTTAACCTTGTATAAATTATGTACATACTTGGAATACCTTACTTTATACAAAAGCATTTATATTAAAGTATTTTTGAGGCTTTTGCAGCTATTTTCTGTAAAAGTTTTAATAAAATAAATTACCATTTTTAGCATCAAGTTTAATGATACAATTTGAAAAGTGTACACCCAGCATACATTTTCCCTCATCCATTTGCAAATGTATGCATTTCTCAGTGGGGGAATCGGTGGGCAGAGACATGCTAAAATGTGTTTCTTAAGGGTGGCATGCCTGTTGATCTGGGTAACTGTGTGCATGAGAGGCCTGTACGAGAAGTGTGCACGAGAAGTATTGTGTATGTATATTTCTTATCTGGAGAGTACATATAAGGGTGGGAGGTGTGAGCATGCATGTGTGTCTGAGGAAGGGGCTGAGATAAGAGGGGGGATGGGAAAGGGAATCAAAATTAGCTCACCACTTTCTCAGAAGTTCAAGTTGGGTTACATTCAGGTGCTGTGCAGGTTTTTATTCACCCCAGAGGACTTACAATCAAACAGGCTGGTGCAGAATCCCTGCTCTAGAGTCCAGTGCTTAAAGCTCTAGTGCCGGATTTCATAGCCAGAGTTTAATGCTGACTCTGGCACTGGGACACAATATGCAAATGACCCAATGTGCAAAAAATCAGCATTAAACTGGGAGAGCAAGCCAAACACTTGCACACAGAAGCTGGTGCAAGTTTAGCATGCTGTCCCGAAGAGACATGGTCATCTGAGGTGAAATTTGACACTTCATCTCAGATGAACCAGGCATTGTGGAAAGCCCCCAATGCCATTGGCAAACTCTCGAGGGAACTTGTGGCCCCCCAGATACCAACATCCCCCGACAGAAGCAAAAACCCAGTGGCTTCAATTCCCCCACCCATCCAATCAAAAACATTCCTGGTGGCCCAGCAGCCCCAATTCCCCACCAATCCACCCAATCAAAAAAGTCCACAGTGGCCAGCAGCCTCTAAGCCCCACCCACACCCAAACAAAAAAAAATCTCTGGTGGCCCATTGGCCCTGTGCAAAAAACGTCTCATATGGTAGAGTGATCTCCTTGTTGCATCCTGGGATGCATGAGCTGCCCCAGGATGCAACAGGGGGTCATAGTCATATCAGGCATTTTTTGCTTTATATAGAAACATACAACATCAACTTAGATCCTTATCAGAGCTTATATATGGTACTTCATACATATAAAAACAGCTCTTTTTTCTCACCTTATCATAGTATTGTTCAATTAGCAAAGCAAGAATGGAGAGGGCAGACCTCAGAAAATCTCCAAAGGGTACCTACAACCATCAAATGGATTCAGGTATCTGGTAGATTCAGGTATCTGGTCTGCTTGACACCCCTCCACCTCACCTATATCAAAAAAGTGGATACCATACACTTTCACCATAACAAACATTTCTTACCCCACCCAGACAACATTCTATTTAACAAAACGTTGTCTTCCAATCTAATGTCATCTTATATACATTTTATAAGGGTTACAAATGTCATCTTCCATAACAGGCTTCCACCACCTAAAGCAAGTAATTCAGAATTCAACCCCGATACCCGCCTGGATGGCCCTTCAGCGTTTCGCCTTTGCTGCTTCAGGGGAATAGAACTAGAATAAGAAACCAAATAAAATCATTGCTTTAACTTACATACCATGATTCCTCAGACCCCCATCTCTTCTATACATAAACATCAAGTCATCTTATCCAATCAGCATTCTTAAAGAATGTATCTTATACCACCATACCGGGACATTTAAACCTCTTCTCACGCATCATAGCTTCTTCCATTCTGACGCTGCAACTAACAACCTATGGCTTTGGCCTAATCTTTTTAGTTTGTCACCATGGACAAACATATCAGTGACTTTAAAAAATGTTCTAAGTGCTCCACTGATTCTCATGACTGGTATCTAAAATGTTTGGGCCCAGACCCTAAACCAGAAAATTATGCTTTGTGTAAACAAATGACCAAACAAGGCCTAAAGAACCGGGCTAGGCAGTATGACTCACTGTTCCCCCCAGACTCAAATTCAGTGGCTCCTGCATCATCAAAGACATCCTCAGTTGGTTTGCATTGCTCCAAGAAGTCCAAATATAAATTAACTAAATCCCTGGCTTCTAAATCCAATGCTGAACATCGATGTAAGTTCCTTGCTCCAGACGATATACTGAAAGGGGCATCTGATGGTGACCAGCCTGTCAAATAGCGCTGGCAGGAGGAGCAGCCCTCCAAAGCCACACAGGGGCTCCAGGACGTTCTCAAGGCATCAAATTCTAGAGAGCTACTGGTACTGCACTCTGGAATGATGGCACACAGCCCCATACTCGATCCCACCCAGGCATCGGTGTCCTCCATCAATCAGCCATCGAGATGACTTTGGCAGCACTCCTGGCTGCTGTGTACCATAGTTATTAATAGCTCTGGTGAATCAAGCATCGGTCTCCAACTCTGCATAATTTCTTGGTCCATTGCCAGTCATGGAACCGGTATTGGCAGGAATCCTTTCCCTGATTCCACTGCTGGAACAGATATCACTGACTACCCTCCCTTGGATTCTCCCCCTGGAACTGCGGAGCATCATCGGTATCCAACCAGTTCGAGTATCAGGTATCAACATCGGCTCATGATCATCGATACTTTGATTTCCTTTCTGACTCGAAGTTGTCTTCTTCTTCTGACTCTGAGGAGACTTCACAGGATTCCCAGGCCCCCTTGTGATATCCCCTCTGATCCCTCTCCTCAACATTCCTAACGGGCTATACATTTCATGCAAAGGTAAGAGTTTTTGACTTTTTAAATTACTAGCTCTCTGACTGGGAGCTCTTAGAAAGGTTTTGGTACATTTTTAAAACAAAGTTACATTCTTTTTGGTGCTTTAGTTTAAAAGGAGAAACATGACAAAACATCACCAAAATCATACAGGCCCATCTCAAGTATCCCTTTTTTGGCGAAAATAATAGAAAAAGTGGTACAAATCCAAACACAGGAATACCTAGATTCATCCTACCCACTTGATGAGCACCAATATGGATTTAGGCCTCAACATGGAGTTGAAACTCTCTTAACAGTCTTAACTGATGCACTACTTAAAGGGATTGATAATCATCAACAAGCATTTATACTCTTATTTATTGATATTTCCGCAGCATTTGATAGTGTTCACCACACTATAATGCTTAATAACCTGAAACAAATAGGAATAAATGCCACTGTACACAAATGGTTTACCTCTTACTTAAATAATCGAACACAAAATGTAAGAATTGGTAACCAAACATCAAACATATATAAACAGGAAATCGGACTCCTACAAGGCTCCGCACTATCAGCCCTCCTGTTTAATATTTATATAAAACCAGTCTGTGATATCTTTAAAAAATTCGGAGTATACTATCATCTATACGCAGATGATATTATGATGTACATCCCATTCACAATCCCTAATTTGCCAATAAAACTACTATCGGATTGTTTCAATGAAATCACAACATGGCTAAAAGATCAAAACCTCCACATTAATCATTCAAAAACAGAAGTCCTAATTGTAACAAAAAACCAATCATATATCCCCCCAACCCACATAACATTACAAAATCATAACATTAAAATAAAAAATGAAATAAGATACCTAGGTGTTATCCTGGATACACATCTGACGATGAATACTCACATCAGAAACACCATTAAGAAAATATATTTTAAACTCAAAATCCTTAAACAATTACGCCCTTTAATACACCAACTAGACTTCATCAATATAATCCAGGCCACAATAACCCCGCACTTTGATTTTGCCAACCTAATACTATTAGGAATAACGAAACAAAACATAAAAAGAATCCAATTAGCACAAAACGCAGCAGCTAGAATTATAATGAAAGCACACTCATTCAAGCACATAACACCATTATTAGCTTCCCTACACTGGTTGCCAATTCAAAGCAGGATAATATATAAAACCACAATAACAACATATAAAGCTTTAAATAACATGGCTCCAATCCCACTAAGCAAACTAATCAGCATGGAATCCCAAAAAACTACGCACAATAAAGGATACTCAAATAAACTAAATACTCCTAATGATTTCATAAAAGCAAATAAATTAACCAACAACAGAGCTTTTTCTCATGCAGCCCCATCTATTTGGAATTCCCTCCCGGAGGACCTACGAACTATAACCGAAATTATGGAACTCCGTAAAAAACTAAAAACCTATCTATTCTCCATGCACTATGGCAACACAGATAACCCCTTGATACACTCAGATAAAGGCTAAAGAATCCTGATAAAGGTTAAAAATCCTGACTGAGAAATACTATATCTAACAATTTAACAGATAATTACACTATCCCAAAACACTATGATTCGACTCTAAAGTAGCCACAACTTGTATTTGTATATAGTTATTGTACATAGTTTACAAGCTAGCCTTGTGCTGTTATGCATTAGTTCATGCTGTTAACCATTATTCTTTATTGTTACAAAATGTTCGATGTAAAACTAAGTTCAATGTAAAACTAGTTCGATGTAAAACTAAGCTCTTGCTTTGTGGATTGTTTTATTGTGAACCGCAACTGAACTCTGGAAGATGCGGGTTATAAATGATTGCTAAATAAATAAATAAAATAATTTTCTTTAGTGGAGAAGGTTTAAAACTCTGCTTTAGTATCTTTCTCACCTCTTTGAAGCTACAGACACCTAATCAGGAGTTAGTTCCTTCCCTACCCCCCCCCCCCAAACTCCCATCCACCCCTAGTGAGCAGTCTTGCTTTATAGGGCACCTGCCCAATTAACTACACACAGGGACTTGGAACAACATATTTTGAACATACTTAGAGATTTAACTGCTATATCTCCAGTAACAAATCACAAAAACACCCCAAAACGGTAATCAAAAAGTGACACCACAAAAACAGGATACCGTTGTAATCCCCAAAAATTATGTTACATTTTTTTGTCAGACATAAATCAGGAGGAGGCACTATAAACCAACCCCCAAACACGATACATATCCCTTTTATTCAACCACAAAGGTTTTAAATACTCAAAATCATTTCATCAAGAAAGAAAAATAGAACTGAAAACACGTGCGACGTGCACGTTTCGGGGGAAAAACCCCTGCATCAAGCGCTCACAACTCTACTTGCATAAAAGAGAATCCACCATGGAACTGGCAAAAAACGCCGAACTGTTGGCTGTTAAAATCGAGGATACTGACTTGAGATTGGCTAACAAGAACATGCCTATCAAACCAAACAACCAATCACAAGGAGGGAATCCCCACAGATTAGGGAACCCCCTACCGTGAAAGGATGACATCACATAGCCACCAACCAATCGATCTCGCAATTCAATCCAGTAGGAGACACCGTTTGTAAAAGAAATATCCAGCGTTGTTCAAGCCTCCGTAACTTAAAGGTACGGTCACCCCCTCGAGGATCCTCAGGGACATGGTCAATTACCGTCCACCGCAACTGTTGAAAGTCATGTTTAAATTGCGAACAGTGATGGACCATCGGGGCCGTAAAAACCACTTGTCGAAGTCGGCTAGCATGTTCAGCTAAATGAATCCTACACTGCCTCCTATCCCATGACTCTTTAGTTTTGCCAAAAGTCTCTCATGAGGGACTTTGTCAAAGGCTTTCTGAAAGTCCAGATACACTCCATCACGGATTGTGTGTCCTGTACCATGATGTCTAAAAGAGGTCGGCAGAACCGAGCTGCCAAGCTCAGTACCCTGTTTCCCTCTGATGTGGCTTCGGTGGCATCGACGTCTTCCAGGGCTGCTTCTTCCTCCCGTGGATTTCAGGTAACTAAACATAAATCCAGCCGGTTCTCGAAGGGTAGATCTCCTTCTAAGCATCGAGATGCCTCTGGCGTTGCCCTCGAGGATTCTGCACCGGCAAAATTACCCCGGCGGGAGGCTTCGACTTCCAAAGCATTATCGGGGTTCCAGGATGTTCTCAATGGCTAGGCCTCGACAGATCTCCTGGTGCCATGCTCTGGGATACCGGTGGTTTCCACTGGTACCGACATCCAGGCATTGGTGGCGTCCATGGACCAGAGAATTCTGACTATGGAACGCAGTCTGGCGGCTTTCTTTGCGGCATCGACGCCCTTGGTACCGTGACAGACAACTCCACCAGTACCGGCACTAGCACTGGCATCGGTATCAGTACCAATAGCATCGACATCGGCATCGGTGTCTGCTCTGCCGGTACCCTGTGCTCTGATGCTCTCTGGTACCGATTCTCCGGTACTGGTTATTCCCGGTACTGATCTTGGTCGGTACAGGTATCGGGCTCTAAAGGAGCATCCGGACAGACGATACTTCGAGTCCTCAGAAGAATCTGAGGATTCTGAAAGCTCTGTCGATGCAGCGATGCTTCTTCCAGAGGAGTCCTCCTCCCCTAAATGCAGGATGTCTCCTCCAGAGGTCATGTCCTTCCAGGACTTGCTGCAAGAATCGGTTCCTATAGTCTCTACATGGGAATGTTCCTAAAGGAGGTCACAGATAATTTACAGACTTTAAGTCCTTTCATTTCTGAGGATAAAAGACAGGACTTTCTCACTTGGGTTAAACATGCCCAAGATGTCTCTAAATTCTCCAACCGTGCAGTCTTTGACTGCTTTGAGTGTATAAGCAGAACCTCGGCTATCACCATAGGTGCACGTAGAATTGCTTGGCTCCAGGCATCTGATTTAGAGCTCTGGGTACAAGATAAATTGGGAAATATCCCTTGTACTGATGAGAACCTGTTTGGTAAAGATTGGCAGGAAAAAGCCAATGAAATGGTGCTGAAAATTCCAACTTGGATAGACTATCCAAGTCCACTGCTGATCCTGTTAGAAAGAAGTTGTTCAAGAAAACATCTTTTTCTAAAAAGAAAAGATTTTATCCTGCTTATGGTCAGCAGGCATGGTTATGGTTATGGTTATGGTAATTTTATTTGATAAACCGCCTTTCTGGAACAAACAAAGCGGTGTACAATATACAAATTAAGGAAAAGGCTTGGAGCCAGAGAAGTGGAAAGGAAATTACAATAATCTTATGAGAAAAGAAAGAGAGGAGAGACAAGACAAGACAAGAAGTGGATACACACATAAAGGGGAGAGAATCTAAGGCGGGTCACACAAGGGGGAGGGAAGGCCAAATGCTGTGGAAAAGAGGTGAGTTTTCAGGTCTTTTTTGAAAGTGTTATGATTGGGTTCGAGACGGAGGGATGAGGGAAGTGAGTTCCACAGGGCAGGCCCTATGAAAAAAAAAGCAGAAGATCGTGTAAATTGCAGATGGGCGAGGGAGGGTGAAGGAAGGGTGAGGCGATTAAGGTGAAAAGAACGGGGTGTGTGCCTGGGGGTGTGGAAGGATATGAGATCGGCTAAGTATTGTGGAGTATTGGTATGGAGGATGTGGTGCACTAGAGAGAGCAATTTGTACTGGGTGCGGAAGGGAACAGGTAGCCAGTGAAGATGGAGGAGTAGAGGTGTTATGTGATCCCGGGGAGAGGAATGAGTAAGAAGGCGGGCAGCAGTGTTTTGGATCCTCTGGAGGCGGGCAAGCTGGGATTTAGAGAGGCCAATGAGAACCGAATTGGAAAAGTCCACCCGTGACATGACCAGTGACAGAAGCAAGGTAGTGAGGGCTGCTGGGGAAAGGAAGGGACGTATTGCTCGAATTTGACGGAGGAAAAAGAAGGAAGTCTTGGTAAGGTGAGAAACGTGGGCTTGGAAGGAAAGGTCTGAATCGAAGTGCACTCCGAGATACCGAAATGTGGAGACTAGGGGAACAGGGGTGCCGGAGAAAGAAGGTGCTAGTGAAGGGGGTGGGTTACCATAAGAAAACCAGATTGCAACAGTTTTGGTGAGATTAAGATGAAGGCAGTTTTGTGTCAACCAAGAAGCTACCGTGGTGAGGCAAGAATTTAATGGGGAAAGATCTGGACAGGAGGGGGAAGTGTGGTGAAGGAGAACTATGTCATCGGCATAGTAAAATGCCGATATTCCCGACTGCTGAATTAACAGTGCGAGGGGGGCCAGGAAAAGGTTAAAGAGCAGAGGTGCTAAGACTGAACCTTGGGGGACACCACAAGTGAGCGGGAATGGGTCGGAGGAAGGGGTTGAAGGGGAAGAAGAGAGAACGGTGCAAGACCGGGAGGAAAGAAAGGAGTGAAACCAGCGATAGACAACACTGCAAAGACCCGCTTCCCGTAGGCGGAGAAGAAGGGAATGGTCTACTAAGTCGAACGCAGCAGATAGATCAAGTGCTACAGCCACTGAGATATCCCCGTGTTCATGGGCAACGTGCAGTGCGTTGGTGAAGGCGAGTAGGATGGTTTCAACACTATGACCGGTACGAAATCCTGACTGTCGGGGATGAAGAAAGTGGATAGAATCAAGGTGGTGAGTGAGCTGCGCAAAGACCAGTTTTTCTAGAAGCTTGGAGAGGAAGTTTTCAAGCAAACGTCAGCAACCACCCAAACAGAAGAAAGCAAAGGCTGCTAGGCCTCCACCGGCCCAGCAGCCTCAGCCTCCTCAGGGCCTTTGACTTTCAGCTAGAGAACTTAGCCTTTCTGGTTCTGGAAGGACCAGAACCGTCCACCATTTGTGATGGGGCCCGTATGGTAGAGCCCTTTTAAACCCTGTTCTAGGCGGTTGCCTAGGGTTGTTGAAGTTTACTCTGCTCTTGATATAAAAACAGTCTTGTGGTCAAGTGGTAAGGAAAAATTAAGTATGGGTTTTATTCCCCTTCCCGAACAGACATTCTTCAAGGAACAAACATACAAACACAGCAATGAAAAATGGTAACAGAAAACTTCTTTCCTTTGTTATCTTCACAAAGCTCTTCTTTTCAAAAGGTCAACATAAAGAAGTGTGGTCACTTTTACAACATATAGTACAATCCATTGGCATGGGGTCTGAAGGGTGGCTGTTATCCTCCCATAACATCCCTTCAGTTTCACTCCCAAAACCGTCTGAATCAGCCTCTTCAGATGTGCTAAAATCTGGCACAGCCTCCTGTGATAGTTCACTATCACTTCCTGCAAAAGTTCCATTAATCCCAGGATTATATCTGCCTGGCCTGAGGAATGCTTTCTGCTTGTTCCCCTCACGGAATGAGAGCTTTGGATACCTTTCACTTATAACATTATATTCAGGGCCACGCCCTTTGCAACAGTCATAGCTTTTAAACCTTTCTTCAAAAGTATAAGGCTCCCACCTTTTTATCTTGGTGCTAGCATTAGCTCTTGGGTTGTAGGGGACTCTTTCCCCAGCTTTCCAGTCAAGCTGTGAGTTAACAAACTCTGTTTCAGCTTCCCAGCTGTTTCTTAGTTTACAGCCACGTTTGAAGCTCCCTTCACCCGGTAAACTCCCTCTGGGCTGACCTGTGCTTACTGGCTGCACATACCTGAGCTGCTGGCCCCTCCTGGCTTCTCTCCAGGTCTGTTTTCTGTAGCATAGCTTTTCCCAGCACTGCTCCTTCCAACCCTTCTCTCACGAGCACTGTTTCTGCTTTCACTTCCTGGTTCCTGGATTGCAGCTTCCTTTCCCAGCACTCCTCTGCTGTTCCTGCTCCTGTCTCCGTCTCTCTTCCTTCTCTGACTAAAACTCTCCCTTATATGGTTCCTTGCCCTGCACATTACGTGAGAGTTAGAACACAGGTGCTCCTGATGAGCTTTTGGCTTTGCTTGCACTGCCTTTTCTGCTTAGCTGTTTCTCTGTGCCTTGTGTCTTTTCCTACAGCTGAATCTGAGGTAAGCTCTTCACTTTCCTGGATTTCCATAGGCTCTCTATTACCCACTGCATCACACATTCCAGGAAGGTTATGTCATTTTGCCCCCAGATGGGGGCAAATAACAGCAGAACATTGGACACACTCCATCATAAAGGAGGGGTACAAACTTCATTTTTCAAGCATGCCCCCTCACACAGTAGTGAAACAGTTCAATTCTCTGACCTCTCTCATCGACCTGGTTGCCATTCTTCTTGCCCAAGGGGCAATAGAAGAAGTACCTCTTCATCAACAGGGCATAGGATTCTATTTCCCTTATTTTCTTATTCCAAAGAAAACAGGGGGTTACAGACCTATCTTAGAATTCAAAGAATTGAACAAATTCCTTGTCAAGGAGAAATTCAAGATAATTTCTCTTGGAGCTCTGCTACCATACCTTCAGAGTCAGGATTGGCTTTGTTCTCTAGATCTCAAGGATGCGTACACACATGTCCTCATCCATCCAACCCACAGAAGGTTCCTTCGGTTCCTTTTTCAAGGAAAGCACTACCAATACAGGGTACTTCCTTTTGGTCTGGCCTCAGCACCAAGGGTGTTCACGAAATGCATGGCTGTGGTGGCAGCATTTCTCCGCACTCTAGGAATATTCGTCTTCCCTTACTTGGACGACTGGCTCATTCGAGCTCCAACACAATCAGAGGTCAAGACTTCTCTATCCTGCACAATGCATATCCTGCAGTATTTAGGGCTGGTAATAAACATCCCAAAATCCAGTCTAACTCCCACTCAGTCTTTAGAGTTCATAGGAGCTTCTCTGGATACCACAAGGGCAAGGGCCTATCTTCCCCAGGCCTGTTGCCTTCGCTTAGTGCAGTTAGCTTCTCAAGCAGTGCTAAAGCCCCATCTAACTGCTCGAGAAATGTTACAACTACTAGGCCACATGGCATCCACCGTGCATGTGGTTCCATATGCTCGCCTCCACATGAGGGCAGCTCAGTGGACTTTATCCACCCAATGGACCCAGGCATCAGGGTGCCTGTCAGACAAAATAGCAAACACAAGTCGCCTCATTTTGTCCTTCCAATGGTGGAAGTCCACTCAAAACCTGTTACTGGGGTGCCCCTTTCAACAACCCTTACCCCAAGCAACTCTCACGACAGATGCTTCTCCAAAGGGTTGGGGAGCTCATCTGCAAGACTTCTCCACCCAGGGCACCTGGTCTCCGCAAGAGAGTTGTTTACATATCAATCTCTTGGAACTCAGAGCAATTTTCCTGGCTGTGCGAGTGTTCCACTCCCTGCTCGGCTACAAGACAGTCCTCATCCATACGGACCATCAAGTAGCCATGTTCTATGTGAACAAGCAGGTGGGAACGGGCTCTCTGTCGCTTTGCAACGAAGCTTTGCGACTATGGGCCCTCGCCAGAGAGCATCAGATTCATCTGCTGGCAGTATATCTTCCAGGTATTCAAAACTCTTGGGCGGACAGACTCAGTCGAGTTCTGCTTCCACACGAGTGGTCTCTGCATGCAGACCAGGTAACCAGGATATTTCAACTTTGGGGAACCCCGGACATAGACCTCTTTGCAAGTCCGTGGAATGCCAAACTTCCCCGGTTCTGTTCCAGAATTCCGGCTCAGGGGGCTCAGGCCAAGGATGCTTTCCTCCTTTACTGGGGTCAAGACTTCCTGTATGCCTTTCCACCCATTCCCCTAATTCCCAAAACCCTCTTCAAGCTTCAGAGAGACAGAGGCCACATGATTCTCATAGCACCACTTTGGCCACGGCAAGTGTGGTATCCTCTGCTTCTACATCTCTCTCAAGCTCCCTCCCTGGGGTTAGGGTCTGCTCCAGATCTCCTATCTCAGGAGAACGGAATGTTATGGCATCCCAATCCCCAGTCTCTGCATCTCAGGGCTTGGTTGCTGAAGGCCTAGATCTCCAAGATCTTAATCTTTCTCAACAAGAGAAAGATGTTCTTTATGCTTCCAGAAAATCTTCCACTAGTTGTTCTTAATGCTTTCAAGTGGAAAAGGTTTACTATTTGGTGTTCGGAAAAGGGTCTTAACCCCCTTGCGATACCTCTGCAATCTTTGCTGGAGTATCTCCTCCATTTATGTAATGCAGGCCTTAAGACAAATTCAGTAAGAGTCCATTTGAGTGCTATTGCAGCTTTTCTTAAACCTCTAAATGGACAGCCTATTTCCTCTCATCCTCTCATAGCAAGATTTATGAGAGGCCTCCTTCTAACTAAGCCTCGCATTAGACTACCTCCGGTGGCATGGGATTTAAACCTGGTTCTTGGGCACCAGGAAGCCACCTTTCAAATCTTTAGCTACCACCTCCTTAAAATTCCTTTCTTGGAAGGTTATCTTGCTCATTGCAATCACATCAGCACGCCGCATTAGTGAGTTGCAAGCGCTAGTAGCTAATCCACCTTATACAAGGTTCCATCACGACAAGGTAGTCCTTAGGACTCATCCACACTTTATGCCTAAGGTGGTCTCGCCTTTTCATCTAAACCAAGAGGTCTACCTGCCTGTCTTTTTTCCAGGGCCTCATGCATCAAATGCAGAGAGGAATCTTCATACCCTGGATTGTAAAAGAGCTCTAGCTTTTTACTTACAAAGAACACAGCAACATAGAAAGTCCTCTCAACTCTTTGTTGCTTTTGATCCTTCTCATTTGGGACTTCCAGTTTCCAAGAGAACACTATCTAACTGGATTGCTCAGTGTATTTCCTTCGCCTATCAGAGTAAGAACCTTTCTCTGGAAGGCCATGTCACAGCTCACAATGGCTCATCTGCACTCTGTATCTATTGACGACATCTGTCGAGCAGCCACTTGGGCCTCGGTTCATACCTTCACAGCCCATTACTACTTGGAAAAGGACTCCAGCCGGGATGCCTTGTTTGGTCAGGCTGTTCTCAAACACCTGTTCCATACCTAATCAACTCCTGCCCACCATCCCTGGTAGGATGCCAGAGATCTATGGGGAGAAGTGGAGCCCTGTTCAGGGACACACAACTTCTGGGGTCTCTCCCTGGCACCTAAAGCTAGGGAGTCCCCAGATGTGATGACTACATTCCTGCTTGTTCCTGGAGATAGCAGTTACTCACCTGTAACAGGTGATCTCTGGGAACAGCAGGAATTTAGTCCTCACAACCCACCCACCTCCCCTAGGAGTTGTATCTCTCTATCTCTTTCCTTTCCCTCTCTCTCTCTTTGTCTCAGCTTTAAAACTCATTTGGAGAGAGGCAGTTGGGAAAGGCAGGAAGGCAGCACACAGGCGCTGTGGGATGCTCCCAAAAGTGTTATGATTGGACGCTGAGGAGCATTCCCACGTGGGCTCCGTCGGTACCGACGATACCCATATGTGAGGACTAAATTCCTGCTGTTCCCAGAGATCACCTGTTACAGGTGAGTAACTATGCTTTCTCTGAAAGGACAGCTGGGAAACCGGCTAGTACTTTGATAGATCTCTCTCTTTTTGTTTTAAAAGATACCAAAGCTCCACAAACTGAACAATGGCTGGGAAAAATCATATCGCTAAAGCTGTTGCCCCCGTTACAGCTTCTGCTTCTGTCCAGACCGAGGTCCCAATGCCAGTTGAAGGACCGGTTCCATGTGCAGGGTGCCTGCATGCTGAAGCTCTCGGGGAAACAAATGGAGGAACTCGGAGAGGAGGTGGTGAGGCTGAGGAGCATTGAAGACAGAGAAGCACATTGATGAGATGCTTCTTGCAACATCCAAGCTCTCCAGCAGAGGATATGGGTGGCTACAGAATGACGAAGGTTAGACACAAGTCACCAGGGTCTGCAGAATCATCAATCCAACTTCTCCAGCCCTTGAATTGAAGAACCATTATGCATCCCTGGAAGTGGAGGAGGTGAAAGCATCCCTGGAAAGGGAAGAGCCAGAGCTCAAGTACCCCAAAGTTGCAGAATCAGTGACCACAAGGAAGCGAAGGGTAGTGGTGATTGGTGACTCTCTTCTGAGGGGTACTGAAGCGTCCATCTGCTGACCAGACTTGATGTCCAGAGAGGTATGCTGTCTGCCAGGCGCCAAAATCTGAGATGTTACGGAGAGTTTGCTGAGACTCATCAAGCCCACTAACTATTATCCAATATTGCTAATCTATCTTGGCACAAATGATACTTCCAGGTATCCCTCTGAGCATATCAAAAGTGATTTCATGGCTCTGGGACAGAGGGTGAAGCAGATAGGTGCACAGGTAGTGTTCTCTAAAATCCTCCCTGTTGAGGGTAAAGCCCAATGCAGAGAAGCTCACATCATGGAGATGAATGCATGGCTGCGTGGATGGTGTCAGCGAGAGCGTTTTGGTTTCCTGGACCATTGGATGCTGTTCCAAGGGTTGTAGAGCAGAAATGATGTCCATCACCCTCCTCAATTGCTAATCTGCTCACTCACACCCCCAACAACAGATCCAGAAGAGCACTTGCGGAAAATACTCCAGTTATACCAAGTGGATCTATAAAACTTAACCAATCATCCATCAATAGAGCATTTACAAGCTATGCCCCCAGGTGTTGGAACAAACTCCCTTCTAGCATAAGGGCAGTCAAGGACCTCACTCAATTTAGAAAGGCCCTCAAACATCACTTGTTCCTCATGCACTTTACACAGCTCGATGACTCCCCCTCTACCCGCACACTCACTCAGCTCGACGATTCCCCCTCCACCCACGCACTCACTCAATCATGTCAACCGTGAACACATACACACTAAAGCTGCATCCTGAATGTACATCATATGATATTACAGAACTTCAACTCTTCCTGACCAGGAGAGTACAAACACGCAGTAATCTAATTCTCATTGTAAAACCTGTTATGAGTTCAACTGTTTAATCACTTATAGCATAATTTCATATGTATATATTTTCCCCAGTTAAACCCATGTTAAAACCCTGTTTTATGTAAACGTAGGACAAAATCTGTATGTCCAAGTGTTTATTGTTCGATGTAAACCGCACTGATGAGAAATAGCGCGGTATATAAGAAATGTTAAATAAATAAATAAAATAATAAATAAATCTGTCCAAGAAAGGTCGATGTGTCTTCAGTAGCAGATTGGCTAATCTACTGAAGAGAGCTTTAAACTAGATTCATTGGGGATGGGTGAAGAAGGTCCCCAGGTAAGTGAAACATGAAATACCTATATGAAAATGGGTAAAAGGGGCAACATATGGAAAGCGGTATGTATAAATGCCCGTAGCATGGAAAATAATATCCCAGATGTTGAAGCTTTAATGGGAGTGGCTGACTTGGATTTAGTGGCAGTTACAGAAACATGGTTCACAGAAAACCATGACTGGGATGTAACTATACCAGGCTATACTTTATTCAGAAAGGACAGGGTAGGAAGAAGGGGAGGAGGAGTAGCACTATATGTAAAAAAAATAATATTAAAGCTTTGGAATTACAGAGCTTAAAAGGGCGAGAAGAGGCACTGTGGGTTAAACTAGAAAGAGGGAAAGAGAAATCTATTTGCATTGGCATCATATACAGACCTCCCTCACAAGAGAAAGAGGTGGATAGAGAGTTAATTGAAGACATACGCAGCATTGCAAGGATTGGGGAAGTGCTACTGATAGGGGATTTCAATATGCCAGATGTTGATTGGCCCATTCCTGCTGCAGTATCATCTAGAAATAAGGAGATCTTGGATTCTCTACAAGGAGAACTATTCAGGCAATTGGTAACAGTCTCCACACATGAAGGGGCCATACTGGATTTGGTACTTACTAATAGTGAAAGTGTTTCTGATCTTATAGTGGAAGATCATTTTGCATCCAGTGATCACCAAATGGTGGTTCAGTATTAGGACTAGGGCTGTTAGAATCCATTCAAAAGTGAGGGTCTTAGACTTTAGAAAACCAACTTTGCCAAGATGGGCCAATACCTCAGGGAGTCATTAGCGGGATGGGAACAGCTGGGGGATGTAGAAAAACAGTGGGCAAAACTGAAAGGGGATATTTTAAGGGCAACCAACCTTTTTGTTAAAATGGTAAATAAAGGAAAAAGGAGACTGCTATGGTTTTTGAAAGAAGTAGCTGAAAAGGTGAAGAAAAAGAGTGAGGTCTTCATGAAATACAAGAGATCACAGAGAGAGGAAGGACAGACATCTATATTTGGAAAAACTTAGAGAAGCTAGCAAAGTAGTCAGGAAAGCAAAGATTCAAAAAGAGGAGGAAATTGCCCTTCCTCTTCTCACTAACATTTGAAAAATGTCTTATCCCCCCATTTTATTGCATTGGCTTTGTCAGACTCAAGGGTGAAGGGGAGGAATATGTAGACGCTGATGAGGATAAAACGGAATTATTTAACAGATATTTCTGTTCTATGTTCACAGATGAAGGACCAGGAACAGGAACTCAGAAAACACCCACAAAGGGGAACAGAAGCGAGGGGTATCTTGAAGAATTTTCAGAAGACTGTGTTCGTGAGAAACTAGCCCACATAGCAAATGAATCACTCAAACAAGGGCACATGCCGGACAGCCTCAAAACCTCCATCATTCGCCCAACCCTCAAGAAACATAACCTGGAGCCCCTTGACCCTGCATCCTTCAGACCAATAGCAAGCCTCCCTTTCACTGCCAAAATCATCAAGAAGATTGTACAACAGCAGCTCCAAGACCATCTAGACACAAGCAACTCATTGGACCCACAACAACATGGATTCCACCTAGCACATTTATTTATTTATTTAATTGTATTTATATCCCGCTTTTCACCGGGTCAAAGCGGTGTAACACATAACAGGGGGGGGGGGGGGAATCAATGGTTATAGGGTGGGGCCATCACCATGGGGCAACATTAATGATTTGGGATGGACATAGACATGTACAATCCTACAGTTGCTAATCATGGGGTGGAGACCCTCATGATATCACTACTGAACACCCTAATCAAAGGAATACAGACCAGACAGTCCAGATATGCCATGGTCTTTCTGGACATATCTGCAGCTTTTGGCACCATCTCCCATAGCACCCTTCTACACAGACTACAGGAGACTGGCATCAAAGACATCGTGTTACAGTGGTTCCACTCCTACATGACCAATAGAAAGCAACTGATCCACCCCAGCGCATGACAACCTCCCCCCCCCCTTTCTATAGCATCAAGGAATGCCCCAAGGCTCTACGCTCTCGGCCATGCTCTTTAATATCTACCTTCTTCCTCTCTGATCAATAATACAATCTCATCACATCAACTACCATATCTATACAGATGACATAATGCTTTATGGACCCATTACCACCACAAACCCAACCAACAATCAACTATCAGACTGCTTCATTGACATCACCAACTAGCTCCAAGAGAACAACCTATCCATCAACTTTAAAAAAAAACAAAGCCCTCTTCGTAACTAAGGACCAGACCTTCACCCCATCACCTCACCTCATGTTGGGAACCACCCAAATACAAGTCCAACCCTATATAAAATATTTGGGGGAGTCATTGATCAAGCACTCACGTTTAAGCAACACCTTGAAAGAACAGCTAGAACAATATTCCTCAAGGCAAAGATGGTACAATGACTCAGACCACTCATTGACCCCCAAGACTTCAGAACAGTCATGCAGGCCATGATGCTCCCCCACCTGGACAACTGCAATGCAATCTATCATGGACTTCCAGCCACACATACCACCCCACTAGGGACAGCCCTCAACACCACCGCAAGAATCATACAAAGGGTCAAGAAACATGAGCACATCACATTTTACCTCTTGAAGCAAGGATAAAATACAAATCTCTACTGCTTATCCACAAAGCCCTCCATCAAACACAGAAGTCCCAGCTCCGGTCTCTACTTCCACAGCCCACCCTCAACAGACCAACCCATCAGTCCACCAGCAATACTCTCACAGTCCCACATGAAAGAACCAAATTCAATCAACAAACCTGTAACAGGGCATTTGAACTCTACGCACCCTCCCTCTGGAGCTCCCTTCCCCACCAGCTCCGAAACAAAAAAGACTTCTCCACATTCAGGAAACAGTTAAAAACCCTATTGTTTCTTGAACAATATCTGCTGGCTTCCTGACAGCCCCCAACCAGACTGATTTTGACCCCACCCCCCACCAACTGAGAGACTCAAGTCAAAAGTCTGGTACTGTTAATTGTCTGTCCAGATCCTTATTGTTGGACCCCCTGGTTCTGCCCCCCCCCCCCATTGAGGTGATTCTTGTACTCCCCCCTTTTTTGTTAAAACCACTTTGACCCAGTGAAAAGCGGGATATAAATGCAGCTAAATAGATAAATTAGCTAAACTTAAAGCAGACAAAGCGATGGGACCAGATGGGATACATCCTAAAATATTGAGGGAACTTGGGGACATTCTAGCAGTTCCACTGATTGACCTTTTCAATGCCTTGTTTTTTATTTATTTATTTATTTAGACAGTTTTGTATACCGCCTTATCCTTCAATCAAAGCGGTCACAGCACTATTGGGGGATACATTTAACACGTGGGGATATGAGACACATACACTAATACTTACAGGGAACATGGGCAATGGAGGGTTAAGTGGCTTGCCCAAGACCACAAGGAGCATCTGTGGGACTAGAAACCCCAATCCTTCCGGCCCAAGGTTGCTGTCCTCTAGTGGGATTTGAACCCCCGACCTTCCGGCCTGAAGTACCTTGCCCCAACCACTAGGCTACTCCTCCCTTTGGCACCACTTTGTTGGAGTTGGGAGTGGTGCCAAAGGACTAGAGAGAGGCTCATGTGGTCCCTTTACATAAAAGTGGATGTAAGGATGTGGTTGAAAACTATAGGCTGGTTAGTTTAACTTCGGTGGTGAGTAAATTACTGGAAATGCTGATGAAAGAGAAAATAGTGAGGTTTCTGGAGTCCAGCAGATTACAGGATCCAAGGCAGCATGGATTTACCAGAGGCCGGTCTTGTCAGACCAATCTGATTGATTTCTTTGACTGGGTGACCAGGGAGTTGGACCAAGGGAGAGCCCTGAATGTGGTGTATTTAGATATCAGTAAAGCCTTTGACACTGTTCCTCACAGATGACTTATAAACAATTGAGCACCCTAGAGATGGACCTTAGGGTTACTGCTTGGGTTAGAAATTGGTTGAGTGGGAGGCGACAAAGGGTACAGGTAAAAGGAGCTCACTCTGAGGAGAAGGAAGTTTACCAGTGGTGTGCCCCAGGGATCTGTCCTTGGTCCGATTATTTTTGACATCTTTGTTAGTGATATGATAAAGGTCTATAAATTAATGAATGGAGTGGAATGGGTATACATAGATCAATTGTTTACGTCGTCAGACTATAAAAAGACTAGGGGACATGCAATGAAGCTACAGGGTAACCTATTTAAGACTAATAAAAGAAAATATTTTTTCACTCGACATGTAATTAAAATCTGGAATTTGTTACCGGAGGATGTAGTAAAAGCTGCTTGTGTAGCTGGGTTTAAAAAAGGTTTGGACAAGTTCCTGGAGGGAAAGGTCCATAAACCATTATTAAAAGGGACCTGGGATTTCACTGCTTGACACAATACAAGCATTGAGGAACCTGTGTCTTTTGGGGAGACTTGTTAGGTACTTATGACCTAGATTGGTCACTGTTGGAAACAGGATACTGGGCTTGATGGCTCTTGATCTGACCCAGTATGGCATATTTTATGTTCTTATATGTATGTGGGAGGCCCCACTACCTGTTCCGCCTACCAGTAAATGCCTTGATACCATGTACTGAGTACCACTAAGTGTGGGGTTTCAAAAACCTCAACTACCACACCACTCCATGGTAGTGGAATCAGCTATGTGACGCATCAAGAGTACTAAGACACATTCATTGGTGTCACTGGGCAAAGATGTTAGAACTCTCGATGCCTTTGGGCGTCACTGCTTCCACACATGTATGCTTGCCTCTTGGATTACATCATATACCCTCTACATGGGTATGTACCTGAAGGATGTCTAGGGATCTAGGGAATTTTGCCCCCATTATCCCAAATGGTAAGCGTGATGCATATCTCAATATAGTCAAGCAGTTTCAGAACTCTTCTAAGTTCCTGACCAGGGCAGCTTTCAATATCTTTGAGCCTACCAGCAGAGCTGCTGCAGTCTGCATGGGAGCTCATAGGATGGCCTGGCTCCAGGTATCCAACCTTGAAAAATGGGTTCGGGATAAATTAGCCAATATTCCTTGCTCTGGGGAAAATCTATTTGGTAAAGGTTGGAGGGAGAAGGCAGGAAAACTTGAGGCAGATGATCTCGCCCTCAAGTGCCTTTCTAGAAAGACTTCAGACCCCTCTAGGAAAAAGGCTACATCCAAGAAGTCTTTCTACACTAAGAAGTTGTTTTATTCTTCATATCAACCCTCTGTTGCTTACCAGCCTCAGGAACAGCAGCAAAGACCATAGGGTCCTCGTCAGCCTTAGAAGGCTGAAACTCCGAAATCCCAACTAGCTACTCAGCCTCAGGTGCCACCTGTTTTTTGACTCCTTCCTCTTGCAGGAAGAATACCGGAACCCCCCAGCAGACCCCGATCGGCATCGGGGCAGGGAGCGGGAAGTCAGACCCCCTCCCCACTCTCTACCACAAGGCCAATTGGGCCTCCAAGTGCAGAACATTTAAAAGAAAGTGCCATCGGGCACGTCTGCGCCTGACGGACCTTGCCAGAGGACCCTTTGGCATGGCCCTTAGGCAGGGACCATGTCCTAGGGTCTAATAAGGACAGCTAATAGTTCCAAGACTACCACAGCAGCATTGAAACAACAGGACTGCAGCAACCAAATAACATTAACCCCCCCCATTTCCTAAACAGCCTACTACCTTTGCCTGTAAGTATGCATGCTAACACGTGCTTGTTAAATTATATCCAGATTCGTGCTCTTGCAAATGAATCGACCTTAATAGACTACAGCTACATTATTGCAGCTATGGATGCCATTTATCACAGAATGACCTCAATAAATGCTTTATTAACAGACTGAAGCATGCCTGTATAAATCGCCTGCCGATCTACTGATTACCATGGGCCGACTCCAACACCTAACTAACATTTTGTCGGGTTAGTTTGCTAACCAATTAATATGTCATTCATTGTACCTGTTCATCCATGGCGCTACCACAGAGTGCTGAATTAGGATCCCCATATCACCTGCATTTTCTCCCTATGGCCAATTCGATTAGAATCTAAGCAGGGATACCGCTGGGCTTTGCATCACAGCCCCATTGATCAGTGACATCAACAGCACACCTAAGCAACAACAAGATACCATGGGATGACAATACACCTCCATCATCTTACTAAGCATACTGTCTGTACACCACCTCCTACATCAAGCAGGAGCCATTCCAACACACTGAAATGCAGCAACTCTACCACTGCCAACTGACTTACAATGGATCGCGCCATGGCAGCATTCGACTAAGAATCCGACCAAGCGCAACAAAGATTAAAACCCATCAGATGCACTAACCTACAACAGTACAACAGAAACCCAATCCTAGACACACCAGTCAGATGCACATTAATCAACTCTAGATCTGTCAGAAACAAAATAAACACCCTAGCAGACTATATTCAGGACCAAAATGCTGACACAATCAATGTTCCCTCTAATTTTCTGTAGGCTGTGTGCGCATAAAATATCAGCTGTGTGCAGCTTTTGAAGGAAGGTTAAATTTTTGTGCGCCACATAATGACACTCAGAGTTATATACTTTAAAATTTGACTACATGTCAGAATACAGTATGTACACCACATTGATTTTAATCAAATTAAATGAAAATAGACGATTACTAAATGAAGCAGGAAATTTCTAGTAATTACAATCATAACTTTTAAATTTTAAGACGTTTGTGTTGTTTTCTATCAGAATCAGAGCCATAATTTTTGTGCGCTCTGTTGTAAAGTATGTGCGCTCGCTCGGCGAGGTGTGTGCGCACAGCTTAGAGGGAACAGTGGACACAATGTAACATAGTAACATAGTAAATGATGGCAGATAAAGACCAGTATGGTCCATCTAGTCTACCCAGCAATATGACAGGAGTAGGTGCACCCCTTCCCATGTCTTTTAGGGAGTAGGTGCACCCCTCCCCATGTCTTTGCTTAGTGGTGCACCACTTCCCATGTCTTCACCCCTCCCCATATCTTTGTTTGTTTAGGGGTGAACACACCGCTCCTCCCCCCATCGTTCCATGTAGGACACCCCTATTTGTTGAGAAATTAGATGGTTCAGTTTATTTTGATTTAATCTTGTTGCTGTAAAGTGATCCACAGTGTCTGTCCCAGGCCACTTTGAATTCCGTCACTGTGTTTGTCCCCACCACCTCCATCGGGAGGGCATTCCAAGCATCCACCACCCTTTCAGTAAAAAAGTATTAACTGACATTGCCTTTCAATTTACCACCTTGCAGCTTCATGTTATGATGTCTAGTTTTACAGCTTCCCCGTCTCTGGAAGGGGTTTGTTTGTTCATGATTTCTCTTTAAGTATTTAAAGGCCTGAATTATATCTCCCCTATCCCTACTCTCCTCCAAAGTGTACATATTTAGGTCTTCAAGTCTCTCCTCATAAGGCTTCTGAGGCAGGCTCCAAATCATTTTGGTCGCATTCCTCTGAACAGCTTCCATTCTTTTTACATCCTGTACAAAATACGGTCACCAAAACTGAACACAGTTTGAGTTGTGCATTGTTTGAGAGTTGTTGTTTTTTCTATTGTTGATCTGCAAAATTAACCCATTTGAAGAAAATGCCCCAGGCAGACTTTGTGCTTATGCCCACAGGTTCCATCTCATCACATCAGAAAAGTAGATTCTCATCATCCAAGTTGGCTACCTGCTTCACTTCCAAAGCCTACCCCCTGCCACCTGCACAAGAGATTACCCTGCAAACCCTTTGCAGGCCAATTTCTTGTCCACCGAGGTGGCCACCCTGTTAGCTCAGGGAGCCATTGAAAGAGTCCCTTCCAGACAAGATGGCAAGGGCTTTTACTCTCCTTACTTTCCCTCATCATAAAGAAAAACAGGCGGGTTCAGGCCCCATTCTAGATCTCAGGGATCTCAAAGCATTTCCCATATGAGAAAGTTTCAAGATGATTTCACTTGGCACTCCTCTACCATACCATCAGAGGAGCGACTGGTTATGTTCTCTAGATCCCAAGGATGCTTACATGCACCTGCTGATTCATCTGCAACAAAGACAATATCGGCACTTCTGGATTCAGTAGATCCATTACCAATACCAGGTGCTTTCCTGCAGGCTAGCCTCCACACCTAGAGTATTCACAAAGTGCATGGCTGTCTTTGCAGCCTAGCTTTGTACTCTGGGGATCTCTGTCTTCCCCTATTTGGTTGACTAGCTAATAAGGGGAGAATCCCAAGAAATTGTCAATCAATCCCTTTCTCATGTCATCACGGAGCTTCAAAGTCTAGGGTTTGTATTAAACCTCCCAAAATCACACCTGTTTCTCTCGCAGCAACTTGAGTTCATCAGGGTAGTTCTCGACACACGTCAGGGCTGAGCCTTCCTTCCCCAGGATCACTCTGTTCGTCTCATTGAGCTGACCTTCACTATACAGCGTCAACATGCTGTCACATCTAGAGACATGCTGCATCTTCTAGGACAGATGGCCTCCATGGTCCATGTCGTCCCATATGCCTGTTTCCATATGAGAAAGGCACAACGGACACTTTCATCCCAATGGTCTCAAGCGACCAGGTATCTCTCGGACATCACTCTTCCTTTTGTCAACTCTCTCCGGTGGTGGTTCTCCCCCCAAAATCTCCTCGGAGGGTCACCTTTTCAGAAGCCTCCACCCCAATGCACCCTAACAATGAATGCTTCCAAACTTAGGTGGGGGGAGGGGCATATCTGAACAACCTCATCATCCAGGGGCAGTGGACAGATCAGGAATCCCAACTCCAGATCAATCTCTTGGAGCTCCGTACTCTCACAAATGCTCTTCAGGTTTTCAACCCCAACTATCGAGCAAACATGTCCAGATGGACAATCAAGTCACCATGTTCTATATGAACAAGCAGGGTGGAACCAGCTCCTATCCCCTCTGTCAGGAGACCCTTCATCTCTGGTCTTTTGCCATTGCTCACTGCATTCACTTCGGGCGGTGTATCTTTCAGGCAAATTAAATGTCATGGTAGACAGAATCAGCTGCATCCTATGTCCACACGAGTGGACTCTAAATCAGGAAATGGTATCTTGGATCTTCTGCACGTGGGGGACCCCCAGAATAGATCTTTTCATCACCCAGGAGAATGTGCGTCTCCCATGTTTTTGCTCCAGACTTCCCTCCTGACACAGTCAGGCAGTGGATGCCTTTCTTCTCCATTGGGGCTCAGATCTGCTTTATGCATTTTCACCGACCCTTCTCCCCCTCATTCCAAAGACTCTCTTCTAACTACAGGTCAACAGGGGCTCCATGATCCTAATAGCCCCTTACTGGCCTCACCAACTGTGGTTTCCTCTGTGCTTTGTTTAGCACAGAGTCCACCCCTTAATTTGGGATCAGGGGCCACTTCTCAATCCCAGTCTACAGACCCACCATCTCACAGCCTGGCTCCTGAAAACATGACCTTTGATAACCTTGATCTCCCCCCAACTGGTCAAGGACATTCTGCTTGCATACCGCAAGCCATCGACCAAGCGTTCTTATGCCTTCAAATGGTCACTGTTCACCCTTTGGTGCACCTCAAATCAGACTGATCCATTGGACTGCCCAGTGGACCTTCTCCTGCAATATCTTCTTCACTTGTCCGCCACAGGACTTAAAACTAGCTCTGTCAGAGTTCATCTCAGAGCCATTGCAGCCTTCCATAGACCAGTGGACAGGTATTCCATTTCTTCGCACCTCTTGGTGCAATGATTCAAGAAGGGTCTTCTGCTTTCCAGGCCTCTGATCAAGCCTCCCTTGATCGCTTGGGATCTTAGTGTGGTCCTAGCACAACTTCTAAAAGTACTTTTTGAGCATTTTGCTACCACTCCTCTTAAATTCCTGTCTTGGAAGATCATCTTCCTCATTGACCTCACCTATGTTCATCGCATCAGCGACCTGCAAGCCCTCATAGCAGATCCTCCCTACACTCATTTCCACCATGACAAGGTGGTTCTTCATACCCATCCACATTTTCTCCCAAAAGTGGTCTCCAATTTCCATATCAAGCAGTCTGTGATGCTGCCGGTCTTCTTTCCCTGACTGCATGTCTCAAGGGCTGAGGCAACATTACATACACTGGACTGCAAGCAGGCGCTTGCCTTCTACCTGGACAGACAAAGAATTTCAGAAAATCCTCTGTTATTCATCTCCTTTGACTCAAGCCACTTAAGTCTTCCGGTGTCAAAACCCATTCTATCGAACTGGCTTGCAGATATTCAAGCAGGACACTTCCTTAAGGGTCACTACTACTATGACTACTAAGCATTTATAAAGCGCTACCAGGGGCACGCAGTGCTGTACAATGAAAACACAAAAAGACAGTCCCTGCTCAAAAGAGCTTACAATCTAAAAAGGCAAAGTAAGAAAAGGAGTAGAAAAAAGATAAGAACAAGGGCAAAGAAACAAGAGCAGGAGAGACAAGACAAAGGAAAGAGGTAAGAACAAGTGTAAGAGAAAGAAAGAAAGGTGAAATAAAAGAGGGGAAGGAAGGAGAACAGCAAAATCAAGAGCCAAAGGCAAGAGGTGAAAAGATGAGCTTTTAACTTGAGTTTGAAGAGGGGCAAAGAAGATGCCTGACGCATAGACAAAGGAAGTTTATTCCAAGCGTAGGGAGCAGCAAGGTGAAAAGAGCGGAATCTGGAGTTGGCAATAGAGGAGAAGGGTATAGCAAAAAGCACCTGGGAAGAAGAACGGAGTACACGAGGGGGGGGGGGGGGGAAATAGGGAGAAATGAGAGAAGAAAGGTACTGAGGAGCCACAGAGTGAATGCACTTATAGGTCAGAAGGAGAAGCTTAAAGTGAATACAGAAACAGATAGGGAGCCAGTGAAGAGATCTGAGGAGAGGAATGATGTGGGCAAAACGAGGCTGATGGAAAATCAAACGGGCAGCAGAGTGCTGAATAGACTGAAGAGGGAAGAGATGAGACTGAGGGAGTCCAGCAAGAAGGAGGTTACAATAATCAAGGCGGGAGGTGATTAGGGAATGGATGAGGGTTTTAGTAGTGAGCTCAGAGAGAAAGGGGCGGATTTTGCCAATGTTGAAGAGAAAGAAGTGACAGGTCTTAGCGATGAGTTAGATATGAGAGGAGAAAGAGAGCGAAGAGTCAAAAATAACACACCCAAATTGCGAGCAGATGAAACAGGTTGGAGAACAGAGCCATCAACAGACTGAAAAAGAGGAAGGAGAAAGGGAAATTTTAGGAGATACGGTGACCAGAATTGCACACAATATTCAAGGTGCGGTCTCACCATGGAATGGTATAGAGGCATTATAATATCTTTTGTTTTATTTTCGATTCCTTTCCTTATGATACCTAGCATTCTATTTGCTCTCTTGGCTGCCGCTGCACACTGGGCCGAGGGTTTTAACATGTTATCCACAATGACACCTAAATCTTTTTCCTGGGTGGTGGTTCTTAATGTGGAACCTTGCATTGGGTAACCATAGTTATTCCACTTTCCAGGTCATTTATGAATATGTGAAAAAGCAGCGTACCCAGCACAGATCCCTGGGGTACACCACTATTCACCTTTCTCCATTGGGAAAATTGGCCATTCAGCCCAACCCTCTGCTTTCTATCTTTTAACCAGTTCCTGATCCACAGTAGTACACTGCCTCCTATCCCATGACTCTTTAGTTTTGCCAAAATTCTCTGATGAGGGACCTTGTCAAAGGCTTTCTGAAAGTCCAGATACACTATATCAACCGGCTCACCTTTGTCCACCTGTTTATTCACACTTTCAAAAAAACATAACAGATTAGTAAGACAAGATCTTCCTTGTCTAAAGCCATGTTGGCTGTCTCCCATTAGGCCATGACTATCTACATGCTGAATAATTTTATTCTTTATGATGGTTTCTACCATTTTTCCCGGTACTGACGTGTGGCTCACCGGTCTGTAGTTTCCCGGATCATCCCTGGAACCCTTTTTAAAAATTGGTGTCACATTGGTGATCCTCCAATCTTCAGGTATTAGAGATGATTTTAATGAAGTTCACAGATTACTAATAGCAGGTCTGCAATCTCATATTTCAGTTCTTTCAACACCCTTGGATGTATACCATCCGTCCCAGGTGATTTGCTACTCTTCAGTTTATCTAATAGTTGTAATACATCTTCCCAGTGTATCGATATTTCCTTCAATTCTTTTGCACCTTTAAATACCACTTCAGTCATGGGTAACATCCCTACATCTTCCTCAGTAAAGACCAAAGCAAAGAATTCATTCAGTCTCTGCGCTATCGCCTTGTTGCCTCTTAGTGCCCCTTTAACTCCTCTATCATCTAATGTTCCAACCGACTCTCTCACAGGTTTTTTGCTACGAATGTACTTGAAAAAAATCTTTATTTCGCGTTTTTGCTTCCGCAGCAAGCTTCTTCTCAAATTCTCCCTTTGCCTTCTTTATCAATGCATTTGACCTGCCAGTGCTTGTGCTGTTTCCAGGTTTCGTCGTCTGGCTCTTTTTTCCATTTCCTGAAAGATGCTTTTTTGGCAACAGCCTCTCTGACCTCACCTTTAAACCATGCTGGCAGTTTTTTGGACTTCCTTCCACTTTTCTTAAAGCGTGGAATACAGCTGGTCTGGGCTTCCAAGATAGTATTTTTCAACAACACCCAAGCTTGATGTAAGTCTTTAACCTTTGCAACTGCTCCTTTTAGTTTTTTCTTAACTATTTTCCTCATTTTATCATAGTCTCCCTTTCAAAAGTTAAAAGGTAGTACTGTGGATTTCTGTACTATCCCTCCTCCACTAATTAAATCAAAGGCGATCATGCTATGATCACTATTGCCAAGTGGCCCCAGCACTCTTATCTCTTGCACTAGATCTGGTGTTCCACTAAGGACTAGGTCTAATATGGCTTCCCCTCTGGTCGGTTCATGAACCAGCTGCTCCAAGAAGCAGTCATTTATGCCATCTAGGAACTTTATCTCCCTAGCATGTCCTGCCATGACACTGGCCCAGTCGATACTGGAGTAATTGAAATCACCCATTATTATTACTGTGCTGTAACGTTTGTTAGCTTCCTTGATTTCTTTCAGCATTTCATCATCCATTTGTTCATTCTGGCCAGACGGTCGATAGTACACCCCCACTGCCATCGCCTTCCCCTTTTTACATGGAATTTCAATCCATAGAGATTCTACAGCAAATTTTGTTTCCTGCAAAACTTTAATCCTTTCTGACTCAATGCCCTCTCTAACATAGAGCGCAACCCCTCCACCAATTTGATTAGCTCTATCATTACGATATAGTTTGTACCCACGTATCACAGTGGTCCCACTGGTTGTCCTCCTTCCACCATGTCTCTGATATTCCAATCATATCTAACCTCTCATTTAGTGCTATATATTCTAACTCATATATATATATAACTAATATATTCTCTGCAGCCCCTCGCCACCACCGGCAGCTCTCCCCTTCCCGGGGATCGAGCCACTACCAGCGGGAGGGGCTACCAGCGCAACAAAGTCCAATCGGGACTCTGCAAGCTCGGCAGAGCACTTTTGAACTTCGCGCCATCGGGCGCTGAATCTCTGCAGCCCCTCGCCACCACCGGCAGCTCTCCCCTTCCCGGGGATCGAGCCACTACCAGCGGGAGGGGCTACCAGCGCAACAAAGTCCAATCGGGACCCTGCAAGCTCGGCAGAGCACTTTTGAACTTCGCGCCATCGGGCGCGCCCGCGCCTGAGGGCCCTTTGGCGTGGCCCTTAGGCGAGGCACGATAGGCGACACGAAATATCCTGAGCAGCGCTCCAGCGACCCGAAACCTGCTTCTCGCAGCACCCTACGGCACAACCAAGAAACCAACTATCTGCTCACCCGCCCGAGGACAGAGAGGAGGACCACCAGATGTCCAACGCACCCAACACAACTCCTAACGGCTCTCGCTATCAGCAATCCCTTCAACTACAGTCAGCAGCACTGGTCAGTATCCATGTACCAGACACCAAGCCCACATTGGAACACTACGATCCAATTCTATGGACTATCATTAAGTCACTTGTAACTTGTAAAGTAACCTATATATATAACCTATACACATAAAATATATATATATGAATAACCTGTATTTATAGATGCTATATATATGCCAGCAAACACAGTGTATGCTGTACCACCTTAATACTGCTATTGTACCACCTTAATACTGCTATTTTGCCAATTGAAGATCAATATACTGTTAATTTCTTTCTTGATAAATGTATCATCTCTGTATCACACCCTCTCTCTTTTAAGATAGGTTATATATTAGCATGTAAACCGTACCTCCTCATTATTTGCAATCTCGTATAACTGCTCCTCTGTACTGAAGAATTCTCAGCACTATTTTGGGGCTCATAAAAGCTTCATACCAGTACTACAGTATAGCTCTTCCACACTTCGTACCTACATATAGGGTCTCACACCCAATCGAAATCCTCAGAATGGCCCTCTAGGTCGCTGTCTTGCTTAGCTTCTACCTCTTCCACTGGCTTGGAACCTCCCAGGCTCTTTACACACCACAAAGCAGGATCCCAATCCTGAATAGCCATGGAAAAAGATGGAATTGCCCCCCTTACTCCAACCCAGGAAGTAACACCTACACGCGCCACTCCCACCTGATTCATGTGGCACTCCAGCTATCCAAGTCAACCAGACAGGAAAAACCTTTGAGATGCCGACCCCTAAAATGTGCCATCATCAATGCACGCTCCATTCGCAATAAATGGCCAGTGGTCCTTGACACAATCTCCTTTTATGACCTGGAAATACTTATGATCACAGAAACATGGCTATCTTCAGAAGACAACGTCATCCTACACCAGCTACTACCCCCCAATTTCTCAATACATACGCGGCATAGGGAAAACAAAAAAGGAGGAGGTGTACTCATAATCTCCAAATCTGAGCTCAACTTCCACATTCTAGACTCTTCCAGCACAAACAGCCTAGACATCCTCTCCATTGCTAATCAACAATGTTCCCTCAACCTGATATATAGATCACCATCCACTTCTCCAGAAGATCTTCCATCTATTATTGACCTCGCAGCTAACACCCTCTCTCCCAATAAGCCAAATTGGTTAATGGGCGATTTCAATCTCCCGTCCTTACCACAAAGCCATGCAAATGCGTTCCTTGATGCAATGGAAGACCTAGGTCTCAAACAAATCATCGGTGAACCCACACACACAAAGGGGAACATTCTTGACATGGTATTTGCTCCTCACCCTGTCATGGACCAAAGCCACTATCCTCCGATATCAGTCATAGAAGTACCCTGGTCCGACCACAAATTGATCATCATACAGATACCCATCAACAATGTCCAACTAGACAGAAGCCGACCTTCGAACATATCCGCTCGAACTACCACCAGATGCTTTCGCCCCTTCGATAGGGAACACATCCTGTCGGAGACCCCATCACTCATCAACAAAACCACACCAGACCTTGATGAACTAATCGCTTACTGGAACTCTAGCCTGCTTGCCATCTCACAACGCCCAAACCCGAAGAATACAGCAAGGTCAAAAGAATGCTCCGCCCCCTGGTTCTCTCCTGAGCTGCGAGCATCCCTTACGCAACTACGTAAACTTGAACGCCGATGGCGCAGATCGCATTCAACTGAAGATCAGACCGCTTACCGAACCCACCTTGCAATACACCGAGAATCAATCACTACCAAAATGAGACAATATCACACTGACACCTTAAAGAGGTCTCTGAACAAGCCACGTGACCTTTTCAATCTAGTCAAATCCCTCTCAAAAGAACCTTCCCCGGTACAGCACAGCGAAATTCACCCGCAGGAATTCGCGGATTATCTGCAATCCAAGATCGTGCAAACCAATAAGGTGGTAGCGGCCCCATATCAAGAACCAACGGGCCTATCACCACTTAACATATTTTCTACACCATCCACTAAATGTATCGAGGACACCATAGCCTCACTCAACACCTCCACCGCACAAACTGACCCATGTCCAGCTTTTTGGATCAAGGAGCTACGTGATGTGTTCAGCCCTGTCATTGCAAAAATAATGAAACTATCCTTCACTACATCATATTTCCCCACTTCACTTAAGCAGACTTCCATTAGACCACTATTGAAGAACCCCAAGCTTGATCCACAAAGAGCTGACTCTTACCGACCAATAGCCAGCATCCCCCTCTTGGCCAAAATAATTGAGAAAGAAGCACAACGGCAAATTCAAGATCACATCGATGCTGCTTCCCCCTTAGATAGCTGCCAACACGGATTCAGAGAATATCATGGGGTAGAGACACTACTCACTGGTCTTTTCAATGAAATCATCACTGGAATTGACAACATCCGTCAAGGTTTTGTGCTCATATTTCTAGACATTGCCGCGGCGTTCGACTCCGTGAGTCACGAAATTCTCCTTGGAAGACTGAAGGAGAAGGGAGTCTGCAACAGTGCACTAGAATGGTGCAAATCTTACCTTGACGACAGATGGCAATATGTGAAATCAGGATCAGAAGAGTCAACACATTTCCATCAAAAGCAAGGAGTACCCCAGGGCTCATCGTTATCCTCATTACTTTTCAATATCTACATGCAGCCCATCTGCAATATCATAAGATCATTCAACGTGAATTGTTTGATATATGCAGATGATATCCTATTATACATGCCCTTCTCCACAACTCACATGGACCTGACCCCTCTCACAGACTGCTTCAACGCAGTTTCAACTTGGCTCCAAACACAGAACCTTCGCATCCAACATAAAAAAACGGAGGTGCTATTCATCACCAGAGACACCTACTTTACCCCCCCATCCCATGTCAGTGTCAATGAAGCTGATTTGCAAACCAAAGATGCAATAAAATATTTGGGAGTTACTTTGGATCAACATCTTAACATGAAAAGCCACATAAGCAACATAGTCAAAGCCGTCTACTTCAAAATACGCTCTCTCAAGCACCTACGCTCCCTTTTGGACCCAGATGACTTCCGAACCATATATCAAGCGCTGATCCTGCCGCACTTTGATTTTGCAAATGCCATCTTACAAGGTCTCCCCCAATCCACATTAACCCCCTTACAGTTGGCCATGAACGCCGCAGCTAGGATCCTTTACGGAGCATCCAGATACGACCACGTGACCCCCATTCTCAAACAGCTGCACTGGCTACCAATCAATGGGAGAATTACCTTCAAAACCCTTCTATTAGCTTTCAAGGCAATCAAAGGTATTTCAGCCTCCTCACTCACTCATCTTATCCACTTTGTCCCTCCCAACAGATCCAGAAGATCAACAGCTGTAAACTTGCTTGCAATACCAAAGGCTTCGACAAAGTACAACATGACAACCACAAACAGGGCTTTCAGCTTTTACGTACCCAAATGCTGGAATGCTCTACCCCCTGACATTAGGGCCATAGCCAACCTATATCAGTTCAGGAAGGCCCTCAAAACCCACCTGTTCCTCCAACACTTACCTGACAGCAATTGATCCTAGATATACCTTTCAGGAATTGACCCAATTTAGTTAGAAAAGACCTACATGCATTATCTGACTTTTATCTATCCTTCCAATGTAAATAGATTATGTATATAGTTAACCCTGTTTTCCAAGTTTATACTCCTGTTTGATGTAAACCTGACAGCTTGTTGTTATGGTCGTTAAGTTATAATGTAAACCGCACTGATGCTAAATAGTGCGGTATATAAGAAATTGTAATAAATAAATAAATAAATAAAATAATAAATAACTCTCCCATCTTATTTTTTAGACTTCTAGCATTTGCATACAAGCATTTTAGAGACTGTATTTTATTCATATTAATTTGGCTATTGGTAGACATGGGTAATTTGGGATCTTTAAGCTCTGTCTGCTCTGTACTCGAGGGCATTTGGGCTACTTTTACTCTTTTAAGGAAACTCTCTGCTTTTGGTAGTATCCTTCAAGGATACATTCTTCCGAACCATCCGCTCTTGGGCGACTGTCGGCTTTCCCCTATTATCTAGTTTAAAAGCTGCTCTATCTCCTTTTTAAAGGTTAATGCCAGCAGCCTGGTTCCATCCCGGTTAAGGTGAAGCCCATCCCTTCGGAAGAGCCCCTCCTTTCCCCAGAATGTACCCCAGTTCCTAACAAATCCAAACCCCTCATCTCTGCACCATTGTCTCATCCACGCATTGAGACTCCGGAGCTCTGCCTGCCTTTTGGGTCCTGCACGTGGAACGGGAAGCATTTCGGAGAATGCTACCCTGGAAGTTCTGGATTTCAACTTCCTACCTAAAAGCCTAAATTTAGCCTCCAGAACCTCCCTACCACATTTTCCTATGTCATTGGTACCGACATGTACCAAGACAGCAGACTTCTCCCCAGCACTATCTAAGACCTTATCTAGGTGGCACGTGAGGTCTGCTACCTTCGCACCAGGCAGGCATGTTACCAGGCGCTCCTCACGTCCACCAGCCACCCAGCTATCTACATGCCTAATGATCGAATCACCAACTATAACGGCTGTCCTAACCCTTCCCTTATGGGCACATGGCCCTGGAGAAACCTCCTCGATGCGAGAGGGTTTTACATCACCTGGAGGACAGGTCCTAGTTACAGGATCACTTCCTGCCACACCAGGTTGATGCTCTCCTGTCACGTGACCTCTCTCCTCCATAGCAACAAGGATGCTGCCAGACTGGAGGTGGGACTTCTGGACTATATCCCTGTAGGTCTCGTCTATGTACCTCTCTGTCTTTCTTATGTTTTCCAAGTCTGCTACTCTAGCCTCTAGAGCACGGATTCGTTCCCTGACAGCAAAGAGCTCCTTGCACCTAGTGCACATGTAAGACCTCTCACCAACTGGGAGAAAATCATACATGTGACACTCAATGCAAAAGACTGGAAAGAACCCATCTCGCTTACTCTCCTCCGTAGGAGTTGAGTATTTTTTCCTCTCTAACTCTCAGCTACAAACACAACTGAGGAGAGTAGTTGGGGAGGCAGAAGCACAGTGGAGTGCTCCCAAAGGTTTTCCAATTGGACGCTGGGGAACATTCCCACACGGTCTCCATTGGTATCGATGTTACCGATGTGAAGACTGATTCCTGCTGTTCCCGGAGATCACATGTTACAGGTGAGTAACTACACTGTACTTGCACCCTTTGTTGCCTCCTACTCAACCAATTTCTAACGCAGTCAGTCATTTTTGGGTTCATTCCTAGGGTGATTAATTTATTTTTGTGCAGAGCAGTGTTAAGGGTTTTACTGAAATCTATGTACACCACATAGGGCTTTCCCTCGGTCCAACTCTCTGGTTACCTAGTCAAAGAAATCAATCAGATTTGTCTGACAAGACCTGCCTCTGGTAAACCAATGCTGCCTTGGATCACGCAATCCAATGGACTCCATAAATCTCACTATTCTTTTAGTAGTTTCCAATAATTAAGCTACTACAAAGATTTGACTAACCGGCCTGTAGTTTTCAACCTCATCCTTACTTCTGCTTTTGTGTAAAGGAACCACATGTACCTTTCTCCAGTCCTCTGGGACCACTCCTAAAGAAGCATTGAAAAGGTCAGACAGCAGACAGTTTCTTCAGTACTCTGGTATGATTACATCCGGCCCCATCGCTATGTCTACCTTAGTTTAGCTAGTTCCTTACGAACAGTCTTCTGAAAATCATTCAAGATCCCCTTCACTTCTGTTCCTATTTGTGGATGTTTTCTAAGATCCTGCTCTGGACTCTTCATCTGTGAACACAGAACAAAAATAATTAAGTGTTTCTTCTTTATCCGCATCGGCTTCTATATATTCCTCCTCTTCACGCTTGAGTTTGATAATACCACTTTTGCACTTCCTCTCACTAGCATATGTGAAAAATATCTTGTTCCCCTATTTTATTGCATTGACTCTTTTTTTCTTCTTTCTGTATCTTTGCTTTCCTGACTGCTTTCCTAGTTTCTCTAATTTTTTCCAAATATTGATGTTTACCGCCCTCTTTTTCTTTTCACCTTTCCAGCTACTTCTTTTTGAGAACCATAGTGGCCTCCTTTTCCTTTTATATTTATTTACCTTAATAACAAAAGGGTTTGTCACCCTTAAAGTATCCCCTTTCAGTTTTTCCTACTGCTTTTGTACATACCCAGTTCTTCCTATCCTGCTAATAGCTCCTTGAGGTATTGTCTCATATTGGCAAAACGTTTGAATGGACTTTATCAGCCCTAGTCCTAATACTAAACCACATCATTTGGTGATCACTGGATGCAAGATGACCTTCCACTATGATATCAGAAACACTTTCCTCATTGGTAAACACCTAGTCTAGTATGGCCCCTTCACATGTGGGTTCTGTTACCAGTTGCCTGAATAGTTCTCCCTATTGAAAATCCAGGATCTCCTTACTTCTGGATGCCACTACAGCAAGGATGTGCCAATCAACATCCAACATATTTAGCACTTCTCCTTTCCTGGCAGTACTGTGTATGTTTTCTATTAAATCTCTGTCCACTTCTTCTCCCAGTGATGGAGATCTGAATATCATACTAATGCCAATGCATTTCCCCAGGACCATACCAAGCTAGAGACGTGCCCTGTGTTTCTAACGAATCCAATGCCACCCTCCACCTAGCTATGTTCAGATGTTGTTAAGTGCCATCGAGTTGGTGGCGATTCATGGCGACCCTCTGGATAGTTGTCCTAAATTGTGTTCGGTCTTCAGTCAGGTGGCTCATTGTTATGACTATCCTTTGGGTTTTCAAAGCAAGATACAGAAGTAGATTGCCGGGCCTTACCTCTACGCAGTTTAAGTTTAGTGTTATTGCTGTTGTCACAGAAATGTGATCCTCTGCCGCCAACACTGTCCCATTCTGCTGCTGCCCAGATGGGTTTTCATGGCAAGATACAGAAGGTAGACTGCTGGGCCTTTCCTCTGTGCAGTTTAAGTTTAGTGGTGTTGCTGTTGTCACAGAAATGTGATCCTCTGCCATCAACACTGTCCCATTCTGCTGCTGCTGCCCAGATGGGTGGTTTGTCTTGGTCTGGCACCTCAGCTGAGACCTGTCCATCTTCGGAGACCCTGCCAGTAGTAAAACTACCAATAGCTTAGCCCTCAGCATCACTGATGCACACAAGCCCTCACAGCATGACAAGCTGCAAACCATGTTCAGTTACTCACTCTTTATAGGCTTCTTGAAAGCCCAGTGATGGGATCAGTGCAACCTTCTATACTCGAACAGGACTTGGTATGTCCCTGGATTTTCTGATCCTTCTTTCTAGTTTAAGCCATGGTGCCTCCTCATTCACTTTTAAGCCTTGTATTCATATTGTGGTAGGCGAAGGCCTATGATCCATGCTAATTGAACTAAACAGACAGACCTAACTAGCTTGACCTGTAAATGAAGCCTGTGGAGAGGCCCAAAGGAGTTGCACATCCCCCAATAAAGCTGTTATTGTAGAATTAGAATTCAGTAGAGCAATTGAATTAGCTTAGATAAGCAGAACTGAGCCTTGGAAAAATACAGAAAAACATGTTTAAATGCCCACAGAACTGCTGACAGATAAGTTACAGAGCCCTGCTTCCCTACACATACTAAGCTAGCTAAATGGCCTTGGCAGTAAGAAAGTAACAAGTTGGTGAACTGGCCATTATAATTGGGACTAGAGGGAGGGTGAGCAGGTGCTAAGCCGACACGAAGAGCATGATTGGATAACCATATCAGTACCGGGACCAATAGAAGGGGTACGGGAGGTACGGGAGGTTACCGGGACTAATGAAATGTTTTCCTATGTCTAGAATGGTAGAAAAATCTATAAAAGTTGTTGTATTGCCAGAGAACATCGCTCAGCCATTTTGAACTTGGTTCTGCTTGAGACTTGTGCACAAATGATTTGGACCTTCTGAACTGACTCCTGGTATTATTGGGTTGTGTATTCTCTGCTGCTACATATTCTTGGTGCATTGGACCGGGAAGGTGTGGTATTAGAGGGTATATAGGGCAATATACCACGACTTTCCGCCTCTACAGGCTTGGTCCTGCCGGGATCGCGCCCTTCCGACGGAACTTTGCTCTCTGGCGCCACCGGTCCCTTGTATCGGAGGGAGCTGGTCGGACCTCGGCGGGTGCCGAGCCCAGCTGGAGCCAACGCCTCGAACCCAAGTGAGGGGAGTCCGAGGTCCAACTCATGCGCTTGCTTGGGAACTTTGAGGACCGGATCCGGTGAGTAGAAGTTTGGTTTTGAAAGTCTAGACAGATGAGACAGAGCAGTACTGCCACTTGAATTTTGGAACTTGGAAATTGGTAAGAGAGCTCTCAAAGACGGGCCGATTAACCCCGCATGGGTATTCGCAGGGCGAAACCCCCGTCTTCTTGTATTTGGAACTTGTAAAAGACTAGTCAGAATAGACAGAATTGAATTGCATCCTGGGATACGTTGCTAGCATGATTGTGTGAATGAAGTGTGAATGAGAGGTTTGGCAGCACGGACCAAGCGAGAGTGGACTCTGGACTAGCGCAGTTCCTAGCCGGGCGACTGCGTCTAGGTCATGAAACTGAGGAAGCGTTTGGTGTATTGTCCGTCCTAACTGTGTATCTGATTTTTGTTATCTGTTGAAACTGCGAGTTCCCCTTCTGGTATAAATGTGAGATTATTCTGTTGGGTAATTTGTGACAGTTTACCGATTAAGAAATAGTATTAAGAAAAGGAAACAGACGCAAACATTTGGGCTAGGCATTGTAAAATCAAGAAGCTGTCTCACTCATTTTAGTTTCAGCACAACTAGCTAGGGGAGAGACAGGGCGTGTTTAGAGACAGTAAAATGTGCAGTGTCTTTTTAACCCTGTGAGGGCTTGTTTTCAGCGTTCTGAAGCTGAGCTGATCTGTGATTGTTTTAGGAGAGTTGTGCCTGTTTTGTTCAATTTGCTCTAATAAGTGATGTTCCTTCTGTTATGGTCATGTATTGTGTATCATTTGATAGGAATATTTAGTCAGAATTTTGAATCCCGATAGTTTTGGGCTTAGCCTAGGAAAGGGTTAAGTTCTTATTAACCCCTTTCCAGCTTCTTAGCTGTTCTAATATCTCAAGCCCTGCTTTGTGGTTACGGACCAAGTGTGGAGGATTTTGTAAAGCTAGTATTACATGTTACGGCATATAACTTTAAAATAAATACTTTATTCCGATCAGATAGGCAGATCTCATGGTCCAGACAGAAATGATAGAGAAATTAAGAAAACTGCTTTTGTTTTCCCTTTTGTCCTACAAAGTAGAGGTTAAGAGCCATCGCGACTTGAAGGTGATTTAAATCTTGAGTGAATAAGGAAGTTTATCGTGCTTGAATTCTAGTTCCTGATATACTACGGCAAGCACCTCATAGAAGACATGCTTATTGTTAATAAAAATAAAATAAGGGAAAAAGTGTATATGTTCTGTTCTTTCTATTGGAATTGTTGTTATCACATGCTCATGTTGTCTGCCTACCCTTTGTTCACAGTAATAATATGTTTTTTTTTCCTAATAAGTGCACCCAGAGGAACATTATTGTATAGTTCTGATTCATAGTCCATAGGAAAATGCAGCCTGAATAGCCGCCCCTCTGTCTGTTGTTAACTACGTCACCATGGGGGGTCAGAGGGATTTAGCAAAGGCTCTGCTGGAGACTACAGATTTTAAAAAATAAATAAATAAATCTCCCACCCTATTAGAAATGCTCTGTGAAAGGGGGGTGGCCAGTGTTAGTTACTTTATGGCTCTGTAGTTTCCCGTGTTTATCAGATTGTGCAGAGAATATTTCCTGATCAGTTCTACATAGGATTCCTGGTTAAATGTTTAAAAAAAAAAAAAAACCCTTTCCCGGATAGAGCGTTGCTAGGAGAAACAGTGTGGGCCTAGGGAGAGGGGGGGGACTCCTCCCTGCAGATTCCCAAGTAGTTTGCCAGCCAGTCAGCTGACCAGACTTGTTTAGGTGGTTTTTTTTTTCCTTGCCACTGATTTACTGAACTGAAAGCTTTAGGATTTAATTGAATTAATAAACAGTATTATTCAGAATCCAAATAGTGCAGGCAGCCCTCACTATACCCAGCAGCCCAGGAGAATTTGCATTTTTGTCAGTCAGTCCCAGAGAGATATAAAACAGAAATGAAATTGGATGGATTTGCGGGCATAATAGTTACTGGAAGAGTTGAACAGAAAGTATGTGAATTGTTGAATGTGATAGAGAGAGTGGATGTGAAGATGGAGAAGAGAGCGGATCTTCTTGCTGATGCTTTAGTTGAATGATGTGGAGGAGGTTATCCTGATCGAAGGAGCAGAGGAAGTAAAAAAACTGGGTGCGAGTCAGTACGCCCATTGTAGAAAAAGAAGGACATTAGAGAAGTGAATGCCTGTATCTTGACTCCACCCCAGGAGGGGAGGAGGGAGTACTTGATTGCAGAGTCATAGACAGAATAAAAATCAAGCACAGTGTTTCAGCACGAGAGTGAAGCAGCTATAGAGTAAGTGGCAGCCTGAGAGGGCTACAGCATGGATGAAGACTAGGCCAGACCGGACTCTCCAGTTTCCCTGGGTCCCCAGGAGTCAGTCTGAAGAATAGGGGACCAATATATGGACTTTTATGGGGGATACAGGAGCAGAATACTAAAGCCAGTAGCAGAATACTAAAGCCAGTAGCCCCTGTGTTTTTCTAGATGCACTACCATTATCAGAGCTACTGGGGCTAAGGCCACAAAGCCTTTTTTGCAGAATGGCATGAGTGAACAAGGGGGACAGAAAATAATGCACCAGTTCCTGCATTTGCCTGAGTGCCCTATTCCACTTTTTGGAGCCGAGATCTGCTTGCAAAGCTTCAGGCACAGATATCCTTTGCTGGAGAGAGAGAGAGAAATGTAAATGACTGTGAACCCAGAGCCTGCTGGATTGATGGTGCTGACTGTTCCCCAAGAAGAGAAGTAGCGGTTCTATAACACACCTCCAGTTAAGACAACAAGTTCCTGTATACCCGCCAACCCTATAGCCCTACCTGGAGTATGGGCAGAAGATAATGCACCTGGCCTAGCGAAGAACATAACCCCTGTCATCGTCATCCTCAAGCCAGAAGCGGAACCAGTGCATGTGAAGCAGTATCCTCTTCCCTGACCAGCCATTGCAGGAATCCACTGCCATTTAATGAAACTGCTGAAGTATGGACTTTTCAAAGGAATGTTAGTCACCTTGGAACACTCCCCTTCTTCCTGTTAAGAAGCCTGGGACAGGTGATTACCGCCCAGTGCAGGATCTAAGAAAGAATGTATGATGCAGCTGGAACTATACATCCAGTTGTGCCAAATCCTTACACACTCTTAGGACTGATCTCTGCTGAAGCTACACACATTTCACCATTCTGGATTTAAAAGATGTTTTTCTTTTTCTGCATACGCTTAGCCCAAGACCCCACTACAGGAAGGCGGGGCCAACTCACCTGGACAAGATTACCTCAAGGATTCAAGAATTGCCTCACTCAGCAAAAGATTTGACAAGTTATCCAGTAATTCCAGGAGAAAGAATTCTACTTCAATATGTGGACAACTTGCTTATAACCACCAACTCAGAAAGTGAATGTCTACAAGCCACCAGTGAACTCTTGCACCTTTTTAATGAGGCTGGATACAAAGTCTCAAGAGCTAAGGTGCAATTATGCCAAACAAGTTAAATACCTAGGATTCCAGTTGTCCAGCGGAATTCGACGCCTAGAACCAGAATGCAAAGAAGCTGTATGCAGTATTCCTACTCCAATCACCAGGAGGCAAGTGAGAGCCTTCTTGGGTGCCACAAAGTATGTTGTATATGGATCCCCAATTTTGCGCTGCTAGCAAAACCGTTGTATCAAGCTATCAAAGGAATGGAAAAGTCTCCATTGGAATGGGGACTTGAACAGGATGCAGCCTTTTGATCTTTGAAAACCACTCTGATGTTATCACCAACTCTGGGTCTACCAGATGTCCAGAAAGCCTTTCAGTCTCTATGTTCATGAGTCACAAGGAAATGTTCTAGGAGTGTTGACTCAATCTCTTGGACCTTGTTTGAGAGCTGTTGCAGCTACAGTCCTCCTAGTGAGCAATCTTCCAGTTACTGTACCACACTCTGTTCTAACCATAATGAAACACAAAGGAAACTTATAGCTAATTCACAAATGTTGAGGTATCAGAGTATGCTGTGTGAAAATCCCCAGATACAATTGAAGGTCAATCAAGTTCTGAATCCTGCTACATGATTATCAGTTGGTCTTGAACCCCCTGATCATGACTGTTCAGAAACTATGGATATTGTTGTGCCAGATATGCAGTAGTGACCCTTGATCTGGTAGTTAAGTCCTCAGCCCTGGCCCCAGGAATTTCAGCACAGAAAGCTGAACTGATAGCTCTCACTAGGGCACTAACAATAGGAAAAGGGCCCTGTCTAAATGTGTACCCAGATTCCAAGTTGTTGTATTGCCAGAGAACATCGCTCAGCCATTTTGAACTTGGTTCTGCTTGAGACTTGTGCACAAATAAATGATTTGGACCTTCTGAACTGACTCCTGGTATTATTGGGTTGTGTATTCTCTGCTGCTACAATATAGCTTTAATATTATTTTTTACATATAGTGCCACTTCTCCCCTTTTTCCTACCTTGTCCTTCCTGAATAAAGTATAGCCTGATACATCTCAGTCATGGTTGTCCATGAGCCATGTCTCTGTAACAGTCAGTAAAGCCAAGTCAGCCTTTTCCATTAAAGTCTTAACATTTTCCATACTATGGGCATTTATACCACTGCTTTCCAGATGTCCCTTTTACCCATTTCTACAGAGGTATTAAATGTTTCACTTACCTGAGGGCTTTCATCACCCATCCCCAATGAATCTAGTTTAAAGTCCTCTTCAGGAGGTTAGCCAGTCTGCTGCGGAAGAGATTTTGACCCTTCTTGGATAGGTGGACGCCATCTATGCTCAGCAGCCCTTGGTAAATCATCCCATGGTCCAGGAAACCAAAAGGCTCTTGCTGATACCATCCATGCAGCCATACATTCATCTCCAGGATGCGAGCGTCCCTGCCTCAGCCTTTACTCTCAGCCGGGAGGATTGAAGAGAACACCACCTGTGCACCTTTCTGCTTCACCCTTTGTCCCAGTGCCATGAAGTCACTCTTGATATGCTTGGAAGGATACCTGGCAGTATCATTGTGACATCATGGATTAGCAACATCAGATAATAATCAGTAAGCTTGCTGGGTCTTGGCAAACTCTCTGTAATAATGTATCATGATTTTGGCATTTGGCTGACAGTAGCAGCAGATAAGCATGCAATAAATAAAACCAGGAGTCTTTTCAAGGATCCAAGCCAGTTTAATGTGCACATGGCTCAAGCAATAATCAAATTCAAAATGGCTGAGCAATGGTTTCTAGCAAAACAACAGTTTTTATAGCGTTCTTCTCCATTCTAGACATAGGCAAACTTTTCATTGGTCCCAGTAACCCCTCTCACCCATCTATTGGTCCTGGTACTGATATGGCTACCCAATCGGGACTCTGGTCTGGGCTCAGCACCTGGTTGCCCCCCTTCTAGTCCCAATTACAATGGTCAGTGTCTCTAACTTGTTACATCTCTCCTCCAAGGTCGCTTAGCTTGTTAAAACATATGGGAAGCAGGGCACTGTAACCTTGCCTTTTGCAGAGCCAATTAATTCCATAGAAGCTGTGCTCTCCTATCAGTACCAACCAGAGCCGCCCTCTGTCTTTTCTAAGTGTTTCGTTTCTGCTTAGCTATGTTCAGTTAAGCTGAGTTAAGTTTCAACTCTATGTTGCCATCACTCAGGGGGGCTTTCATTCCTCTGGGCCCAACCACAGGCCTCAGTCACAGGTCAAGCTGCCTAGGCCTGTCTGCTCAGTTCAATTAGCATGGATCATAGGCCGTCGCCTACCACATTCCCCCCTTTGATTATTCTCACCCGCATGTTAATAAGGTGTGAGAATCAAATCACATAATACTAGGTAAAGGTATCACTCTGTGGTATAGGGTAGTAAGTTCACATAGCTAATATCTTTGTAGCTGCCTTATGCTCTACAGTGTTATTAATAACTGAAGTTATCATTCGCAAGCAAAGTGGCAAGAAACAAGGGAGCAACAGGCAGATAGTCAAAGTCCATAGTTTGGCAAGAGTGGGAAAAAGAACTAAAGGATTAGAAGGTTCAGTTGCATCTTTGTTGTGCTGTCGTAAAGCTTCTGATTTAGACAGACCAGCTGTCCATCCTTCGTAGTAGATTGTGGTCCAGTCCAAACAAAACACAAACTGTCAACAATGGGGTGGGCCAATACCCACTCACTAGTAGTATTATGTAAATCAGTCTGATTGTATAGGATAGAATAGTTCAGTTCTTGCGTCTCCCAGGGCCACTGATCTCCCATCTTAGTTCCTCCACAATAGAAACAGTCAGAAGTGTGGAGACTAGATGCTATTGCTCCAGCAAGTTCAAGAAACAAGTTCTGGTGGTGGTATGAGGAATTGCAACGGTGGCTTGCATAGCCTTGTAGAAAGTCAAGATCTAGAACAACTTTTGGATTGGAGAGTATACCAATGCAAGTATAGGAAGAATGATAAAACAAGGTCTGAGTGACCTTCGGTCCAGTTCATGTTGTACTTATACAGGCTGCCCAGGGAGATAAGGCAAAAGTCATTTCAAAGCACTCCAAAACTGTTGCCAGAATAAAGCAATAATAATAATTCATAATGGGCATAGTCTCTGGAAAAGTGGTGGAACTGTCGACTTCCACAACAGATAACAGATGTAGGGTTGATTGTAGATCCTCAAGCTTCTGCGGTACGTAGACCTACCAGCTTTTTGGCAGGAGTAGGGCTGTAGATTCCAAAGTATCACTGTCCTCTGGGATGTCTCAATTTCTTAAAATATCATAGCATAGTCTCTTAGGCTATTATTGCTTCCTTAGAGCAGTTCACTCTTTAGAAGATCAAAACAGTCTTTTCAGAGTATTTAAACACAGTCTCTTAGAAGATTCAATTTCTTAACACAACACAGTCTCTTTCTGATGATTGCAGTTTTGTTTTGTTTTTTCCAGATGCGAAGCTTACTTTCAGATAAACACACAGTCTTGAAATAGTGCAGTTTCTGAGGGACCAATAAGTCTTAGGTCCGTGGTTGTTGTCGTAGGGTGAGGTGCAATGGAGTCTCAGGATGCTGTACAGTAGTCCAGTGATCAGGTTCAAGAGCAGCTGCTGGCTTCACTTGATTATGATGGATCCAAGGTTCAAATTCTGCGACTTTTACTGCAGTTGGAGTTGACAAGATGACAACATAGGGTCCCCTCCAATGCAGGGCTAACAGTATCTTTCTCCACTCTTTGATCCACACCGAGACTCCAGGCTTGAAAGGATGCAGGGGTGCAGGCAAATTGATGGGTAATCGATTTTTTTTGTACCCAGGTATGAAGACTTCTGCAAAACAGAACTTAAAACCAATAGTTCATGTCTAATAATTTCAGATCCTATCTGTCTCATATCTCCTTTTATTTCCTATACAATAGGCAGGGGTTGCCCATACAGAATCTCAAAAAAGGGAAACTCCTAAAGACTTAGCAGGGGCTAAGTATATCCTAAGAAGGGCTATGGGAAGAACCTGGGGTCACTTCAGGTAAACCTCTTGGCAAAGTTTGGACAACTGAGATTTCAGGGTTCTATTCATACATTCTACTTTTCCTAAATTCTGAGATCTATAGGCAGTATGTATCTGTTAATATCAATATCTTGGGGCTATACTTAATGGACTTGCTTCCTAAGGTTATCCACCCTCATTCTTTGTACAGGGCCCCATATGCATGCAAGGTTGTAAGGGCATACTTGGAATCTGGGTACACATTTAGACAGGGCTCTTTTCCTATTGTTAGTGCTCTAGTGAGGGCTATCAGTTCAGCTTTCTGTGGTGAAGTTTCTGGGGCCAGGGCTGAGGACTCAACTACCAAATCAGGGGTCACCACTGCATATCTAGCACAACAATGTCCATTGATGATGAAACTGCCTTCAGCCACAAAGAAAGTCTGTTCAGGGTTCTCCATAGGGACATCAGTCAAATTCAGGCGGCTTGAGAATACAGTGTCCATAATTTCTAAACAGTCATGATCAGGGGATCAAGACCAACTGATAACAACATAGCAGGATTGAAAGCTTGACTGACCCTTCAGTTGTATCTGGGGTTTTCACACAACATACTCTAATACTTCAACATTCATAGATTTGTTAGCTAGTAGTTTCCTTTGTATTTCATATTGGTTAGAACAGAGTGTGGTACAGTAACTTGAAGATTCTGTCTCAAAGGGATTTTTCTTTTAGTTTTTGCTTACTAGGAAGGCTGTAGCTGTAACAGCTTCTCAAATAAGGTCCAAGAGATTGAGTCAACACTCCTAGAACATTTCCTTGCGACTCATGAACATAGAGACTGTAAGGTTTTCTGGACATCTGGTAGACCCAGAGCTGGTGATAACATCAGAGCGGTTTTCAAAGATCAAAAGACTGCATTCCTATTCAAGTCCCCATTCCAATGGAGACTTTTTCATTCCTTTGGTAGCTTGATACAATGGTTTTGCTAGCAGCGCAAAATTGGGGATCCATATACAACAGTACCCTGTGGCACCCAAGAAGGCTCTCACTTGCCTCCTGGTGGTTGGAGTAGGAATACTGCATACAGCTGCTTTGCGTTCTGGTAAGGGTTCCAGGCGTCGAATTCCGCTGGACAACTGGAATCCTAGGTATTTAACTTGTTTGACATAATTATGCTTTGGCTCTTGAGACTTTGTATCCAGCCTCATTAAAAAGGTGCAAGAGTTCACTGGTGGCTTGTGGACATTCACTTTCTGAGTTGGTGGCTATAAGCAAGTTGTCCACATATTGAAGTAGAATTTTTTTTTTTCTGGAGTTTCTGGATAACTTGTCAAATCTTTTGCTGAGTGAGGCGAGTTCTTGAATTCTTGAGGTAATCTTGTCCAGATGAGTTGGCCCCCCCTCCTTGTAGTGGGGTCTTGGGCTAAGCGTATGCAGAAAAAGGCATCTTTTTAAGTCCAGAATGATGAAATGTATAGCTTCAGCAGAGATCAGTTCCAAGAAAATATAAGGATTTTGGTACCACTGGTTGTATAGTTTCAGCTGCATCATTCATTCTTCTTAGATCCTGCACTGGGCGGTAGTCACCTGTCCCAGGCTTCTTGACTGGCTTGAGGGTGAAAATGACAGGGGCTATGTTCTTCGCTAGGCCAGGTGGATTATCTTCTGCCCATAATCCAGGTTGGGCTATGCACTATAGAACTGCTACTCTTCTTCTCCTACTAGAACATTGTGCTTGGTTTATTGTTTTAGGACTCTGCAATCAAGTACTCCCTCCTCCCCTCCTGGGGAGGAGTCAAGATACGGGCATTCACTTCTCTAATGTCTTTCTCCTCTGTAATGGGCGCACTCACACCCAGTGGAGGCCTGCTACTTCTGCGGCCTCTTACACGCTCTCTGGTCCTTTGATTAGGAAAACCTCCTCCACATCATTCAACTAAAATATCAGCAAAAAGATCTGTTCTCTTTTTCCATCTTACAATTTTTACATTCTCTGTCCTTCTTCAACAATCCACATACTTTTCTGATCAACTTTCATATTTCTGTAATTTCTGTTCATTAGTTCAATCAAGTCCTAAAACTTCTCAGTGTATAATGCAGTTTTTTTTTTCCAGTTCTAAACAAGTCTGGTCAGCTGACTTTCACTTCTGGTCCAGAGGGGGTGCACATCCCCCTGCTGCGGAGGTGGCTGGCAAACTAGGGAATCTGCAGGGTGGATTCCCCCCCCCCCTCTCCTGGGTTCTGTTTCTCCTAGCAACGCTCTATCCAGGAGGTTGATTTTTTTTTTTTTTAAATGATCTACTTCTCTGCTGTGGGCACATTAGTTCACGCCCACCGGGGGGTGACATCATCGGTGGACTGGGCTCCATCCCCCCCTTAAGCACTCTAAGCGGAGCTACTTACAGAGAGAGAGAGAGAGAGAGAGAGAGACAGGATATCTAGAGATTCTGGGGCAAAATATGGTGAACAGCAGAAACCACTCCCTTTCACATAACATTCCTGATTGGGACAGAGACATTTCATAGTCTTCAGTAAATCCCTTACTGAAATTCTTGATCATACTTGAAAAGACACTTATTAAAAAACCTTATTACCGTAATCATAAGCTTAAATTGAGCACAGACATACAATTTAGATACAGTTCTTAAAATATCTTATAGAGAGAACTATAGCTATCTGTTACGTATGACTAGAATAAAAATACTTAGCAACCAGCCGTAATCAGCATGTCTCTGCAAAAGAAATATTACTTTTTTTAGTTCAGGAAGCAAATATTCAAAAGACATTCCGAATACTTTTGCCATAAAGTGGATGGATATCTAGAATGCATATACACCCTCTTTTTTTTTTTTTTTTTTTTTTTTTTTTAAAACTAAATGTCTTCTATCAGGTGCTTGCCACAGTATATCAGGAAATAACGTCTTGGAATTTTAAAAAACAAATGAATTTATCTTGAATTGTAAAGGTCGTCATTAGTCACTAGTACAGATTTCAAAGATAAAATCCTAACACAATTCTCTTATTCACTCAGAATTTAAACCATTCATTCTCAGGTTGCAATCTGCCGTTAGTTTTTGAAACAACAGATATACTTTCTTTATTTTACACAAGCAAGAGACTGCTCAATCGGGAATGGCCGTCTCATTCCCTAGTAAGCTGTGTGAGCCACACCCCTCCGCTCACTGAAAACGAAAGTATCACAGTTTCACACAGAGACATGCTAGCAAGAATCATTTTAAAACAGTTTACGGAGCTCCAATGAGGTTAATTCGACCTTCAAAACTAAAATCCTGACTAAATATTCCTATCGAATGGTATATAATACCTAACCATAGCAGAAGGAACATTACTATTAAAAACATATTGAATAAAACAGGTACAATTGTCCTGAAATAAGCACAAACTAACAGCATTGAGATTTAAGCCTGCACAGGATTAGAAAGACGACACTGTACATTCTTTCCTTCAGACATGCCCCCTGTCAGTTTTTTTACACTGCAGTAGAAAAACGAACTGGGTCAGACCAGCTTTTGGATTTTTAAAATGATTCTAGGTGTTTTGGGTCTTCGTTCTGCTCTATTAATACAATTTCTTAATCAGTGAACTGTCACAAATTACCCAACAGAATAATCTCACATTTATAACAGAAGGGAAACTCGCAGTTTCAACAGATAACAAAAAACAGATACACAGTAGGGCAGACAATACACCAAACGCTTCCTCCGTTTCGCGACCTAGACGCAGTCACCCAGCTAAGAACTGCGCTAGTCCAGAGTCCACTCTCGCTTGGTCCGTGCTGCCAGACCTCTCATTCACACTTCATTCACACAGTCATGCTAGCAACGTATCTCAGAATGCATTCCTTTCTATCTATTCTGACTAGTCTTATCCAATTTCCCAATTACAAAAAGGATGGGGGTTTCACCCGGCGAATACCCATGCGGGGTTACTCGGCCCTTCCTTGAGAGGTGATCATGCTCTCTTACCAATTCCCAATATCTCGAGATTACAAATTCCAAGTTCCTGTCTGTTCTGACTAGGCTAAATCATGATTTTTTTTTTTAACAGCTGTACCTCGCGAATACTCATGCAAGGATTTTCAAACAAAGACTTAAGTCTTACCAAACAAGGATGATGGCTTTGCCTTGCGCATACTCATGCAAGGGTAATAGGACCGTCCTTGAGAGGGGATCAGTGCTCTCATTACCAAATTCCAAGTTCCAAGTTCTCGAGATTACAAGTTACAAGTTTCAAATTCTTACCAAAGTTTCACAAGTTTCAAACTGCAGTTCTAACTCATCTGTCTAGACAGGTTTTCAAAACTATACTTACCAGATCTGGTTCCCAAGCTTCTGAGTTGGATCCTGGACTCCCCCGGGTCGGACGTGTTGGCCAGCTGGACTCAGTGCCTGCCGAGGCCAGGCAGAACCCCCTCCGATTCAAGAGGATCGGTGGGCCCAGGGAAATTCCCCTGCGTCGGATTGGCATGGTTCCAACTGGACCAAACCTCAAGGCGAATTACGTGGATTTATTCACTTGAACACCATCCACCACTCGCACTTCCAGGCCAAACGCACCAAGAAATGTAGCAGCAGATAAGCATGCAATAAATAAAACCAGGAGTCTTTTCAAGGATCCAAGCCAGTTTAATGTGCACATGGCTCAAGCAATAATCAAATTCAAAATGGCTGAGCAATGGTTTCTAGCAAAACAACAGCTTTTATAGCGTTCTTCTCCATTCTAGACATAGGCAAACTTTTCATTGGTCCCAGTAACCCCTCTCACCCATCTATTGGTCCTGGTACTGATATGGCTACCCAAACGGGACTCTGGTCTGGGCTCAGCACCTGGTTGCCCCCCTTCTAGTCCCAATTACAATGGTCAGTGTCTCTAACTTGTTACATCTCTCCTCCAAGGTCGCTTAGCTTGTTAAAACATATGGGAAGCAGGGCACTGTAACCTTGCCTTTTGCAGAGCCAATTAATTCCATAGAAGCTGTGCTCTCCTATCAGTACCAACCAGAGCCGCCCTCTGTCTTTTCTAAGTGTTTTGTTTCTGCTTAGCTATGTTCAGTTAAGCTGAGTTAAGTTTCAATTCTATGGTGTCATCACTCAGGGGGGCTTTCATTCCTCTGGGCCCAACCACAGGCCTCAGTCACAGGTCAAGCTGCCTAGGCCTGTCTGCTCAGTTCAATTAGCATGGATCATAGGCCGTCGCCTACCACATGCTCAGCAGCCCTTGGTAAATCATCCCATGGTCCAGGAAACCAAAAGGCTCTTGCTGATACCATCCATGCAGCCATACATTCATCTCCAGGATGCGAGCGTCCCTGCCTCAGCCTTTACTCTCAGCCGGGAGGATTGAAGAGAACACCACCTGTGCACCTTTCTGCTTCACCCTTTGTCCCAGTGCCATGAAGTCACTCTTGATATGCTTGGAAGGATACCTGGCAGTATCATTGTGACATCATGGATTAGCAACATCAGATAATAATCAGTAAGCTTGCTGGGTCTTGGCAAACTCTCTGTAATAATGTATCATGATTTAGGCATTTGGCTGACAGCACACCCAGTGACCCAGGCATGGGCCAGGCGCTGCCTTTTTTACAAGATAGTTGTGCAGGGGCGGAAACACTCCTGCCCCATGATTGAAGGTACTTGAAGGGGGGCGGGGTTGGAGGCATTTGGGGCCACTGGGATTCATATCCATTGTCAGTATTACAAAGTCTTTTGAATCTCAGAAACTGGTGCAAATGAAATGTTATCTTTCAGGCTCTCTAGGAAAAAAGGTGGGAGGAGGAAAAAGAGAATGTGGCTGAGAGACTGAATAAAGATCTTGTGTAGCACTAATAGTGATAATCAATAAATAGAATGTATAGTGATCATTACTCCCAAAAGAGAATTTCCTTAAGTATCATGTCTACAATTAGCAAGGAGTCGCCAAGGACTTGTGCTGTAAATAGTAAAACAAAGTGGGGCCTGTTTGCTAATGGTCAGCCCAAGGTTTAGCACACAGTAAACAGAGCAGGATCCTGGTCACCATTACCAACCACTAAGAAGGCCAGAGTGGTAAAAATCCCACACTAACCATCATGGTTGGATGGGGACTGGGCAGGCTGGGGCCGAGAGTGGGCATTGCGCGCACATGTCATTAGCATGAGTTGATGAATGCTGCATTTAGAATGAGCACAGCTACTGCAACCTCAGTGGGCCGTGGCTATGTAGCAGCAGAGCACAGACAAACCAATGATACCAGGAGTCTGTTCAGAAGGTCCAAATCATTTATTTGTGCACAAGTCTCAAACTATGTCAATTTCAAAATGGTTGAGCGATGTTCTCTGGCAATACAACAACTTTTATAGATTTTTGCTCCATTCTAGGTATAGAAAACTAGTTCATTGGTCCCGGTAACCTCCCGTACCCCTTCTATTGGTCCCGGTACTGATATGATTATCCAATTATGTTCTTGGAGTGGGCTCAGCACCTGCTTTCCCCCCCTTCTAGTCCCAATTACAATGGCCAGTTCACCAACTTGTTACTTTCCTACTTCCAAGGCCATTTGGCTAGTTAGTACGTGTAGGGAAGCAGGGCTCTGTAACCTTTCTGTCAGCAGTTTTAATTAAATCCCTTACAGCTGTACTTTCTTATCAGGGGCATTTAAACATATTTTTCTGTATTTTTCCAAGTTTCAGCTCTGCTTGTTCAAACTAATTTAATTCTAATTCTACAATAGCAGCCTATTGGGGGATGTGCAATTCCTATGGGCCTCTTTACAGGCTTCATTTACAGGTCAAGCTAGTTAGGCCTACCTGCTTATGTCAGACACTGTGGATCACAGGACTTCACCTGCCACATTCCCCCCTTTGATTAATCTCACCCTATTATTTAATAAGGTGTGAGAGTTAAATCACTTAATTTGGTTTTACCATGGTCGGAGGATCCCGACTATACACAGGAGGACTAGGATGCCATAAGGCCATAATCTTAGTTGCGGTCTTCCGCTCTACTGTACTTTCAATAGCACTGTGAATAGAACGCATACAACATGGGATTATACATGGCAACAGAAAAATCACAGCAATGATTATTAGTACTAATATAACGAAAGTCTTAAGTCCTCCTAGCCATGAGAAAAGATTAGCAAACCAATTAGGTAATCTTAGTGGGTGCCAAGTCTGTACTGGCACATAAGCATGTTTTCGCATATCTTCAGCAAGTTCTTCAACTACTTGACCTTTATCATCTATTTTCAAACAACAATTGGTTAAATTCAGCTTACCACATACTCCTCCTTCAGATGCTAACAAATAATCAAGTGCTAAGCGATTCTGGTATATAGCAGTGCGCATTTGGGTGCTTTGTCTAGCTAAAAGTGTGAGAGCTTGGCTAGTTTCATTAGTTATTATTTCAACTACTGCTTGTAAGCGGATAATACGATTAATCATATAAACTGGGGTTCTATAGCCCCATGTGCCATCTTGCTCCCAAGTGGCAGGTCCATAGTAATCAATGATTCTTTCTGGTGGCCAATCATCACCCTTCCACTTCTCCCACTTGCCTATCTGCAGAGGTGCTCTCTTCTGTCTTAGTGTTCTTTTGTGTCTGTGAGTAGTGTATACTGGGTATCCTAATTGTTCTCCATGTTCTGTGGGCAAGAGAAAGAAAGAAGGTCTGATGGTTCCTAAGACACACGCCCCTCCCCAGTGTGTAGGGAGTCTGGCATATGCTCGGTTTCCACAGATCCAATATAGGCCAGGTGGGGCTTGCCAGGCATGAGGTTTGGCAAGATTAGTCCATAAACTAGCAAGTTCGGGGAATCTCACTAATGGATTAGGAGGTTCAGGTTCTTTTACTCCTGACCACCATAATGTCTTTTTGGTAGTGGCTTTATAAAACATTTGGCTGAGACAGACCAGCTGTCCTACCTGTTGGGTAAACTGAGGTCCAGTTCTGGCATAGCAAAGACATCCAATTATTGCGTGTGCTAACACCCATTCGCTGGTAGTCTTGTGTAATTCAGTCTGATTGTAAGTAAGAGAATAATTTAATTCTTGGGCTTCCCATGGCCACTGGTCACCCATTTGTGTCCCACCACAAAAATAACAATCTGAGATTTTGAGACTAGATACTACTGCTCCAGCTAATTCTAAGAATAAATTCTGAGAAGGATGAGGAATCTCAAACTTATTTACATGCATGGCTTCATAAAAAGTGTCGTGGATATGATATTTAGATATCTTGTGGGCTTGGGTATTCATTCTTATATACACAATGGTTCCTGGATCTGATCCGGACCTGCAATACGTAAACCAAACTTATATCCTTGTTTCCATACATTAGGATTACGTATCCATAATTGTAAAGGGTTACAGGCACCTTTCTTACATTTGTCAAGATTTTCATATGGCTTAGTTAAAGAAGCCACTCGATTATCCTTGTTATTTTCTATTATACCAGTTTTCCATGTGGCATAGAAAACACATTCCCATCTTGGGCAATAGTAGTCAACCACTGATGCAGTGCTATATACATGGGCTGAAACTCTTTTACCTGTACATATTTCCCATCCAGTAGTACCTTCTGGGCACATATACTTATCATCATTACGATATGCTTTCTCCCAAGTGCCACATTTGGAGCGACTATCTCTGTTTATGGCATCACAAGCATCAAAACTCAAAATAGCAGGTCTACTGGGATCTTTAAGTGGGGGTGTGGCATTGAGCAAAGGTCCATCTGCATCATTCCATCGTATTTCCAAAGTGTAATAGGACGGATTCTGATGCGGATTAAAGCATATTCTAGATTTACCTTTAGTACAAACATTTAGTTCAGTAGTGTTATAAATACACCGAGTCACTTTACCAGTGCAGGTATAGTAAGAATGATAAAGCAAAGTCTGAGTTACTTTTGTTCCAGTCCGAGTGGAAGTAATGCAAGCAGTGCATGGAGGCAAAGCATAAGTCAGTTCAAAGTCTCCTAAGCAGGCAACCAAGGCAAAATAAAAGCAAAGAAACACGTTGATTGGAGTTCTTCTGAATCCTCAGCTTGAAATCTTGACCTCGACGTTCTCTTCTTCGTCCCGTTTGCTAATAAAGCAATTCAACGGGCGCTGAGCGTTGATTGAAGATCCTCAAAAATGTCTGTCGTGTGTCAACCAACTTATCAACTTTAGTTGGCTCTAAATATTGTCAATCAGTTTAGTATCAAAGCAGTGTGTGAAATCACACACACATGAGGTTCGTTTAAACAAACTCTTGCTGTATTGGATACAACAAACAATCCTCTTCGAAAGACGTGGCTACTGCAAGGCACTTGTTGTTGGGATAATCCCAATAAGTGTCTAAGTTGCTGGTTGCCGTCTTAGGGTGATTCGCAAAGGTACATCAGGGTGCTGTTCTGCTGTCCACTGCTCGGGTTCTGGATCTGCTGCGGGCTTGACTCTGCTGTGGTGGATCCAGGAATCGATCTCCGCTACCTTTACTGCAGTTGGGGTAGACAGGATAACGATGTATGGTCCCTTCCAATGAGGTTCCAGCGGTGTCTTCTTCCAATCTTTGATCCACACCGAGGTACCAGGCTTGTAGCGATGCAGGGACTCCGTCAAGTTGATAGGCAACTGGTCTTGGATCCACGCATGAAGAGTCTGTAGAACAAAACTGAGAGCTAGAAGTTCTTGTCTGGTAATTTCTGAACCAATCTGTGATAAACTTCCTTTAATTCCCTGCACTATTGGTGGGGGTTTACCATACAAAACTTCAAAAGGGGAAAATCCTGTTGACTTCACAGGAGCTGAGCGTATTCTACGCAAGGCTATTGGGAGTACTTGGAGCCACTTCAGGTGAGTCTCCTGACATAGCTTAGACATTTGAGCTTTTAATGTGCGATTCATTCGCTCAACTTTCCCTGAACTCTGGGGTCTGTATGCAGTGTGAAGTTTCCATTGTATCTGTAAAGCTTTTGCTAACTGTTGTGTTATCTGAGAAACAAATGAGGGCCCATTATCTGACCCTATTACTGCAGGAATTCCAAACCTAGGGATAATCTCTCTTAGCAAAACTTTGGTGACTTCTCTGGCTTTTCAGTTCTGGTGGGGAAAACGGAGTTACTTACCTGTAACTGGAGTTCTCCGGGGACAGCAGGATAAGTCAGCCACACTTGGTGATGTCATCCGACGGTGCCGAGACGGAAGTACTCTCCATAGCTCAGAAGGGCTTTCCAGGTCCATATCTATATATAGATATGGACCTGCTTTGAGGAAGCCAGGACTGAGACTTGAGCCTGTGACCTCCCACCTCTGAACACGCTGGATGCGTGTACTGCACCAGCTGTTGCCACGGTTGTACAAGCGGCACTCTGTGGGGTAATGTTAGCCCTCGTGTGGTATGTACCGTGAGCCATGGGCTCAAGGAAAAATCTTGGAAGGACCTGATGGAGGTAGACCTATGGAGGGTCAAGAGATCTGTTTATGGTTTACCGCTCCAGCTGGAGGAGGCACAATCTGCAGATATTGCCCAGTCAGAGGGCGGCGCTGGCCAAAACTACCTGGCCACTGCCCGTGGGGAGACTTGCGTCCCCAAGAAATTTTTTTTTTTTTTTTAGGCAGGGGCCATGCTTAAGGGGAATGCCTCAGACAGCATTACTCATTAACCCCATCGGGGAATTGAACTCATGACCCTTGGTTCAGTGGTCAATGTATTAACCATTGTGCTACACCTCTCTTCTAGACCCACTGCTGCCACAGGAGTGGTCTCTAAAGAGAAGGTAGGGACAAAACCTTTGGCTCCCTCCTATAAAGTCAGTGTCTCAGCTACACCTCTATGTAGGAAAAAAGGAGCGTGATCAGCCACTTAGGTTTGGAGTCTGGTGAATGCTGAGGAGCTAAGGTGCAGGCAACAGACCGGAAGAGCCTCTAGTTGGTATGGGGTTTATTTATTTATTTATTTAACAGTATTTCTAAACCGCCTTATCTTAATAATCAAGGTGGTATCACAGCAAGCAATCAGGTAAAGTGTGTGTGTTGTACATGCAGTGAGGATAAAACTTAGTTGTGTGAGGGATGTGTTGGGTGCTTGATTTGTTTGAGCTATATACAGGGTGGGCTATTTACAGTGGTGCTAGAATCATATTTTATATATATTCAGTTGTTTGGGAGGATTGGAGTGCTGTTATCCATTCTCTTAGGTTATGTGATGTGACCATAGTGCTCTATGAACAGCATGGTTTTCAGTTGTTTTCTGAAGTCTTTGAGGTCTGGAGTTGCCCTTAGATCGTCCGGTAGATTGTTCCATATTGTTGGAGCAGCCATGGATAGAGCTCTGTCTGTTGTGTCCTTGCGTGTGTGCTTGTACTCATTTGGGGTGCTGACTCGGTTGCGTGTTTGACTTCTTCTGGGACGTGCGCTGGTTTCCGGTTGTATGAGCAGGTGGAGGCTGTTGGCTGATGTGTGTTCTTTTATCTTAAATAGGTTTATGATAGTCTTGTATCTGATGCGAGCAATGATTGGGAGCCAGTGTAAGTCCTTTAGTGTAGGTGTGATGTGCTCCTGCCTTGCGGCTCCGGATATGATTCGAGCTGCAGTGTTTTGTGCCAGCTGTAGTGGTTTGAGAGCTTGTTTTGGTAGTCCGAGGTATATCGGATTGCAGAAGTCCAGTATTGGGGTTATCAGTGCTTGACAGACTGTACGGAAGTGTTCTGGAGCGAGGAGTGGTTTCAGTCTCCTGATGATTCGCATCCTGTAATATGCTTTTTGGATTGTTTTGTCTATGTGTGGTTTGAGGTTGAGTTTACTGTCCAGAGTAACCCCAAGGTATCTCACCTCCATCTTGTCCATGGAGCAGTGAGAATAAGGGCAGTCAAGCACCTACTGCTGAGCTGAGCAGCTCGGCTCTTCCCCGCAAGGGCTGGGAGGCCCCAACGGGTGAGGAAGAGGGTCACTCTGCCCAATGTGGAATATGGGGGTGAGTTGGCTGGAGCCACAGCTGGAACTTGAACCTGTGACCTTCTACCCCTGAACACACTGTGTGCACTGCACCACACTGTGGCCTGATGACTCGATGATGCTCTGCGCCACGGCGCGGCTCACCCCTGGTAGGATCCTCTCAACAGGATCTGGCATAAGTTGCAGGCGGTTTTGGACTTGCGGCTCTTGGAGCAGGCATCCAAAGAGTCTTGGGGCATGGGGCGGTGGTAGCCCAGAGTGCTTCGCCTGTTCGATTTTGGGCTGTTGAAGTGTTATAAAACTCATGAACAAAGAATCTTCTTCAGCGTAGGGCGCATTCTGAAGGTATGGCGTGCAGAGCCTCCATTCGCAGTCGGAGGGAGGAATAGTGCCATAGCCGACCCATGCAAAACGCGAGCAAGATTGCATGGAGTCCCGCGCGAAAAACTTAAGGCTGTGGAGGCAGCCTGCTCCTGAAGCTGTGTGAGGAGGGTTACATCAACCTGTGCACTGCATCTCTTCCTGGTCACATGCTGCTTCTGAGGCAGTGGAGGGAAAGGTGACTTGCCCAAGGTCACAAGGAGTGCCAGTGGGACTTGAACACTTGATTTTCTGGGTTCTTGGCAGTTGCTTTAACCATTAGGCTATTCCTCCACTCCATCTCATAGACCTCTTTCACAAGAGAAAAGGGGACGTCCTCTCCCCACTGGGAAGCTCCCAGGCCCGTCATATGGAGGAAGCTGCTGGGCTCCGTTTCACCTCCCAGCCTTGATCGTGCGGGCGGTGAGTCTCAGCCTGAAGATCTCCTCCACAGCCAGACCAGATGCTATTGGTGCAAGGAGTCGGCGATGGCAAGCGTAGCTGCAGCGCAGAGGACAGAGCTCCTGCTGCTTGTAGCGGTGGTTGGGCCCACTGCAGCTACCGTGTCATTGCTGTCCTTAACAGCTGCTGCCGCTTCGTCCAGAAGCCGGCACGATCCTCGCCGATGGCTCTGCGCCGCGTTGATGCTTTGGCGCCGAGCCGGCACGATCCCCATTGATGCTTCGGCGCCGAGCCGGCACGATCCCCGTTGATGCTTCGGCGCCGAACCGGCACGATCCCCGTTGATGCTTCGGCGCCGAACGGGCCGTCAGCGAGGGGAGAGTCTCTAATGAGCAGCTCCTGCTTTCTCTGAAGACGATTGGATCGGCGCAGACCAATAGCGCCGAAGGGGAGGAGCCTGGAGCTGTGATGTCGTCTGCAAGATGGCCGCCGCCATGGAAGCCACGAGGCCGGAGCTGCAGGGCTGAGCAGGCGGCAGAACCCCGGGAGAGACGCGGGGCTGTGAGCAGAGGCCCCCGGAGGGAGCGCTAGAGCTGTCAGGGGGGTAGCCAGAGGCCGCAGCGATGTCCCAATCCGATCCAGCAGCAGAGTCTGTGAGTGGAGGTAGAGGGCACACTCAGAGCCGCCGAGAGCTGCAGTTGCGATTGTGCAGCGCGCCCTTCTGCAACAGCCATACCGGAGGGACACAGGAGGCTGGCCGGGGACGGAGGCCTTAGGCGTGTCCCGGCCCGCCGTAAGAGATACCTTCTGTGAAAATTCTTTTCCTTGAGGTCTTCTGCCACTGGAAGAGCGAGGAGAATGCTAGCCGGGAACGGAGGCCTATTTGGCATGTCCTGGGCTGCCGTGGGCTACTGCTGCCTGGGAGCTGCCCACATCTTTACCATCCTTATTTCTTTCCGGCTGCTACCAGGGCTACCTTCTGCAAGCGTTCCTCTCTCTCTGGGATCCTCTGCGGTTGGGAAGAGCGACGCAGAACGCTAGCCGGGAACGGAGGCCTGTTTGGCTCGTCCTGGGCTGAGTTGAGACCAAGAGCACCTCGTGGCAAGCTGCCGGTACTGGGTGCAGGACCCGGAACAGCTATGAAGAAGCTGGAAACATTAATGGAAGTAAGTAAACTGTCTATAATCTACGATTAAAAGAAAATTAGACTTTCTTATGTTAGATATGGTGGAGAGTAGACAAAATCCGTCTTGCTGGCAAGGCGGAAGAACTGAAAACTGGCTAGCTAGGGGCGGGCAAGGGGTGGGGCCAGTTGGCCCATGCTCAGAAGGGCTGGAAAGCCCTTCTGAGCTATGGAGAGTACTTCCGTCTCGGCGCCGTCGGATGACGTCACCAAGTGTGGCTGACTCATCCTGCTTGTCCTAGGAGAAAGCTTCTACCCACCAAAGAAAGTACAGACTAACACTAACAAATAGTGGTATCCACTAGCTTTTGGCATTTCAGTAAAGTCAATTTGTAAATGGCTCATAGGGGTTGTACCTCCTGATTGAGCTCGGGGTGGTGGTATAGGACCTTGTTTGGCATTATTCTTAGCACAAATTAGACATTGGCGTGCTACTGAAGCTGATATGGTTGTTAACATAGTGATGCAGAAGTGTGGTCTAAGTGCTTTTTCCATAGCACTTTTTCCATAATGTGTGGCTTCATGGAAGGCTTTGACAAAAGCTGGACCCAACAACTCAGGGATTACTATTCGTCCTGGCGGTTGACTACCCTCTGCTGGTGGTAGTTCAATCCACCCATCTTTAAGCACTCCATCTTCCTTATTACAGTAGTAATCTAATTCTTTGGTGGTATATCGTGGTGTCCATAAGTTCAAGGGTACTGGAAACAATGCTGCTTGTATTGGTATAGCTTGTGGTGCAATCTGTCCTGTCATAGCTGCTTGTCGTGCTGAGGCATCTGCAAATCTATTTCCTTTGGCAACTTCTCCTTTACCTGCTTGATGTCCTCTGCAGTGCATGACAGCTACACGAACTGGGGCCCATACTGCATCTAGTAGCATCAGTATCTCTCGGCCATACTTAATTGATTTTTCTCCGGACGTGATGAGCCCTCTTTCTTTGTAGAGAGCTCCATGGGCATTTAAGGTAGTAAAGGCATACTTAGAGTCTGTGTATATATTCAATACAAGTTTGGCACCTAACAGTAATGCTCTGGTAAGTGCGATCAATTCTGCTTTTTGGGCTGATGTGCCTGAAGCTAAAGCTGATGATTCAACGACTTCATGTTGAGTGACTACTGCATATCCGGCACAGCGTCGTCCATTGATGATAAGACTGCTTCCATCTACATAATAAATCTGATCAGGATTCTCTATGGGCACATCTGTTAGGTCAGGTCGACTTGAGAATACAGTGTCCATGACTTCTATACAGTCATGCTCTGGAGATTCTTCACTGATGGGTATCAATGTGGCTGGGTTCAAAGCATGGCTCACTTCCAGTTGTATCTGTGGATTTTCACATAGCATACTCTGGTATTTCAACATTCGAGAATTGGTGAGCCAATGATTTGCTTTCTGTTCCATGAGGGCAAGTACTGCATGTGGCACAGTGACTCGTAGATTCTGTCCTAATGTGAGCTTGTCTGCTTCACTTACTAGCAGTGCTGTAGCTGCAACTGCCCTCAGGCAGGGTGGCCATCCTTTGGCCACAGTGTCCAGTTGTTTTGATGGGTATGCTACAGGTCTCTCCCAGTTTCCCAATTTCTGAGTCAACATGCCTAAGGCATTTCCTTGTGCTTCATGTACAAATAAGTGAAAAGGCTTATGAACATTTGGTAGTCCAAGTGCTGGTGATGACATCAATTCTTCCTTTAACGTCTTAAAGGCTGTATCCTGCTCAGGTTCCCATTCTAGTGGTGACCTTTCTTCTCCTTTTGTGGCTTCATACAGTGGTTTGGCAATTTGGGCAAAGTTAGGAATCCAGATTCGACAGTATCCTGCCGCTCCCAGAAAGGCTCTGACTTGTTTTCTTGTAGTTGGAGTTGGGATTCTGCATACTGCTTCTTTTCTTTCTCTGCCTAATCTTCGGCTTCCTTGAGTTATACGGAAACCTAAGTATTTCACTTCTTTTTGACATAATTGTGCTTTTGCTCTGGAAACTTTGTATCCAGCTTCATCTAGTAACTGCAAGAGGTCTTTGGTGGCTTGTATACACTCACTTTCTGATATAGCATCTATCAGCAGATCGTCCACATATTGGAGAAGTACTCTCTTCCCCGGGGCCACTGAATAGCTTGAAAGATCTTAACTCAGTGCAGCACTGAAGATGGTAGGTGAATTTTTGAATCCTTGGGGTAATCGTGTCCAAGTAAGTTGGCCCCCTCTTCCAGAGATAGGGTCTTGCCATTCAAATGCAAATATCAATTGACTTGTAGGGGCTAATCTTATGCAAAAGAATGCATCTTTTAAGTCCAAAACAGTAAAGTGGGTAGCTTCAGCAGGAATCAGTCCTAAAAGTGTGTAAGGATTTGGCACAACTGGATGTATGGTTTCAACTGCTTCATTCACTCTTCTTAGGTCTTGCACTGGACGGTAGTCATCTGTCCCAGGTTTTTTCACTGGCAGGAGTGGGGTGTTCCATGGGGATTGACATACCTTTAGTAGGCCATGTTCTAGTAATCTTAACAAGTGGCGGTGGATGCCTTCAATTGCGGCTCTTGGTAGAGGGTACTGCTTAACATGTACTGGTGTAGCACTAGGTTTGAGAGTTACAATTACTGGAGCTATATGCTTGGCTAGGCCTGGAGGATTATCTTCTGCCCACACTCCAGGTGGGGCATCAATGCTTTTCAAAGTTTGTTCAAAATAGGTATCTTGGGTAGATTCATCACTGTAATATCTCCATTCTTCTTCTCGGGGTACAGTAAGCAGCATTATTCCTGCAGGTTTAGTTTGAGGATTTACTGTCATTTGCATCTCTCCTTTTTCAGAAAATGATATTTGGGCCTGTAACTTGGCTAACATATCTCGTCCTAGTAATGGTACTGGACATTCAGGCATATAGAGGAATTGATGAGTTATCTGCTGTCCTCCCAGACTGCAGATACGGTTTTGAAGAAAAGGTTTTGTAGCTTTGGCACCAGTTGCTCCTACGATGGTGACTGCTCTTGCGGAAAATGGGGCAATCTTTTTGTCTACTACTGAATGTTCTGCTCCAGTATCAACCATAAAGTCCATAACTTGGTCTCCTATTTGTATTCCGACCATAGGCTCCTGGAGACCTAAAGCGAATTCGGAGCCCGGTCTGTCCTAATCCACATCATCCTCGTCATTGGCTGTTGCGGCCAATGCTTGAATGGCCTCTCCTCTTTCTCGTTGGAATTGTTCTCGATTGGCTCCTCCGCGATTCCGGGGACGGCCTCTTCCTCTTTCTCTCCATTGATGATTATTTTCGTCATCTTGGTGGGCGTCTTCGAGTTGCGGGCATGTATCTCTCCAATGTCCTTCCTCCTTGCAGTAGGCGCATTGGTCCACGCCTAGCTGGGTGTGGCCTCGTCCTCGGCTCCTCCCCCTTCCTCTGCTCCGTCGATTAGGAAAACTTCCCGTTTTCTGTTCAACTATGGCTGCCGCCAGAAAATCAGCTTTTTTCTTCATCTTTCGATCACATTCTCTCTGTTTTTCATTATCACGATTCACATACACTTTATGAGCGACTTCCAGTAACTGAGTTGCATTCATGCCCGCAAACCCTTCTAATTTCTGTAGCTTATGTCTAATGTCTGGTTGTGACTGATTTACAAAAGCAGAATTCACCATGCATAAACTTCCTGGCGCATCTGGGTCATAGGGGGTATACATTCTATACGCTTCAGTTAATCTCTCATAAAACTGCTGGGCTCTCATCTATGCCTTGGATAACTTCAGTAACTTTAGAAAGGTTCATAGCTTTCTGGCCCCCCCTTTTCAGACCTTGCATAAGGCCTTGGCGAAAACGGGCTAGGGCTCTCGCTCCTCTTTCTGTATTCGGATCCCATCGGGGGTCTTCATTTGGAAATTCTCTTTGGGCCGCTTCTCGATTATCTATTCTGGCATCTTCCCCTACTCCGGGAGCTACGGGATTATCTGCCAGCCAGTCAATGGCTGCCTTTCTAATTCGTGTCCGCTCTTCAGTAGTAAATAAGGTGGACAGGAGCTGTCGGCAATCTGCCCATGTAGGTTGGTGGGTTTCCATAATGGTATGCACTAGTTCTGTGAGCTCCTGGGGCTTATCGGTATAGGAAGCATAATGTGTCCTCCAGTTCAACAAATCAGTGGTAGAGAAGGGCACATATACATAACTTAGGGGTCCCGCCACCACCTCATTCTCATCATTCCTTACGGGTATTCCCGGGACTTGCCGTAAAGGCATCATCTTAGCAGTAGATGTCTTTTGGGATCTGAGGGATATTTTCGTAACTTTCCTGTCAGGGGTTGTCTTTTTCTCTATGTGCTTTGCTTTAGATTTACTTTTTACTGACGAGCTAACCCTGACAGCTGCTTTTACACTGTCAGTATCGCTCTGGGAAATTTCAGTTTCCTCCTGTTCTGTTTCTGTCTCTGATTCACCTTTCTCTTCGGTCTCAGTGGAATCTTCTTCATTTAGAAGGAGCTCATCTACCTGCTCTTCGGGTGATGGCTCGGGGGTTGGGTCCCGTTCCCGCTGTCTCCGGGGTTCTGGGGCAGGACGCGGGGCTACCCTTACTGGGCGCTGAGCTTGGGGCTGTCGGGTAATCACTTCTGGGGAATCGGGATCTGCCAGGACAGGTTTCTGTTTTGACTTTTCACCTTTCCCTTTCTTTCTAGACTGTCCTATTTTCTGCACAGGATCTGTTCGTGCTAACATTATTCTGCACTGTTCTTCATAACAGCGCTTTGCCCAAGAAGGCTGATTTTCACAAATACTTAACCAGGAATCTATATAAGGGTACTGATCAGGGTGCGATACTCGCACTTTCTGATGAACTGACTGGATAATTCCTATATTAAGGGTTCCCTCTCGGGGCCAGGTGGGGTCTAAATCGGGCCACTCCCTAGTACACAAAATCTGTAATCGGGATGCAGTCATTTTAGCACCATAATCTCCTGAATATCCTTCTTTAGAATGTGCGATCATACATTCTAATGGAGTGTTCCTAGTAGACCCCGCCCCTCCCATTTCGATGTGTGCGCGCAACAACAGACAAAAGGGAAAAGGAGAGCGGACCGTGGGTAAGGGGTCCTCACGGCCCTAGAAACATATAAGGGAAACAAATAACAAGACAAGACGACAGTCGCTTCCCCCTTTTTATGACCTGAACGCGGTCGCCCGGTCAGGAACTGCGTTACTCAGGGGTCCGCCTTTGCTTGGTCCGTGCTGCCAGCCCTCTCATTCACACTTCATTCACACAATCATGCTAGCAACGTATCCCAAAATGCATTTCAATTCTGTCTATTCTGACTAGTCTTTTACAAGTTCCAAATACAAGAAGGCGGGGGTTTCACCCTGCGCTTATGCAGGGGTAGTCGGCCCGTCTTTGAGAGGTGATCAAGCTCTCTTACCAAGTTCCAAGTTCCAAAATTCAAGTGGCAGTACTGCTCTGTCTCATCTGTCTAGACTTTCAAAACCAAAATTCTACTCACCGGATCCGGTCCTCAAAGTTCCCAAGCAAGCGCATGAGTTGGACCTCGGACTCCCCTCACTCGGGTTCGAGGCGTTGGCTCCAGCCGGGCTCGGCACCCGCCGAGGTCTGACCAGCTCCCTCCGATGCAAGGGACCGGTGGCGCCAGAGAGCAAAATCCCATCGGAAGGGCGCGATCCCGGCAGGACCAAGCCTGTAGAGGCGGAAAGTCGTGGTATATTGCCCTATATACCCTCTAATACCACACCTTCCCGGCCAACGCACCAAGAATATGTAGCAGCAGAGCGCAGAAAAACCAATGATACCAGGAGTCTGTTCAGAAGGTCCAAATCATTTATTTGTGCACAAGTCTCAAACTATGTCAATTTCAAAATGGTTGAGCGATGTTCTCTGGCAATACAACAACGTTTATAGATTTTTGCTCCATTCTAGGTATAGAAAACTAGTTCATTGGTCCCGGTAACCTCCCGTACCTCCCGTACCCCTTCTATTGGTCCCGGTACTGATATGATTATCCAATTATGTTCTTGGAGTGGGCTCAGCATCTGCTTTCCCCCCCCTTCTAGTCCCAATTACAATGGCCAGTTCACCAACTTGTTACTTTCCTACTTCCAAGGCCATTTGGCTAGTTAGTACGTGTAGGGAAGCAGGGCTCTGTAACCTTTATGTCAGCAGTTTTAATTAAATCCCTTACAGCTGTACTTTCTTATCAGGGGCATTTAAACATATTTTTCTGTATTTTTCCAAGTTTCAGCTCTGCTTGTTCAAACTAATTTAATTCTAATTCTACAATAGCAGCCTATTGGGGGATGTGCAATTCCTATGGGCCTCTTTACAGGCTTCATTTACAGGTCAAGCTAGTTAGGCCTACCTGCTTATGTCAGACACTGTGGATCACAGGACTTCACCTGCCACAGCTATGCATCTGCGGTAATCACGGTTACAGGTTTGGTGTGATGGGAACCTTCCAGGAAGACCTCCAACAGTTGACATAGGTTGGCCACACCTGCCATGCTAATGTTTGGCACCAAACGTCTGCTAAGATGCTAATTTTAAGGGGCATGTTTACTAAGGTGAGCTAACTGGTAGTGTAGAGTTTGATGCATGCTGAAGGTGCCGCACTAACAGCTTGGGGCCCCAACCTAAAAATCTCACACTAATTGGTTAGTGTTCAATTGGCTGTGGACTGGGTGGGCTAAAGGTATAATGTGGGCATTAACAGCACATCTTGGTTAGCCATGGGCATTGTGGGCATATGCTAACCATGAATGTTTCCAGTAGCATGGCTCTGAGGGTGGCATTAAGTGCACCCACCTGATAATTCGAATAGGGCTGCACGCTAACAATGTGCTATCAACAGGGGGGACTCCATGCTAATTTACCTAAGAACATAAGGAATGCAATACCTGGTCATACCAAAGTCCATCAAACTCGGTATCCTGTTTCCATCAATGCCAATCAAGATCACAAGTACCTGTCAGGTTCCCAAAAGGTAGACAGATTCAATGCTGCCTATCCCAGGGGTCTACAGTGGATTTCCCCAGTCCACTTTAATAATGGTTTATGGATCTTTCCTCAAGGAACTTGTCCAAACTTCTTTTAAGCCCAGCTACACAGCAGACAAAGAATACCAGAGTTTAATTACACACTGAGTGAAAAAATATTTTCTCCGATTAGTTTTAAATGTGCTACACTAAAGCTTCATCACATGTCCCCTAGCCCATCTACTTTTTGACAGAGTAAAAAAAACAACAACTTTGTTTACCCATTCCCCTCCACTCTTTATTTTATAGATTTCTATCACAACTCCCCTCATCCGTCTCTTTTCCAAGCTGAAGAGCCCTAACCTTTTAATCCTTTCCTTTTAGGGTTATCCTTCCAGCCCCTTTATTATTTTGGCCATTCTTCTCTGTACCTTTCTAATTCTACTATATCCTTTTTTAGATATGGCAACCAAAATGGCACCAATATTCAAGGTGCAGTCACACCATAGAGCAATACAGAGGCATTACAATATCCTTGGCTCTATTCTCCATTCCTTTCCTTATGATTCCTAGCATTCTATTTGCTTTCTTAGCCGCTGCACACTGGATCGAGGGTTTCAAGATATTATCCATCATGATGGCTAGATCCTTTTCCTGGGTGCTGATTCCTTATGTGGAGTAACGATAGTTGGGTTGCTCTATCCCAAGTGCCTAACTTTGCACTTGTCCACATTAAATTTCATTGGCCATTTGAATGCTCAGTCTCCCAGTTTCTCAAGAACTACAGTAATTAGAGGAGTGGAGGAGTGGCCTAGTGGTTGGGGCAAGGTACTTCGGGCCAGAAGGTCAGGGGTTCAAATCCCACTAGAGGACAGCAACCTTGGGCTGGAAGGACTGGGGTTTCTAGTCCCACAGGTGCTCCTTGTGGTCTTGGGCAAGCCACTTAACCCTCCATAGCCCATGTTCCCTGTAAAATAGTTCTCTGTGTGCTGTGCTTTCCTGTCTAATCAATGTGTTTATACCTCAAAAGTTTCCTGTCATGATTTGACAATTTCCAATCTGTAATCAAACCGCTGCTGATCGCTGGAAGTAGCGGTATACAAATGTATATATAAAAAAAAAAAAAATTATGCACTGCTGGTACACACCTTAGTAAACATGCCCCATTATTTTTTAATTATTTATAGCTTAAGCACTTGATAACTCCGTGCAACTTATAGGCACTACACATATTCCCTGTAAAATAGTTATTTCCAAGTTATAATGCTCTGTTCAATGTAATTTCAGTTTGTCCAATGTAAACTGCCTTGATATCATGAAAGGTGGTATATAAGAAATGTTAAATAAATAAGGATATCTCCTTTAGGAGAAAGGATTACTATACATTCTATTTATTGAACTTTAGTGTCATAAAAGACCTTTTTTAGTCTCTCATATGCATTCCTTTCCCTCGTCCCCACCGTTTGCCTAGAACCTACCATCTGGTGGTAATCAAAAGCATCTCCTATTAGTTTTGGCTTTCTTGCATAACATCATCTGCATTTTAAGATAAAGATCCCTGAGACTGGCGTTGAACAAATGATCCTACACATAGGCCCTTAACAATTGAAAGATGTACAAACTGGATGATAATATTTTATGTCTGAGTCACATTTGTTCATATTTATTGTTTTACTGTAAATAAATATTTTGGTATTGACCAATTGACTTTTCTGGCCAGTTGGCCATTTTAATATAATTAATTCTTATTTAAAAATTGTCTATTGTTTATTGGTTTCTTCTTCTGGTACTATAAGTTGCAGTAGAACTTGCCACTTTATGGGGCCCCTTTTGCTAAAAGAAAGTGTGTTTAGGTTTTTGCAGCTTAGGCATATGTAGCACAAAAGCTAGTGGTAACTGATGGCGCGTTACCGGCATCACATAGTATTACAACTTTAGATACATTGACACCACCAATGTCACCCTGATCACTTTTGGCATCAATGTCGCAGAAGAGAAAACACTAGAGGTTATCTGTTTTATCATAAGCAAAAGAAAAAACTAATCTGAGAATTCTGACTAATTGTATCTACAATCTGGCTAGTATTGCTTTAATAAGGAATTATTTTAAGTTTCAGGATATATTTTATCAAGTGAAAGGCACAGCCATGCTGGCCACTATGGGATCTATTCTGAACAGCATTTAGCGATCTGGACGTCCAGACCCGTTAAATGCCTGGTCTGCCTCTGGCAAACAGAGCCCCCTGCACAGTCGGGGAGATGCTTGGATGTCTGAGTAGCCAGAATTGGGGCACGGCCTGCACGTCTAGGCTGGTAGGCCCAATTCTGATCCCGTGGGCATGTCTAGCCCCTGCAGGATCAGAATCAGGTGCACTGGAGCCCGTCCTGATTCTGACCAGTTGTACAGGCGGGGGACGCATGCATCAGAAATGGCCTCCACGGCTCCAGATATTGCCAATTTATATGTGGATAATTTTGAGAATAAATGTACCCATTACCTTTTTTCTGAGAAAATTTTATTGAGGAAATGTTAGATAGATGATGTATTGATGCAATGGATGGAGGTCTACTGACAGTAGAATAATGTTATGATGTGGCTCAATCAGTGTGATAGGCCCTCAACATTCCAAATAGAAACATAGAAACATGATGACAGAAAAAGACCACAAGGCCCATCTAGTCTGTCCTTCCATAACAACAACTACAACAGTCCACGTTTTACCTTTAGAGATCCTCTGTGTTGGTCCCATGCTTTTTTGAATTCAGTTACTGTCCTCATCTCTACCACCTCCACTGGGAGACTATTCCACGGATCCACTACTCTTTCCGTAAAGAAATATTTCCGCATATCACTCCTGAATCTATCTCCCTTCACCCTCATCCCATGTCCCCTCGTCGCAGAACTTGCTTTCAATTGAAAGAGGCTCTCTCCCTGAACATTTATGCCATGGAGGTATTTAAACATCCCAATCATATCACCTCTATCCCGCCTTTCCTCTAAGGTGTACATATTAAGATCCTTAAGTCTCTCCTCATATGCTTTATAATGAAGACCACTAATCATCTTAGTAGCAACCCTGTGCACCGACTCCATCCTGTTCACATCCTTTTGAAGGTGCGGTCTCCAGAATTGCACACCATACTCCAAATGAGGTCGCACCAAAGACTTATACAGAGGCATTATCACCTCCTTTTTTCTGCTAGCCATTCCTCTCCGTATGCACCCAAGCATCCTTCTAGCTTTTGCCGTCGCCTTTTCTACCTGTTTAGCTACTTTAAGATCATCGGACACAACTACGCCTAGGTCCCGCTCTTCTTTAGTGGACAAAAGTACTTCACCTCCTATACTGTATTGCTCCCTTGGATTGCTGCAGCCCAAATGCATGACCTTACATTTTTTAACATTAAATCCCAGTTGCCAAATTCTAGACCATTCTTCAAGCTTAGCTAGATCCCTCCTCATGTTATCTACACCTTCCTGGGTGTCTACTCTATTGCAGATTTTGGTATCATCCGCAAAGAGGCAAACCTTACCCGACAGCCCTTCCGCTATATCACTAACAAAGATGTTAAAAAGAATCGGACCAAGGACAGATCCCTGGGGCACACCACTGGTAACATCCTCAGAGATCTGTATCCTCAGAGATTTCTTACTTAGACATCCTCATTAAAAAGAGACATGATGGCTCTGATATTACTATTTACCAGAAACCTATGGATAGCAGCAAGTTTCTTCATTGCCAGAGCTATCATGTGAGAAGTTTAAAACATAACTTTCCAGTTAGCCCAATTTCTTAGACTGAAATGACTTTGTAGTACTGACAGTGAATATGAACAATGGATAATAGATATGAAAAATTGTTTTGGGGCAAAAAGGCTATCTAGAAAAATTCATATAAAGTGAATATCACAGAACCTGGACCACTGATAGATGGTCTTTAAAAAAAAATAAAATCTCCTAAAGATAACTCAAATATGGTTTGCTCAATTTGTTTTTCTCATATTTCAAGTGAAATCAACAGGGCTGGCCTAACCATCAGGCAAACTAGGCAGTCACCTGTGGTGGCAACTTCTTGGGGGGAAGGAGCAGCAAAGAGCAGGTTATTCAATGCCAAACAATAGATTTTGACAGCCTTGGTGTGGGTGGATGTGTGTGTATAAATTCGTGCGTAAGTTTAAGGTCTGCCTAGGGGACCAATATCTTGAACCAACTCTGGGCCTGACTCTGGACATCAATATAATCTTTTGAAAATAGGGGAACACCTCCATAAAATAAAAGGTTTTAAGGGCAGCCTTGAACTTTCTATAAGAGGATTCCTGTTGTATACCAAGAGGAATGGTATTCCACAATATCAGAGTCTATAGAATGTTACCCATCTCTCTTCAAAGGGAGTATCAACAGTCCCTTTTAAGAGAGTCTGCAGCCCAGAGTTCAGGACTGGGAGGGTGTGTCTCACAGGGAGAGGTTAAGAAACCAGCAGGCTACAGGAGGGAGAGAGGCCCTTGGAGCCAGGAGTCCATCAAGGCAAGTCATTCAAAGGAGTTCTGAGGTAGGAACTTTAACTGGGGCTGAAGGCAGGGACGGGAGAACCAGCTTGTGGAGGTTTAACAAGCTGGGACACTAGTGAAGCTGTTTTTTGTTTTCAATGAACTGCTGTCTGGCCTGTGTTATACAGAAAATCCCTTCCCACCGCACTAGCACAGGATGATAACTAAAAAACAGGACTTACATATGTATTCCAAATAAAGTGAAGAATTTGGGCAGATAATCAATAAATTATATGGGGAAGAATGAAGAAGACATGACAGAACATAAGACACCAATAAGGAAGCAAGCAAAGAGGGGAGTCCTGTCTAACATGACTGATGAACATTTACAAAAAAACTTAAAACAAATTGTTTTGGGGGTTGGAGCCACACAAGTTGCAACACCTTTTCTGCCTGGGGTGCAGAGAGTGCTTTTGGGGATACTATGGCATCAGTAACTGAAAATAAACATAGTTGCAATGAGCTATTTTTTAAAGGGATGCTTCCATCATCTACTGCCACATCGGGAGCATCAAGTTAAAATAGGAAGGAAAGTAGAGTAATTCAGAAACCCTGCTGCTAAAGCAGTGATGCAGAGGGCCTGAAGGGAAAAGTAGAGAGCTGCTGTTTTCAAAATTCATTTTTTGCAGGGCCCTGTCTGTGCTGAAGGACTGGAACCTGAGTGAAACAATTACTTTGGTTGGAGCAGACAATGACGGAGTATGGTTAAAGCATAGTTCGTGGATTGCACAGATACTTCAGTTTTCAGTGAACAACGCAATAAAAGAAGCCAACATAGACCTTTCTCTTGCCAAGTGCAGGAAATAGTAGGACACTTTTAAACACAATCCTGGTAATAGTATTGATTTGAATAGGTGCCAAAAATTGAAAGGTATGCTAAAAGAAAATTGAATTCAGGATGTCCCCACTCACTGGAACAGCGGCAATAAGTTCTAATGCATAGTGAAGTGGCCCTTGCAGTACTAGGTGAACAAAAACAGCCACTGAATGGGAAAAGCTGGGGAAAGTGTCCAAGAGCAGTCAGTCAAGCAAGAAGGCAACAGAACTGCTGAGCTAGTGGTTGGGGCAAGTTGCCTCGGGCCGGAGGGCCAAGAGTTTGAATTCCGCTTGAGGACAGCAACCTCAAGGGGTTTCTAGTCCCGTAGGCACTCCTTGTGGGCAAGCCACTTAATCCTCCATTGCCTCAGGTACATAACATAGATTGTGAAAAACGGTTTATACGCATTGCTAAATAAAAAAAAACATGTGTCCTGCTCTGTTCTGCAAGAATTCAGTCTCTGTGTGATACGACATACATGGTACAATTCAAGGAAGCATTCTATACTGATGTGATGGCATGAAAAGTCAACTTCAACTCAGAATGGCCAGCAGTTGCATCCACTTTGGACCATCTGTTTAAGAAATTAATATTTGAGTTGCATTGAATGTCAGACAACATGGATAAAAGTTGCAAAGTTACTGTCCTCTGCAAATTTATCTACACTGAACTGGGACCGTTCACCTAAAGAACCTCCACCGAAGAAACTGGGGGGGTTTAATCTTCCACCCGGCTCAGATGGTGAAGAAACTGTGGGGGTTTAATCTTCCACCTGGCTCAGATGATGAAGACATGCTACGTACAGACAGTATTTCATGCCGGACCTCCGAATACCCTGCCCTATCTGAGTTAGCAAGAATCTATCTAGGCACAACAACAGTGCCTTGTGAAGGTTTCTTCTCAATGACTGGTCACATACTGAATAAACGCAGATAACACCAGAAAATACAAATTAGCTATTATGTTTACATAATTGGTTGAATTGAGAAATCTGGCATTTTTTGGATACATTCCTGTAAAAATGTTTTCAAAGATTTACAATGGGGGTCATTTTAAAAGCTCTATTCATTCTTTGGATGTCTGAAAATGGGTATGTAGACTTCCAAATCATGGAGATGCCACAGAGCCATTTTACAAAATGGTTATAGATAGGTTCGGTGCTAAGGTCTCTAGCACACTCCAGCAACTATAAATCGGTGCCCCCCCCCCTCCTTTACCACTATTAATGGTAGGTTGCACTCCTCCTTTCCCAAAACTCCTTTGTGAACTTTGTTTATATGATGCCAGTATTTCTTCTGATAATCAAATGTTTTAACATGAAAGTTGCAGTGAAGGGGCAAATGCATAGCTGAAATAAAAAGAAGTACTGAGGAGTAAATATTTAACATTGTATAAACAGGCTGTGATAGCAAAGGGTTTATTTATTTTATTTTTATTTATTTATTGCTTTTATATACCGCACTATTTAAAATCAGTGCGGTTTACATTACAACAGACTTGTGCTTAACAGACGCTCTATTATGAACTTACATTGAAACGGGGGAGTAAAACTTGGACTCAATTGGGGTAACTATCTACAGTTATGTACAGCTATCTACAATATTTGCATTGGGCTGTTTGCGGATTACTGTTTCCTGGTAAGGTAATTGGTGGGTGGGGTTGAAGAGCTGGGTTGAGAGTAGTGTAGAAGAAAGAGATGATGTTTTAGTGCCTTTCTGAATTGGGCAAGGTCTGATGGTTTAGTGCCTTTCTGAATTGGGTTAATGTAATCAAAACAAATGCAATTTTATTTATTTATTTATTTAACATTTCTTCTATACCATTTTTCATGGTATCAAAGCAGTTTACATGGAACTCAACTATAATATATGTAGAATGAGTGTATGTGATAACATGTAAACATATTTACAGTGAGATATAGTATCAATGGGGAAATGTACAGATTAAATCATGGTAGTGGTAGGGGGCATAACCCTCCATTACCTCAGAAAAATCCAAGTTATCAATGTACATTACCAAGTTTAAGTTTCAATGTAAACTGCTTTGACTGAAATGATAAAGCAGTATATAAAAACCTGTTGAATAAATAAATAAAAGATCTGTAAAGGTTACCACCACTTAGCTTTTCCTGCCTCTTCTCCCGCCTGTTATTGTTGCTACAGATACTACTGCCACTCTTATCTACAAAGTAACATAGTAAATGACAGCAGATAAAGACCAGGATGGTCCATCTAGTCTGCCCAGCAAGGCAGTAAGAGTAGATGCCCCTGCTGTGCTGCACAGGTCACACTTCCCCATGCCTTTGTTTATGGGTGTACCCACCGCTCCGTGTAAGTCATCCCTATTTGTTAAGATATAAGAGTTATGTTCTGTTTTAAATCCAACAAATAAGGAGTAAGTGATAAAAGGAGTTAGTGTAGGAGGGCTTAAAGTCAGCAGACTGTTTTTAAGACAGACCTGGGGAAATCCACTGCTATCCCTGGGTGTAAGCAGCATGGAAACCGCAGTGAGCACTAAGAGGCAGGACTCAATCCGGAGCTGATGATGGCAGTCCTGACAGTCAACAGTGGCAGCATCAATGTGAGTAACAGCACTTGGCTCGACTTTGGGATTTCTTTGAGAGCACTGCTTCACTGCTGCAACTGTGAGCATGCAGAGACTGCTGGACAACAGTGGCAAGATCACTCCATAGCCTTCCATGAAAGCCAGTGGTGGTCCTCCTTGTAGTGGATTGGCAGTGATGCCAACTACAAGCTAAAGGCTGTGCACTCTGGTGCATGTGTGTCCTGACTCTTCTGTTTCTTGAACTGACAAGAGAGGAAGCTACTGTGGAACACAAGATCTGGTGCAAGAGACGAGCATGTTGGGGCCACTTGGCAATAGTGATCATAGCATGGTCGCGTTTGATTTAATAGATGAAGGAAGGATGGTAAGGAAATCCTTACCTTTTAATTTTCAAAAGGGAGACTGTGATATAATGAGGAAAGTAGTTAAGAAACAACTAAAAGGAGCAGCTGCAAAGGATAAAGATTTACATCAAGCATGGGTGTTGTTTTAACGGAAAGAGTGGTAGATGTGTGGAATAGTCTCCCAGTGGAGGAGGTAGAGATGAGGACAGTAACTGAATTCAAAAAAGCATGGGACAAACACAGAAGATCTCTAAAGGAAAAAAAGGACTATAGTATTTGATATGGAAGACAGGCCATATGGTCTTTTCTGTTGAAATGTTTCTAGGTGTTTATATTTCTATGTATCCACGTATTAAGAAGACTGGAAGGAAAGCCAAAAAACTGCCAGCATGGTTTAAAGGTGACGTTAAAGAGGCTGTTGCAGTTAAAAAAGCATCTTTCAGGAAATGGAAAAAGGAGCCAAATGACAAAAACGGGAAACAACATAAGCAATGGCAAGTTAGAGACAAGGCATTGATAAGACAGGCAAAGAGAGAAAATGAAAAAAAGCTTGCTGTGGAAGCAAAAATGCATAATAAAAACCTTTTCAAGTACATTCATAGCAAAAAACCTGTGAAAGAGTCAGTAGAACCATTTGATGATAAAGCTGTAAAAGTGGTGCTAAAGGACGACAAGGCCATAGTGGAGAGACTGAATGAATTCTTTACTTTGGTCTTTACTGAAGAAGATGTTGGGAAATTACCTATGCCTGAAATAGTATTTAAAGGTGATATATCAGAAGAATTTAAAGAAATATTGATAAATTAGAAAAATATATTACAACTATTTGATAAAGAGAACAGTAGCAAATCATCTGGACTGGATGGTATACATCCAAGGATGTTGAAAGAACTGAATTATGAAATTGCAGACCTACTATTAGTAATCTGAAACTATCATTAAAATTATCTAAAGTACCTGAAAATTGGAGAATGGCCAATGTATTGCCAATTTTTAATAATGGTTTGGGGTGATGCAGGAAACTTCAGACCAGTGAGCCTTGTCAGTACCAGGCAAAATGGTACAAACCATTATAAAGAATAAAACTGCTGAACATCTAGATAGTCGTGATTTAATAGGAGAAAGCCAAAATGGATTTAGCCAAGGAAATTCTTGTCTTATCTGTTAGATCGTTTTTTTTGAAGTCTTGTCTTCCTGTTTATCTGGCTTTTCAGAAGGTCTTTGACAACGTCCATCAGGAGAAACTCTTGGGGGTATGTTTACTAAACTGGGCTAATGGTTAACCCGAACTATCTGCAACTAGGTCCCATTGAATAATATGGGACCTAGTGGCAGATAGCCCGGGTTAACTGTTAGCCCGGTTTAGTAAACATACCCCTTGGTGAAATTAAAAAGTCATGGGATAGGAGGTGATGTACTATTGTGAAAGATAGAAAGCAGAGAGTAGGACTAAATAGCCAATATTCTCAATGAAGAAAGGTTAATAGTAGAGTACTACTACTACTATTAATCATTTATATAACGCTAGAAGGTGTATTCAGCGCTGTACAAACACATAAAGAAGACAGTCCCTGCTTGTGGAGCTTACAATCTAATCAAGACAAACAGATGAAACAAGGGGGTTGAAATAGGGAAGGGGACAAGGAGAACACGGGATTAGGATCCAAATGTAGCCTTAAAGAGGTTAGTCTTTAGTATGGATTTGAAGCGGGCGAAAGAACAGACTTAATGGTATGATACAAGTTTGTTCCAGACATAAGGAGCAGCAAGGCGAAAAGACTGAAATCTGAAGTTTGCAGCAGAAGAAAAGGGCATAGAGAGAAGAAAGCCAGAGGAGCAGAGTTCAAGAGGAGGGGTGCAGGGAAGGAGACGGTAATGAGGGGCAGTAGAGTGAATGCATTTATATGTTAGAAGGAGAAGTTTGAATTGGATATGGAAGTGGAAGGGGGGCCAGTGAAGTGATTTTAGAAAAGGGGTAATATGAGTGTATCGGGGCTGGCGAAAGTAGCCGCGCAGCAGAGTTCTGGATAGACTGAAGAGGAGAGAGATGACACTGAGGGAGACCAACAAGGAGGATCAGTGCTGGGTCCACTGCTTTTTAACATGTTCATAGATGATCTGGAAATGGGAATAATGAGTGACATGATCAGATTTGCAAAGTTGTTAAAATGCAAAAGGATTGTGAAAAATTGCAAGAGGACCTTGATAAATTGGAAGACTGGGCATCCAAATGGCAGATGAAATTTAATGCGGCCAAGTAAAAAGTTATGCACCTAGGAAAGAAAAAGCCCAAACTATGTTTGCACAATGCAAGGTTCCACATTAGGAACCACCATCCAGGAAAAAGATTTAGGCGTCATTGTGGATAACATGTTAAAACCCTTGGCCCCGTGTGCAGTGGCGGCCAAGAGAGCAAATAGAATGCTAGGTATGATAAGGAAAGGAATGGAAATAAAACAAAGGATATTATAATGCCCCTGTATCGTTCCATGGTGCGACCGCACCTTGAATATTGAGTGCAATTCTGGTCACCGTATCTTAAAAAGGATATAGCATTATTAGAAAAGGTACAGAGAAGAGCCACCAAAATGGTAAAGGGGATGGAAGAATACCCGTGTGAAGAGAGGCTAAAAAGGTTAGTGCTCTTCAACCTGGAAAGAGATGGCTGAGGAGAGATATGATAGAGGTCTATAAATTAATGACTGGAATTGAATGGGTAAATGCAGATTGGTTGTTTACCCCATCAAAAAAGTAGAAAGACTAGGGGACATGCAGTGAAGCTACAACTTTTAATCCATTTATGAGCAATATTACAACATATTTTTTCACTCTTATGTGTAATCAAATTCTGGAATTCGTTACCGGAAGATGTAGTAAAAGCTTTTAGCGTAGCTGCATTTAAAAAAGGTTTGGACAAGTTCCTGTAGGAAAGGTCTTTATTTTTTTCTTTAGTGCCATCAAGTCAGTGCTAACTCCTGGTGACCCAGCTGCCTGTGGATTTTCTTGGCAATGTATCACAGGAAGTAGATTGTCAGGCTTTTCTTCTGAAGCAATGGAGGGTAAAGTGACTTGTCTAAGGTCACAAGGAATGCCATTGGGAATTGAACCCTTGATCTTCTGGGTACTAGGTAGCTACTTTAACTACTAGGCTATGCCTCCAAGCTGAGGTCTATAAGCCATTATTAAAGAGGATCTGGGAAATCCACTGCTTACCCTGGGACAAGCATTGTGGAACCTGTGTACCTTTTTGGGAATGTGCCAGGTACTTGTGACCTGGATTGGCCACTGTTGGAAACAGGATACTGATCTAGTAAGGCATTTCTTATGTTCTAACTTCTCACAAAAACTCAGGGAATAGTCGAACCATAGACCACTATTCACACTGTCGCCAGGAGTCAACACTGACTCAACAGCACTTAACAAGACAGCTAGTTCTTGACCCTCCCTCTCTAAAAACCTGAGACAACAAGGTTGATTTTGGCTAATTTTGCCTGTCTTTCTAGCCCAGCTGTGGTATTGCCCATGGGATCTGATGAGGTTAAACAACGATGGGCTGCTTCGGCTGTTTGTGAAAGAGTTCTTGCATGACTAGTGCTTCTGGTTCTTCCCCACCCCTCTTCTTCCCTCCCCCAGAGGCTTCAGGATGCCTTGCTGCACATGTCCCGTGATTATAAGGAACAGAATGAATGGTAATACATGCAAATCTGCAGGCATGTGGGCTTGGTTAGTGTGGGGTGGAACTACCCAAATTTGCCCCATCTTGTCAATTTTGGCATTGCTATGAAAACTACTACTTTGATTTATCATTTGTATAGTACTACAAGGCATACACAGCACTGTACATACTGTATGCATATCTGAGACAGCCCCTGCTTCATGGAGGTTACAATCTAATCAAGACAGGCAACACAAAAAAACTAGGGACTACAGTAAATCTAGGGGAATGATAAGATACACATTGGCAGTGAGTAGAATAAGGAGATCAGGATCCAAAAGCAACTAAAACACATCTCTAATGGCAGTCACTGAGTGATGATGGAGGAGGCGCTATCACATACTTCTGCAAACATTCATAGCAGGACGTTTTCCCAGGGTAATCACTCATTCCAGTTGCATTAAAGCTTGCCATGTTCAGTATATTGCCATTGTGCAATGCATTGATCCATTGGCTGAATTAAAGGTGGTATAATTGGATGACAGAGTGGAGGAGTAGCCTAGTGGTTAGAACACTGGCTTGGTAACCAAGCAACCAGGGTTCAATTCCCCCTAGCACTCCTTGTGGCCTTGGGCAAGTCACTTAACCCTCCATTGCCTTGGAAGAAAGGCCTGGCAATCTACTTCCGGTGACACTGTCAAGAAAATCCAGGAGCTTCTGGGTCGCCAGGAGTCAGGACTGACGGAAAGGCACACACTGCATTTTGCAATTGGATGACAAGAATGTGACAAACAGCAGTTAGGTAAGTAGTACAGTTCTGCTGAATGAATAGCACACACAACTTCATTTTACTCCTGGATTTTCCTCTGAAGAAGGCTATTTCTTTGCTATGGCACTCATTCTTGGACTTGATTTTCCAAATTTGGTGCTTAAGAATCTATAACCACTGCTAGAAATACAGAGAATACGAGAAGAGCAATACTGCTGCTCTGCCGCACCGGAAAACAATGAGATAGAAACAGTATCATGACGATTAAAACCAAGTTCTCATAATATATTACTGCACCAACATACATTTTCTTACACAGTATTGTGTAATATCTAATTTACCTAGGACTATAGTTCAGGAAATTGCACATCTTGGAACTGATTTTCAAAACTCTTATCCATGGGGATAGGGGACTATCCATAAGAGGGTGCTGCGAGAGAGAGTCAACGGTACCATCCGGACACTGCCACTAAATATCTCCTCAAACTGCCGTGGCACTGTCCATTGAGTACAGCAGTGATCCATGGGCAGAGCTTATCCCAATAGCGGCACTTATCTGGATAGCTTAAACTGCCTGAAAAGCAGGCCTAAACGGCTCATCAGATAAATGGTTGGCACTTATTGGGATAGTAGCTGCACAGTCCGGATATTATGTAGCAGCCACTATGGATATGGCAGACAAATAGTCAGATGATAGTTAAGTGCTGCAACTGATCACGCGTCAGCTACATCAGCCAGTTTAAAAATTGGTCTGTTTTGAGGTTAACATTTAAAAAAATTTGCGTGATCTAAAACTCTCCAAAACATCATTCATTTCTGACTCATATAGCAGGTAAATACTTGATCTCATTATGAGCTCTCCCTCTACTACACAGTGACACCTTTTTCTACAACACTGATGATTTGCTTGTGCCTTTTCAATTGCCATGCCCACCCAAATTCTTATCAGAGCCATCTTCAGTTTCAGACTAAGCGTGTGTCACTGTTTTCTGGAGATCAATTCCAGATACCTTCTTAATATTTCCATCCACAAATTCTCTCTTTTGCATCTTTGGGACACTACCCTTCGAACCACCTTAGATATACTTGCACCCCTTCGTCATTGCAATGAATGACCTTCCACTCTTGGTATCATTCAGGATTTCGGCTCTTACTTCGACAGCTTCATAAGGCCAAATGTCTTTGGTGTCGGAATCCCATCAAATCAACATTAGCCACTTCCCAACACCTTAGCTTCTAGTATAAATCAGTGATTACCTCTGCAAAGAAGTGCTACTTTGATAAGCTTATTTCTTCCTCCTCTAATTATCTTAAGAATTTATTCTCAGAGGTTTCTCATCTTATTATTTAAAACAGGTGACTAGTTGAAGACCGCAATCCAACCGACATCACAACAATTGGCAGATTATTTTCATACCAAAATCACTCAGATTGCTTCTCAGTTCCCATATCAGGATATCTTTATGGTATCCAGAGATACTTACTCTGATCGTCCTGATACTTGCCACTGTCTCGCATGGACAACGTTGAAAAACATCGAATTAGAGAATCTTAAGAGGTTTTTGTCCAACACCCAGAAAATCTCTTCATTAGTCTTGATCCTATCCCCCTTCCACTTGGATTCCTGCACCTTCTCTCATTTTTCTTCCCTCTGTTCTAACTCTTTTCTCAAATAGTCTTTCCTCTGGGATCTTTCCCTCTTTGGAAAACATCACTGATATGTCCTCTGCTTGAAAATACTAAACTTGATCCCACTTAACCAATGCATTATCGTCCAGTCTCTAACTTGTCTTATAGAAGCATAGAAACATGACAATATAAAATGACCACATGCCCTATCTAGTCTGTCTGTCCCTATCAACCACTACAACATTCCCCTTTTTTCCTTTAGAGATCCTCTGTGTTTGTCCCATGCTTCTTTGAATTCATATACTGTCCTCATTTCTACCACCTCCACTGGAAGACTATTCCATGGATCCACCACTCTTTCTGTAAAGAAATATTTCCGCATATCACTCCTGAATCTATCCCCTTTCACCCTCATCCCATGTCCCCTCGTAGCAGAGCTTGCTTTTAATCGAAATAGACTCTCCTCCTGTGCATTTATGCCACAGAGGTATTTAAACGTCTCAATAATATCATCTCTATCCAGCCTTTCCTCTAAGGTGTACATATTAAGATCCTTAAGTCTGTACTCATATACTTTACAGTGAAGACCACTAACCATTTTAGTAGACACCCTCTTTATGGACTCCAGCCTCTTTTTATCCTTTTGAAGGTGCGGTCTCCAGAATTACAATACTCCAAATGAGGTCGCACCAAAGACTTATACAGAAGCACTATCACCTCCTTTTGCTGGCCATTCCTCTCCCTATGCACCCAGGCATCCTTCTAGCTTTGGCTGTCACCTTTTCTTCCTGTTAAGCTACTTTAAGATCATCAGACACAATCATGCCTAGGTCCTGCTCTTCTTTAGTGGACAAAAGTACTTCACCCCCTATACTATATTGTTCCCTTGGATTGCTGCAGCCCAAATGCATGACCTTGCATTTTTTAACATTAAATCTCAGCTGCCAAATTCTAGACCATTCTTCAAGCTTAGCTAGATCCCTCCTCATGTTATCTATACCTTCCTGGGTGTCTGCTCTATTGCAGATTTTGGTAACATCCGCAAAGAGGCAAACCTTAGCCAACAGCCCTTCCGCTATATCACTAACAAAGATGTTAAAAAGAATCGGACCAAGGACAGATCCCTGGGGCACACCACTGGTAACCTCCTCCTCCTCAGAGTGAGCTCCATTTACCTGTACCCTTTGTCACCTCCCACTCAACCAATCCCTACCCAAGCAGTAACTTTAGGGTCCATCCCTAGGGTGCTCAGTTTGTTTATAAGTCACCTTCGAGGAGCGATATCAAAGGCTTTACTGAAATCTAAATATAGTACATCTAGGGCTCTTCCTCAGTCCAACTTCCTAGTGACCCAGTCAAAGAAATCAATCAGATTTGTCTGACAAGACCTGCTTCTGGTGAATCCATGCTGCCTTTGATCTTGTAATCTGCTGGACTCCAGAAACCTCACTTTTTTCTCTTTCAGCAGCGCTTCCAATAATTTACTCACCACCGAAGTTAAACTATCCAGCCTGTAGTTTTCAACCACATCCTTACTTCTGCTTTTGTGTAAAGGGACCACATATGCCTCTCTCCAGCCCTTTGGCACCACTCCCGACTCCAATGAGGCATTGAAAAGGTCAGTCAGTGAAGCTGCTAGAACATCCCCAAGTTCCCTGAGTATTCTAGGGTATATCCCATCCAGTCCCATTGCTTTGTCTACTTTAAGTTTAGCTAGTTTCTAATGAACACAGTCTTCTGAAAATTGTTCGATACCCCTCGCTTCTGTTCCTGTTTGTGGGTGTTTTCTGAGGTCCTGCTCCTGGTTCTTCATCTGTGAACACAGAACAGAAATATTTGTTAAGCAATTCCACTTTATCCTCATCAGCTTCTACATATTCCTCCCCTTCACCCTTGAGTCTGACATTACCACTTTTTCCCTTCCTCTTCTCACTCAGGGCCGGCCTGTCCATTGAGCAAGAATGTTGTTTGCACAGGGCCCCATGTTTCAGGGGGCCCCACACCAACAACATCCTGCATTGAAGCCCAACAGGTAGGGAGGCTTTAGAGGGAGCCGGAGAGGCCCCTGATCCCTCTAACAGCTGCCGAAGTGAAGCGCGTCTTTTCCCTTCACTTTGGCTGCTGTACTGACATTTAGAATGCTGCCGCGCTGAGTGCCGGGAAATAGGAAGTCCCCTTTGACCTCAGCATGGCAGCATTGTAAACTTCAGTACAGCTGCCGAAGTGCAGGAAAAAAAACGCACTTCACTTTGGCAGCTCTAGAAGTGAGCCAGTGCCTCTTCGGCTGCCTCTTAGCTCTTAGCTAGCCACAGGGCACTTTGGGAGGGAAGGGGAGGATGGGACTTGGACTGGAAATGGGCTGTGGGGGGGGGGGGCTAGGACTGGAAATGGGCTGAGTGGAGGGGGGCTTGAACTGCAAATAGCTGATGGGGAGGGGGTTTGGAATGGAAATGGTTTGAGGGGAGGCTTGAACTGGAAATAGCTGATGGGGAGGGGGGCTTGGACTGGAAATGGGCTGATGGAGGGTCTAGGATAGGACTGGATATGGGCTGTTGGTGGGGGGGCTAGGATTGGAAATGGTCCGTGGTTGGGGCTTGGATTGAAATGGACTTATGGAGGGGCTAGGACTGGAAACAGGCTCATAGAGGGGCTTGGAATAGAAATGGGCTGAGTGGGAGGGAGGAGCTAGGACTGGAAATGGGCTGATGGGGGGCTGGGATTGAAATGGACTCATGGAGGGGCTAGGACTGGAAATAAGCTCATGGGGGGCTTGGACTGGAAATGGGCTGAGTGGAGGGGAGCTAGGATTGGAAATAAGCTGATGGTGGGGCTAGGAAAGGACTAGAATTTGGCTGATGGGGGGGCTGGGATTGGAAATGAGCTGATGGAGGGGCTCAGATAGGACTGGAAATGGAGGGAGATGCTAGGAGTGGAAATGGGTTGATGGTGGAACTGGGATAGGATTGGAAATGGGCTGATGGGGGGCTAGAATGAAAATGGACTGATGCAGGGACTAGAAGGGAGTGGATGCTGGGTCGGACTGGAACTAGAAGGGAACTGATTTTGGGGGAGGACTAGAATAGTATGGGGCTGGGAGAGTGAAATGGAGAGGGTAAAAATATTTTGTGTTGGGAGGGAAGAAAAATCTACAATTGGCCGAGTATTGGAAGAGTAAGTGGGGATTGAGGATGGAGGAGTAAAATTTGAGTGGATGAAAAAGGAATAAAGAAAGATATGGAGGAAAGAGCAAAAGGAGAAAGATTAGTATGTTAAAGCAGATGTAGAGAGAGAAAGGAAAAAAACCTAAAAGAGAGAAGAAAGGACAAATGGACAGCAAACGATGGAGAGTTAGCAGAAGACACGAAGAAACCAGAAGAAATTAGCTGGAGCAATTGCAACTGAAAAGAAAATGCACAAAAGGTAGAAAAATACCTCTTTATTTTGAATTTATTAACAGGAATATGTCAGCTCTGGGAAATGTGCCTCATTAACGTCTGCACTTTGTTTAGTACTAGAGGAAATTAATTTATAGTTTTATTTCTACAGTGTTGTACATTCCAAGTTTTGCTTTAGTGGTTCCCAGTTTAATTATTGTCTTCCAATTTCTAAATTGTGATTCCTTGCTCTTTGTTTGGTGACGGTCTATGTTTTGCATGTGTAACAAAGCTGAGGTATTCTGTTTATGTAGTTTCTAAATGACCTGGAAAAGGGAATAACAAGTGAGGATATCAAATTTGCAGATGACACAAAACTATTTAAAGTTGGTAAAACCCAAGAGGATTGTGGAAAATTGCAGGAGGATCTTGATAAATTGAAAGACTGGGCATCAAAATGGCAGATGAAATTTAAAGTGGACAAGTGCAAAGTTATGCACCTAGGAAAGAACAACCCACACTATGGTTACACGATGCAAGGTTCCACATTGGGAATCACCACCCAGGAAAAAGATTTAGGCGTCATTGTGGATAACATGTTAAAACCCTCCGCTGAATGTGCAGCGGCGGCCAAGAGAGCAAATAGAATTCTAGGTATCATAAGGAAAGGAATGGAAAATAAAAAAAAGGATATTATAAAGCCTCTGTATCATTCCATGGTGCGACCGCACGTTGAATATTGTGTGCAATTCTGGTCACCGTATCTTAAAAAGGATATTGTTACATTGTAGTATGTTTTGTTCCAATGTAAACCGCACTGATAGTAATAGCGCGGTATATAAGAAATGCAAATAAATAAAATAAAATAAATAAATAAATAAATATTGCATTATTAGAAAAGGTACGGAGAAGAACCACCAAAATGGTAAAGGGGATGGAAGGATACTCCTATGAAGAAAGGCTTAAAAGGTTAGGGTTCTTCAACCTGGAAAAGAGACGGCTGAGGGGAGATATGATAGAGGTCTATAAATTAATGAACGGAGTGGAACGGGTAAACGTAGATAGATTGTTTACATTATCAGAATATAGAAAGACTAGGGGACATGCAATGAAGCTACAGGGAAAACTATTTAAGACAAATAAGAGAAAATATTTTTTCACTCAACGTGTAATCAAACTCTGGAATTTGTTACCGGAGGATGTAGTAAAGGCTGTTAGTGTAGCTGGGTTTAAAAATGGTTTGGACAAGTTCCTGGAGGAAAGGTCCATAAACTATTATTAAAAAGGGACCCAGGATATAGATGCTTGACCCAATACAAGCATTCTGGAATCCGTGTCTTTTGGGGAAACTGCTAGGTACGTATGACCTAGATTGGCCACTGTTGGAAACAGGATACTGGGCTTGATGGACCTTGGTCTGACCCAGTATGGCATATCTTATGTTCTTATGTTGTTGTTCTCTTTTCCCAGTAGGTCATGTATTGTTATTCTCTGAGATGTATTGGTTTAATATTTACATTGTTGCTTTTTGATAGGTAGAGTATGGCACTTTGTGAGTCCTGGTAGTGCTGTTATAATTTGACGGGTTTGCTTTGGGTTCTAAATGGGCAGTTTTGTAGTAGTTCCTAATGTGCCTGGTGGTTGGCACTGGATTATTGTAATGTAGAAATCTTTTAGTCTTTCATTATCCATACACTCATTAAGAGGCATGTTTACTAAAAGTTAGTGTATGTTAACATTATGCAAATATTTATGCAAATGAGACCCTTATGCAAATGAGGTCCCGCACCAAGTCTCCACACATGGCCCTGCAACCCCCTTGGGCCGCCCCTGTTCTCACTAACATATCTGAAAAATGTTTTATCCCCCCCATTTAACTGCATTGGCTATTTCCTCCTCTTTTTGAATCTTTGCTTTCCTGACTCTTTGCTAGCTTCTCGAAGTTTTTCTTAGTATAGATTGCCTGTCTTCCTCTCTCCGTGATCTCTTGTATTTTATGAAGGCCTCCCTCTTTTTCTTCACTTTTTCAGCTACTTCCTTGAAAACCATAACGGTCTCCTTTTCCTTTTACCTTTATTTACCATTTTATCTTTCTAAGTTCTAGAGAAATTGGTTTTCCACCAGTTACAGAATCACCTTGAACTGACAAACTATTTACAATAGTGTTAATCTGGTTTCAGGGCAGGGTTTAGCAATGAAACCATTCTCTTGTCTGTGTTAAGTGAAGTTCATCAATCTCATGACTGAGGTAATGTCGCTCTATTGGTATCTTTAGATCTATCCTGTGCTTTCAATTTAGTAAATCACTCTCTTTTACTATCTCGTCTACATTCGGCAGGTATGCATGGTATTGTGTTACAATGGTCCCATACATTTCTCTCTGGCAGAACCTATAAAGAGTTTTCTCAGTGTTCCACCTCTAATGCATTTTCTCCTCCCTGTGGAGTCCTGCAAGGCTCTGAATTAGCTCCTATTTTATTTAACACTAGAACCCCCTAAAGGAATTTTACCTTGAAACCCCAAAGTGCGTCAATTGATGCATTATCACGACGACTGCGTTTAGTATGAAATGCAGATGTGAATTAATGTGAAGTTACTTATTTGTGCTTCAATTGACATAAATGCATCTTCAAAGTTGTATACCAGCGCCACTGCTAGAACTATGTCAATCAATTCTCTTGGATGCGTCAATTGACGTACTTTGAGGCTTCTAGGTATAAATTCATGTTCCCACTAGGTGACGCATCTCAATCACTGTTTTACTCCGACATTACAAACAAAAAACACATGATGACGTCATGTAATGACATCACATACTGCACGTATTTAACAAATAAGTAACTTCACATTAATTCACATATGCATATCATGCTAAACGCAGTCGTAGTGAGAATGCATCAATTGATGCACTTTGGGGTTTCTAGGTAAAATTCCTTTTGGTGCTTCTAGTGTTAAATACGTGCAGTATGTGATGTCATTACATGACGTCATCGTGTGTTTATTGTTTGTAATGTCGGAGTAAAACTATAAACAGTGATTGAGATGCGCCACCTAGTGGGAACATGAATTTATACCTAGAAGCCCCAAAGTACGTCAATTGATGCATCCAAGACAATTGAGTGCGTCAATTGACGTACTTTGGGGCTTCTACGTATAAATTCATTTTCCCGCTAGGTGGTGCATCTGTCATTAATTTCCAATGCACATATTTGAACATCTTGACCTTGCTAACAAAATCATGGAACATAACTGACATGGTTCTAGCAGTGGTGCTGGTATACAACTTCGAAGATGCATTTGTGTCAATTGACGCACTTTGGGGCTTCTAGTGTTAATATCTTTCTTGCCCCACTTGCCAATCTTGTTCAGGAGCAGGAGCATATTACTTTGCGGATGACATCCTACTCTCATACCATATATACCTGCATACCCCAGATCTCACAAAGCTAAACAACAGGGGTCTGACAGCATCATCGGATCCAAATAAGCAAAAAGTGCTGCAATATGAACGTAAATGTCCAGAATCTGTCTCCATCATCAAACTTGGACAAGCATTCCGACGATTAGAAGTAATGCGTGAGAATCCACAGGTGTGCATTTGTAAAGGAAGTAACAGAATTTGAAAAACAAGGACTACAAAAGGGTACTGCTACTTCTGGAGAGAGATCTGTGAATTGTATATATTGTTATTGTATATAGTTCCCCTGTTAGCCAAGTTGAATCTCCTGTTCATATGTAAACACAAAGTACTATTGGAAACGTGTGTGTTCATTGTTTACTGTAAACCGCGCTGATGCTGAATAGCGCGGTATAGAAGAGACTATAAATAAATAAATAAATAAAGATCTGCAATTGTAAGTATTTACTTTTAAGAATTTCTCTAAATCTTGGGGAAAAAGGAATTCTTTAGATTAAAGCTGATTAATCTGTGAACCCAGTGTATTTGTTAATCAGTCAGGGCCTAGTAGCAGCAAAGAGCTTTCATTTTAAATTTAAAACACAACAGAGTGCTTTCTGGTTACATTTAGACCCAAAGACTCCCTCTATCCAAGCAAGGGCTGTCGGGCTCCACCTGGAAATTGGTCACAGATTACCTTAGAAGCACAGGACAGGGAACTGTGTAACAGCCAGCTTTCCATAGGTTTTCTTTCCCTCCTTCCCCAACACCTACTCACTCACCCACCCCTGGGATAATCATAGCTTTAAAGGTGCTCTTAAAGGAAAGGAGCTGCCATATTCACTCTCAGGTGCAGCTGTTTATCCTCATCAGGCATACATTAAGGACCTGAGATTAATTAAGCTTCAGGTGAACAAAGTACATTAAACATATTAGGTATAGTTCTATTAGTATAAGTATCCCCAGCAACCCTTAGTAAGTAAAGAACTTAAATATCTAAACACAACCTAAACTAAAATGTGGACAGCAGTCCAGCAGTGAGATGGGGGCTTTCCAGTCTTTTGCATTGAATGTCACATGTATGATTTTCTCCCAGTTGGTGAGGGGTCTTATGTGTGCACTAGGTGCAAGGAGCTCTTTACTCTCAGGGAACGAGTCCAATCTCTGGAGGCTAGAGTAGCAGACTTGGAGGACATAAGGAAGACAGAGAGGTATAAAGACGAGTTCTAAAGAGATAGATCCTGAAGTCCCACCTCCAATCTGGCAGCATCCCTGTTGCCATGGCGGAGAGAGGTCACGTGGCAAGACAGCATCACCCTCTTGTGGCAGGAAGTGATCCTGTAGCTAGGACCTGTCCTCCAGGTGATGTAAAACCCTCTTGCAATGAGGATGTTTCTCCAGGGCCGTGTGCCCAGGCGGGAAGGGTTAGGACAGCCATTATAGTTGGCAAATCCATCATTAGGTATGTAGACAGCTGGGTGATTGGTGGATGTGAGGATCGCCTGGTAACATGCCTGCCTGGTGCGAAAATAGCGGACCTCATGCATCACCTAGACAAGGTCTTAGATAGTGCTGGGGAGGAGTCTGCTGTCTTGGTATATGTCAGAACCATTGACATAGGAAAATGTGGTAGGGAGGTTTTGGAGGCTAAGTTTAGGCTTTTAGGTAGGAAGTTGAAATCCAGAACTTCCAGAGTAGCATTCTCCAAAATGCTTCCTGTTCCATATGCAAGACCCATAAGGCAGGCAGAGCTCCAGAGTCTCAATGTGTGGATGAGACGATGGTGCAAGGATGAGGGTTTTGGATTTGTTAGGAAATGGGGAACATTCTGGGGAAAGGAGGGACTCTTCCAAAGGGATGGGCTTCACCTTAACTGGCATGGAACCAGACTCTTGGCATTAACCTTTCAAAAGGAGATAGAGCAGCTTTTAAACTAGATAATAGGGGAGAGCCCAAGAGTGCATGGTTCGGAACACACCGGTCTCTCGGACCTCGAGCTGCTAGCAAACCTCTGGAATACAGGAATCGAGGCTATCTCAAAACCCACCTGGACTCACCCAAAGAACCCAACCAAAACCAAGTCCAAACGATGGTACACCACAATACTACGGGAACTGAAGAAGGACCTAAGAAAGCAAGAACGTAAATGGAGAAAGCTCAAAACCGAGAAATGCAAAAAGACTTACCCTTGACCTCCTAGCAACTTATAAAAATGAAGTAAACCAGGCAAAGAAAACCCACCACACAATCACGCTCAATAAAGCCCTCAACAGGCCCAGAGAGCTTTTCTCGCTTGTCAAATCACTCACCAAAGCTCCGCAGGACAGCAATACTAGCGGCTCCATGACGGCCCAGCGACTAGCAGATCACTACGCTAACAAGCTTAATCCCTCAGTACCTGCCCTCCTCGCTCCAAAGCTGGACAAAGACAACCCCCTACAAAAAATCAACGCCTGTGGAAGAACTGAGCAGGGTAGAAAATGGTCAACCTTCCGGAGAGTGGATGACCAGCAGATAAAAGGCATCATCACCAACCTAAAAACCACTACCTCCCCTCTTGACCCCTATCCAGCCTCCTGGATCAAGGCAACCAAAGAAGAAATAGCTCAGCACATCTCCCACATAGTGAACCTCTCACTACTGCAAGGTCTCATGCCATCACTTCTCAAGAAATCTCTCATACGCCCCATTTTGAAAAACAAAACACTCCACGAAGATGACCCTACCTCTTACCGTCCAATTTCAAGCATATCCTTCCTTGCCAAGATCATCGAAAAGGCAGTGCAGCAGCAGCTACAGGACCACATTGATGATGCAAATGCCCTTGATGTGCATCAATACGGATTTCGACAACATCACGGCGTAGAAACCCTCCTGTTAGCCCTGATGGACAACCTACTCAAGGGTCTGGAAAACAAGAGCAAGATGTACATGCTTATATTCATCGATATCTCAGCAGCTTTCGACTCGGTGCATCACCCAACTCTGCTAGAACGACTCGAGTCCATAGGCATTTCAGGAACCCCACTAAAGTGGTTCTCCTCCTATATAACAAGCAGAATGCAGCAGGTCAATTTCAACAATATCAAAGCAACCCCCTTCCCTCAAACCCAAGGCATTCCACAAGGCTCCGCCCTCTCCTCCCTCTTATTCAACTTATACCTACAGCCAGTATGCAAGATATTCCAGGTCCATGGCATCAACTATCATATCTACGCAGATGACCTAATGGTCTACACGCAACTAGATGTAAATAACCCAAATCTCAGCAAACTCGAAAAATGCCTACACGATCTTCAACTCTGGCTCCAACACAATAATATGTTCATTAACCACAAGAAAACAGAAGTAATGTGTATCTCCAGGAAACCGGGATTCGAGCCCCCTGCAACTGTCACCATGAACAACAATAATTACAACATCAAGACAGAGATAAAATACCTAGGACTGATGCTGGACAGCAACCTAAATATGGACAGGCACCTTCGAAATACCAACCGGGCTATTTTCCACAAATTAAAAGTTCTTCAGCCCTTATGTAGCATCCTCGATCATTCTGACTTCAGATCTGTCGCACAAGCCCTCATCACTCCACACCTAGACTACTGCAATGCCATACTGCAAGGCCTGCCAAGGAAAACCACAAATATCCTGCAAATGGCACAAAATGTTGCTGCCAGAATCATTATGCAAAAACGACTCTCTGACCACATTACACCCACCCTAATTGAGCTTCATTGGCTCCCCATCACGGCCCGCATACAATACAAGATATTAGTCACTGCTTTCAAACTCATCCATAATGTTGCACCCTCTCATCTCAACAGTTTGATATCCAACTTACCCAACAACAGGAGTAGAAGAACAACGAACCTCAATACCCTCTGCCTCCCGAAGGCTTTCACAAAGGTTAACGCATGTACCAGTAATAGAGCCTTCTCATTTGTAGCTCCTACACTCTGGAACCAGTTGCCAAGTGACCTACGTGAAATCTGTGATCTGAAAGACTTCAGAAAAAATCTTAAGACACACCTTTTCCAATCGCACTACAACTTAACCTCATGAACTCCACTCTGCTGTGTGTAAATATGTATATAATGATCCTATGTAAAGTCCTAACAACCAGTCATTTGTAAATATGTATATAAGTACACCGTGTGAACCCTTAATAACAATCAATTGTAAACTGTAACCCTATGTTTTTGCTGTGCTCTTCCTCCCATCCCTAATCACATTGTATGCATTCGTAATTCTGGCCGGTACAGCCAACATCACCAAGTGTAAAACCGCTGCTGATCACTGGAAGCAGCGGGATTCAAATGTACGCTAAATAAATAAATAAATGTATCCTTGAAGGATACTACCAAAAAAATTAAGTTAGGGCATATCAGCAGAGAGGCTCCAATAAAGACAAAAGTAGCCCAATTGCCCTTGAGTACGGAGCAGAAAGAGCTTAAAGATTCCAAATTACCCCTGTCTACCATAGCCAGATCAATATGAATAAAATGCAGTCTGTAAAATGCTTGTATGCAAATGCTAGAAGTCTAAAAAATAAGATGGGAGAGTTAGAATATACTGTATAGCACTAAATGAGAGGTTAGATATGATTGTCCTCCTTCCATGATGTCTGAGATACCAACCAGTGGAACACTGCGATACCTGCTTACAAACTATATCGCAATGATAGAACTGATCAAATTGGTGGAGGGGTTGAGCTCTATGTTAGAGAAGGCACTGAGTCACAAAGTATTAAAGTTATGCAGGAATAAAAATTTGCTGCAGAATCTCTATGGATTGAAATTCCATGTAAAAAGGGGAAGGCGATTATAGTGGGGGTGTACTATCGACCGCCTGGCCAGAATGAAGACATAGATGATGAAATGCTCAAAGAAATCTGGGAAGCTAACAAAAGTTACAGTATAGTAAGAATAATAGGTGATTCCAAGTACCCCAATATCAACTGGGTCAGTGTCATGGCACGACATGCTAGGGAGATAGTTTCTAAATGAAATAAATGACGGCTTCCCTTCTGGTCGGTTCATGAACCAGCTGCTTCAAGAAGCAATTTTGGACCTAGTCCTTAGTGGAACACCAGATCTGGTGCAAGAGATAAGGTTGTTGTGGCCACTTGGCAATAGTGATCATAGCATGATCGCGTTTGATTTAATTAGTGGAGGAGGGATGGTAAGGAAATTCACAGTACTACCTTTTAACTTTCAAAAGGAAGACTATGATAAAATGAGGAAAATAGTTAAAAAAAACAAAAACAAAAAAACCAACAACCTAAAAGGAGCAGTTGCAAATGTTAAAGACTTACATCAATCTTTGGGTATTGTTTAAAAATACTATCTAGGAAGCCCAGACAAGCTGTATTACAAGCTTTAAGAAAAGTGGAAGGAAGTCCAAAAAACTGCCAGCATGGTTTAAAGGTGAGGTCAGAGAGGCTGCTGTTGCCAAAAAAGCATCTTTCAACAAATGGAAAAAAGAGCCAAATGACGAAAACTGGAAACAGCACAAGTCTTGCAAGTTAAATGCAAGGCATTGATAAAGCAGGCAAAGAGAGAATTTGAGAAGAAACTTGCCGTGGAAGCAAAAACGCATAAGAAAGACTTTTTCAAGTAAACTCATAGCAAAAAACCTGTGAGAGAGTCAGTTGGACCATTAGATGATATAGGGGTAAAAGGGGACAAGGCCATATCGGAGAGGCTGAATGTATTCTTTGCTTCGGTCTTTACTGAGGAAGATGTAGGGATGTTACCCATGACTGAAGCGGTATTTAAAGGTGATACTGCGGAAGAATTGAAAGAAATATTGATACACCAGGAAGATGTATTACAACTATTTGATAAACTGAAGAGTAGCAAATCACCTGGACCGCATGGTATACATCCAAGGGTGTTGAAAGAACTGAAATATGAGATTGCAGACCTGCTATTAGTAATCTGTGAACTATCATGCAAATCATCTGTAATACCTGAAGATTGGTGGATGGCCAATGTAACGCCAATTTTTAAAAAGGGTTCCAGGGGTTATCCGGGAAACTACAGACCTGTGAGCCTGATGTCAGTACCAGGAAAAATGGCAGAAACCATAAATAAAGGTTTTCTGAACATGTAGATAGTCATGGCTTAATGGGAGACAGCCAACATGGCTTTAGGCAAGGAAAATCTTGTCTTACTAATCTGTTATGTTTTTTTGAAGGTGTGAATAAACAGGTAGACAAAGGTGGGTCGGTTGATATAGTGTATCTGGACTTTCAGAAAGCCATCATCAGAGACTTTTGGCAAAACTAAAAAGTCATGGGATAGGAGGCAGTGTACTATTGTGGATAAGGAACTGGTTAATAGATAGAAAACAGAGGGTAGGGCTAAATGGCCAGTTTTCCCAATAGAGAAAGGTGAATAGTGGAGTACCTCAGGGATCTGTGCTGTGTCTGCTGCTTTTTGACATATTCATAAATGACCTTGAAAAGGGAATAATGAGTGAGGTTATCAAATTTTCAGAGGACACGAAACTATTTAAAAATGTTAACACCCATGAGGATTGTGGAAAATTGCAAGAGGATCTTGATAAATTGGAAGACTGGATATCCAAATGGCAGATGAAATTTAATTTGGACAAGTGCAAAGTTATGCACCTAGGAAAGAAAAACCCAAACTATGGTTACACAATGCAAGGTTTCACATTAGGAACCACCACACAGGAAAAAGATTTAGGTATCATCATGGATAACATGTTAAAACCCTTCTCCCAGTGTGACGTGGTAGCCAAGAATGCAAATAGAATGCTAGGTATCATAAGGAAAAGAATGGAAAATAAAACAAAGGATATTATAATGCCTCTGTATCGTTCCATGGTGCGACCGCACCTTGAGTATTGTGTACAATTCTGGTCGCCGTATCTTAAAAAGGTTATAAAACATTATTAGAAAAGGTACAGAGAAGAGCCACCAAAGTGGTAAAGGGGATGGAAGGATACCCTATGAAGAGAGGCTAAAAAGGTTAGAGCTCTTCAACCTGGAAAAGAGACGGCTGAGGGGAGATATAAATTAATGAATGGAGTGGAACGGGTAAACATAAATCGATTGTTTACATCATCAGTATATAGAAAGTCTAGGGGACATACAATGAATTACAGTGTAACCCATTTAAGACTAATAAGAGAAAATATTTTTTCTCTCAACGAGTGATCAAACTCTGGAATTTTTTACTGGAGAATGTAGTAAAAGCTGTTAGTATAGCTGGGTTTAAAAAAATGTTTGGACAAGTTCCTGGAGGAAAGGTCCATAAACCATTATTAAAAGGGACCCGGGATATCACTTCTTGACCCAGTACAAGCATTGTGGAACCTGTGTCTTTTGGGGAAACTGCTAGGTACTTATGACCTAGATTGGCCGCTGTTAGAAACAGGATACTGGACTTGATGGACCCTGATCTGACCCAGTATGGCATATCTTATGTTCTTAGATGAGCCAGCAAGGAAAAACAAGTGGCAAATGCACAAAAAGAGTGGAAAATACAGAGTGTTATTCCAAGAACCTTTTGTCGATCAAGAACGGACACAAGAATGGTTGAGGAGAAGTGGACTGAAACCGAAGGATGAAAGATTGATAGTTCCAGCCCAGGACAGCGGATTACAGATGAGATTGTTTACAGCGAGTATTGAAAAAACTGGTAAAACAGACATATGTTGATTCTGTAAGAAAGAGCTGGAAACAGTGACTCACCTAATAGCAGGCTGTGAAGTTCTGATGGCGGAAAATTTCTGTACAGAAAGGCACAACTAAGTAGCATGCCTCCTCACTAGAAATTTTGTAAACACTACAACATCACTGTTCCTGAAAAGCGCTGCAAACATGACCCTAAAAAAAACCCAGAGAATGAAGAGGTTATGATCACCTGGGGCATTCCCATTCTGACGGATAAAAAACTGGATGCCAGGAAACCTGACATTATGGTAAAGGAGAAGAATATCAGAATGGTATTGATAATAAAAATGTCAGTACAGGGGGCGGAGCCTGATGTCCAGCGGGATAGTCGCATAGCGCTGAGGCTCCCGAGAGGCCTACCAAGACTCCTGAATTTTGAACCGTTTTAATCCTGAATATTGCTTTGACTCTACCGGGGTACCTTGAGGTGATGGCGGGGACCAAACCAGCACGTCTGGATTTCGGGACCCCAACGAATTCCCATGGTAAACGCTCCAAAACCGAGCCCCCGTCTCCGCAGAAGCAGCCCGCACCTCGGGAAGGTCCCGAGATGCAGCAGGAGATCCTCACTGAAATACGAGGGGTAAAAGACCTTGTGCAATCCAACGGGGAGTCACTCCGAGCGCTGCGTGAAGATTTCGGCATGCTGCAAAGCAAACTTGAAGGGCTTTCTCTACGTCAAGACAAAATGGAAGGCATACTGGACTCACACACGGTCCGGTTGGCGAAACTTGACAAAGTAGAGCGCCAGATACGGGCCTTGCAGAAAGAAGTGGAAGATGGCAACAATCGGGCCCGCCGCAATAACATACGGCTCGTGGGCATACCGGAGGGAGCTGAGTCTGGAGACATGAAGGAGTTTCTTTGTAAGGCGCTTCCTTCCCTACTTCGGATCACATTTGCTAAAGACCTGGAGATCGACCGGGCTCATCGAGTGCCCTCAAACATGGCGCTCAATCGGAAGACTCCGAGGCCTATTATCTTTCGGCTCTTAAGATACCAACATGTTGAGCAAATTCAGAACGCCGCTCGCGCAAAAGGCCCCATCGAGTTTGAGGGCCACCGGATATCCTTCTTTCCTGACTTGGCCAAGCCCACGGTTGACCGTAGAAAGCGATTCCTGGAATTTCGACCGAGGCTAGAACAACTGCAAGCTCGCTATGGCCTGATGTACCCGGCTAAACTTAGGGTGACGCTGCACAACCAGACCAGAACATTTGATGATCCTGAATTACTTGCGGAATTTTTGGAGTCCAAAGAGGCAGATCAGATGCGTTGATCCAAGGAACACTTAGCTAATTGACCTTATATTGGTAACACCCGCCATATTGTTGTCGGACGCTCTCTACCCTGGAAACCGCCTTGGCAATTCACAACCTTGGCTTTCACTAGCCTTGATGGCCCTGCTCTATCATGCCCACAGCTACTTCGGTGGAGATCGGAGACTATCATAACAGAAGGGTTCGAATCTTACATTCGCACTCTCTTGGGCCTCCTCCCGCAGACATATGGTCGCCATTTATAGTTGGGGTTATGCTTCTTCTCTGGGGCACTTCGGTGCTTGTTTTCTCATATGGGGTGTATCTGGTATCTTAATTGATGTGTATGAAATAGATGTACAGATGCGGTATCTATTCCATATTCGCATGCGCTTTTACTTCAAATGTATGACAATGTCTTATGGCCCTATGTAAGGTTTTTTCATTGAACGTAAAAGGAATCAACAACCCGATTAAAAGAAAGAAAATCCTTAGTTACTTGAGTCATGAAAAGGCGGATTTGGTTTTTCTTCAGGAAACGCACTTAAATTCTACCGAAACTCTGAAACTCAATATTAAACCTTACATGGTAGCTGCCTACTCTCCGGCTGTTTCTAAGAAATGTGGGGTAGCTATTCTGGTGAAGAAATCCTTGCCTGTCACCATTATAGCCACTAGCTCTGACACGGAGGGCAGATGGTCCCGCGTCCACCTTAAAATTGGACACCTTGAACTAACATGTATATGTATATATGCCCCCAATGTGGATAATCCTGCCTTTTTTGCTACCATTGCTCAGGTTGCGCAGGCCTCTGCTAGCACCCCAATGATAATAGGTGGCGACTTTAATCAAGTCGTCGATCCTCTGATAGACAGGCAACCGCCTAGAACGAGTGGCCTGCCCAAGAGCTCCCTCACACTCACCTCCTTGATCAAAGATCTCGCTTTAGTGGATCTTTGGAGATTGTTGCATCCTGCTGAACTGGAATTTACTTACTATTCTCCCCCCCATCTATCACAGTCCAGAATAGATTTTTTCCTAATATCTAAAGTGCTGGTATCTCAGGTAGACACTGCGATGATTCACCCATTACATATCTCAGACCATGCTGCCATTTCCTTCCAGTTGCATGCTAACCTGCCCAGTGGGAATCCGGGAAATTGGTTTTTTGATAGGACCCTGTTAGAGCAACAAGAGTTTCAGTTAGACATACGGGCCGCCATTCAGGACTACTTCCATTTTAACTTACCACATGATACCACGGGTTGGGCTTGGTGGGAGGGCTTTAAAGCTGCCATTCGTGCAACCATTACTAGCTATCAAATTCGCCTGGGGAAAAAGCGTAAGCAACAGTTATTAATATTAGAGCAACAAATTAAAGCTGGGGAACGGGTTCTTACTTCCCGCACTGATCCTTGTGTGTTGTTACGTTTGCAACGCCTACGCTTTCAATATAACTCGATCCTGTCTGCTGCAGCTTCTAAAAATATCGCATCGCAGCAAGGGATGTACTATCGGGAAAGCAACCGTGCTGGTAGACTCTTAGCTAATGCCTTGAAAGGTCAAAAAGAAGCCAAACGGGTAGCGGCTCTCCGAAACCCGGTAGGAGGGGACATAGTGACAAATAATACAGAGATAGTAGAGCTCTTCCGGGATTTTTACACTCGTCTTTATAAATCAGAATGTGATTTCACGTCAGAGGCTTTTGAGCGATTATTATCCGGAATACAACAGCCGACCCTCTCCGAAGAGGATAGGGTTGCGATGGATAAACCCTTCTCTACTAATGATGTTCACTCTGCCCTTAAACGTGTGGCCTCGGGACGCGCCGCAGGCCCTGACGGTCTTCCGGCCGAATTTTATAAAACGTTCAGTGCTGATCTAGCCCCCCACCTAAAACTCTATTTCACTGCTCTGGCTGAAGACACATCTTGCTTGGGATCCTTTTCGGCGGCGAATGTAGTAGTATTTGAAAAAGAAGGGAGGGATCCGCTGTTAACAGCTAACTATCGCCCAATCTCCCTTCTTAACGCAGACTATAAAATTTTTGCGACTATCTTAGCCTCTCGACTATCTGACCAAATGTCCACACTAATCCACCCTGATCAATGTGGTTTTATACCCGGAAGATCCACTGCCGACAACGCTAGGACTTTATGTCATGTGTTGACTAATGCTGCAAGCCTAGATCTACCACTAGTTGGCCTCTCCCTAGATGCCGAGAAAGCCTTCGACCGTCTCGAATGGCCCTTCTTATTTGCTGTTCTCCGTTGGTACGGCTTTGGGGAGGGCTTTCTCCGGTTTCTTCAAGTCATGTATGCCGAACCCACAGCCAGTATATGTGTGAATGCTATCAAATCTCAGCCATTCAGCCTTCAAAGAGGTACACGCCAAGGGTGCCCCCTATCCCCTTTGCTCTTTGACTTGGCGCTTGAACCTCTAGCCCTGTTACTTAGGCAGTCCGCAGACATCCGAGGTGCCCCCTTTAGACACAGAGAGATCAAACTCTCCGCTTATGCAGATGATCTTATGCTTTTTATAACTTTGGACTCGGTCCCAGTAGTCTTAGAATTACTAGACAGGTATTCGCAGCTCTCGGGCTATAAGATCAACTGGACCAAATCGGTTGCTTTCCCACTTAACCACCGGGTACATGCGGCCGACATGCAAGCCTTTCCCTTTCTCTGGCAGCATAGTATGGTGAAATATCTCGGGGTCCATTATTGCTATCCTCTAGAGGATACTATTAGTTTCAACGCCAAGGCGCTAATCTCCAAAGTCCGTGAACTTACCAATCGGTGGTCTCCACTAACCCTTACATGGTGGGGCCGCTTGGAAACAGTGAAAATGATGATAGTTCCTAAAGTGAACTACATTCTCGAAATGCTACCATGTTTACTGCCCCGACACATCTACAAAGATATAGAAGGCCTTCTTATTCGTTATCTATGGCAGGGTAAAACACCCAGGATAGCTAAACGATACTTGCAATCTGATAAAGCGAGAGGAGGAGCTAGATTTCCAGATTTTCTCAATTATCATAAAGCCTTCCTCTTAAAGCAAGGTGCCCGTTGGTTGGATACCCCGGCAGCAGGCCGCCCGGTATGGCTAGATATTGAAGAAAAGCTTAGTGGACCAGTTCCGCTGGCCTACTTCCCCGGAATGTGCCATCATTCAGACTCCCGCCATTCACCAATGGTTGTAGACACTCTAGTGGCCTTTAATGCCCTCATTCAATCTCTGGGTCCGCAGGCGTGCCCCCCGGACCATCTCCCGATATGGCATAACTCACGATTTCAAATTAACAAAAAAACGATAGCATGGAGACCCTGGTACTCTAGGGGGATTTGGACACCTAAGCAGCTGTTTGCTGGGGATCGCTGGAAAACCTTTAATGCTTTACAAACGGAATTTGGTCTACCAGAGAAATATTACTTTCAATGGGTGCAGCTCCAACATTGCCTTAAAGGCGCTCGGGTCTTTCCGCGCTCTGATACTAGCGTGGAAGGGCTGTCAGAGGTGATTCGTTGTATCGGTAGTTTGCCAGGGGTGGCATCTAACTTTTACAAACTACTCACTCATAGTCCAGGCAGGGACACCCCTAGGGCCCAGCAGGCCTGGGAGCGCGAATTGCACATCACTTTAACTCCCCAGCAATGGAAGATAGTCTGGAGCAAAGTGGTGCGGGTCTCTAGATCCGCCTCTGTCACTCAAACGCTCTTCTATTTTGCCCACAGATGCTTTTATACTCCTGAGAAGATGGCCAAATGGAATGTCAATACAAGCTATCGATGTTGGTCCTGCCATACAGCGGTGGGTACCTTCGCCCATGTTATCTATGAATGTCCAGCACTACAGCAATATTGGGGGCGGGTTTGGGACCGGATTCAAAGTATCCTACACTTCCGGGAGCCCCTTTCTTGGAAGATTGTGGGACTCCGCTCTGTGGCGGAGATCCCCTCTCTTCCCAGGACAGGCCGCTTCCTCCTAGATTTTATGTTGGGTGTGGCTGTATGCTTAGTCACGAAGAATTGGAAGAATGGCTCCCGCCTAACTTTTACCGAATGGTGGAACTCTGTCTGCTTATATAGTACATATGAGCAGATACCCCGTCGGATGGCATTCCAGGTTCAGGACTGCTCTCACTTGTCTAAGTGGCAGATGCTTAATGACTATATCCAGATTGCCAGATGCTCCAATATAGCCGTATAGCTACACTCATCATGTTGCAGATAATTATATTACCTCGAAAGATAATAATGTATATATACACCCGATACTGGATTGTTACGTATCCCAGAGAAGAAGCAGGGGGGGAGGGGGGTGGTGGGGGTTTATTGTCCGTGATTGTATAATATTATTTGTTATGTCTTCTATTCTGTATGTCCTTTTGTTTCGATGTTCCAAAATGAAAATAAAAGTTAAAAAAAAAAAAAAATGTCAGTACAGAGTGATTATTCTGTGAATCGCGTGTAGAGGCAGAAGATCCTGAAGTATCAAGAAATGCAGTCAGAGACCAAGAAAATGTGGCAGAAAGATACAGAAATATTTTCCATTGTACTGGGAGCCACAGGCTTGATCAACAAGAATTTCCAAGCATATCTTGACAAACTACCCATACATGTTACTACTTATGAACTCCAGCAGGAGGCTCTCTTTGGTATGATGCAGGTATTACCCCAAGCATTAACAGTAAATTTGAGAGATTAAGATCATACTCCACATACCGTGGCTTAGAAGTGAGGTTCACGACTGTTATAGTATGCACAAAACTAACCCATTTGGAGAAACTATCTCCCTAAACAACTGTCTTGCTTTGGTTGTTACCTAGTTATTTAATAACTGCCTGAAGTTAAATCCAACTAAAATCTCCACACTTTGGCTAACAAGTCATCTAAATTCTCCAAATGTTTCCCCTATCATAGATGGTTATTTTATTCCTCTCTCCCAGTCACTTCGTTACCTTGGAGTTATTCTTATTTTATTTATTTATTATTTTTTTATTTACATTCTCTTATATACCGCACTATTCTGCATCAGTGCGGTTTACATTGAACAAACTGAAATTACATTGAACAGGGCAATATAACTTGAAGATAACTATTTTACAGGGAACATGGGCTATGGAGGGTTAAGTGGCTTGATACTCAACTTTCCTTCTGTGATCATATTAATTCATTTGCAAAAAGGTGCTCCTTTTCTCTTCAGCAAATTCATTCAGTCAGCTCTTATCTCTCTGATGCCTCCTTACACATTGGTGTTTTCAAAAATTGAGTACTGCAATGTTATTTACACAAAAATTTCTCAAGCTCAGCTCACACATCTGCAAACCATTCAAAATACAGCCATTCGTCTAGGTTTCATCATGTAACTCCTCTCTTTATTTGCTCTCATTGGTTACCAGTTTCCTATCATGTCAAGTACAAATTTCTTGTCCTCGCACATAAAATTCTCCATTCTGGGATTCCAGGTTATCTGTCATATCTCCTCATCTCGCGTGCACCTTCCAGAATATTACATAATTCTCTTAGTCTCAGTCTTTATCTCCCTTCGCCATCCCAGGCACGTCTTGAATCCACTAGACATGTTGCCTTCTACTTCCTGGCCCTTACCTATGGAATTTGTTGCCAGCTGATATCTGGCTAGAGCTCTCTCATCCCAGGTTCAAAAATGCCTTGAAGACATATTTATTTCGAGCTGTGTTTCAGTTGACCTCCTAGTGACTGTTTTGAGGCCAAGCTCCCCTCCCTTACCCCGCTATCGTTTCTTTTCTATTTTTAATGGAATTCGTTTCCGTTTCTCATATTTCATGGTTTATTATTGTGAACCGCTCTGGTGTATTGAAGGCCAGTATATCAAATTTTAATAAACCATAAACCATCACTTGCTCTACTCACAAATTTTCAACTGAGTTAATGAAAGATATTTCCAGATATGGATTTCACTGTTTTTGACATCATTAGATCTACTTAATGGAAATGCTGCCTATTCATGAGATTTCTCTTACATTATTTCATGGGCTGTCGAGTCATTGTGTGTCCCTGTAAAAGGTGTCTGTGATTTACACCTGCAAAGGACCTCTGCTTGCACATAAATTCTCTCTCTCACACTAAAGCCATTGGCAGTTCATTGTTCATTATATGCCTATGCCCTTCGTTATCTAAAATAAGTATTTGCCTCTGGTTTGCTACAGAATCAGATCTATGCTGCTAGCCACTCCCTCAGTTTCACTGATTATTAAGTATCACGGCTCTGTTAGGTACTGTGAGTTAATAATTAAATTCTACACAATATATTTGTTAGCCAAGAAAAAAGAAGTCTGTAGGTTATAATGTAATATTTCCGTGCATAAAAGTGAATAGTATTTTGACAGGAATAAAAACCTACAAGTCATTGTTTTTAAATTATTTACCAAATTTCATTTAAAATGATATGTTTCTATTCCAAACCTATGCCCGGCCTCTTCTAGGAGTGGCTTGTTGTCACAAGAAGTGGCTGATAAACAGGTGATGTAAGCCAGTCTTCACTTCTGCACCAAAGAAGAAAGGCAAGAGAATGAAGACTCTCCATAATCTACAAAATTTATGGTTCCTCCTGATCCTCCTCATCGTCTCATATTCTCGTGAGTAGCACCTTGTTCTCTTTGCTCTAGTGAACCTCAGAATAGCATCTCTCCACTAGGAGTTTGAGAGTGAAATTAGTCTTTATATTGTTTTGAAAATCAAACATTTTTAAAAGTAAAAGATGGAATGGTGCATTGGTGTGAATCGAAGAAGTCTGAAGGGAACAGTCCAAATGAGTACCAAGTATACAAGAGGGCTTTTCTACTAGAAAATCCAAGATTGGCCAAAAAAATATATCAGATATATGCAACGTGTGTCTCCGAATCAGGGCTGACTCCTGGCAACCCAGCAGCTCCTGGATATTTTTGGCAGTGTGAACAGAAATAGATTGCCCGGCCTTTCTTCTGAGGCAATGGAGGATTAAGTGACTTGCTCGAGCTCACTAGGAGTGCTAGTGGGAACTTAACCCTGGTCTCTTGGTTATCAAGCCAGTGCTGTAACCATTAGGCTACTCCTCCACTCCATTAACTATATAGAAGACCATTTTCAATGCTATTCATCTGAGTAAATAGCTATTTACCTGCACAATACGGCAGGCAGCAGGGTTACACCGGGCCGGCCATGGGCCTGATTCTGTGCACTGTGGGAATGTTTAGTTCCCACGGTCCAGAATTGGGTCCTAACTGGCCCATCTTCCCTGGGGATGTCCGGATGACTTGGACGTCCACCTCCCTGAATCGGGCTCCACAGCCCCTCCTGCATGACCCCTGCTTTCTAACCCCTAAGCATCTCCAGTGTGAGGCTACTCTGTGCTGACACCGGGGGAAAACAGAATTTTGAATTTTTTCATGTTGTGCTTCATTTAAAAGCAATATGAAAGAACAGAGGGTTGTTTTTCCTAAGTGCGTAACTTTGCACATGTCCACATTAAATTTCATCTGCCCAGTTTCCCAATTTCTCAATGTCCTCTTGCAATTTCTCATAATCCTTTTGTGATTTGGCAACTTTGATTAATATTGTATCATCTGTAAATTTAATCACCTCGTTTATTATTCCTATTTCCCGGTCATTTATAAATACTGTATGTTAAAAAGCATTGGACTCAACAGCTAGGTTTCACCATGGTTAAGGTAGAGCCCATCTTTTTGGAATTAGTTTCTTATTCCCCAGAATGTTTAGTTTTTAACAAATCTAAAGCCGCCCTCCCTGCAACACAGGGGCCCTTATACTAAAGGGTGTGAGGGTGTTGCACCAAATGCGCCAACAGCACTGAAACTATGTCACATTAGGTGCAATAACATTGTGTAAACTGTCAGGAGTGTGGAAAGCATTTCCCAGGCAGTTAATGCAGAGCCCTGCCCCTTTGCATATGGCACATTAGCACAGGTGCACCTATCAGTGTGTCATTAGGTGATCCTGTGCAAATGCAGTTAGTGCACCGTGTGAACCCCATGCTAGCTGTACAGAGCACACCATGTCCACTCTCCACCTCTACCCCGCCCACTCACTACCCTAACACGAGTTAGAGCAGAAACCATCCCATGCTAGCTGTACAGAGCACACCATGTCCACTCTCCACCTCTACCCCGCCCACTCACTACCCTAACACGAGTTAGTTAGAGCAGAAACCATCCCATGCTAACTGTACAGAGCACACCATGTCCACTCTCCACCTCTACCCCGCCCACTCACTACCCTAACACGAGTTAGATAGTTAGAGCAGAAACCATCCCATGCTAACTGTACAGAGCACACCATGTCCACTCTCCACCTCTACCCCCCCACTCACTACCCTAACACGAGTTAGAGCATTAACCATCCCATGCTAGCTGGAAACACGTACCCCAACGTGCATTCAGCGCATGCCAGAAAGCACATTATCAGCTAACGCCCTTTAGTAAAAGACCCCCATGGGTTCATCCACACACTGAGACTCCAGATCTCTGACTGCCTCTTGGGTCCTGCATATGGAGCAGGTGCATTTTTGAGAACACCACACTGGAGGTTCTGAATTTCAACTTTCTACCTAAAATCCTAGAACCTCCCTCCCGCACTTTTCTGTGTCATTGGTACCCACATGTACCAAGACAACCTGCTCTTCCCTAGTACTGCCTAAAATCTTATCTAAACGAGGTGTAAGGTACACTACCTGTGCAGCAGACAGCAAGTTGCCAAGCAATCCTCATGCCCACCAGCCACCCAGCTATCTACATGCCTAATAAATGAATCACTAAGTACAATGGCTGTGCTATTCCTTCTCTCCTGGGCACATACTTCTGGGGATACATCCTCGATTTGAGAGGATAGTGAATCACTCATAGGGCAGATTTGCATTTGAGCTATAGTATCACTTCTGCTACACCAAGATGATGATCTCCTTCTAGGTGACCTTCCCTCCCCCCTCCTCACTCCCCCCCCCCCCCAATGCTAGCATAGAGGTGGCCAGATTAGAGGTAAGAGCTCTTTGCACTGAGTGCACACATATGACTTCTCACCAACTGGGAGATAGTCATAAATGTGTGTGTTGGTGCAAAAGACTGGATTGCCCACCCTCTTGTGTTGAACTGCTGCCTGCATCTTAGCATGGTGAATTGTTTAGTTATTTAAAATTGCTAATGGAATACAGATGTTTTAATTAATATAAAACCTTGTGAAAGGGAATTTTAAAAGGGAAGTCCAAGTACAATGCGGGAAATCTAAGCCAAAACGTCTTGAAAAAAAGCAGGCATATCCAGGTGCTGACATGATTTCAGAAACGTGGACATGCCCTATAGGAATGTCTGAGGTGGGACATGTACATAGATGTCCCCAGAATACTATTTTGGAACCTGGACATCTAGGAATAGCCTAATTGTTGGAGTACTGAGCTAGGAATGGGGAAACCGGGGATCAAATCTCACTGCTGCTATCATTGAAATTGTGCTGAGTACTAGGGATGATGGAATACTTTCTTCTCTACATCTTCTGGAGGGTTTTCAGCCAAAACAAGCACTTCTCAGATGTGTGGAGCAGGTCTAAACTTAGATATGATGCCAGACAATTGGCATCCAGGACGTTTCTGAGATTAGTTGGTGATATCCCACGATACCCCTATTCAGGCTTGGAGTCCTCCACAAACCTGGCTTCTCAAATGGCTCTGGAGACTTCTCTGTGCTTTGGATGTCTCTATGCCCATTTTCAGATGTCCACAGCACAAATAGGGTTTCTGAAATGACCCCCTAAATTTAGTAGATATATTTTATACTCTTTTTGTTTATTTTTATTTACTTCACATTAGGAACCACCACATAGGAAAAAGATTTAGGTATCATTGTGGATAAGACGTTGAAACCCTCTGCCCAGTGTACAGCAGTGGGCAAGAAAGCAAATAAAATGCTAGGAATCATAAGGAAAGGAATGGAGAATAAAACCAAGGATTGTATAATGCCTCTGTATCGTTCCATGGCGCAACTGCACCCTGAATATTGTGTTTAATTCTGGTCGCTGTATCTTAAACTAGGATATAGCAGAATTAGAAAAGGTACAGAGAAGAGCCATCAAAATGGTAAAGGGGATGGAAGGATACCCCTATAATGAGAGGCATAAAAGGTTAGGGCTCTTCAATCTGAAAAAGAGACGACTGAAGGAAGATATGATAGAGGTCTATACATTAATGAATGGAGTGGAACGGGTAAACATAGATCAATTGTTTACACCATCAAAAAGTAGAAAAACTAGGAGACATGCAATGAAGCTACAGGGTAACCCATTTAAGACTAATAAGAGAAAATATTTTATACTCCATGCATAATCAAACTCTGGAATTTGTTACTGGAGGATGTAGTAAAAGCTGTTAATGTAGCTGGGTTTAAAAAAGATTTGTAAAAGTTCCTGGAAGAAAGGTCCATAATCCATTATTAAAGAGGACCCAGGTAATCCACTGCTTACCCCAATAGAAGCACTGTGGAACCTGTGTGTCTTTTTGGGAAACTGCTAGGTACGTATGACCTAGATTGGCCACTATTGGAAACAGGATACTGGACTTGATGGCCCTTGGTCTGACCCAGTATGGCATATTTTATGTTTTTATGTTCTTTTCTCTCTCCATTGATATTTAACAGTGACTCTGGCTCAAACCATGCGGCAGGTGTGGATATCCATGGGACCCAAGTCAATGAGTTGCAGCATAACATTCTTCTTTATGCAGTGTGTTGATTTACCTGACAGACTGTAAAATCTCAGTCCCTAATCTCATGTGGATTCCGAGTAGGATTAAACTCATTTTAGACAAGTCAGAGATTTTCCTCCTGATAGGGCCCAGGTATAAAGTGCTTCAATGTCTGATGAATTTCAGGTTATCTCTATTATCTTATGTTTATGTTCTTATGTTCTTATGAACTGTAAGGATCTAGAATTCATCTACTACTAGTTTTTAATCACTTCTGGATGAAAATCCCTCATTAAACCTTGTGGTGAAAAACTTCCCCCCTATTTTCCTAATTGGCTGAAAGACTGAGCCTGAGATGGCCAGGTTGGAATCAAAAACTAATAGAAAACTTTCCAATTTAGCCTGTTTCTTAAGCGACATTTTTAAACAGACACAGAATTTCTCTTTAACCCAAATCTTCCTTTTCTGCAAGTTTTAAGACAATGTCCCAGCAGGTAAATAATCACATGTACAGATTCCTTCCCACAGTGTTATGTCCCATCTCGGCATTCCTGTAATACGAGTAAATCGTGACTCCACTTCTGCTCCATCCAAGCTATACTTCCCAAACAGGCTAAGTGCGTGCTTACGTGACATACCGCATATATGCGTATGCTTGGGGGGAGGGTTATTTTATAAGAGGCATTTTACACACATATACTGGCATATACCCGGAAAACATCCTTTATAAAGGTACTCGTAACAGTGCACATAATATATCTGAAAAACACAAATCCCCCAGCATTTAAAAATTGACCCTCCCCAAACACTTCCCTAAAAGAAACATGGTCAATATTCAGCAGTGGCAGTCAGCAATTTTTAAAAAATGTCATTATTCATACTGAATCTCCAGATAGTATGATCAGCACTTGCGGCGCCATACAGTACCGTTATAAGGTAGTTATTTGGGACAGTTCATTGCATTACTATAACTCTCAGCTCTGAGGGTCAGCAGCACTGCCCATTAACGACTCTGCCTGTCCCTCCCACTGGCACTTATTTGCTTAGCAGCTCAGCTTTGAATATTGGCACAACAGCTTTCAGTTTTTATGTTTTCCAACAAAGCGAAAGAAAGAATTATGAATAAGGGGGTTGAGAATACCTGTCTGTGGTGGCAAAATACGTATCTCTGAAAATGGAATGGAATAGGATCATATTTGGAATGGGGGAAAGTACCAGTGAAAAGACACAATGAGTTTTAAAATTAGCCATAGAACTAAGTCGTCTCCCCCCCTCCCCATTGCATTTTTATGGGAGAAGCAGTTCCAGTTCACGCAGCATAAAAGCTTTGATATAGGAAACATAACAGGGAATTTCCATTTCACCTTGTCTTTTCTCTATTTGCTACTCTCCTCCTATAACTACCTGCGCCCCTCAAAACTGCCCCCCCAAGTACTTTTCACTTCCCACAACTCCTCCACCCTAAAAACTACCATCCTGCAACTTAAGCTATTCCCCACCCCTCAAAAATGCCCTCCCACAACTACCCCATCCCCAAAACTGCCCCAACTATCTCCATCTCTCAAAACTACCCTGCAAGTCTTCCTCAACTACTCCCACCCCTCAAAAATACCCTCACAGCTACCTCACCCTAACTACTCCGACCTCTCAGAACTATCCCTTTCAACCACCCCCACTCCACATTGCCCCACCCCCCAAAAACTACTTCACCATGTGTCTTCATACCCAGTTTTCCACAGATATGCATGAGTGTGAAAATGGAGGAATGTAAATGTTCCATTTTGTCACACTGTGTAAGTGCATACTTTTAAAATATATATATTTATTGGATTTTTAATATTAACATTCAAGATGATACAAAAATCAAGAAAAATAGAACTAAGGTAATATTAATTCACATAAAAAATAACTAATCTATACTGTTGAACACTATATAACCACCATACAGGACTCCGAGAGGATTAATCAAAACTAAAAAGAAATATGTTAATCTGAATACAAGGAGCTGTGGTGATTGCCTGTTATGTGCACAACTATGGGACATTCAGCAGTTCTAAACCTTTGGGCTCTTCTCTGGCAATAATAGTTCATGAGCTGCTTGGGGTCCAAAAATAACATTTTTTCCAGCACTCGTAACAAAATATTGACAAGGCCCAAGATAAATCAGGAAATATATGTATTTGGGAGCCCAATAATAGCTTTCATATGTTGAAAGTAAAGTGAGCGTACATTATTGTGATCAGGTTCCAATACACTCTGCTCCTTATATGATAATCAACTTCATATTCCTTCCATTTCCAAGATCAAACTAGAATCCACCCATCAATCCACTTTCTTTTTCAAGGTCCCCATTCTCTGGACTTCATTGCTCTCACCTCTCTGCTTGGAAGCATTTTACAGAACATTCGGGGCTGGTCTGAAGGTGCGCCTCTTCAAGCTGGCTTTCGACTGACTGCAGGGCAGTAGCCAGAGGGTTACATAATTCCACCTGTCAGATTCTTTCTTCTCCTTGCCTTATCCCTATCCTTCTGAATTAACATAATTGGATTTCTTTTCCTTATTTTTAAATTTTAAATTGTAGCCCACTTTGCATGATTCACAAAGTCAGTATATCAAGTTTTTAACCAGCTGAAAAGTGTAGACTTGCAGTGTGAGACAATGATGCATTTCCCCCATTCACAGAATCAGGCAGGTAAGAGGTACAAGCATGCATATCATGAGGGTATGTGTGTCTATGTATCGTGTCTGTGTGTTGAGGCGTGTATGTATGTGTGTGTGTCATGGAGGATGTCCGGGTTGCACATGTATGTATGTGTCTCATGGGGTGTATTCAGGGGTGCATACAGTTGTGTGTACATCATTGAAGATTATCAGGGGTGTGTGTGTGTGTGTGGATATGTCATGAGGAGTGTTGGGTGAGTGCATGCATGTGTGTGTTTAATAGGGATTGTCTGGGGCATGCATGCATGTGTGGGGGTGTCAAGGGGTGCATGCATGTGTCTCTGTCATGGGACTGCTGGGGGGTGAATGTACATGTGTGTGTCATGGGGTGTGACAGAGGAATTTGTACGTGTGTTTGTGTCATGGGGAGTGTTTGCAGGTGCGTGTGTGTATGTGTATATCACTGTGGGTGCTGGGGGGGTACTTGCATGTGATAGTGTGTCATGGGGCTCCCCTTCCCTACCATTCATTACCCTTCCTCCTGCACTATCTCTCCTCTTAACCCAGCAATGCACTTTCTCCCTCCCCTCTCAACCAACTCCCCTGCCTTCCACTCCTTCACTTACACTTTTTCAAGTCTCAGTCCCTCTTCTAACTCCGCCCCTTTCCAATGCTCCACCCCTCTTCTCCCTTCTCTAGCCCCACCCATTTTCTTATGTATTCCCTGCCTCCCTTCTATAAAACTACTCCTTCTCTCTTTGCTTTGTCCGCTTACCAAGTTGTTTCCACCTCTCACTCAGCCAGGCTGCAGCCATGCTCTTCATGTCAGCAAGACCCAGGCCTCCCACTGGTGTCTCCAGGCACAGCCCCTTTCTTCATGCTGGTGGGACCTGTGGCCTCCCACCAGCAATTTCTGATCACAGGCCTCCCCCTCATGCCAGCAGACTGGGTCTTCCAAAGGCTCTTTCACCTGCTGCTTTGGAGGGGAGGGGGCCATATCCATCTGCTTGTTTGTAAATCATTGTTACCAAATACAGAGCAAGGGACCACAAATTAAAAATAGAAATAGGCAGACGAAGCTTTTACTGAAAACTTCAAGTAGTAAAACGTTGCTTGCAGTGCAACACTAGGGAAATAGAAACAAAAATGTGTTTCCTCTTGTACTGAAGAAAATAGAGATATCAGGAACGCACTTTTCCCATAGCTGGCATACTCCAATAAATTCATTAAAATACTATTTCTATCATTTTAATCTGGGCTGGTTTTTTCCAGTTGCGTAGGTCGTCTCTCTTTTCTGCTTTCCTCTATATGTTTTTTCCTCACTTTTCAGGATCTGCTATCCATTTGCCATTTCCCTCTCTTCCTCTGTCCTCATCCATTCCATCCTTAAAACTGTCGTTAACATTGATCTATCTATAAGAACATAAGATATGCCATACTGGGTCAGACCAAGGTCCATCAAGCCCAGTATTCTGTTTCCAACAGTGGCCAATCTAGGTCATACGTACCTAGCAGTTTCCCCAAGGGACACAGGTTCCACAATGCTTGTATTGCTGTAAGCAGTGATATCCTGGGTCCCTTCTTAATAATGGTTTATGGACCTTTCCTCCAGGAACGTGTCCAAACCTTTTTTAAACCCAGCTACACTAACAGCCTTTACTACATCCTCCGGTAACAAATTCCAGAGTTTGATTACACGTTGAGTGAAAAATTATTTTCTTTTATTAGTCTTAAATAGTTTACCCTGTAGCTTCATTGCATGTCCCCCAGTCTTTCTATATTCTGATAAGGTAAACAATCGATCTACGTTTACCCGTTCCACTCCGTTCATTAATTTATAGACTTCTATCATATCTCCCCTCAGCCGTCTCTTTTCCAGGTTAAAGAGCCCTAACCTTTTTAGTCTTTCTTCATAGGAGTATCCTTCCATCCCCTTTACCCTTTTGGTGGCTCTTCTCTGAACCTTTTCTAAAATCGCTATATCCTTTTTAAGATACGGCGACCAGAATTGCACACAATATTCAAGGTGCGGTCTCACCATGGAACGATATAAAGGCATTATAATATCTTTTGTTTTATTTTCCATTCCTTTCCTTATCATAACTAGCATTCTATTTGCTCTCTTGGCCACCGCTGCACACTGGGCCGAGGGTTTTAACATGGTATCCACAATGACGCCTAAATCTTTTTCCTGGGTGGTGGTTCCTAATGTGGAACCTTGCATTGTGTAACCATAGTTTGGGTTGTTCTTCCCTAGGTGCATAACCTTGCACTTATCCACATTAAATTTCATCTGCCATTTTGATGCCCAGTCTTCGAATTTATCAAGATCCTCTTGCAATTTTCCACAATCCTCTTGGGTTTTAACAACTTTAAATAGTTTTGTGTCATCTGCAAATTTGACAACCTCACTCGTTATTCCACTTTCCAGGTCATTTATGAATATGTCAAAAAGCAGCAGACCCAGCACAGATCCCTGGGGTACACCACTATTCACCTTTCTCCATTGGGAAAATTGGCCATTTAGCCCTACCCTCTGCTTTCTATCTTTTAACCAGTTCCTGATCCACAATAGTACACTGCCTCCTATCCCATGACTCTTTAGTTTTGCCAGAAGTCTCTGATGAGGGACCTTGTCAAAGGCTTTCTGAAAGTCCAGATACACAATATCAACCAACAAACCTTTGTCCACCTGATTATTCACTCCTTCAAAAAAACATAACAGATTAGTAAGACAAGATCTTCCTTGTCTAAAGCCATGTTGGCTGTCTCCCATTAGGTCATGACTATCTACATGCTGAGTAATTTTATTCTTTATGATGGTTTCTACCATTTTTCCCGGTACTGATGTCAGGCTCACTGGTCTGTAGTTTCCCGGATCACCCCTGGAACCCTTTTTAAAAATTGGTGTTACATTGGCGATCCTCCAATCTTCAGGTATTAGAAATGATTTTAATGATAGTTCACAGATTACTAATGGCAGGTCTGCAATCTCATATTTCAGTTCTTTCAACACCCTTGGATGTATACCATCCGGCCCAGGTGATTTGCTACTCTTCAGTTTATCTAATAGTTGTAATACATCTTCCCGATGTATCGATATTTCCTTCAATTCTTCCGCACCTTTAAATACCACTTCAGTCATGGGTAACATCCCTACATCTTCCTCAGTAAAGACTGAAGCAAATAATTCATTCAATCTCTCCGCTATCGCCTTGTCACCTCTTAGTGCTCCTTTAACCCCTTTATCATCTCTAATGGAGCAACTGACTCTCTCACAGGCTTTTTGCTACAAATGTACTTGAAAAGGTCTTTACTTCGCGTTTTTGCTTCCGCAGCAAGCTTCTTCTCAAATTCTCCCTTTGCCTGCCTTATCAATGCCTTGCATTTGACTTGCCAGTGCTTGTGCTGTTTCCAGGTTTCGTCGTTTGGCTGTTTTTTCCATTTCCTGAAAGATGCTTTTTTGGCAACAACAGCCTCTCTGACCCCACCTTTAAACCATGCTGGCAGTTTTTTGGACTTCTTTCCACTTTTCTTAAAGTGTGGAATACAGCTGGTCTGGGCTTCCAAGATAGTATTTTTCAACAACAGCCAAGCCTGATGTACGTCTTTAACCTTTGCAACTGCTCCTTTTAGTTTTTTCTTAACTGTTTTCCTCATTTTATCATAGTCTCCCTTACCAAAGATAAAAGGTAGTACTGTGGATTTCCTTACTATCCCTCCTCCACTAATTTATTTATTTATTTATTTAATTTTATTTAAAGGGTATTTTTATCCCGCCTTATCCTTTAATCAAGGCGGTGAGCACAGCAAGCAATCAGTATAAGTGTTTTGTGTCAGGTGAAATCAAAGGCGATCCTGCTATGATCACTATTGCCAAGTGGCCCCAACACCCTTATCTCTTGCACTAGATCTGGTGTTCCACTAAGGACCAGGTCTAATATGGCTTCCCCTCTGGTCGGTTCATGAACCAGCTGCTCCAAGAAGCAGTCATTTATTTCATCTAGGAACTTTATCTCCCTAGCATGTCCTGAGGTGATACTGACCCAGTCGATACCGGGGTAGTTGAAATCACCCATTATTATTACCGCGCTGTAACTTTTGTTAGCTTCCTTGATTTCTTTGAGCATTTCATTATCCATTTGGTCCTTCTGGCCAGGTGCTCGATAGTACACCCCCACTGCCATTGCCTTCCCCCTTTTACATGGAATTTCAATCCATATAGATTCTACAGCAGATTTTGTTTCCTGCAAAACTTTAATCCTTTCTGACTCAATGCCCTCTCTAACATAAAGAGCAACCCCTCCACCAATTTGATCAGCTCTATCATTACGATATAGTTTGTACCCAGGTATCACAGTGTCCCACTGGTTGTCCTCCTTCCACCATGTCTCTGATATTCCAATCATATCTAACCTTTCATTTAGTGCTATATATTCTAACTCTCCCATCTTATTTTTTAGACTTCTAGCATTTGCATATAAGCATTTTAGAGAATGTATTTTACTCATATTAATTTGGCTATTGTTAGACATGGGTAATTTGGGATCTTTAAGCTCAGTCTGCTCCATACTTGAGGGCATTTGGGCTACTTTACTCTTTTGTGGAACCTCTCTGCTTTTGGTAGTATCCTTCAAAGATACATTCTTCCGAACCATCCGCTCTTGGGCGACTGTCGGCTTTCCCCTAATATCTAGTTTAAAAGCTGCTCTATCTCCTTTTTAAAGGTTAATGCCAGCAGCCTGGTTCCATCCCGGTTAAGGTGAAGCCCATCCCTTCGGAAGAGCCCCTCCTTTCCCCAGAATGTTCCCCAGTTCCTAACAAATCCAAAACCCTCATCTCTGCACCATTGTCTCATCCACGCATTGAGACTCCGGAGCTCTGCCTGCCTTTTGGGTCCTGCGCGTGGAACAGGAAGCATTTCGGAGAACGCTACCCTGGAAGTTCTGGATTTCAACTTCCTACCTAAAAGCCTAAGGGGCTTGTTTACAAAGCCGCGGTAGCGGTTTGCGATCGTAATCGGAGCCGCGGCCCCATTGATTTCAATGGGGCCGCGGCTGCGATCGCGATCGCGAACCACTACCGCGGCTTTGTAAACAAGCCCCCAAATTTAGACTCCAGAACCTCCCTACCACATTTTCCTATGTCATTGGTACCGACATGTACCAAGACAGCAGACTCCTCCCCAGCACTATCTAAGACCTTATTTAGGTGGCATGTGAGGTCTGCTACCTTCGCACCAGGCAGGCATGTTACCAAGAGATACCCACGTCCACCAGCCACCCAGCTATCTACATGTCTAATGATCGAATCACCAACTATAACGGCTGTCCTAACCCTTCCCTCATGGGCACATGGCCCTGGAGAGACTTCCTCGGTGTGAGAGGGTTTTACATCACCTGGAGGACAGGTCCTAGTTACAGGATCACTTCCTGCCACACCAGGGTGATGCTCTCCTGTCACGTGACCTCTCTCCTCCATGGCAACAGGGATGCTGCCAGACTGGAGGTGGGACTTCAGGACTATATCCCTGTAGGTCTCGTCTATGTACCTCTCTGTCTTATGCTTTCCAAGTCTGCTACTCTAGCCTCTAGAGAATGAACTCGTTCCCTGAGAGCAAAGAGCTCCTTGCATCTAGTGCACACGTAAGACCTCTCACCAACTGGGAGAAAATCATACATGTGACACTCAATGCAAAAGACTGGAAAGCCCCCATCCCGCTGCTGGACTGCTATCTGCATCTTAATTTTAAGTTTGTGTTTAGATCTAAGTTCTTTACTTACTAAGGGTTGCTATGGATATTTATACTAATAAAACTGTACCTAATACGTGTAATATACCTTGTTCACCTGAAGCTTAACTAATCTCAGGTCCTTAGTGCATGACTGATTTGGATAATGAGCTTCACCTGAGAGCACCTCCTGTCTTTTAAGAGGTGTAAGTACCTATAAAGCTACGATTATCCCAGGGGTGGGTGGGTGTGGGGAGGGAGGGAGGGAAATAACACTTATTAAAAGAGGGCTGCTACACAGTACCCTGTCTTGTGCTGCTGAGGTAAGCTAAATTCTGATTTGATTTAAATTATAACTCTTAGCTGCTGCTAGGCTCTTACTTCTTATGAAATTTAAACTACAAGCTCTCTGCTGGGTTCTAAATGTAACCAGAAAGCTCTCTTCTGTGTTTTAAATTGAAACTAAAAGTACTTTGCTGTTACTAGGCCCTGAGTGACTATTAAATTTAAACTTCAAGCTCTCTGCTGGGTATGAAATGTAACCAGAAAGTTCTCCTCTGTGTTTTATATTTAAACTTAAACTGCTGCTACTACCGTGTTTCCCCGAAAATAAGACCGGGTCTTATATTTATTTTTGCTCCAAAAATAGCACTAGGGCTTATTTTCGGGGTAGGGCTTATTTTTTTTACTGATGCCGGTAGCACTTGCTGATTGGCTGCCATCTCCTGACAGTCAGCCAATCAGTGAAGTGTTAGCACAGAGCGCACAGGGAAGCAGTGGATGCGGACAGCGACAGCCCCTTGGAGAGAAGGAAGAGGCCCGCAGCGCAGAGACAGCACCGGCAGCTGATTGGCTTTGGTGGGAGGACCGGGGAGCAGCTTTCCTCCTGCTCCACTCCCCGACGCGATCAGCTCTGCCGGTGCTGTGCTGCGCTGCGGGCCTCTTCATTCCAAGGGGCTGTATTTCCTTTTTTGCTGCTGATTGGCTTTGGTGGGAGGACCGGGGAGGAGCTTTCCTCTTGCTCCACTCCCCGACGCAATCAGCAGCAAAAAAGGAAATACAGCCCCTTGGAATGAAGAGGCCCGCAGCGCAGCACAGCACCGGCAGAGCTGATCACGTCGGGGAGTGGAGCAGGAGGAAAGCTCCTCCCCGGTCCTCCCACCAAAGCCAATCAGCAGCAAAAAAGGAAATACAGCCCCTTGGAATGAAGAGGCCCGCAGCGCAGCACAGCACCGGCAGAGCTGAACGCGTCGGGGAGTGGAGCAGGAGGAAAGCTCCTCCCTGGCGGGGGGACCCCCCCCCCCCCAGGTACCGAATCTGTCCGTCCGTCGATGATCTGCACTAGGTCTTAGTTTCAGGGTAGGGCTTATATTACAGAAATCACTGAAAAACTTGCTAGGGCTTATTTTCGGGGTAGGTCTTATTTTCGGGGAAACACGGTAGGCCCTGACTGATTTAACAAAAAATAGTGGGTTCACAGATTAATTAGCTTTAATACAAAGAATTCCTTTTAGAAAATTACCAGAAGTATATACTCACAGTTGCAGATCTCTCTTCAGAAGTAACAGTCCCTTTTTCTAGTCCTTCAAGACTGTTTCAGCTGTGCCTCTGTATTTCTTTCTTTTCTGCCTAATGACTCAAATTGTACTCTCCTTCTCACTCTTCAATATCCCTCTTTTTACTTTTCACCTATCTACTTTCCATCTCCTTCTCTCATCTCCTTACTAGCCCATTTTTCTACTCTTGCCTTCTCTTTAACTCTTCCATTCCCCCTCTCTCAAGTTCACTCCTTCCCCAGTATTTTATTCCCTTTTTTCACCTGCTCCATCTTCTACTCCCATTTCCCCCCTCTGTATTCACTCCTTTCACCAGACCCCATCTCCTTCCCTGTTCACCATTCTTTTCAGTCTCTTTCTTCTGTCTCTTATCCCCACTAAATCTATGACTATCACCTTTTACCATCTCCTCAGCTTACCATCTCTCTCTCTTACTCATCATCTTGCTGTCCCCCCTTGACCTCCCTTCCTCCTCATCCACAGCCTATTATTTCTGCTTTCCCATTCCTCTCCCCTTTCCCCTTCAGCCCAGTATCTCTCCTCTCCCCTTTCCCCTTCAGTTCAGTATCTCTCCTCTCCCCTTTCCCCTTCGGCCCAGTATCTCTCCTCTCCCCTTTCCCCTTCGACCCAGTATCTCTCCTCTCCCCTTTCCCCTTCTGCCCAGTATCTCTCCTCTCCCCTTTCCCCTTCGGCCCAGTATCTCTCCTCTCCCCTTTCTTCTTCGGCCCAGTATCTCTCCTCTCCCCTTTCCCCTTCAGTTCAGTATCTCTCCCCTTTCCCCTTCAGTTCAGTATCTCTCCTCTCCCCTTTCCCCTTCAGTTCAGTATCTCTCCTCTCCCCTTTCCCCTTCAGCCCAGTATCTCTCCTCTCCCCATTCCCCCTCAGTTCGGTATCTCTCCTGACCCCTTTCCCCTTCGGCCCAGTATCTCTCCTCTCCCCTTTCCTCTTTGGCCCAGTATTTCTCCCCTATCCCCTACGGAACAGTATCTCTCCTCTCCCCTTTCCCCTTCGGCCCAGTATCTCTCCTCTCCCCTTTCCCCTTCGGCCCAGTATCTCTCCTCTCCCCTTTCTTCTTCGGCCCAGTATCTCTCCTCTCCCCTTTCCCCTTCGGCCCAGTATCTCTCCTCTCCCCTTTCCCCTTCAGTTCAGTATCTCTCCCCTTTCCCCTTCAGTTCAGTATCTCTCCTCTCCCCTTTCCCCTTCAGTTCAGTATCTCTCCTCTCACCTTTCCCCTTCAGCCCAGTATCTCTCCTCTCCCCATTCCCCCTCAGTTCGGTATCTCTCCTGCCCCCTTTCCCCTTCGGCCCAGTATCTCTCCTCTCCCCTTTCCTCTTTGGCCCAGTATTTCTCCCCTTTCCCCTTCAGCCCAGTATCTCTCCTCTCCCCTTTCCCCCTCAGTTTGGTATCTCTCCTCCCCCCCTTTCCCCTTCGGCCCAGTATCTCTCCTCTCCCCTTTCCCCCTCAGTTCAGTATCTCTCCTCTCCCCTTTCCCCTTTGGCCCAGTATCTCTCCCCTCCCCTTTCCCCTTCGGCCCAGTATCTCTCCTCTCCCCTTTCCCCCTCAGTTCGGTATCTCTCCTCTCCCCTTTCCCCTTCGGCCCAGTATCTCTCCTCTCCCCTTTCCCCCTCAGTTCAGTATCTCTCCTCTCCCCTTTCCCCTTCGGCCCAGTATCTCTCCTCTCCCCTTTCCCCCTCAGTTCGGTATCTCTCCTCTCCCCTTTCCCCTTCGGCCCAGTATTTCTCCCCTTTCCCCTTCAGCCCAGTATCTCTCCTCTCCCCTTTCCCCTTCAGCCCAGTATCTCTCCTCTCCCCTTTCCCCCTCAGTTCGGTATCTCTCCTCTCCCCTTTCCCCTTCAGCCCAGTATCTCTCCTCTCCCCTTTCCCCCTCAGTTCGGTATCTCTCCTCTCCCCTTTCCCCTTCAGCTCGGTATCTCTCCTCTCCCCTTTCCCCTTCAGCTCAGTATCTCTCCTCTCCCCTTTCCCCTTCAGCTCAGTATCCCTCCTCTTTACCTTTCCCCTTCAGCTCAGTATCTCTCCTCTTTACCTTTCCCTACAGTCTAGCCGTCTTATCCCCATCCCCTTCCCTTATAGCCCAGCATTTCCCCTTTCCCCTCATAGTCCTGCATCTCCCTTCTTCCTTATCCTCTTCCTATCCCCCGACAGTCCAGCATTATCTTCCCTCTCTCCCACTCCTCACAGTCCAGCATTATCTTCCCTCTCTCTCGGACTCCTCACAGTCCAGCATTATCTTCCCTCTCTCTCACTGCTCACAGTCCAGCATTATCTTCCCTCTCTCTCGCACTCCTCACAGTCCAGCATTATCTTCCCTCTCTCTCGCACTCCTCACAGTCCAGCATTATCTCCCTCTCTCTCCCACTCCTCACAATCCAGCATTATCTTCCCTCTCTCTCCCACTCCTCACAGTCCAGCATTATCTTCCCCCTCTCTCGCACTCCTCAGAGTCCAGCATTATCTTCCCTCTCTCTCCCACTCCTCACAGTCCAGCATTATCTTCCCTCTCTCTCCCACTCCTCACAGTCCAGCATTACCTTCCCTCTCTCTCCCACTCCTCACAGTCTAGCATTATCTTCCCCCTCTCTCCCACTCCTCACAGTCCAGCATTATCTTCCCCCTCTCTCTCACTCCTCACAGTCCAGCATTATCTTCCCTCTCTCTCCCACTCCTCACAGTCCAGCATTATCTTCCCTCTCTCTCCCACTCCTCACAGTCCAGCATTATCTTCCCTCTCTCTCCCACTCCTCACAGTCCAGCATTATCTTCCCTCTCTCTCGCACTCCTCACAGTCCAGCATTATCTTCCCTCTCTCTCGCACTCCTCACAGTCCAGCATTATCTCCCTCTCTCTCCCACTCCTCACAATCCAGCATTATCTTCCCCCTCTCTCCCACTCCTCACAGTCCAGCATTATCTTCCCTCTCTCCCACTCCTCACAGTCCAGCATTATCTTCCCTCTCTCTCCCACTCCTCACAGTCCAGCATTATCTTCCCTCTCTCGCACTCCTCACAGTCCAGCATTACCTTCCCTCTCTCTCGCACTCCTCACAGTCCAGCATTATCTTCCCTCTCTCTCCCACTCCTCACAGTCCAGCATTACCTTCCCCCTCTCTCCCACTCCTCACAGTCCAGCATTACCTTCCCTCTCTCTCCCACTCCTCACAGTCTAGCATTATCTTCCCCCTCTCTCCCACTCCTCACAGTCCAGCATTATCTTCCCCCTCTCTCCCACTCCTCACAGTCCAGCATTATCTTCCCTCTCTCTCCCACTCCTCACAGTCCAGCATTATCTTCCCTCTCTCTCCCACTCCTCACAGTCCAGCATTATCTTCCCCCTCTCTCCCACTCCTCACAGTCCAGCTTTATCTTCCCTCTCTCCAACTCCTCACAGTCCAGCATTATCTTCCCTCTCTCCCACTCCTCATAGTCCAGCATTATCTTCCCTCTCTCCCACTCCTCACAGTCCAGCATTATCTCCCTCTCTCTCCCACTCCTCACAGTCCAGCATTATCTTCCCTCTCTCTCGCACTCCTCACAGTCGAGCATTATCTTCCCTCTCTCTCGCACTCCTCACAGTCGAGCATTATCTTCCCTCTCTCTCGCACTCCTCACAGTCGAGCATTATCTTCCCTCTCTCTCCCACTCCTCACAGTCCAGCATTATCTTCCCTCTCTCTCTCCCACTCCTCACAGTCCAGCATTATCTTCCCTCTCTCACGCACTCCTCACAGTCCAGCATTATCTTCCCTCTCTCTCCCACTCCTCACAGTACAGCAGTATCTTCCCTCTCTCCACTCCTCACAGTCCAGCATTTTCTTCCCCCCCTCTCCCACTCCTCACAGTCCAGCATTATCTCCCTCTCTCTCCCACTCCTCACAGTCCAGCATTATCTTCCCCCTCTCTCCCACTCCTCACAGTCCAGCATTATCTTCCCTCTCTCTCCCACTCCTCACAGTCCAGCATTATCTTCCCTCTCTCACGCACTCCTCACAGTCCAGCATTATCTTCCCTCTCTCTCCCACTCCTCACAGTACAGCATTATCTTCCCTCTCTCCCACTCCTCACAGTCCAGCATTATCTTCCCTCTCTCTCCCACTCCTCACAGTCCAGCATTATCTCCCTCTCTCTACCACTCCTCACAGTCCAGCATTATCTTCCCTCTCTCTCCCACTCCTCACAGTCCAGCATTATCTTCCCTCTCTCTCCCACTCCTCACAGTACAGCATTATCTTCCCTCTCTCCCACTCCTCACAGTCCAGCATTATCTTCCCTCTCTCTCCCACTCCTCACAGTCCAGCATTATCTCCCTCTCTCCCACTCCTCACAGTCCAGCATTATCTTCCCTCTCTCTCCCACTCCTCACAGTCGAGCATTATCTTCCCTCTCTCACGCACTCCTCACAGTCCAGCATTATCTTCCCTCTCTCTCCCACTCCTCACAGTACAGCATTATCTTCCCTCTCTCCCACTCCTCACAGTCCAGCATTATCTTCCCTCTCTCTCCCACTCCTCACAGTCCAGCATTATCTCCCTCTCTCTCCCACTCCTCACAGTCCAGCATTATCTTCCCTCTCTCTCCCACTCCTCACAGTACAGCATTATCTTCCCTCTCTCCCACTCCTCACAGTCCAGCATTATCTTCCCTCTCTCTCCCACTCCTCACAGTCCAGCATTATCTCCCTCTCTCTCCCACTCCTCACAGTCCAGCATTATCTTCCCTCTCTCTCCCACTCCTCACAGTCCAGCATTATCTTCCCTCTCTCTCCCACTCCTCACAGTCCAGCATTATCTTCCCTCTCTCTCCCACTCCTCACAGTCCAGCATTATCTCCCTCTCTCTCCCACTCCTCACAGTCCAGCATTATCTTCCCTCTCTCTCCCACTCCTCACAGTCCAGCATTATCTCCCTCTCTCTCCCACTCCTCACAGTCCAGCATTATCTTCCCTCTCTCTCCCACTCCTCACAGTCCAGCATTATCTTCCCTCTCTCCCACTCCTCACAGTCCAGCATATCTCCCTCTTCCTTTACCCTCACTCCACAGTCTAGTCTCTCACCTCTCCCCCCCCCTCTACGGTACATCCTCTCCCCTCTCACTGACATACAGTCCAGCATCTCTTCTCTTCACTTCCCTTACCCCTTTCAGTCCCCCACTGCCCCCCACTATCAGTCCAACATCTCCTTTCCGGTTCTACAGTTCAATGTGCCAAGAGGACTGAGGGCAGAAGTAGGAATAGTGGCATAAACCCTGCTTTTTTTTCTAAAAGGATCTGCACTGCACTTCCTCCACAGGTTACTGAAACCTGTGGGGCTGCTTAGGATTTCACTTCCAGTGTGCAGGAGCAGGCTCCAGGCCAGAGCCGTGCATTGAAAGTGATGCAGTTAATACATACTACCTGCAGCCTGTGAAGGGAGGGGCTCCTCAGTTCATTTTAGAAAAAAATGACTGGACTTGTGCCAGTGCTCCTTCTTGCAAAATCACTCCTCCTGCCGCTGCCCCCTTGGAAGCACAGCTCTGGGAGGGAGTGCCGCTCAATTCATACAAATAAATGCTGGAGTTTCTGCCACTGCTCCTGCTTGTGGCTCCTCCTCCTCCCAGCACTGCCACCACCTCCTCAGAATCACTAGTTGTGCAAGCCCGCAGTTTGCACAGTGGTTGTGCTGGCCCTTGTGCCACTGAATATCTTGACAGACCTCCTCGCCGCTACCTGGATAGTACCAGGGCAATCTGTGGGTAGAGCAGAGGTAGAACTGTGAATTATCTATATAGCAGTGTTAATCAGCACTAACTAAGCAGAGAACTGAGGACCTAAGAAAAAAGCTGCCCCAACAGCATGCAGTATCTCTATTGCAGCGCTGAGTATTGCCGCTATGATAGTTCTGCCGCAAGCTGCATTAACCCGATATTCGATACCAGCTATAATCTAGGTAGTGGTGCTAAATATCCAGTTTACTTGTAGCCACAGCATCTGATGTTTAAAAAAAATGCTGACCACAATAGCTCAGTATTGAACAGTAACTTTTTATTTTGTCTTTTCTTTCAGTTCTCCTATTCTTGGTTCTCTTTTCACTCCTTTCAGGCACTTCCTTCCCCTCCCTTCTTCTTTCACTCCCTCCAGGTTTTCTCTCTCCCTTCTTCCTCCTTTCCTTCAGAAACCTTTACCCACCTTTAAGATACTCTTTTTCACCTTTTACTCCTTCAAAATGCTTATCCCATTTCCCTCTCGCTGCTTACCTCCTTCAAGACACACTTGACCTCTTCTCAGCCCTTCCTTCCACTCAACCCACTTTGGCACATTGTGATATCAGCAGTGTCTTCTGCTCTTTTTCATCCAATCAGAGCATGACCTACCCTACAATTACCTTGCTGTTCTCTCTAGCAGAAAGAGAAGCCCAGTGGAAAAAATGTAAGCATATCATATGAACCCTCCTTGCAGGCTAGAAAGAGGAGCAGTGCTTTATTGCCCATCTTTTTTCCAGCTGTGACACAGGTTGTGGTCTCCTGTGACAGCAAAAGATTATATTTATTTATTTATTTAAAAGGATTTATATACCGCTTTGTCCTGAAATCAAAGCGGTTTACACTTCAAACAATCAAAAATCAGTGTCAGTAGGGGTAGGCATGCAGTGTTAACACGGGTGAGTATTTGTGTGAGTGAAGGAGATGATTTCTTGGTGTGCTATATACGGAATGAGCTATGTACAAGGGGTTATATACAGGGAGGGTAGGGGGTACATAGGGGGTCAGGCGGATTGGTAGGTAACCATGGGGGCTCTAGGACATAGGACGTAGTTTTGGGCTGCTTCCTGAAGTCCTTCAGGTCCATAGTTGATCTTTGGTCATCCGGGAGGGAGTTTGATGCGGTTTAAATTAACATTTAACCCAGGTGGTTTAAATTAACATTAATTTATACAAAGAACATCAATTTTAAACAATAACTTATACACTAAACTTTGAATTGTAAATGGTAACATCATATTTTAACAGTTTATGTGATTAAGGGGTATGTTTTCGGGCTGCGGCTCCAATATCGCACGGAAGCCGCTACCGCGGCTTAGTAAACATACCCCTAAGTGTTGTCCCTGCTCCTAGCTTAGGAGAGAGAGAGAGAGAGAGATAGTAAGAGCCTCGTTGTAGGGATCTGCATCAAAGACTGGGCAGCAGGGCAGGTGTCAGACATGCAGGGGCCCAGGCAGAAACCGATGAGAGGGTCCTAAAGCCCACCGGCAGGCTATACTTTCTCCAGTCTAAGGCATACTTGGGGCCCCTGGATACATTGGGGTCCAAGGCAATTGCCCTGTTTGCCACCCTGTAACGCCAGCCCTGCTGGACAGGAGATGACTATGACAGAGAGGGAGAGACATTTGCCACCCCTCACCCTCTGTAGCAATGCCACTGCTAGCACTAACTTATAATAAAACTATCAACTTAATTGATATACGTTAGTCTGTAAAAGACTGAAACAGTAATTACACAGAGAAAAATATTCCATGTTCTGGCCTCTATAAATTTCATTAAGCCACTTCATCCTAGAAGTGAGAACCTCTGTATCCACTGCCCGCCTCTTAAGCCATCTAGGGATAGAGATGGCAGACTTTAAGGCACATTTTAGATAGTACGTGAAGACTGGATTTGAGACGTTGAGGTCGGGACATGCTTGTTTCTGATACTATTTTGCTAAATGTGGAGCTGTTTCTGAGATACATAGAAGGAACTGCGGGAACACATGTAGAGTTATATTCATGTGCAGTAGGCAGGGCCGGGGCTACCATTAGGTGAATTAGACGGTGGCCTACAGCGCCAGCCCTTCAGGAGCACCATTGCCACCACTGTTACTCCTCGCGAGCGATCCGAGGGGGGGGCAGAAGCAAACAGCCCCGTGGCACTGAAGTTGTAAGGTAAGTGCCGCGGGGCTGTTTGTGGCCACTGCTACTATTGAAGGTCCAAGAGAGGAGCGGCAGCAGCAATGGGTGCTGCAGGATGGGATGGGGTGCAAGGGATGAAGTTCGTCTAGGGCGTTTCATTTCCTTGTGCGAGCGCTGGCAGTGGGACAAGACTTTTCACAAATTTACACTTGGGGGGGAAAAAAATCAATGGAGCAAATCTGGCAACTTACACATGCAAGTGCTGGTAATTCACAGCTTCCACGTGCAAATGAGACGTTTTGCAAACTTAAGAAATGTAGATGCTGCCAGTCAAGTGCAGAGGATGCTAACGGGAGCTCATTTTAAAGGAGGAGAACATTCTTAATCCCTCCTCGTAAAGAGGTGGCCAAAACCTACATGCACCAGGGGCTCAGTGTAAATCCAGACATGGAGAATTTTGGGCTTACATGTACATTCCCCATATGGAATAGGGAACATGCATGCAGATTTTTATCCTGCCCAGACCACGCTCTGACACGCCTCTCGAAAGTTCCGCATACTAAGGACCGTCTCCAAACTGGCTCGTTACACATGGGCGTGCGTCTGCCTGATTATGTATGTCTAAACTGCGACTAAGGTCTCTAAATTACCCCTCTTTGTATGCACTGCCCATCTCCTAAAGTACCCGGTCCTAGAGGTGAAAGGTTCTATATCTTTGCATCCATGAAGACGGAAAGGCATACAAGCACAGTAATATAAATGTGGCTACAAAGAAACAGAGCAAGGAAAAGAAATAATCTATGTAGGAAAAAATAGTGAGATGTAGGAGTAAGAATCTGAGGGAAGGGATAGTCCTGAAGATAAGCAAAGTGATATCTGGAAGACCCCACCGCTAAGAGCTATGTGGTAATTTAACAGTCCCATTGTGACACACATAGGGGAACTTGTCAGGATAGAGCCAACACACATAATTAAAATGACAGCATCAGCAGGCTGATGACATACCCTGTGAAGAATGGTATTTATCTTAGTGATGGGAACAACATGCATGCAGCCCGACTGAAAAACAGACCATCTAAGGAATATCAGAATAACAAATTTCAATCCCTGTTCACCTTGACAGATATGAATTTGAGGAGGAAGCGTCTGAATCTTGACTTTAGACCTTGGTCTGTATCTGTTTCTTTGTAGATAAGAATCTTTCCTCCCTATTAAATTAAAGAAAGTTTTAATAGGTCTGACTGTCACTGATGCGTCCTAAGACATGAGAACTATTTTCTGTAGGCACTTACGGTTGCATTTTCTCTGTACACAGGCATGGTACGTTCAGTGGAAGTAACAATACCCCATTCTGTGGTCATTGGGAGAGCTGGCTCCAGTGTACAATTGCCTTGTCATTATAACACCGATGTCACCAGCAACTTTAATGTAGAATGGAGGTTTGCACCAATACCTATAACACCAGTGAAAGGAAAACAGGTCTGTAACATTTATTACTTACTGCAGTTCATTGGAGGTCAAAGTCTTCAGTCAGCCTCGCTCTTAAAGCAGGTTACGTTGGATATGATCTCATAGAAACATAGAAATATGACGACACCTAAAGACAATGGGCCCAATATTCAGTGGAGGCAGCTAACGCTTCTAAAGCGCATAGCCATTGTTGCTGAGCCTTAACCCCAGTATTCAATGCCACGGCCATATCTGGTTACTGCCATTGAATATCCAGGTCACCACGCGGTGCGGAAGCTAACCAGACTGTGGCCATATTGAACTGCTGCCTCGATAGCTCCCAGAGGTAAAGATAGGCCAGCTTTTCCCACGCCTATCTTTACCCACTGTTTCCTAACCAGGCACTGGTTCAATATCATCACTGCCCAGTTAGCAACAGGTTCCACCTCCACTCTGCCCTAGAATGCCCATGACATACCCCAGTGTTACACAGCATCAGGGCATCTAGCAGCAGGAACCATGTTAGTGCCACTGAATATCACTCCAAGTGGCATTTGCATGGTTGCAGGTCTTCAATTATCAGGCCCAATATGACTTATCCAGTCGGCCCTTCCATACCAACTACGACAGTCTCTTTTTCCCTTTAGAAATCTTCTGTGTTTGTCCCATTGAATTCAGATACTGTCCTTGTCTTTATTACCTTCACTGGGAGACTATCGCACATCTACACTCTTTGGGGGTCATTCTGAATTCTGTTTAGCAGGTCTGCACGTCAAATCTAGACATCCAGACCCACTAAATGGCCGAGCAGCCTGCTGGGGACAGAGATCCCCATATAAACGGGAGATTTGTATGGGAACCTTTGTTCACACGAGGGAGAGGGCGGGACAGAAGCAGTGCAAGGGCGGGTGGTGGGCGGAGACTGACCCCAGACGTACAGGGCCGATTCTGACGTCAGCCCGGTACGTCTGGGGTCGGCCACGGAGATGGGGGACTTATTCCACCTTGAAGGTAGAATAAATCCCTTTGGATATCAGGGGACTGTGGTGCTGGGCGGAGACAAGAGGTGAGGGGGTGCAGGGGTTTCCCTGCAGCCAAACCCTGGCCATGGGAGGCCAGACTGGGGGTCGGGCTGTGGGGGAAAGACATTTTTGCTGGCAGCTGGGGATTGCAGCTCCTGAATGGAGCCGCGGTGCCATGGTGATGGGATGCCATTGCACTGCGCTCCATTCAGGAGCCTGGCAACAAAGAGTATAGGTAAATGGAGCTCACTGTGAGGAGAAGGTTGTTACCAGTGGTGTGCCCCAGGGATCTGTCCTTGGTCCGATTCTTTTTAACATCTTTGTTAGTGATATAGCGGAAGGGCTGTTGGGTAAGGTTTGCCTCTTTGCGGATGATACCAAAATCTGCAATAACGTAGACACCCAGGAAGGTGTAGATAACATGAGGAGGGATCTAGGGAAGCTTGAAGAATGGTCTAGAATTTGGCAGCTGGGATTTAATGTTAAAAAATGTAAGGTCATGCATTTGGGCTGCAGCAATCCAAGGGAGCAATTTAGTATAGGGGGTGAAGTACTTTTGTCCACTAAAGAAGAGCGGGACCTAGGCGTGGTTGTGTCTGATGATATTAAAGTAGCTAAACAGGTAGAAAAGGCAATGGCAAAAGCTAGAGGGATGCTTGGGTGCCTATGGAGAGGAATGGCTAGCAGAACAAAAGAGGTGATAGTGCCTCTGTATAGGTCTTTGGTGCAACCTCATTTGGAGTATAGTGTGCAATTCTGGAGACCGCACCTTCAAAATGATATAAATAGGATGGAGTCAGTACAGAGGGTGGCTACTAAAATGGTTAGTAGTCTTCATTATAAAGCATATGAGGACAGACTTTAGGATCTTAATATGTACACCTTAGAGGAAAGACGGGATAGAGGTGATACGATTGAGATGTTTAAATACCTCTGTGGCATAAATGTACAGGGGGAGAGCCTCTTTCAATTGAAAGCAAGTTCTGCTACGAGGGGACATGGGATGAGGGTGAAGGGGGATAGATTCAGGAGTGATATGTGGAAATATTTCTTTATGGAAAGAGTGGTGGATCCATGGAATAGTCTCCCAATGGAGGTGGTTGAGATGAGGACAGTAACTGAATTCAAAAAAGCTTGGGACAAACACAGAGGATCTCTAAAGGTAAAAAGTGGACTGTTGTAGTTGTTGATATGGAAGGACAGACTAGATAGGCCATGTGCTCTTTTTCTGTCATCATATTTCTATGTTTCTGGCTATGCTTAATGGGGATCAGCAGGACATACTGCCGATCAGAAATGGGGCATGGCCTGCACATCCAGGCTGGTAGACTCGATTCTGATCATGCGGGGGTTAAACGTGCCCACAGGATCAGAATTAGGTCTACCTCTATACGCCCCAATTCTGATCAGCCGTTCAGGGGCTGGATGGTCAATACAGAATTGGCCTCTTTCTGTAAAGAAATATTTCTGCATATTACTCCTGTCTATCCCCTTTCACCGTCATCCTATACCCCCTTGTGGCAGAGCTCTCTTTCAGTTGAAAGAGGCTCTGGCCCTGTGCATTTATGCCACAGAAGTACTTAATCATCTCTATAATATCGTCCCTCTCCTGCCTTTCCTCTGAATTATACATATTGAGATCTTTGTCTGTCCCCAATGCCTTATGACAAAGTCCACTGACTAGTTTGCATCGACTCCATCCTGTTTATATCCTTTTGAAGGTGTGGTCTCCAGAATTGCACAAAATACTCTAAATAAGGCCTCACCAAGATTTATACAGAGGCACTATCACCTCATCCTTCCTGCTGGCCATTTCTCTCCCTGTTCTTAAGAACATAAGAGATGCCATACTGGGTCAGACCAAGGTCCTTCAAGCCCAGTATCCTGTTTCCAACAGTGGCCAATCTAGGTCATACGTACCTAGCAGTTTCCCCAAAAGACACAGGTTCCACAATGCTTGTATTGGGTCAAGCATTGATATCCTGGGTCCCTTCTTAATAATGGTTTATGGACCTTTCCTCCAAGAACTTGCCCAAACCTTTTTTAAACCCAGCTACACTAACAGCCTTTACTACATCCTCTGGTAACAAATTCCAGAGTTTGATTACACATTGAGTGAAAAAATATTTTCTTTTATTAGTCTTAAATAGTTTACCCTGTAGCTTCATTGCATGTCCCCTAGTCTTTCTATATTCTGATAACGTAAACAATCGATCTACGTTTACACATTCCACTCCGTTCATTAATTTATAGACTTCTATCATATCTCCCCTCAGCCGTCTCTTTTCCAGGTTAAAGAGCCCTAACCTTTTTAGCCTTTCTTCATAGGAGTATCCTTCCATCCCCTTTACCATTTTGGTGGCTCTTCTCTGAACCTTTTCTAAAATCGCTATATCCTTTTTAAGATACGGCGACCAGAAATGCACACAATATTCAAGGTGCGGTCTCACCATGGAACGATATAGAGGCATTATAATATCTTTTGTTTTATTTTCCATTCTTTTCCTTATGATACCTAGCATTCTGTTTGCTCTCTTGACCGCCGCTGCACACTAGGCTGATGGTTTTAACATGTTATCCACAATGACGCCTAAATCTTTTTCCTGGGTGGTGGTTCCTAATGTGGAACCTTGCATCGTGTAACCATAGTTTGGGTTGTTCTTCCCTAGGTGCATAACTTTGCACTTGTCCACATTAAATTTCATCTGCCATTTTGATACCCAGTCTTCCAATTTATCAAGATCCTCTTGAAATTTTCCACAATCCTCTTGGGTTTTAACAACTTTAAATAGTTTTGTGTCATTTGCAAATTTGATAACCTCACTCGTTGTTCCCCTTTCCAGGTCATTTATGAATATGTCAAAAAGCAGCAGACCCAGCACAGATCCCTGGGGTACACCACTATTCACCTTTCTTCATTGGGAAAATTGCCCATTTAGCCCTACCCTCTGCTTTCTATTTTTTAACCAGTTCGTGATCCACAGTAGTACACTGCCTCCTATCCCATGACTCTTTAGTTTTGCCAAAAGTCTCTGATGAAGGACCTTATCAAAGGCTTGCTGAAAGTCCAGATATACAATATCAACCGACATATTTTTGTCCACTTGTTTATTCACACCTTGTCTAAAGCCATGTTGGCTATCTCCCATTAGGCCATGACTATCATCTACATGCTGAGTAATTTTGTTCTTTACGATGGTTTCTACCATTTTTCCTGGTACTGACATCAGGCTCACCGGTCTGTAGTTTCCTGGATCACCCCTGGAACCTTTTTAAAAATTGGCGTTACATTGGCGATCCTCCAATCTTCAGGTATTACAGATGATTTTAATGAAATTCACAAATTACTAATAGCAGGTCTGCAATCTCATATTTCAGTTCTTTCAACACTCTTGGATGTATACCATCCTGCCCATGTGATTTGCTACTCTTCAGTTTATCTCTTCAGTTGGAGTGGAGGAGTGGCCTAGTGGTTGGGGCAAGGTACTTCAGGCCGGAAGGTCAGGGATTCAAATCCCACTAGAGGACAGCAACCTTGAGCCGGAAGGACTGGGGTTTCTAGTCCCACAGGTCCTCCTTGTGGTCTTGGGCAAGCCACTTAACCCTCCATAGCCCATGTTCCCTGTAAAATAGTTATCTCCAAGTTAGAATGCCCTGTTCAATGTAATTTCAGTTTGTTCAATGTAAACTGCACTGATGCAGAATAGCTCGGTAAATAAATAAATAAATAAATCTAATAGTTGTAATACATCTTCCTGATGTATCGATATTTCCTTCAATTTTTCCGCACCTTTAAATTCCACTTCAGTCATGGGTAACATCCCTACATCTTCCTCAGTAAAGACCGAAGCAAGGAATTCATTCAATCTCTCTGCTTTTGCCTTGTCGCCTCTTAGTGCCCCTTTAATGCCTCTATCATCTAATGGACCGATTGACTCTCACAGGTTTTTTGCTACAAATGTACTTGAAAAAGTCTTTATTTTGTATTTTTGCTTCCGCAGCAAGCTTCTTCTCAAATTCTCTCTTTGCCTGCCTTATCAATGCCTTGCATTTGACTTGCCAGTTCTTGTGCTGTTTCCAGGTTTCGTCGTTTGGCTCTTTTTTCCATTTCCTGAAAGATGCTTTTTTGGCAACAGCCTCTCTGACCTCACCTTTAACCATGCTGGCAGTTTTTTGGCCTTCCTTCCACTTTTCTTAAAGCTTGGAATACAGCTGGTCTGGGCTTCCAAGATAGTATTTTTCAACAACACCCAAGCTTGTTGTAAGTCTTTAACCTTTGCAACTGCTCCTTTTAGTTTTTTCTTAACGATTTTCCTCATTTTATCATAGTCTCCATTTTGAAAGTTAAAAGGTAGTACTGTGGATTTACTTACTATCCCTCCTCCACTAATTAAATCAAACGCGATCATGCTATGATCACTATTGCCAAGTGGCCCCAACACCCTTATCTCTTGCACTAGATCTGGTGTTCCACTAAGGCTTAGGTCCAATATGGCTTCCCCTCTGGTCGGTTCATGAACCAGCTGCTCCAAGAAGCAGTCATTTATTTCATCTAGGAACTTGTTAAGTGCCGAGGAGTCGTTGTTGACTCATGGCAACCCTCTGGATTGTAGTCCTACACTGTGTTCGGTCTTCAGTCAGGCGGCTCATTGTTGACAGACTGGCACTCGTAGCCGCTGTTTTTGTATTGATCCATTTCATTGCTGGCCTTCCTCTTTTGCGTTGACCTTCTCCCTTGCCAAGCATGGTGTCTTTCTCTAATGATCTCTCTCTTCACATGATGTGTCCAAAGTATGAAAGTCGCTACCTATGCACCCAAGAATCCTTCTGGATTTTACCATCGCCTTTTCTATCTGTTTGGCTACTTTAAGATCATCAGAAAAAATCACCACAGGTCCCGCTCTTCTTTCATGGACAGAAGCACTTCACCCCCTATAGGGTACCACTCCCTTGGATTTTTGCATTCTAAATGCATGACCCTGCATTTTTATCGTTAAATCTCTGCTGCCAAATTCTCAACCACTCAAGTTTCGGTAGATTCCTTCTCCTGTTATCTACTCCTTCCTGGCTGTCTATTCTATTGAAGATTTTGATATCATCTGAAAAGAGGCAAATTTTACCCAACAGTCTATCTCCGATATCTTTAATAAAAATGCTAAAAATAATCAGATCAAGGACAGATCTCTGCGGCATACTACTGGTAACATCCTTCTCCTCACAGTGAGCTCCATTTACTTGTGCCCTTTGTTACCTCCTGCTCAACCAATTTCCAACCCAGTCAGTCACTTTAGAGTCCATCCCTAAGTGCTTTATTTTTTTTATCAGTAAAAGATACATAATAGGAAATACTTGAAATAAGAAGTGAGAAAAATGAAACTACATTAAGAAAGTCACCAAACCATGACAAACCACAATATTCAGGAGATCTATTAGGAAATTACCAAACCAAAGGAAATTGATATGTATTGATAACAAAAGGTGGGACTCACCATTAAACAGAGGCAGCTGGAATGCGCATTACCATGGGACTGTCTACAGTTACCTGAAGTGCCTCTCTAGCATCAAGAAATTACACTAGCTGACTGGGATCAAAAAATATATATATATGTTATCCCAAACAGATACAACACATTTACAAAACTGGCCCCGAGTGTCAGCATCCTTGGCCATAGAGTCAAAAAGACCCACTGTCGAGAATGTGAAAATTCTGGAGAAATTCTTACATTGACACCAGAAAAAAAGAATCGATGTTATAGAAATAAATAAATAAAAATACATTTTGTTTGTATTTAACTCTTTTTCTAAACTGTCTTATCTATAAGTCAAAGCGGTTTTACATTTAACTAAGATCAGAAATTGTTTACATATAAGAGTATTCAACAGCTTAACCTGTTAACCTGTGGTCAACTGCGTTTGATGTTAAGGCTTAATGTTCTTGTTCCCTGTACACCGCTGTGTCTTGTAGATACAGTGGTATAGAAATGTTGCTAAATAAATAAATAAATAAAAACTTAAATTGAAAACTTAAATTACGATACATCATCTGGCAACCTTAGAACTTGTTGAATTTTCTTTTGTAAGTATCTACTAAGGGCCTGGGCCAAAGTGCACCAGGAAAAGGTGGAGTTTGGGTCTTGGTTAAACCTCTGTGACTCTAATCTCATCTAAGAGGGAGTTCCATATGGATGGGATGTATAGCAAGTAGGCACGGTTGCATGCAGCTTGTCTGCTTTTTGCCTTAAGGAATGGGATGATTTATTTTATTTATTTATTTATTTAACATCTCTTATATACCGCACTATTGTCATCAGCGCGGTTTACATGGAACCAAACATATACATACAGAACAACTGTAGTGCATTTTACAAGTAACTGGAATTTAAGGAACTTGGGAGTACAGGTAAACTATATCAACTATATAACTATATACAGTAAACTATAAACATTAGTCACAGTCGAAATTGCCTTGGTCTGGACATGGCGGGAATATTTCTCTTGTGGAAGATTAAACTGGAAAATAACTTAAAAAGAGGTGGTGTTTGAGACTTTTCCTGAATTGTGTTAGGCTGGTTATAGCTCTCAATTCTGGTGGGAGAGCATTCCATGCTATTGGGGCATGAATGCTGAAGGCTCTTTTAGATGTTTCCTTAGTGTATCTGACTGTTTGTTTCGGGACAGATAATGTATTTATTGCAGCCGATCTTCTGGCTCTGTTGAGGGTCTGAGTATGTATAAGGTTGGTGACAGTTGAGGGTGCTTGATTGTTTAAGGCTTTGAAAGTAGTGATTATGATCTTGTAGTGGATTCTTGCATTGGTTGGTAACCAGTGGAGTCTTTTCAAGATTGGAGTTATGTGGTCTGTCTTTGAGATTCCTTCAAGTACTCTGGCGGCAGTGTTCATCGCCAATTGGAGAGGATTTAAAGTTGTTTGAGGGAGACCATGTAGAATTGCATTTGCGAAATCGAGGTGAGGCATCACCAAGGCTTGGTAGATGGTTCTGAAGTCTGTGGGTTCCAGTAGAGGTCGTAAGTGGTGTAGTATGCTTATCTTGTGATATATTAGTTTCGTTATGATTTTTATTTGGGTTTTCATATTGAGACGCTGGTCAAGGGTGATACCTAGGTATCGTATCGTAGGTTTTACTGTCAATTCCTTGTCCTTTATCTTTAATGTGGTAGGGGGTGTGAAATTTTGGTTCCTTGTGATAAACATAGCATCGGTCTTGCTATGGTTGGTTCTTAAGTTCTGTGAGAGGAGCCAGTTTTCTACTGATTCAAAGCATTTTATCAATGGTGTAAAATCAGGATGGTTGATGGAGAAAGGCATGTATAGGAGAATGTCGTCTGCATAGGCTAAACAGGTAACGTTAAAGGAACGGATGAGGTCACAGATAGATTGCATGTATATGTTAAACAATAACGCTGAAAGAGAGGATCCTTGCGGTACCCCTTGATCTTGCAGAAATGGGTCTGATGTTCTTTCTTCAATTCTTAATTGTTGCCAACGGTTAGTTAGGTAGGATATACACCAGTCCAGTGCGGAGCCAAGTATTCCTTTTTCCTTAAGGCGATCGATAAGTATTTGGTGGCTTACTGAGTCGAACGCAGCCGAGATGTCCATGAATATAAGGATGAATCCTTGCTGGATATTATCTATTCCTGTGATTAATGTATTGAATAGAGTGATGAGAAGGGTCTCAACACCGTGGGTTTCTCTAAAGTCGTGTTGTGCAGGGTCGAGTGGAGCTTCAGTGTCTATATGCTGTTGTTTTTGACATTGGACCACTTTTTCAATTATTTTAGCTAACAGTGGGATGCTGGATATTGGCCTGTAGGATTCTACTTTTAGGGGGTCTAATTTGTTGTTCTTCAGTAATGGTCTGATAGAGGTTTGTTTCAGGCACTGAGGGAAGGTTCCAGTTGAAAAAGATCGTTCAATGATTTTATGTATGAAGAAGCTTACTTCACATCTAAGCTCTTTCATCCAGGCTGCTGGGCATGGATCATTTGCTGCGGTGGTAGCGTTTATTGAGGCGATAGTGTTTTCAATTTCTTTGGTTGATATCGTATTAAACTTGGTTAGTGTGGATGACTGTGATAGATTGTCTATGCTTGTTAATCCAGTAGTGCAGTTGTTGTTGGTTGTTTTCATCATTTTTGATTTTAAGTAGTTAGCGTAATCTTGCGGGTGTATCGTTTGTGTGTGTTAGGAGGTTGGTTCCTTTGCTAGTGTCTTTACAATACTGAAGAGATCATGATGTTTATTTACTGATTGCTTTAGGAGATTAGTATGGAATTGTTTCCTTCGCTCTGCTATTTCCTGGCGATGCTTTTTTAGGTACATGAAGTAGGTTGTGTAGGCTTCAGTAGTGCGGGATCGTCTCCAGCGTTTCTCAAGTCTACGTAGATGGAGGAGGGATGTTCTTAGCTCGTTTGAATACCAGGCTACATGTGTCCGATGATTGGGCTTTCTTGCCATGTTTGATGGTTGAGAGTTGGCTCTGAGTGTGTGATCCCAGGTATTTATTAGGTTATCCAGATCGGGTTTAGAGGTCTATAGTGTTGGGAGAATATTCTTAAGTACCTCCTCTCTGTCAAAGGGGCGGAACCTCCTAGTTGTTGGTTTGGCGGAAGTGGATTTGGAGTTAGTGGTATTGAAGGAGTTGGGAATTTGGAATATGATGAGACTGTGGTCAGACCATGGTACTGGTGTTATTGAAAGAGCATAATTGTGGTCTGTTTCCATGGAGGCTTGCGGCACGAATATCAGGTCGAGTGTATTTCCCATAGTATGAGTGGGTTCTTTGACTATCTGGTTGTATCCAAGGTTGTCAAGCGCTTCTATAAATGCTGCGATTTGCGTGTCATGTAGGGAGGGGAGGTTGAAATCTCCTAATATCCAATTAGATAATCGTGGTTTTTCCGTGTTGCAGGCCAGGTCAACTATCGTTGGCAGATCATCAGCTGATGTTGTTGGAGCTCTATAGACTAGGTTGATTGAATGTTCGTTGTTTGATATGTTTAGTATGTTTAGGTGGGTTGTGCTAATACTGTTGTCAATCTGAAATTGTAGCTGGCTTTTAAAGATGGTGAGTACTCCACCTCCTCTTTGTTTGTTCCTGTGGCACATGTGGATTGAGAAGCCGGGGGGTAGCATCTGGTTGAGAATGACATTATCACAGTCGGATAGCCAGGTTTCTGTGATCATTAAGATGTCATTAAGAGGGAGGAGTGGTCTAGTGGTTAGGACAAGGTACTTCAGGCCGGAGGGCCGGGGGTTCAAGTCCCACCTGGGGACAGCAATCTCAGGCCGGAGGGACTGGGATTTCTAGTCCTATAGGCACTCCTTGTGGTCTTGGGCAAGCCACTTAACCCTCCATTGCCCATGTTCCCTGTAAGTATTAGCGTATGTGTCTCATATCCCCTCGTGTTAAATGTATCCCCCAATTGACCGCTTTGACCCGGTGAAAGGCGGGATATAAATACAGCTAAATAAATAAATAAATAAATAAATGTCAAGGTCATGCGTTGTTATGAGATCAGATATCAAAGGCCATTTTGTGCGGATGGATAAGATATTGATGAGGGCGCATTGCAGTGGACGTTGGTGTTGCTGTTTAGATTGAGGTTTCTTGGAAAGCTGAAGGGCGATGTGGAGTAAATGTGGGTGGTGAGTATGTGTAGGGTTTGTTGGGTATGTTTGGGTCTTGTTTGACCATCTCTTCCAGTTATTCCTTAATATTGGTATAGAGTTTTGATCGCCATTAAAGGCGTTTGAGTGTCCAGCTAGAGCAGTGAGGAGATAAGTAATGGTGAGGGTTACAAATGTGTGCATCTTTAAAGGAGGCATTGTGTATTAAGGGAAAAGGGAGGGTTGCTAGCAGCAAATATGGTAGGGACTGCTGAGGGTACTGGCAGAGTAATTGCAGTGTAAGAGTTACGATATTAGATAGGTGGTGGCAGTATTGACCAGGGGCTTTACTGACGAATGCTGGTAGTACTGGATAATAATTATGGCTAGGTTCTGAGTGTTTTGTCTCTTTACATGGTTATCATTGCTTTTTTGTATTATTGTTTGACGGTTATTCACAGATAGGTTGTAAATAATTTTGAATGTGGTGAGTAGTACTTTGTATTTGTATTTGATTCAAGAGAGTATTGAAAGACAATGTAATTTCTTTAGAATTGATGTGATGTGTGTTTGATGTGGTGCTCCTATTACGATGTGGGCGACAGTGTTCTGGGCCATTTGGAGGGGATACAGTGTGTATTTTGGGGTTCCCTGGTAAATTGCAGGGTTATGATGGCTTGGTATACTGTTTTGAAGTTGTCTAAATTTAGCAATGGGTGGAGGTTTTGCAATATTTTCAATTTGTGGTATGCAGCCTTTGTAGTGTTCCTGATGTGTGGTTGCAAGTTTAATCTTTGATCAAGAGTGATGCCCAGGTATCAGACTTCTGGTTTACCGTCTAGTTCTATAATTTTGATTTTTAGCATCATCAATGGAGTGAATGTTGTGTCTTTGGTCACATACAGAACTTCTGTCTTTTTGTAGTTAATGGTGAGGTGGTGGTATGAAAGCAATTATCCTACTGATTTGAAGCATTCTGCTATTTCTCTATAGGTTGGGTTCGTCAAGGAGAATGGCATGTATAACATGATGTCATCAGCTGTGTCTTTGAATTATTGAGCATAGAAGCTGTAAGTAAATGTTGAAGAGTAATGAAGAGAGGGATGAACCCTGTGGGACTGGTTAAATGGGTTGGATTTATTTGGACTTATTTTTACTTGTTGCTTTCAGTCCAATAAGTAAGATTGAAACCATTCTAGTACTGTGCCATGCATTCCAATGTCTTGAAGTCAAGTTAGGAGCTTGTGGTGACTTATTGAGTTGAATGCAGGGGATATATTGACGAAAAGAACTATAAATCCTTGTTTTGTTTTTTCAAGGCCCTTTATTAATCTGTCTAGCATGGTAGTAAGTAGGGTCTCCACACTGTAATTGGGTCTAAATCCAGTGGTGCAAAGTTGTGTATATGGCTTTGTAGTTGTTGTATGGCCTTTTAATAATTTTTGCAATGAAGGGAATACTGGAGATCGGTCTGTATGAATTGGGGGACTTAGGGTTTAATTTTGCCCACTGCTCGTACAGATCCACAAGAAGGAAACAGCAGTGCTTCCAATAATTTACTCACCACTGAAGTTAAACTAACCGGCCTATAGTTTTCAACCACATCCTTACTTCCGCTTTTGTGTAAAGGGACCACATGTCCTTTGGCACCACTCCCGACTCCAACGAGGCATTGAAAAGGTCAGTGAGTGGAGCTGCTAGAACATCCCCAAATTCCCTCAGTATCCTAGGATGTATCAAGTCCCATCGCTTTGTCTACTTTAAGTTGAGCTAGTTTCTCATGAACACAGTCTTCTGAAAATTGTTCAAGATGCCCCTTGCTTCTATTCCTGTTTGTGGGTATTTTCTGACATCCTGCTCCTGGTTCTTCCTCTGTGAACACTGAACATAAATATTTGTTAAGCAATTCTGCTTTATCCTCATCAGCATCTACATATTCCTCCCCTTCACCCTTGAGTCTGACAATACCATTTTTGCCCTTCCTCTTATCAGTGACATATCTGAAAAATGTCTTATCCTCCCATTTTATTGCACTATTTCCTCTTTTTGAATCTTTGCTTTCCTGACTACTTTGCGAGCTTCTCTAAGTTTTTCATCTACTTCTTTCGAAAACCATAGCGGTCTCCTTTTCCTTTTACCTTTATTTACCATTTTAACAAAAAGGTTGGTTGCCTTTAAAATATCCCCTTTCAGTTTTGTCCACTTTTTCTACATCCCCCAGCTGTTCCCATCCCGCTAACGACTCCCTGAGGTACTGGCCCACCTTGGTAAAGAAGTGGATAAATGTGAGCCAGCTGATGTAGAGCCCCCGATTCAGGTAGGGGCACGTCCAAGCCGTCCGGTTGGCCCATAGCAAGACAGACCCATTCGGACCTGATTCTGGTCCGTGGGAACAAAATGTTCCCACAGTAACCAGAATCGGGCCCGAGGATGGCCCAGCATGCCCCTGCCGCCTGCGGAGATGTCCTCCCCACAGGTGCACCCAACTCCTTCAGTTTCAGACCCCTTTTCCCCCACCGCCTGACCCATGGCTGGCCTGCTATTGCCTGGATTGGGAGGCGGGGATCCCTCCTCACCCGACCCCAGCCATGGGGGGGATCCTTGGGCCCAATGGCCAGTTTTCTGTTGCTTAATCCACCTTTGAGGTGGAATAAGCAACACGTTCCCACGGGCCCAGCAGGACATACATGGCATGACCTGAATCAGCCCTGTACATCCTGCCAGGCTGGCCCACCCCTGCTCTGCCCCGATCCCGTCCCCTTCCGCCCCCCGCTGGACTTCCCTGTCCTGATGCTCAGGACGTAAGGGGGGAGCTGGAGGGGGAATTGGGCCCAGACGGCTTGTGGGGCTGCACATCCCACCAGAAATGAAGCCCGCAAACCCACATCCCAGAATCGGGCCCATAGTGTATCTGCATTTTAAGAAAGCTTTTGACAAGGTCTCTCATGAGAGACTCTTGAGGAAATTAAGTCTTGGGATAGGAGGTAGTTCACTATTGTGGACTGGTAACTGGATAAAACATAGAAAACAGAGTAGAGCTAAATGGCCAATTTTCTCAGTGGAGAAAGGTGAATACATAGTAACATAGTAACATAGTAGTTGATGGCAGATAAAGACCAGCATGGTCCATCCAGTCTGCCCAGCAAGATGGCAAGAGTAGGTGCACCTGTCGCTCCACGCAGGCCACCCCTCCCCATATCCTTGTTCAGGGGTAAACCCACCACTCCATGTAGGACACCCCTATTTGTTGAGACGTTATATGGTTCAGAAGTTAGATGGTACCGTTTATTTTGTTTTTATCCTATTTCTGTAAAGGGATCCTCTGTGTTTGTCCCATGCCTTTTTGAATTCCGTCACCGTGTTCGCCCCTACCACTTCCATCGGGAGGGCATTCCAAGCATCCACCACCCTTTCAGTGAAAAAATATTTCCTGACATTGCCTTTCAATAGTCCAGGGATCTGTGCTGGGTCCACATATTCAACTAGAAACAATGAGCGAGGTGATCAAGTTTGCAGATGGCACAAAATTATTCAAAGTTATTAAAGTACAACATGATTGCAAAAAATTGCAAGAAGACTTTGAGAAATTGGAAGACTGGGCGTCCAAATAGCAGATGAAATTTAATGTGGACAAATGCAAAATTATGCATTTAGGGAAGAACAATCGAAACTACAGTTACATGATGCAAGGTTCCACATTAGGAATCGCCACCCAGGAAAAGGATCTAGGCGTCATCATGGATAATACTTTGAAAATCTCTGTTCAGTGTCCAGCAGCGGCCAAGAAAGAAAATAGAATATTTGGCTGCATTAGGAAAGGAATGGAGAATAAAACCAAGGATTTTATAATGCCTCTGTGTTGCTTGATTTTTTGACCATGCCTTGAATATTGTGTGCAGTTCTGGTCTCCATACCTAAAAAGGTATATATGAGATTCAGAAAAGGTACAGAGAAGAGTGATGAAATGATAAAGGGGATGGAAGGATACCCCTATGTGATAGAGGTCTATAAAATAATAAATGGATTGGAATGGGGAAACGTGGATCAGTTATTTACTCCTTCAAAAAGTACAAAGAAGAAAGGACATACAATGAAGCTACAAGGTTGCACAGTTAAGACGTATTGAAGAAAACTTTTTTGCTTAACAACGTGTAATCAAACTCTGGAATTTGTTGCTGGAGGATATAGTAAGCTGTTAATGTAGCTGGATTTAAAAGAGTTTTGTGCAAGTTCCTGGAGCAAAAGTCCATAAACTATTATTAAAGTGGACTGGAGAAATTCACCACTTGTTTGGGGACCTGACAGGTATTTGTGACCTAGATTAGCCACTATTGGAATAGGATACTGTGCTTGATGGACCTTTGATCTGAAAGCTGGAGTAGTTTTCTATCTAAAATCCTAAATTTGGCTTCCTTGACCTTCCTCCCACACCTTCCTGTTTTGTTGGTACCCATGTGTATCACAACAGCCAGCTTCTCTCCTGCAATAACTGCAAGATCCATTTGCTGCGTGGTAATTCTTTTTGAGAGCAATTTCCAATTTCACTTGCCTAAATAAAGGGGCTGCTTGAAAATTGTACAACCTGTTTCACGACACACATACATTTATCTGCATGTTAGTGGAGGTGTTAGGCCAAGGAAGAACGCAAAGTGTGAAGTCCTGGATTTTCAAAATAAGATTTCTTTAGCACATGTCGTTCCAATAGACGTTCAAGGCATGTTGCATTCAGGTACAATAGCTATTTTCCTGTCCCCAGAGGGCTAAATTTGGACCCGAGGCAATGGAAGGTTAAGGGGCTTACTCAAGGCCACAGGGAGCAGCAGTGGGATTTGAACCTGCTCTTTTACAGCTACAGTTTGCTGCCCTAACCACTAGGCTACTCCCACTCCACTGCTGCATTGCTGTGGCCTGAAAAAGTGCCCATACGAAAAGCCCATGCCAATGGGCAATGTTCCAAATGAAAGTATGGGTATACTTTAATTTTGCAAATTTCTCCAAAGTCCATAGGTAAAAAGTACCTGAGGATTTTGCAGTAATGTGAAAATCGTCCCAGCATTGTGTACATAGAGAGTGTAATTTATAACAGGGAACAATAGATGCATATGTTGCACATATATATAGAGGCAATAATGCACCTATGTTCCGTTATATGATTTCCTGTACACAGCTACACCTGCTCCAAGACAGCAACAGCTTTGTGCATATAAATGCTGGTATGGACAAGCGCTTGTGTATGCGTATTTTATAAGATGTATTCATAAGTGCTCTTGCTCTTCCCACTCTGTCTACTTTATTTATTTGTCTGAACTTGTATACCTCTTTTCGCGAAGGTCAAAGCAGTGTACATAGACCAGGTTCAAACAACATTTACATGGAACAATAACTTTATACAATAAAGATTGAAGAACCGATAATTTTTACAATGAGTTTAGGCATGGGCTTGTTGCCTTTAACTATATACAGTGTGTTCTTTATGGTGGGGGAGTTTTTAGGGAGGGGGGTTAGATGGGGGTGGGTCCGAAATGGAGGGTAAATAGGTGGGTTTTGAAGAGTTTGCAGAAGGTGCTGAGGTCCTTGGTGTGCCTTGTGGAGTTAGGGAGGGAGCTCCAGGATGTGGGAGCAGAGAGCTCAAAGGATCTGGCACATGCTTGCTGGTTGCTTTTTGGTATTGATTGAGAGGGGTGGCTAGAATGCTCTTTGTGGAGGATCTTCATGGTCTGTTTGTCTGTGGTGCAGCAAATGAGGGTTTGAAGGTGGCGGGATGATTGATGGTTGAGGGTTTTGTGTATCATTAGGAGGATTTTGTATTGGATTCTGCTCTGCAGTGGGAGCCAGTGAAGGTGTTTGAGGACAGGGGTTCTGTGCTCGTGTCTGGAAGCGCCTTGGATTACACAGGTACACTACCAAAAAACTGCCTCCAGTTTTGCAACTGATTCCTATAGATTTTGGGGTGCTGAATCCAGGAAAAATAGCCAAAATGTTTCATCACGTCACGTTTTCTTGCAAAATTAGATTTCTTACCCATATAAGGAATGTTCACATAATTTCTTTTTAGCCGACTGCAGTTTATTTTCTTGGCCCAAAATAGAGGTTGTAATGGTTAACTAACTAGAAACACTCCCTCATGATATTTTAGAGTGTTTTGTATTCATTTTATACATTAACAGGACAATTGGGAGGCGGGGGGCTAAATCCAGTACTCGCGCTGGCGCATGTTCTTTCCTGTTCGCCTCGTCTCGTTCGCTCGCTCAAACACGGTGGTTGCGACATGAACGTTCCTGTCAAATTTCAGTTTCTTGCAAGTTCATTATTACCTTTTGTTTGCTCAGTCGTAATCCAGCTTTATTCCGAAGTGGTTCACTACAGTTGTAGTTTGCAGTGCTGTGTATTTGTGATGGCTCACAGAGCCAGAGGTTGCGTCAACTCTCTGGACAGTTTTTGTTTTATTTGTGGGGAATATACCGTGAAAAAGCGGCAGAGGAACATTTCTGCATTTATTAAAAAAGTATATTTCGCCTATTTCAGTTTGAAGTTAGGCGATCAAGACAAACCGTGGGCTCCTCACAAAGTGTGCAAGACATGTGAGGAAGATCTACGCTTATGGATGAAAGGTAAAAAACAAGCATTTTGTTTCGGAATACCTATGATGTGGCGTGAACAAAGAGACCACAGCAGTGACTGCTATTTTTGCTCTTGCATTGTGAAGGGATACAACTTAAAAAATAAGAACGTAATAAGTTACCCCAACCTTCCCTCAGCAATTAGGCCAATGCCTCATAGCAACGAAGTACCTGTGCCTGAACCACCAAAATCTTTGGATCATATTTGTGTGGACGGTTCTGATCATGATGAGACTCATCAGATGGCTTTTCCCGATGAGTCCAGTACTTCCGAGTTTGAAACTGAACCAGATCCGAAACCTGAACTTTTCTCTCAAGCTGAATTGAATGATTTAGTCCGGGATTTAGGACTCCCAAAAGATGCTGTCCAACTGCTAGGTTCTCGGCTTAAACAGAAAAATCTATTGTCACCAGGAACAACTTTTTATTGGTACCGCAACCGCGAGACACAATTTTTGAAGTATTTCAGCAAAGAGGAAGATTTGGTATTTTGCAACGATATATACGGAGTGATGGAAAAGTTTAAACTCAAGTATGATCCTGCTGAATGGCAGCTGTTCATTGATTCGTCAAAAGACAGCATAAAAGGTGTTCTTCTTCATAATGGCAACACATTCGCTTCAGTTCCTATTGCTCACTCTGTTATTCTCCAAGAAAAATACGAGAATTTGGCCCTGATTCTTCAGAAGATTCATTATGATGAGCATAAGTGGATGATTTGTGGAGACTTTAAAATTCTATCCATGCTATTAGGGCAGCAATCCGGTTTCACCAAATATCCCTGCTTCCTTTGCTTGTGGGATAGCCGGGCCCGCGACCTACACTGGGGGAAAAAAGACTGGCCAATTCGGGAGTATTTGAGACCCGGTGAGAAAAATGTTCTTCTTGAGAGCTTGGTACCTCATGATAAAATTCTATTACCACCTCTCCACATTAAGTTGGGTCTCATTAAGCAATTCATCAAGTCCCTTCCAAAAGATGGTGAGTGCTTTCGGTACCTTTGCTCAAAGTTCCCCCGACTTTCTGAAGCAAAGCTAAAGGAAGGAGTGTTTGTTGGCCCTGATATAAGGAAACTCATTTCAGATGGAGCATTCGCTGAAACGATGTCTGAGAAGGAAAAAGAAGCCTGGGATTCCTTCAAGGATGTTGTTCTCAAATTCTTGGGGAACAGGCGGGATGAGAACTATAAGGATATTGTTGCCAGGATGCTCAATGCCTTCAAAGAACAAGGCTGTAACATGAGCCTGAAAGTCCATTTCTTGCACTCCCATGTGAACTACTTTCCCGAAAACTTGGGGGCGTACAGTGAAGAACAAGGTGAAAGGTTTCACCAGGACATCAAGGACGCAGAGAGAAGGTACCAAGGAAGATGGAACACCACTATGATGGCTGATTTCTGCTGGTTGCTGCTGCGGGAAACCCCAGATGAAAAATACGCCAAGCAGCGCACCAAGAGAAGCATTCGGGGGAAGAAGAAACGGGCCCACCAGGAGATTGATTGACCCAAGAATGACTTTAAAATCTAAACTGTGTTGACAAATATCGTGTTTTTACTAAACTTTGAAATAAAAATTTGCTAGTTATTACCACAGTGTCGGATCTCATTTATTAGAATTTTATTTTCACACCATCGGGTGTTTGTCTTCATGTATTGCAATGATGCGGTTTGCGTTTTCTATTCTTACATACCTGTACAACATTTTTTGCACATTTCTTTGCTTTGCTTTGTGTCTAACCTCGCTCTTATATGCTCAATGTTTGTGCACATGTATGTGGCTGTTTTAAGTGCAGACGATTTTGCTACCATCACAGTGTGTTTTGTTGACATTACTCTATTCTTATGTGCTGCCTTGTTACAATTTTCTTTATTCTTATTTGAATAACTACTAAACAATTAGTATAAAGAATTCATCCAAGAAACTTTTATCTCGATCGCACTCAATCTGAAACGTTCACCTCAAACTGCTAACCCAATGTAGCAAAAACTCTGTACGTGATGGAGCAAATTGGTTACCAGATTTGGATTCAGCGCACCAAAAAACGTAAAAATCAATCGAAACATTAGAGGCAGTTTAAAAAAAAAATTTTTTAGTGTACCTGTGTTATCTGAACTGTCGTATGGAGGGCTGTTTGCAGAGCAATGAGTGATGATTTTGGTAGTCCATGGTATATTGAGTTGCAATAGTCAACATGAGGTATGATGAGAGCCTGTAGGGCCAAGCGGAAGTCTGGTGGAGCAAGGAGAGGGCGGAGGTACTGGAGAGTTCAGGCTTTGTAATAGATTGCTCTTGCTGTATTCATTATTTTTGTCTTGAGGGTGAGGTGATAGTTGAGGGTAATGCCCAGGTATTTTATTTCAGGTTTGACTTTTATTTTCTGTGTGGTTGAGAGTGATGGATGAGGGAGGGGTGAATGTTTTTTTTTTGGTGACGATTAAGGATTCAGTTTTCTTGAGTTTTATGTATAGATGGTTTATGGCCAACCATTGCGAGAAGTCTGTGAAGCATTGTTGTATCTCTTTGTATGATGGCTTGTTCGGGTTGAATGGTGCATATAGCATGATGTTGTCTGCGCAAATGTGATAGCTGATGTTATGTGACTGGATGGCAATGCAGAGTGGTTGCATGTAGAAGTTGAGTAGAAGTGCTGAGAGGGTGGATCCTTGGGGTATACCCTGGGTCTGGATGTATGGGGTTGATGATAGCATATCACATAAAATTAAGCACTATGGGGCATGCTACACATTCATGTGGGGTTTTGTGTGCAGTTTGGGCACTGTACTAAAATGTAGCATGGGCCCCTGTGCTAAAAATCCCATGCTACCTGGGTAACACACACGAGCAGAAAATGGGTAGGATGGAGGCATTTGCACTGTAACATAGGCTAGTCTGCACTCAGTGCAAGTAATATTACCTCAAAGGGTGATGTTACAGTAGCTGCTCCAGTGGCCCCCCCCCCTATATTAGTACAGAGCCCCACGCTAATAGAATGGCTTAGTAAACATGTCCAGGATGAGCCTAGCTGAGCTTATAAAACACTGCTCTACTCTCCCAAGTCACGGCAAAATTACTCCCATTGTTAGTACTATTTTTGCCTAGGCACATCACTTTTCACTTGTCTACATTAAAGTATCTAAAGGTCCTCCTGTAATATTTCACAATTTGTTTGTGTTTCATGTTTTAACTACATTGAATGATTTTGTGTCATCTGCAAATCTGCTCACCTCACTCAATGCTCCCTTTTCCAGTTCATGCATTAATACGTTAAACAACATTGGGCTCATTACTTTTGCCTGGCAAAACCATACCAAGTGTCCAGAAAGTAGAATGTTCTGCAAGATACAAGGAAAATATGAAAAAAAATATGAAAGAAAAAAACATGAGTTCAAACTAAAAAAAAACAGAGAGAGAAAACGAAAGGCACTGCAGCCATTGCTCTACTTTCTGCCCGACTTGGTTCTCTAACTGCTATGTTTCCCATATAGAACTTGTCACCATTAGCTTTTGAGAATCATGTTTCCTTTTTCAGGTTAGTACAGCCTGACCTGAAAAAGGGAACGTCTACAGATTGTCAACCATTATTTCTGCACTTTCAAGTGGACAGACATGGTAACCACAAATCTCTAATGCTCTTAACATTTCCAACAAAATTTCAACAAATTCTATTTTTGATATGATTCTCCAAGCAATGTGAAGTTATTATCAGATGACTTAATAGCTCTCTGTGATAAGTCCTGATTTTACTCTATTGAATTAATGGATTTGTAGTCTTGCTGTGGTTATAAACCTGGAAGTGGGGCTGTCACAAGATGTGGGTGAGAAGGGTGATCACCCTGGGCATCAAGCCCGAAAGGGATGCAACACCACCATTTTGAGTTAATCTGCAGGCATGCAAGTCCAAGTGAAGAGATTGCTGAAAGCCACCTTTGCCCTGGGTGTCGTTTTGTTCAGTGACTGTCCTCTAAGTTCAGAGGTGCAATGAAACAAAACCAGGACTGCTTTAGATTGTTGCTTATGATGTTGAGTGATCTAGTCATCTTACGCTATCTGCTGTAATTCCTTTTCTTCTGTTCCCCAGAAAAACCTCATACTCTTGAGGTCAGCAGGGCAAACTCTGGCTGTATTCAGATTCCAAGGTTACATTTTCATTGTACTTTTTGTGCCAGTTTCTAGGTCTTTTTTCTCTTCCATCCCCAAGGCCTGAGACTGGAATAGGGGGAGCTGTTAGTTTGTGCAGTGAACCATAGATATGTACATGTGGAGCCCGATTCACGTAGGGGCACATCCGGGCTGCCCAGCCAGCCCCCAAGCAAGATGGGCCCATTTGGACCCGATTCTGGACCTCGGGCCTGTGGACATCCCAGCATGCCCCTGCTGCCTGCGGGGACATCCTCACCGCAGGCGCTCCTGACTCCCGTAGCTTTGCCCCCCCCTTTTCCCCCCCTCTTGCCCCACAGCTGGCCTGCTGGGGCCTGCATCAGGTGGCAGGGACCCCCCCGCACCTGGCCCAGGCCCCGGGGGGAGGAATTCCCAGGCCTGATTGCCGTATCAGTTCTGAAGGTGGAATAAGCAGCACGTCCCCTTTGCCCTGGCATGATGTACAGGGTTGTGACCTGAATCGGCCCTTTACATCCTGCCGGGCTGGCCCACTCCCGCTCCACCCCAATCCCACCCCCTCCCATTCCCCGCTGGCTCTCACTGTTCTGCTGCTTAGGATGTATGGGGAGGGCCAGAGGGTATGTATGGGGACAGCCCAAAGTCAAGCTTGATTAACACTATATTGGGCCCTAGACAAACATACATTTGGGGACCCTTACCATGAATCCCCGTATACTTTTTTTTCTCAAATCCCCTTCTGCAAACTCCCTTCCACTTTTTCCTACCCTTCACTCCCACCCCACACAATCCATTTGTACAGAAGTAGCATGGAGAAAATTAGGTTCTTGGTATGGCAGTTGTAGCAGGTCATGAGTAAGCATGAAAACTGCACAAGCACATGCTTTGAGTGGAATGGCCTCATGGTTATAGCAATTGGCTGAGAACCAGTGAAGCTGGGCAAGTCATTTTCACCCTTAGGTAAACCTAAGGTACAAACCAAATATGCCAAGGATGGCCCACCCCAAAGAGTGAGATTGAAAGACAAGGTGTCTGAGATACAAATCTATAGGCAAGACTCACAGTTCCGACCTTTGGGACTTTAGACGATAGAGTAGATGGAAGGGATGGAGAGTTCCAAATTGTGGCGTATAGAAGGCTGTGGACAACAAAGTCACTGTGAGCAGATTTCATTTTGATTTTGAAAAATCCATTTTGATTATGAACAAACAAAGCTAAAGAGAAATTGCTTATCTAATTACTGAGGTGGTCAGGTAACTATTTTCACCAGATATCCATAATATAATGTGGATATCCTCTGTCACTGAATATCCAGTTTGCGATGACTGGTAGCACTATCTGGGTAGTGGCAATATTCAGCTACTATCCAGCTAGCAAACCCCATAAAGTTCAGCCTGCCTTTTTTGTGGCATAACTTTATGCAGGTTGTTTGCTGGTTATCAAACTGAAGATCACCAGTAACCAGATAATGTCGAGGACCGCCCTTACCCCATTCAAATACCACCCTGGCACTATCCACAATTGAGCGCAAATGGAGATATGCAAAATCTACTGATCTATGATCTCAGTACATGATCACATTCCAATACTACAGAGATACTAGCAACAAAATAAAGAGAGAATTCTACTCTAACATCCTCGCAAAATCACTCAACCGCCCTAGGGAATTATTCAAAATTCTAAAGTCTCTTCCTAATAATTCCATAAATAAAGACACGAAAGACTCTACTGTAGATCCTCAAATTTTGGCCAACTACTATAAAGAAAAACGAAAACATCAAGTTTTAGACCCAACCTTCCTACACAAAGCTAATTCCACACCGAATTATTCCTGGTCAACATTCTCACAGATCAGGAAAGACGCGCTCACTAATATAACTAAAATAAACACAACTACATCCTATCTTGATCCTATCTGATGTTGAGTCAGCTGGATAAAGGCCAAAAAAACAGAACTTTCCCCTGTCATTCCCATTATTAACTCATTACTGCAACAAGGTCACATATCTCCCACCTTAAAACATGCAATAATATGCCCCATCCTGAAAAACTCATCATTGGATAAAAACATACCCACCTCATATAGACCTATCTCAAGCCTCCCCTTCATGGCCAAACTAATCGACAAAATAGTTCAAATTCAGCTCCAAGACCACATTGATACCCATGTCCCCCTTGATGAGCACCAATATGGCTTTCGCCCACATCATGGGGTGGAAACACTCTATCTGTTCTGCTTGATAAACCACTACGTGGTATAGACAACTCCAAATAAGCATTTTTCCTTATATTTCTAGACATTACTGCAGCATTTGAGAGCATAAACCACTCCATTAGGCTTGCCAGACTACAGCAAATAGGTATTAAAGACACACTGCTCCAAAGGTTTCAATCATACCTCTCTGAAAGAACACAACAAGTTAGATCTGACAGCATACATCAATGCCTTATAATCAAGAACAAGGCCTACCCTAGGGATCTGTTCTATCTGCTATCCTCTTCAATATCTATCTTCAGCCCATTTGCATGATCTTTAAGAAATTTAAGGTAAATTACCACATATATGCAGATGATATAATGTTATATCTACCGTTCAACATCTCCAATCCCAGTCTACAACAAATCACAAACTGCTTCACTGAAGTAGCAGAATGGCTCAACATCAATAATCTTATGATCAACTTCAGAAAAACTGAAGCTCTACATATTACCAGAAATCAAAGTTTCACCCCTTTGTCCACTATCAGAATTCACAACACTGATATGTCAGTAAAGAACGAAGTAGAATATCTCGGGATAGTCCTAGACCAGACACTTAACATGTCTTCACACATAAAACAAACAAACAAACAAAAAAAAAAATTACAAACTCAAAATGATAAAACAGCTACAACCGCTACTACCCCCTCTCCCCTATGATTTTAGATCAGTCCTCCAAGCAATCTTCACTCTCCATTTTGATTACTGTAATAGCATACTCCAAGGACTATCTAAACAAATCCTAAGACCGCTTCAAATGGCACAATATGTCTCAGCATGAATTGCATGGAACGCAAACATCTTAGAACACATCACTCCCATATTGTACAACTTACACTGGCTCCCAATCCAGAGCCATATACACTACAAAATTCTAGTAACTACATTAAAGCTCCTCCGAGAAATAGCTCCATCACACCTCTCCACTCTAACCAACAAGGAAGTAGATACTCGAGCAAAACGAGGAAGCAACAAAAACAAACTAACCACACCACCAGACTACTGAAAATCCTTCAAAGCAACAAATAGGGCATTCTCTCACTTTGCTCCCACTCTCTGGAACATACTCCCAGATGAGCTATGAGAAATGAATGGCCTAACTACATTCTGTAAAAAATTAAAAACATATCTTTTCATACAACAGTTTGGAAACCCGCATGAGCCCACTAATGCTGACCTCACCTAATCATCCAGAATATTTGACTCGCCTCCTCAATCCCAAAATTCCTCTTCCCCTTACTTGAAGAACACGCACACAAGCCATTAAGTAATTTATGCTATCCTCTGATTCATAATATCAAACCTATGGGTACCATATGCTGTATATAGTTACAACATTATCTAGTTTTAGCCTAAGTCAATTTCAGTTATTAATGTACATAGTTCAACTGTTTTAATGTAATTGACACTGTACTGTTTACTGTATATTTCAATCGTTATTTAATGTAAACCGCATTTGATCTATTGGAAAAAGCAGTATAGAAATGCTAATAAATAAATAAATAAATATCTAGATAGTGCCACAGAGGTTAAAGGAGATATTCAGCGGCACTATCCAGATAAGTGCCACTGAATAACCTCTCACTGATTAGCAAGTGTTGCTATACTGAGCCCTTAGCTTCTTTAGTTTCTCAAAGGATATAGACAGAGAGGAAGCAGTATTAGGATGGTTTTCAAAGAAATTTGCCCAGGTACAGTAGCTAAGAGCTATCTATAGAGCAGCAGCTGTTATACCGATAAGTGTAGAGATCCCATGGATTTGATGCACTTAGAGCAGCAGCACCATCCAGTGGTTCTACTAATTATAGTCAGTTTTTGTGGAAGTGTGTGGTAATTTCTAGATCAAGGGAGATTACCCTCTGCCAGTCATGTTTGAGCAGGGAGGGACTCTCCTGAGAAAGAAACAGCACCTAGGTTATAAAAACCTTAACCTAAGGCAGTTTCCTGTCTATGGCCTCAAACCATCATACCAAGGACATCTAGGTGGATGTTTACCCCTTAGGGGCAAGTGCCTTTGGCACACAGCCAAGGTACCCTACCCACTTTAAAGAAAGATCTGCACATACCATCATAACTAGCAAAAGTAAGAAAGAGGTTTTTAACCACTGTACATGTACGAGGGGGGGGGGGGCGGGGGTGCTGCTCTGCCTGGCAACAAATGTTCCTGCAAGGACCTGCACAGAACACCACTAATGGAGATGACATAACAAGGTACCAAATTGAAGGGGAGCAAGCCTTTCAGTACTGGGGAACTGACATGATGATAAGCTCAAGACCAAGTGCTTTGAATCTATAGGAAGGGGGGGCCAAATGGACTAACAAATTCACTACTTAAGGCTGGTTATACAACTTTTTTTAAATTTACTAGTTAAGCAATTTTTCACATGAAATCACTAGAAAGTAAAAGGCAAAACAACCACAATTACTTTCCAATATAGGTCCTGCCAAAATCAGGCCCTGACTAATCCTCAGGACAGTAGGAGCAGAGCACGCTAACTTAGATTTGGAGGAAATCAGAGAGGCCATTTGATGTTGTTCAAAAAAAACTATATGTGGGACCACCCAATTTGATTAAGCATTTACAGGGATATCTAAAAAAAATAAACCACCTAATTGTGCCATCCCCAGCTTTAGCAAAATAAATTGTCTCCTCCTCTTCTGGACACGTTGGGGAGCATCTTGATCTTGGCGCCCATAAACATTGGATTCTTACACTTATAAAGCATTTTGAGAGGCCAGTCCCTTTCTGGCTCAAGAGCCAGATTAACCAAAAGAGTTGCAGTAACTTTAGGCTCAGAATCAGATCTCTCCAAGAACTCCGTTAATTCCAGACTGTCATTTGAAATAGGTTGGGACTGGTCTTGATCACTGTCAGCTTCTATCTGTCAGCTTTTGTTGTTGTTGTTAAGTGCCGTCGAGTCGGAGTTGACTCTGTGGCTTCTGGTTCCCACAACGGTTGCCCAATATAACACCAATCAGAGAATTACTTAGACGGCAGTTGCTTTAGCTCAAAAGACTTTTATTTAGAATAACAAAAGTGATTATAAAATAGCAAACAGCAAATGCCTATCTAGAGATGGCAGACAATACTTTCTTTCTCTGTGAAGGGGAAGAAAGTACCGCCCGAGACCCTCCAAAATTGCTGTCTTATATATACCTCTCTGCTTCAAATTCTAAATAGTTTCAGCAAATGCAAAACTCTTTCCCAGGGCCTTCTATGGTTATGCAGCTTGATCTGCTGATCAAAGCTTGCCTATCGATGCAATCAATCATAGCCTCTGCCTCCTCCTGTGTTTTTCCATCTGCTGGCACCAATTGAAATCTTCAGGGCAAGAGCATTAGTTGAATTCCTGGCTTGACCTGTTTGAACCTAGGCTTATATCCTTGGACACTTCTGTCCAAAGTATAGCTTTTTTTAGGCTTTATAACAGTAGTAAGCTGCGTGTACTCTTTTCCTGTTGCCCACCTGTTTTGTGCCAACCATATGTTGCTGTGTCTGTTTCAAACAGGCCAGAGTGCAGTTATAAGGCAGATATATATATGCAATCATAAGGCAAACAATATAAAGCAGATCTGAGCTGATTATCCCTTTATTCCAATTATCCCTTCATTCCCCAATTTTCTTTTCCTTTTTTTTCTGTGTGGAGGGAAGCGAAAGTAATCCCACTAAGGGGCATGGATAACAACCATTTGAGACAGAGAGGGATCATTGAGAGGCAACCGCTGATACTGTTCCATAGATACAATGTACATGGTTTTAGTGCTTTGCAGCATCATTCGTTTACAACAGGCAAGTAAAACGGATAAGGCACAACAGGCAATGATTGCAAAACAAGCTATACTTAAAAGCGTAATAAAAAAGGCTTTAAGTCCTACACCTAAACTAGCAAACCATGAAGCAAAACTACCCCAGATATTATCAAGTTGAAGCCCCCCTTAAAATCATCAATATGCAACTCAGAAAGATGCTTTATCTTATTCATAGCATCAAGAACAAAAATGGTATGGTTAGCGATGACCGTACAACAGTTTGTAGCATTAATGAAAGTGCATGCTCCGCCTTCAGCAGCCAAAAGTAAATCCAAAGCTTGCCTATTTTGCAGAGTCATTTGTGTATTTTGCTCAAGGGACTCAGCTAGGTGTGATATGGATTCAGTAACAGCTTTCATTTGAATATGCAACAAACATTGCAAACGGCGTACAGCCATACCAAGCTCAGCAGTTAGGGCGGGGGTGGCAAAGGGAATCCAGGCCGTTGCGCTAAGGGCATCCAAACGAGTTTTAGTCATGGGATAAGTGGAATTGATATACTCAAATGAGGCCTGAATGGCATCATCCTCGGCTATAGAGGAATCCCAGGGACTAGCATAAGTTGAGGAGCTACGTTTTAATCTATGCAGGGTGGAGCGAGAAGCAGAATGATGAGTAACATTAAGAGGTATCAAGACAGAAAAAGAAGAAACTTTAACCAAAGCACAGGGTAATAGGGAGAGGTTAATTACCTGATACAGAGTTTCCCCACACAACCAATAATGACCCATTACAGCAAAGAGGTTTGTAGCAGGTGTCCATATGCTACTCATATGATGCCCATCAAACCACTTAACAAAAGATTTTCCCGTGGTAGCTGAGGTAAGATCCCTCCTGAAACTGGACATTGGGAAATAGCATGAAGTATATGGAGATTCATTCTGAGAACCTGTTGTCAGCACAGCTGAACCATCGTGGTAAATGGGACCAACCCCCACATACCAGCGGAAGTCAGATCCACTAAACACTACTGGGCTCCTTGTAATATTTTTCCAATCATATTTCATATTGGAGGGGTCCATATTACCGGATTGATTATACCACTTTACCATGACAGAATTACTAGCAAAATGAAAGGATCCACTAAGCACATTATACGACAAATTACACTTATCTGAAAAAGCAATGGATACATTTGTTATTAAACATAAATCAAATATCATATTCGGGTCAGCATATACACGCAAAGGGTCATGTATCATATTCATTGCATGCCACGTCTGGGAACAATTAAAAGTTTCATAACAACTAGCAGAAAAATTATTATTATCTACACAAGCAAGCTGTCCTGCATATTCATTTAAGGGAACCTTTGAAACATGTACTGGAGCATATGATACACCCTTTGGTAAAGGGGTACAAATAATGCAGTCTGCAATGTTCATCAGGGAAACAATGTGTAGTACTGATTGCTTCCACAAGTTCAGAGAGCCTTCAGGTAAAGCTCGGGGTGCTCGAGATATCGTCTGGTTAGTCTGGTTCCATCCATGAAGAAACAAAGCTAGCTGTCCATCTGGATGTAAACACTCAATAAGGAGGACGATTATGACAGAGATTCCCAGAAAAAAGCACAAGGACGCCCATGGAGTAGGCTTGACAGCGATCATCTTTGGTACTAATAACATAGCACTGTTGTGAGAACACTGAGTTCTGTAGGAAAATAAAACTGATTAATCAGATGGGACAGCTGGAGACGCTTTTAGATGGCTGACATGCACCCAAGTATCAGTATCATTCAGTCTGGCAGCAAAAGGGGAAGCAGCAGTGACGACGTGGGGTCCTGAAAAGGTTGGGCAGTCCCAGGATGCACGAACACAATTTCTTTTATAGACAGTGGACCCTACAGGGAAGCAAGGTAATAAGGATGGACTGGACACAGACTGTGTGGCTGCTACACGGTCAGCAATTTCTTGAAGCACAATCCGGAGTCCTGCAAGGTAAGCAGAGAGACTATCATGAATCGGAACCTGGGACTGTGATAAATTAGTTGTGCGCATACGCCGGCCAGTGGCCATTTCATGAGGTGTCAGATGTAATCGCTTGATCGGGTTATTACGTAGCTGAAACAAGCACATTGGTAATGCTTGTAGCCAGGTCATGTGACCAGAAGCGCAAATCTTTCTGAGTTGAGTTTTCAAAATGCCATTACATCGTTCAACAAGACCATTGGAAGTAGGTTTATACACAGAAACATACTTCCACTGAACAGGGAGATGCTGGGTGAGTGCAGTCACAAGAGCATTACGAAAGTGAGAGCCATTGTCAGAATATATAACTTTAGGAATGCCAAATCGGGGAATTATTTGTGTTAGCAAAACCTCCACTACTTCTTCAGCAGTCTCTCTATTGCAGGGGAAAGCCTCAATCCATTTAGACCAAGGGCAAACCCACACTAAAAGGTACCGCTTCTGAGCACATCTGTGAATCATGTCAGTGAAATCTACATACCAAGACTCAAAAGGACCACTTAGAACTGGGAGGTGACCTTTGGCTATGGCCTTTCCCCCTGGCTGAGAGTTCAGAATACACACAGGACATTTAGCTACTAGTTCCTGAATGCGATTTTTCATGTGTGGACACCAAAAAATGTCCTCAAGCATGCTGTAAACATTTGCAGTACTAGAATGATAGATATCATGAATGAGTTCTGTGAGGCGTTTCAGTGCTACATAACAGATACAGAGTTTTCCTGATGGATGTACCCACATTTTCTTAATTTGGGAACAACCTAGTCTCTCCCAGTTTCCTATCTCATGAGAAACAGCATCTTTCTGATAATCAGCAAGGTCAGGTACTAAATAGATCTGTGATCTGGTGACAGGTAGAGTCAGGGAAGCATTACTAGTTACTTCTTTGGCTAACTGATCTGCCAGGGCATTACCCATCTGGCGGAAAGAGTCTCCCTGTGTATGTCCAGGAACCCATTCACAGCACAGAAACAGATTGTTGATTCTGCGTTTCTCTAGACACTCATAAATTTGATGTATCTCATCAAGATGTGAAATTGAGCTGGCTGAGGAAGTGATAAAACCTCTTTGTGACCATTTCTGGTGAAGCGCTGTCAGCACTTGTGCTGCATATTGGGAGTCAGTGAATATAATAATGTTCTGTCTCTCCTGATGCAGTAAGACTGCCAAAATTGCACAGAGTTCTGCACCTTGAGCACTATAAACACTCGGCAACTGATATTGTAACACATCTAAAATGTCCCCAGAAAGAGATATCTGTACTGCACTGAAACCAGAAAATAGTGACGTCTCAGAACCGTCAGTGAACCAGACTTTAGAATTGACAGGCATTTCGTGAAGAGACAGAATATTATCTGCAAAAGAAAAAATGGGGATCTTATCTTCTTCCTCTCCACTAATAACAGAAACTAAATTTTGTAGGTAGCCAAAAGGGTGACTTGCAGGGAATGGCTTAATGAGAATGTGACTCCGTAGCAGAGTAGCACAAAGCTGGTGCACCCGATACGGGGTAAAGTGGAGAGTATTACTGCATAACAATGCCTCTACATCACCGGAGCAATACACAGTGAGTCGCAAGGGATGAAAGGTGTTATAGGTCTTCCTGACTGCCTCACTGGTGGCTACTAACCCTCTCTCAACATCAGGCAGAACTATTTCTGTAACAGAAAAAGATCCTGACAAGTAGGACACAATTTTACCATCATCCTGATAAATCACAGCTGCCCACGTGTGATGTCCGTGAAAGCTAATGAGAAACATCTCCTTTGAATAGTCAGGGAGACAGATACTTGGTATGTGCGAGACATCAAACAGAAGAGACTGAAGCAAAATCTGGTCAGGAGCTGACAGGCTGATAACAGTCGACCCCTTAGCCCCCCCTTTTAAGTATTTGCGAAAGGGATGTGTGCGTTGACTGTGACCTGGGATCCAATTTCGGCAGAAATTGATCATGCCGAGCAGAGATCGCAATTGCTTTACAATGGTAGGCATCTGTAATTGCAGACAGTGTTGTTTAGTTTTCTCTGTTAGAGACAACATTCCATCTCCTACTAGGAAACCCAGAAAAGTGACTTCAGTTTGGCAGATCTGTGCCTTGGCCATGTTAATCTGGTAGCCACTTTCCAAAAGATAACAAACAAGTTTATCTGTGAGGGCCAGATTTGTTGCAGCCTCAGCTGTGGAAAGCAGTAAGTCATCTACATACTGTAACAAAGACACATTGCTGGGCAACTCTGCCCTGAATGATTGCAAATCAGCAACTAGTGCTTGAGAGAATATGGAGGGGCTTTCCACATATCCTTGGGGTAACCTGGTCCACTGATAATGCTGACCCTCAAAAATAAATGCCAGAAACTGCCTGGATGTGGGTTCGACTTCTATTCCAAAAAAGGCATGGGAAAGGTCCAGAACAGTATGATATTTGTACAGAGTGGCTGTTGTCAGCAATGTGGCAGGGTTTGAGACTACTGGAAACTGTGGTTCAATAACACTGTTAAGTGCACGTAAGTCATGAACTATTCTCCACTTCCCATTAGGCTTTTTCACAGGGAATAGTGGGGTGTTATATGGGGAGTTACTGAGTTCAATAATTCCATGCTGTAACAGCTCCTGAATCTCCTGGCGAGATCCCTGCAGGGCCTCCGGTTGGAGAGGATACTGCGGAATCTTTGGTGGTTTACAGCCAGGCTTAATATGAATGGTAACAGGCAGATGTGATTTAACTCTGCCATAAGGGCTGAGGAGCAGTGACCGCTCAGGGCCTTTTTCTCCCAACGAACCATAGGTGAATTCAACCTGTAATTTCACCAATAAGTCCCTACCCATCAAATTTACTGGGCAATATGGGGCAAACAGAAAAGAATGAGAAATCTGCTGATCTCCTATTCTTAAACAAATGGGTGTAGTTAGGTAAGATGTAAGGGGTCTACCATCAAAACCAGTGGTAGTCATTTTCTTTCTACTAAGCTGGCATCTCTGCGGTAAAGTAGTTAATACAGAGGAAGTGGCTCCTGTATCAAGTAACATTTCTGTGGGCTCATCATTAAGATATACTGTGATCAGAGGTTCCTGATATGTGAGCCTCGCCTGTAAAATATAGATTCCCAGTCATTGTTGGGGTGGGGGTCCAGAATCCCGGGGAGGTGTCCACAAGGGAAAACGCCTCCTATCAAAGTTCTCATTTCTGCGCTGAGCACGGCATGAGCGCTGAAGATGACCGTAACCACCACAGTTCCAACACTGTGGGGCAAGAGTACGGTTATTTTGTTGGTACGAGGGACCTCGACGCTGTGGCTGAGGATAATGGGGTCGTTGGGCTCCGTTATAGTAAATGCGCTCCTTATCTCTATCCCATACCTCATCACAGGGGTCTGGAACATCATCCTCATAAGGATCCAGATATTCCATGTCATCAATTTTCTCCTGCTGTTCCCTAATTTTCTGTTTTAGCTGTCTAATAAGTTCATTATTAGATTTATCAAGATGTAATTTGATGGTGGATTGGGGATCTTTAATTTCTTGTAACCCTTTAAGTTGAAGGTGTAACAAGCGTGCTTGGGCCTGTTTCAAATCCTTCTCAGGTTTCAAAGTGTCCTCCTCTAAAGATCGAATATAATGCAAAATATGGGCCTGCTGTTTAGGCCATGGCTCAGACTCCAAAGCTACTATAGACTTTAATTTTGCAGTTACGGGTGGGGGTAATGTATTACACAAGGTCTGGAAAAATACAGGTCTCATACAAACATCATCGTATGGTACCCCCATTTGTGCTTCCCATAAATCTTGAAATCGTACGAGGTATGCACTGATATCCTCACCTATTTGGAATCTCATAGCAGTGAGAGGAGCCAAACTGCGCTGAGTAGGGTACATCTCCCTGAGGGAGTCCCAAATACGAGGACGAAACTCGTTGAAGGAAGAACCATCATAAGTGTTAACTGTGACCTTCACCTGGCCTAAATCTGCATTGGCGAACACTTGATTTGTCGCACTATTTCCCAGAATTTTGGCCAATAAAGCTTTGATATCTCCCAAAGCCAAATGATATCCAGCCGTAATTCTTTCAAATTTTTGAATCCATGTCTCCCCCTCTACTAAGAGGAGGGAGACTACTGGCTATATTAGTCATATCAGTAAAACTCCATGGGATATATTTAGATTTTCCTTCATTTGTGTAGATTACTGGAAACAGAAGCTGTTTATTAGCGTCCTGATTCTCATACTTCTCCCAAACCCTCAGACCTGCCTCCATATAGGCAGAATCCCAGTTAGGGTCTCCCGCTCCTCCGCGAATGCAGAGTCGGGCGGTGTTAAGATGTACAGTTTCTAGTGATCCATTAGGGGGCCACTGTAACATCTGGGGCTGGTTGGCTCTTGTCCAACCGTACATGTTGGAGGACCATCGGTAAACATAATAACCATTTCCATCCTCCTGCTCTGTAATAAAAGTAAGGATACAGGGTTGTGGAGCTCGGGGAGCTTTACCACCTTTCACAACTCCACAAATCACTGTAAGTGCACTTTTTGTCTTTTCGTCATCTACTTCCTCCTCTACCTTCTCCTCTTCTTCCTCTTCTATAATCGTCTTAAGACGTTTTTCCCTATCTGTCAGGTCTAACTCCCATCTTCTAAGATTCTCAGTAATTTTTTCCTCAGATTGCTTTAAAGCTTGAGCCTGACTTTCTAAATCTTCATGTTCTGCTGTTAATTGCTGTTTCAACTCTTCTAATCTTGCCTGTGCCTCAGCATATGCACTGGGATCTGGGGCAGGGGTGGCTTTTAAGTTAACATGACCCTCAATCTTTGCCCAAGCTCCCTCAGTGTCCAAGAGTTTATGCAGGACCTGTTCTGGGGGTATAGAGGCTGCTGGGTGAGAAGTCGGTTCTGGCTTGGGCTGGAAAACAGGGTCGGAATAGCCTATGGCTGCCATAGCTTTACTTTCGGCTGCCCAATAAGAAGGTGGGGGTACAGGGGCAGAAGACAAAGGCTCTGGACCAGCCTGCATCCACAGGGAAATATGTTGCAAATGTTCCAATTGGGCTTTGCCACATTTGTTAAATAAAATATGATCCCTAATTTTGGTCAAAATGAGCGGATCAAACGACCCCCCTGCTGGCCAGGCAAGAGAGGGTGTTTTCTTCGTCCATTTTTCCCATTGTTTAGAACAATTTTTTATTGAAGCCTCCAGTAGAGGGTTCTGTTTAACAAGGCTATCGATGGGGCTAGGACCGGGCTCAGTTCCTTTCTCAGTATTTTGTTCCTTTTTAGATTTTCTTTTAAACATTTCTCTAGCTGTCCCTTCTCTATAGTCTATGTAGACCTGGTGTTTTCACTGTTCAGGGACAGGGGCAATTAACTTCGCCTTTTACCAATAGCAAATTGAACCTCCTTATATACAGAGGCGCGCGCAATTTCGCTTTTAGGTGGCAATCCAAACCTCGTAATTAACAGAGGAGCGAAATTAAAAAATCCAGGACTTATACACACTTACAATGCTTATGCTTCATCTAAATCCAGCCAATCTCCTCGCGGAGGTATGAAAACGTGGATAAAGACACACATTCGCTTCATATCAATGATATGTACAGTCTCAAGCGTACATCAATCAATCCCGGAAAGACAGAGACCTAATGTCTGGGCAAAACTTTCAAACTTTCTTTCCCTACCATTACAATTAAATGCAAAGACAATCTAACGATTTGCTACATAACAAAACATGAAACACATAAAATACATATGCATATGTGTAAATTTGGTACTCACCCACCAATTGAACCTGGGTAAATCTTCCGTCTTTGTTTGTAGACAGGAAAAACAAAACTCACCCACTGGAGTCGTCCTAGGGTATCAAAATCTCTCTCGACGTCACTCAGAGCAGTATTCCCATCTTCTGTACCAGCAGAAGGAATCCTCTTAAGGTATTCTCATCCCCTGTTTTTTTTTTAATCTACTGTGAAAAACAGGAGGTAGTCCCTCTGACAAGTAAAACTACAAGTCAAAAACTGCAGTCAGAGGAGTCCTTGGGCAATTTGGAAGGGAAAAAAATTTAGAGGGTGTTCGACACCAATTATTGTGGCTTCTGGTTCCCACAACGGTTGCCCAATATAACACCAATCAGAGAATTACTTAGACGGCAGTTGCTTTAGCTCAAAAGACTTTTATTTAGAATAACAAAAGTGATTATAAAATAGCAAACAGCAAATGCCTATCTAGAGATGGCAGACAATACTTTCTTTCTCTGTGAAGGGGAAGAAAGTACCGCCCGAGACCCTCCAAAATTGCTGTCTTATATATACCTCTCTGCTTCAAATTCTAAATAGTTTCAGCAAATGCAAAACTCTTTCCCAGGGCCTTCTATGGTTATGCAGCTTGATCTGCTGATCAAAGCTTGCCTATCGATGCAATCAATCATAGCCCTCTGCCTCCTCCTGTGTTTTTCCATCTGCTGGCACCAATTGAAATCTTCAGGGCAAGAGCATTAGTTGAATTCCTGGCTTGACCTGTTTGAACCTAGGCTTATATCCTTGGACACTTCTGTCCAAAGTATAGCTTTTTTTAGGCTTTATAACAGTAGTAAGCTGCGTGTACTCTTTTCCTGTTGCCCACCTGTTTTGTGCCAACCATATGTTGCTGTGTCTGTTTCAAACAGGCCAGAGTGCAGTTATAAGGCAGATATATATATGCAATCATAAGGCAAACAATATAAAGCAGATCTGAGCTGATTATCCCTTTATTCCAATTATCCCTTCAACTCATGGCGACCCTCTGGATAGCCATCCTAAATTGTGTTCGGTCTTGAGTCAGGCGGCTCATTGTTGACAGACTGGTACCCGTAGCTGCTGTTATTGTATCGATCCATCTCATTGCTGGCCTTCCTCTTTTGCGCTGACCTTCTATCTTGCCAAGCATGATGTCTTTCTCTAATGATCTCTCTCTTCGCATGATGTGTCCAAAGTATGAAAGTCGAAGTCTTGTCATCTGAGCTTCTAAAGAAAGCTTAGGTTTGATCTCCTCTAGTACTGATTGGTTTATTCTTCGGGCAATCCATGGTATACACAGTATTCGCTGCCAGCACCATAATTCAAAGGCATCAGTTTTCTTCCTCAATCTTTTTCACTGTCCAGCTTTCACATCCATATGATATTGAAAATACCATGGCTTGAACAAGTCGAATCTTTGTATGGAGAGAGACATCTCTGCTCTTGAGAATCTTATCTAGGTCTTTCATAGCCATTCTGCCAAGAGCAATGCGTCATCTGATTTCTTGACTGCTTGTTGCTTCTTTATTGATAGTTGATCCAAGTAGGTTAAAGTTGTACGCAATTTCAATTTCTTCTCCTTCAACGATGAACCTGTTGATTATGCCAGTTGTCATGATCTTTGTCTTCTCTACATTAAGGTGCAGGCCCATTTTGAGACTATGTTCTTTGATTGTGAGAAGCAAATGTTTCAGATAATCTTCACTTTCAGCCAGTAATATGGTATCATCAGCATAGCGAAGGTTGTTGATGAGTCTTCCACCAATCTTCACACCTCTGTTGTCTTCATACAATCCTGCTTCTCTGATGATTTGTTCTGCATATAAATTAAACAGGTAGGGGGAAAGTATGCAGCCTTGTCTTACACCTTTGCTTATTTTAAACCATTCTGTTTCTCCTTGTTCCGTTCGAACTGCTGCTTCTTGATCAATGTACAGATTGTGCAAGAGTACGATCAGGTGTTCTGGTATACCCATGCTTCTTAATGTGGCCCAGAGTTTCTCATGGTTTACACAGTCAAAAGCCTTGCTATAGTCGATAAAACACAAATAGATATCCTTTTGGTATTCTTTAGTCTTTTCAAGGATCCATCTCACATCCGCAATGACGTCTCTTGTTCCTCGCCCTTTCCTGAACCCTGCTTGCACTTCAGGTAGTTCTTGTTCCAGGTATGGTTGTAGTCTCTTCAGTAGAATCTTGCTGGCATGTGGGATCAGAGCGATTGTGCGATAATTTCCACAGTCAGTTGGATCACCTTTCTTTAGTATTGGTATAAACACAGATCTTTTACAGTCAGTTGGCCATGATGTTGTCTTCCATATTTCTTGGCAGAGCCTTGTAAGTACGGTAACAGCTGCATCAGATTGCTGCAATACTTCTATGGGAATGTTATCAATGCCTGGTGCTTTGTTCTTTGATAAGGCTTTCAATGCTCCCGTAACTTCTTCTTTCATCACCAATGGTTCCCGATCATAAGGTACAGGTTGAAACGGCTGTTGGTCCACTTGATCTTTATCATATAAAAATTCTGTATATTCCTTCTACCTTTTCTTGATCTTCTCAGCATCATTCAACATAGAACCTTGAGCATCTTGTAACATTCCAATTCGAGGCTGGAACTTTTTCTTTAACTCTCATAGCTCTTGTTCTTCCTCTAATAGTTTCTGCTTCTATTTCCTTGCATGCGTCATTGTACGAGTACTTTTCCTTGTCCTGTCTTGCTGCATGTTGGAAATCTCTGTTGAGTTCTGTTATTGTCTTTCTTTCTCCTCTGGCTTTAGCTTCTCTGCGTTTCTGGGCAATTTTCAGAGTTTCTTCCGTCATCCATTTTGGCCGTTTTTGCTTTTTCACCTTTTGTAGAGACTTCTCGCTTTCTTCCGACACAACCTTCTTGATGTCATTCCATAACTCTTCTGGAGCTCTGTCATTCGTATCTAAAGCAGCAAATCGATTTTGCAGGCAGTCTTTAAATTCCAGTGGTATATTCTCAAGGTCAGATTTTGCTACCTTCATGAGTGGTTTGCTCTTTTTCAACCTTAGCTTGAGTTTGCATACTAGTAGTTGATGATCTGTACCACAGTCAGCTCCAGGTTTTGTCTTTGTTGATGTTATAGATCTTTTCCATCGTTGACTTCCACAGATGTAGTCAATTTGATTTTTATACAATCCATTGGGTGAAGTCCATGTGTACAGTCGCCGCTTGTGTTGATTGAAGAAGGTGTTTGAGATGAAAAGATCGTTGGTCTTGCAGAATTCTATCAGTCTTTCTCCAGCTTCATTTCTGTTGCCAAGTCCATATTTTCCAACTACTTTGCCTTCTTCTTTGTTGCCAACTTTTGCGTTCCAGTCACCCATGACTATCAGGATATCCTATTTGCATGTTCTGTCAATTTCAGCTTTACTTTGTTCATAGAACTCTTCAATTTCATTCTCTTCTTCAGCTGTTGTTGGGGCATATACTTGAATTATAGTTGACGAATAGAGATTAAGCGTTCGCTGACTGCATTGTATTTCATTACAGTTCTTGCAAGTTTCTTCTTTATTTTTATTATAAATGCAACACTATTTCTTCTTTGTCTTTCATTTCCAGCATAGTAGACCATGTGATCATCTGATGCAAAGTGCCCGATGCCAGTCCATTTCAGTTTGCTGACACCCAACAGATCAAGTTGTACACGTTCCATTTCATTCTTGACTTCTGACTCTCATTTCATGCGCAGCTACATCAGCAGTCAGACGTCCCGGGGGCTTTGATCCAACCACATCATAAATGCTAGCTTTACTCTGAAAAGTCTTCAGTTCTTCCCCAGTAGCTAGTTGAGTGCCTTCCGACCTGGGGGTCTCATCTTCCAGCACTATAGCACAATTTGTTTTGTTGTAACTATCCATTCGGTTTTCATGGCAAGATACAGAAGTAGATTGCCGGGCCTTTCTTCCGCACAGTTTAAGTTTGTTGGTGTTGCCATTGTCACAGAAATGTGATCCTCAGCCGTCAACACTATCCCATTCTGTTGCTGCCCAGATGGGTGGTTTGTCTTGGTCTGGCACCTCAGCTGAGACCTGTCCATCTTGGGAGACTCTGCCAGTAGTTAAACTACTGATATTTTAGCTCTCAGCATCACTGATGCACACAAGCCCTCACAGCACGGCAAGCTGCAAACCTAGTGAGGGTGTTTTGTTTTTTTTTAATCATTTTTCAGCTATCTGCAAATAAAAACAATAGTAGTTGGAGGACTAGAAACTGGCGGGACATTCAGAATAGATGTCAAAAAGGAGTGAAACAGCTCCTGGCCAGAAACTAAGAGAATCTTAGGAAAATTCAACAGCCTCAGATATCTTCTTCTGTTGACATTCTTAAGTTCCCTATGAATTGCAGTAGTGTCTTTCATAATACCAACAATATTTTCATAAAGTTGGTCACATTTAGTTTCCAAATTAGACATTTCGGTCCCAGTAGTTGAAAGGCATTTATACGGTTTACAGTCCTAGCTTGCCTAGCTTTAAGCGCAGGAACTAACCGGGCAGTATACACAATCACTGTTGCCTTTATCGACTGCTACTGAGAGACAATGTGGCAATCCCAGATATTCAATGCTAGGGCTGCATATGACTCCGGTATTGAATATCTGAGGTTAGAGGTTGGTGGGGAGGGCTATGCGCCAAAGAGGTGCTTAGCCCTTCTAACTCAATATTGGGCCTTCTAAGTATTAAATCTTCTAACACATGATCAAGGTCCTCTACTTTAACATCAGTAGAAAGAATCATAGATGCAATGTTCTGAAGCTCTTCCATTGCGATCATCACATATGAACTCAAAATTAAAGATCTTAGGCCTTACCAAAGATGAAGCAGTAGTTACAGGGATCAAACCTTCCCTTGACCTTAACCACAAGCACAGGAGAAGCAACTCCGACATGGATGACTCCGAAGCAGCTCCAGACACTCTAGCCGCACTGGGGGAACCACCCGGAATACAGGGCTTCACCCCTTCACTGGGCAATTGCGACAGTGTGTCATTGTCAGGCTTCCCCCATGGCCAGATATTCACTGCCGCTTCAATGTGCTGCACTCCCAGCTGTGCAGGAGGAATTCGACTCTCCAAGGATAGTGATATTTCAAGGTTCCGGGGACAGCAATAGCTCTCCTCGCACAGTCGCTGATTCCAATATACCTCCCGGAAGCTTCCCCTTACTTGTCGCAGGTCTGACAAAGTTATCCATTGACCTGTGACTCCCTGCTGCCTCAGCTTGTTGCTTGGCTTTGCATTAACAAGAAGAATGAGGCATCCAAATCAGGTAACAGTGCGATGTTCTTGGCATGCCGGCAGGGCGTAAACAGGAAGAAACAGCCCACTGGTTATGCAATTTAACAGAAAGTGCAGGTTGTGGAGGAAGTTGGAGTAAACTATACTCTCTAAATTTTCTAAGAAATAAATTTAATGTACTATAGTTATTCCCTAAGATTGTAAGTTCTTCAAAAGTTGAAGTTTTTATTAGTAACCCTAATTTTAAGTAAACCGTTGGTTCAGAATGCAAACTTCTTGCCTGGAATTTAATTTTTGTGAAGGGTGAATGAACATGTCTCAAGTGCCTATATACTAAGTACTGGTTGCTACAGAGGTAATTCCTCACCTCAAGTCTGAACCCTAATGTTTAGAACTCAAAGAAACTATGGGCCTGTGTTAACCCCCTTATCTGCGATATTCAGTGTTACTGACATGGTTCGTGCCAGTGAATATCTGTGAGTGCGGCTGCCATGACACACCCTGATGTTAACCAGTTAGCAGCGAGGCGGAGCAGGGATGGCACCTGGGCAGCAGTGATACTGATTCGCTGTCTGGTTATCGCAAAGCGGCGAAAGTGTAGTAAAGGTTGGGCTAATTTTTGCTGCGGAAGCTAACTGGGCAGCGGTTGAATATTGCCATTGCCTGGTTACTTTCAGCGCTATCCGGGCAACCTGGATATGGCTCTGGCATTGAATGTGCAGGCCTAATATTCAGCGGTGGTGACTAGCCGCTGCCACTGAATATTGGACCTTTTTCTATTTATCTTTTCAAAAAGGCTTGAAAACTTCTTTTTTAAGAAATCTTATCCTGTTTAATATGTGTGTGTTTATGTAATATGTAAGAGCTTTTTCTTTTTGTAATGTGTTTTTAGTTTTGTGAGATATTTAATTGATTATTTTTTGTGAATGTTTGTTACATTTGTTTTGATGTAACCGCTTAGAAGGCTTGCAGATAGGTAGAATAAATGACTTTTAAATAAATAACAAACTCTCATGTTCTGCCTAGCAGTTCCATTGTATCTGCCTGAGCCACACATAGTAACATAGTAGATGATGGCAGAAAAGACCAGTATGGTCCATCTAGTCTGCCCAGTAAGGTGCTAGGGTGGTTGTAACTGCAGATCTGTGCAGGTCACCCCTCGCTGTAACTGTGTTTAGGGCTGTACCTGCTGCTCCATGCAGGTCAGCCCCCCTCTACTTATTCAGGTATAAAAGATATTTAGGTTTGCTTTGATTTCATCCTCTTGCTATAAAGGGATCCACTGTCTGTCCCAAGCCATTTTGAATTCTGTCTCTGTATTTGCCCCCACCACTTCCATCGGGAGGGCATTCCAAGCATCCACCACCCTTTCAGTGAAAAAGTGTTTCCTGATGTTGCTTTTAAGTTTACTGCCTTGCAGCTTCATTTCATGTCCTCTAGATCTACAGTTTCCCTGTGTTGGTTCATTAATACCCTTTAAGAAGTTAAACGTCGGTATCATATTCCCCTCTCTCCTCTCTTCTAGGGAATACATAGTTTGGTCTTAAAGTCTTTTCTCATATTCCTTGGGGTGCAGGCCCCAAATCATCTTGGCTGTCTTCTTCCGAACCATTTCAAGTCTCTTTATATCCTTTGTAATGTACGGTGACCGAAACTGAACACAATACTGTAACAGGCCAATGCAGAAAGACTAGCACGCCCTTTGAGTGCAGATGATGCAACTTATACACACAAATTCTGCTGTGAAAAATGCAGAAAAGAGATTCACATGCACGTAGACAGCAAAAGAAAAGTATGCACACACAGCAACACCAAAGACATTTAAATAATATGCAAATGAGCTTCATGTATTAACATGGAATGTATGGAAAGACTTTTTCAGGGTGAACAGTTACCTTCGATGTGAAAATTCTTTGCACGTATCTTTCAGCACATAAGCAAAAACTTGGTGTTCAAAAAGAAATGTCTTTTACTTCTTATTCTTGTACATTTTTTGGACTTTACTTACTTATATCATTCCCCATTTACTGTTAGGTCTCTTTGTTGTGATTTCAGACAAACATGTTTTTGGGCGAAATATAAGGTTGGTTATTATGGGCTGAGGACCAAAAGAACCTGCGCGTCGTGTGCGCATAACGTGAGCATTTGACATTTACATGCATGCGCACACGGCCACTTGTAGCACGTCTGTTTGTCATACATTGGCTCCCTTCCTTGCAACTTTGCGCACAGGCCATTTGCTGCCTACCGGCGCAGAAGTCTCACTCTCACACTGTCAGCATGCTACGAAAGCACGTACACAGCTAATAGTGCATGAGTACAGTATCGGCCTGTAAGTGAGGCCTCACTAACTACCTGTACAGGGGCACTATACTGGCTTCTTCCTACTGGTTATTCCTCACTGTATGCAGTCTAACATCCTTCTGGCTTCGGCTACCACCTTGTCACACTGTCTTCTCATCTTTAGATTCTTAGATACTATAATTCCAAGTTCCCTTTCTTGGTCCATACACCCCAGCCTTTTGTTCCCAATCACATACAGCTCCTTTGGATTCCTGCATCCCAAGTGTATCACTCTGCATTAAATCTTAATTGCCAAGCATTAGACCATTTTTCTAATTTTTGTAGATCTTCTCATGCTGTCTACTCTATTGCAAATTTTTGTATCCTCTGCAAACTTTTCCTTTTAACCCTTCGGCAATATCACCCACAAAGTCATTGACCAATCCCTGAGGCACTCCACTACTCACCCTCCTTTCTTCAGAGTGAGTTCCATTCACTACTAACCTCTGTAGTCAATCAATTTTCCAGGTCTTGATCCAGTTCACCACCGTGGGATCCATCCCCAGGCTGCTCAGTTTATCACAAGTCTCCTCTGGAGTGTCTAATATATAGCAATTAATTCTATGTGGAAAAATAAATTTTTGTTGGGCAATATTTCACCAAACAAACTATTTCCAATCTCTGTAGTCTCAATATTTTCCTTTTTACTCTTCACAAAATATTATATCAATACACCTTCCAACACTGCCTAGTGAATTTCCAATACTAAAAAATCCACTCAACAGTCGTTTAGGAATAATCCAATGATACCTTATCATGTTTCAGATTGCCCCCTAAAGTTGCAATTTTGCTTCAGGTGTAAACTCATGAATGCCATCGACTTGATGCTGAGCTGGATTGCTCTCAATGGCAATTTAGCGACGCCCAGTGTTCTATAAATTCTTGAAATCACATCCATTTCATTAATATTTAATTGCTGCCAGCGGCACAGAATCTCACCGCACTCATGTGCGGATATATAGAGACGCTGTTCAGGGCAATCTTAGTTCCTATAAAAGATGCCATCAAAACAGTCAGATTAACAGGATCACTACTACATTGAAACCCAGATGAAAAACTCACAATTTAATCTTCATACAGTATATTCTTGAACCAATTCAATTGTAATACCTTTGAAGGGCACCAATTAATCCTGCTGCAATTCTGCACACAACAATTCAAAATTTTGCACTTTGTGATTTTTTTCTCTACTGCAATTTAAATTAACGTTATTGCTGCAAACATTTTCAAAAAATATACAGCTAAAGAATCCTTTGACTTTCTGGCATCTCCTACCATTGCTGTTATTCACATCGGGCCTGATATTCAAAGGCATTTGCATGGTTCACAGACCTGCCTGTTAGCAGGATATTCAGTGGCATGAGCACTGGCACTCCTTGTGATTTTGGGCAAGTCACTTAACCCTCCATTGCCTCGGTAGAAAATGCCTGGCAATCTACTTCCGGTCATATCTTACTAGGAAAATCTAGGGCTGCCGAGTCACCAGGAGTCAGCACTGACTTGAAGGCACGTTAAAAAAAAAAAAAAGCACAGTTAGTGCCACTGAATACACGTCCTGATGCTACACGGTCAGCACTGGAGCGTGCCATGGGCATTCTTGGGTGGAGCGGAGGCAGCGGTGAGATTAAGCCCTGCCTAGTTAGCGACCCCTGGAAGCGGCTCAGTATTGCTGTTCTGTGTTAGCTTCCAGGGTCTGCGACTATCCTGCTTGTGGCCAGATATGAGCCTGGCATTGAATATCTGAAGTTAGTTTTCAGTGGCAGCAACTAGCCACGTTAGCATTGCTCCCCGCCATCTTTGAATATTGGGCCTACCGTGTTCAGGCATTGTTTCTTCTCCCAATTTCTTTAAAGGCATAACCAGCATACGCACAATACTCACCTTTCCTATATATCCTGCAAGGCATATCTAAAGCCAGGAAACGGTGGTCCACACAAATTGCAGCACCAGAAGATTAAACATATAACCATTCTGGCTATTTCTCAAAATAATGATATCCATTCAAAAGATGAATACAAACCAAATAGAACAACAAAGTTAAGATGGAAAATCCATCACTGTTCCTGGTAATTTAACGCCTTATCTCAGTTTTTAGAGAGATTGAATATAGTCTGGTGGACTATTTCCCAATAAAAAAAGTTATTTTTCCACATAGAAACTCCTAAAAGTTAATGTAATAGAAAAATTTAAAAAATGTCGTGTTTTTTTTTAACCTATAGTAGGCAGGCTCCTAATACTAAACCTGTGTGGGTGAGTGCATGGAATGTGCAGCAAAACTCCAGACGAATCAGAGCAGAGTTGTACTTTGGGTTAGGTTGTGCGCTTGCTGATATTCAAGCATGGGAGAGAGCTCATGCTGAAGAATTATTGCTGTGCATAAGAGTCTGTGTGACAGTTGGGGAAAAAAGTGTTAATTGGAGATCATCAGGAAGGCTGAGAGGAGTGTGCTGGCTGTGGTGGTGTGACTGTTTATTTTTGGATATTTTTAGGAGAAAAAGGCGAGAAAATGGATTTGAGATCTGTGTTTTGATGAGAAAAAAATGGAAAAAGGTGAGCCCTAACCTTTTTAGCCTTTCTTCATAGGGGTATCCTTCCAGCCCCTTTACCATTTTGGTGGCTCTTCACTGAACCTTTTCTAATAACGCTATATCCTTTTAAGATACGGTGACCAGAATTGCACACAATATTCAAGATGCAATCTCACCGTGGAACAATATAGAGACATTATAATATCCTTTGTTTATATTCCATTCCTTTCCTTATGATACCTAGCATTCTATTTGCTCTCTTGGCCGCCGCTGCACACTGGGCCGAGGGTTTTAACATGCTATCCACAATGACGCCTAAATCCTTTTCCTGGGTGGTGGTTGCTAATGTGGAACCTTGCATCGTGTAACCATAGTTTGGGTTGTTCTTTCCTATGTGCATAACTTTGCACTTGTCCACATTAAATTTCATCTGCATTTTGATGCCCAGTCTTCCAATTTATCAAGATCCTCTTGCAATTTTTCACAATCCTCTTGGGTTTTAACAACTTTAAATAGTTTTGTCTCATCTGCAAATTTGATAACCTCACTCGTTATTCCCTTTCCCAGGTCATTTATGAGTATGTCAAAAAGCAGCAGACCCAGCACAGATCCCTGGGGTACACCACTATTCACCTTTCCCCATTGGGAAAATTGGCCATTTAGCCCTACCCTCTGCTTTCTATCATAAGAATATAATATATGCCATACTGGGTCAGGCCAAGGTCCATCAACCCCAGTATCCTGTTTCCAACAGTGGCCAATCTAGGTCATATGTACTTAGCAGTTTCCCCAAAAGACACAGGTTCTTCAATGCGTGTACTGGGTCAAGCATTGATATCCTGGGTCCATTCTTAATGGTTTATGGACCTTTCCTCCAGGAACTTGTCCAAACCTTTTTTAAACCCAGCTACACTAACAGCCTTTACTACATCCTCTGGGAACAAATTCCAGAGTTTGATTACACGTTGAGTGAAGAAATATTTTCTTTTATTAGTCTTAAATAGTTTACCCTGTAGCTTCATTGCATGTCCCCTAGTCTTTCTATATTCTGATAACGTAAAAAATCAATCTACGTTTACCCATTCCACTCTGTTCATTAATTTATAGACTTTTATCATATCTCCCCTCAGCCGTCTCTTTTCCAGGTGAAAGAGCCCTAACCTTTTTAGCCTTTCTTCATCGGAGTATCCTTCCATCCCCTTTACCATTTTGGTGGCTCTTCTCTGAACCTTTTCTAATAATGCTATATCATTTTTAAGATACGGCGACCAGAATTGCATACAATATTCAAGGTGTGGTCTCACCATGGAACGATATAGAGGCATTATAATATCTTTTGTTTTATTTTCCATTCCTTTCCTTATGATACCTAGCATTCTGTTTGCTCTCTTGGCTGCCGCTGCACACTGGGCCGAGTGTTTTAACATGCTATCCACAGTGATGCCTAAATCTTTTTCCTCGGTGGTGGTTCCTGATGTGGAACCTTGCATTGTATACCCATAGTTTGGGTTGTTCTTCCCTAGGTGCATAACTTTGCACGTCCACATTAAATTTCATCTGCCATTTTGATGCCCAGTCTTCCAATTTATCAAGATCCTCTTGCAATTTTCCACAATCCTCTTGGGTTTTAACAACTTTAAATAGTTTTGTGTCATCTGCAAATTTGATAACCTCACGTGTTATTCCACTTTCCAGGTCATTTATGAATATGTCAAAAAGCAGCGGACCCAGCACAGATGCCTGGGGTACACCACTATTCACCTTTCTCCATTGGGAAAATTGGCCATTTAGCCCAACCCTCTGCTTTCTATCTTTTAACCAGTTCCTGATCCACAGTACTACACTGCCTCCTATCCCATGACTCTTTAGTTTTGCCAAATGTCTCTGATGAGGGACCTTGTCAAAGGCTTTCTGAAAGTCCAGATACACAATATCAACCGACTTACCTTTGTCCACCTGTTTATTCACACTTTCAAAAAAACATAACAGATTAGTAAGACAAGATCTTCTTTGTCTAAAGCCATGTTGGCTGTCTCCCATTAGGCCATGACTATCTACATGATGAGTAATTTAATTATTTATGATGGTTTCTACCATTTTTCCCGGTACTGACGTGAAGCTTACCGGTCTGTAGTTTCCCGGATCACCCCTGGAACCCTTTTTAAAAATTGGTGTTACATTGGCGATCCTCCAATCTTCAGGTATTAGAGATGATTTTAATGATAGTTCAGAGATTACTAATAGCAGGTCTGCAATCTCATATTTCAGTTCTTTCAACACCCTTGGATGTATACCATCCGGCCCAGGTGATTTGCTACTCTTCAGTTTATCTAATAGTTGTAAGACATCTTCCCGATGTATCGATATTTCCTTCAGTTCTTCCGCACCTTTAAATACCACTTCAGTCATGGGTAACATCCCTACATCTTCCTCAGTAAAGACCGAAGCAAAGAATTCATTCAGTCTCTCCGCTATCGCCTTGTCGCCTCTTAGTGCCCCTTTAACTCCTCTATCATCTAATGGACCAACTGACTCTCACAGGTTTTTTGCTACGAATGTACTTGAAAAAAATCTTTATTTCGCGTTTTTGTTTCTGCAACAAGCTTCTTCTCAAATTCTCCCTTTGCCTGCTTTATCAATGCCTTGCGTTTGACTTGCCAGTGCTTGTGTTGTTTCCAGGTTTCATCATTTGGCTCTTTTTTCCATTTCCTGAAAGATGCTTTTTTGGCAACAACAGCCTCTCTGACCTCACCTTTAAACCATGCTGACAGTTTTTTGGACTTCCTTCCACTTTTCTTGAAGCGTGGAATACAGCTGGTCTGGGCTTCCAAGATAGTATTTTTCAACAACACCTAAGCTTTTTGTAAGTCTTGTTTTTTCTTAACTGTTTTCCTCATTTTATCAAAGTCTCCCTTTCGAAAATTAAAAGGTAGTATTGTGGCTTTCCTTACTATCCCTCCTCCACTGATTAAATCAAACACGATCATGCTATGATCACTTTTGCCAAGTGGCCCCAACACCCTTTGCTTCTCTGCCCATGCTGCAGCATCTGGTAGGTTTACGATCATTAAATAGGCTGCAGGAAGAAGAGAGTCCAATATATCACTGGAAAGGCAAGGGAGTGAACATCTAAAGCACAGAGCAGACAGAACCAGAAAACAGCGATAATTAGGCGGGAGGTGTGGGTGATAGGTCGAATGCTTTACAGAAGAGATGGGCTTTCAGTATGGATTTGAATCTGGGATAGGAGTATTCAGCATGGAGCGTGGCAGGAAGGGAATTCCACAGGGCTAGACTGAGGAAAAAAAAACTCAGAGTGATGGTTATGTTCAAGGTGGGCCTGGGCAGGGGAAGGAAGGGCCAGATGGTTGTTGTGAATGGAGCGTAGGGCACATGGGGGGGGGGGGGGTAGATGGATATGGATGAGGTCAGCAAGGTACTGGGGTTGGCCGGTATGGATGGTCTTGTGAACAGTGGTGAGAATCTTGTATTGGTAGCGATAGTTCAACGGGAGCCAATGGAGATGTGCAAGAAGGGGAGTGATGTGGTCCTTGTGTGTGGCGTGGGGAGGAGGCGGGTGGCAATGTTTTGAATAAGTTGCAGATGATGGAGCTGGTATTGGGGGATGCCGTAGTCAAGGCAAGATAAGAGAAGGGAGACCGCAAGCGTAAGCAGTGAAGGGGGAGGCAGGAAGGAACGAACCACACAAAGTTGATGGAGACTGCAAAAATAACGCCAGATCAGGGAAGAAACATATTGGTGAAAAGAGAGGCAACAACCATATCGGATTCCGGAAGCCCAGCCACAGGCCATCGGCAAGGAGCTCAAAGAGATGCTTAACCTGAAGAGTCCATGAGTGACTGGTTGTCACCCATTGTCTTGGTTCCTCAAATTGACAGAAGCATCAGATTCTGCATTGACTTCCTTAGGGTCAATACAACTTTTAAACTGGAAGCATATCCCATGCCCAGAGTAGATGAGCATGCTTTATATCAACTTTGGATTTCACCAATGGATACTGGCAAGTGCCCTTGACTCCGGCTGCAAGGTAAAAGACTGCTTTTTCAACACTGCAAAATCTGTTCCAGTTTACAGTGCTGCCCTTTGGATTACATGGGGCTCCTTCCATATTTCAACACTTAGTCGACCGCCTATTGAGACCGCACAAGTAGTATAGAAACATAGAAACATGATGACAGAAAAAGACCACATGGCTTATCTAGTCTGTCCTTCCATATCAACAACTACAACAGTCCCTTTTTTACCTTTAGCGATCCTCTGTGTTTGTCCCATGCTTTTTTGAATTCAGTTACTGTCCTCATCTCTACCACCTCCACTGGGAGACTATTCCACGGATCCACTACTCTTTACGTAAAGAAATATTTCCGCATATCACTCCTGAATCTATCTCCCTTCACCCTCATCCCATGTCCCCTCGTAGCAGAACTTGCTTTCAATTGAAAGAGGCTCTCTCCGTGAACATTTATGCCACGGAGGTATTTAAACATCTCAATCATATCACCTCTATCCCACCTTTCCTCTAAGGTGTACATATTAAGATCCTTCAGTCTGTCCTCATATGCTTTATAATGAAGACCACTAATCATTTTAGTAGCCACCCTCTGCATTGACTCCATCCTGTTCACATCCTTTTTAAGGTGCGGTCTCCAGAATTGCACACTATACTCCAAAAGAGGTTGCACCAAAGACTTATACAGAGGCATTATCACCTCCTTTTTTCTGCTAGCCATTCCTCTCCGTATGCACCCAAGCATCCTTCTAGCTTTTGCCGTCACCTTTTCTACCTGTTTAACTACTTTAAGATCATCAGACACAACCACTCTTCTTTAATGGACAAAAGTACTTCACCCCCTATACTATATTGTTCCCTTGGATTGCTGCAGCCCAAATGCATGACCTTACATTTTTTAACATTAAATCCCAGCTGCCAAATTCTAGACCATTCTTCAAGCTTAGCTAGATCCCTCCTCATGTTATCTACACCTTCCTGGGTGTCTACTCTATTGCAGATTTTGGTATCATCCGCAAAGAGGCAAACCTTACCCGACAGCCCTTCCGCTATATCACTAACAAAGTTGTTAAAAAGAATCAGACCAAGGACAGATTCCTGGGGCACACCACTGGTAACATCCTTCTCCTCAGAGTGAGCTCCATTTATTTGTACTCTTTGTCGCCTCCCACCCAACCAATTTCTTACCCAAGCAGTAACTTTAGGGTCCATCCCCAGGGTGCTCACTTTATTTATAAGTCGCCTGTGAGGAACAGTGTCAAAGGCTTTACTGAAATCAAAATATACCACATCTAGGTCTCTCCCTCGGTCCAACTCCCTGGTCACCCAGTCAAAGAAATCAATCAGATTTGTCTGACAAGACCTGCCTCTGGTGAATCCATGCTGCCTCGGATCCTGTAATCCGCTGGACTCCAGAAACCTCACTATTTTCTCTTTCAGCAGTGTTTCCAATAATTTACTCACCACCAAAGTTAAACTAACTTACAGTACTCATTGACACGCTAATAAGAGGAATTGACAACCCAAAACAAGCATTTATATTAATCTTTCTAGACATCTCAGCAGCGTTTGACAGTGTTAACCATGCAACAATGCTAAGCAGACTCCAACAAATTGGAATAACATCCACAGTATATAATTGTTTTAAGTCTTACCTAACAAATAGAACCCAAACAGTGAGGATTGACAATCAAACATCAAATATCTTTAAACAAACTCAAGGCCTTCCACAAGGATCTGCACTGTCAGCACTTCTATTTAATATTTACCTCCAACCAGTTTGCAACATCTTTAAACGCCACGGCGTAAATTACCACATTTATGCAGATGATATTATGTTTTACCTACCATTTAAAATCCCACACCCACCAATACAACAAATAAAAGATTGCTTTAATGAATTAACATCTTGGCTCATTGACCACAACCTATAGATTAATTTTACAAAAACTGATATCCTCTATGTCACAAAAAACCAAACATATACACCTCCAAATTCCATCACCCTAAATAACCACGAGATTAAACTAAAAAAGAATTAAAATACCTAGGTGTAATACTTGATGATAAACTTAATATGTACTCACACATAAAAAACCTTACAAAAACTATACATTTTAAAATTAAGACCCTGAAACAAATACGCCCATTAATTCATTTACACGACTTCATATCAATAATACAAGCAATCATCACCCCACACTTTGATTTTGCAAACTTAATTCTCCAGGGAATCACGCGGCAAAACATTAAAAAGATCCAATTAACTCAAAATATTGCGGCTAGAATTATAATGAAAGTAAGTCCAAAAGAACACATTACACCAATTCTTGCTAAACTCCATTGGCTACCTATTCACGAAAGGATACACTACAAAATACTAGTTACCACCTTCAAACTGATGAATAAACTTTCACCATCCGTACTTAATAACCTGATCAACATAGAACCAAATAAGAGATCTCAAAGAAGTAGAAATACAAACACAATATCATTACCTAAAGATTATAAAAAAGCTAGAAAACTAACCAATAACAGGGCCTTCTCTCACTGTGCACCGTCTCTATGGAATAACCTACCTGACAATATCCGCCTCCTAACTGAACTCAAAGAATTTAGAAAAACACTAAAAACACATCTATTCACCTTACATTATACACCTCTGGACTGCCAAACCATACAAGTTGACACAGGATAATAATCCCTACAAGGCATACACTCACTTAACCAAAATAAACGCATAATCTGATACTAAAAGATGGTCTTCATGTAATTCAAATTCTATAAAATTAATGTAAATATGTAAAAAGGTTTGATTACATCCACTCAATACCACCGGATGAAATCACAGTTTATATGTCTTTAATTATACTGTTAAATGTAAAAAGTTAAATCTGTTCCCTGTAAAATGACTAGGACATGATTAACCATGTACCTTGAATTTTCTCTGTTCATTGTAAACCACACTTCATACTTGGGAAAGAGCGGTATATAAATGTGTGCTAAATAAATAAATAAATAAAATAAAATAACTGGCCTGTAGTTTTCAACCACATCCTTACTTCCGCTTTTGTGTAAAGGCACCACCTGAGTCTCTCTCCAGTCCTTTGGCACCACTCCCGACTCCAACGAGGCATTGAAAAGGTCAGTCAATGGAGCTGCTAGAACATCCCCAAGTTCCCTCAGTATTCTAGGGTGTATCCCATCCGGTCCCATTGCTTTGTCTACTTTAAGTTGAGCTAGATTCTCACGAACACAGTCTTCTGAAAATTGTTCAAGATGTCCCTCGCTTCTATTCCTGTTTGTGGGTGTTTTCTGAGGTCCTGCTCCTGGTTCTTCATCTGTGAACACAGAACAGAAATATTTGTTAAGCAATTCAGCTTTATCCTTATCAGCTTCTACATATTCCTCCCCTGCACCCTTGAGTCTGACAATACCACTTTTGTCCTTCCTCTTCTCACTAATATATCTGAAAAATGTCTTATCCCCCCATTTTGTTGCATTGGCTATTTCCTCCTCCTTTTGAATCTTTGCTTTCCTGACTATTTTGCTAGCTTCTCTAAGTTTTTCCAAATACAGATGCCTGTCTTCCTCTCTCTGTGATCACTTGTATTTCATGCTACTTCACTTTTTCAGTTACTTCTTTCGAAAATCATAGCGGTCTCCTTTTCCTTTTACCTTTATTTACCATTTTAACAAAAAGGTTGGTTGCCCTTAAAATATCCCCTTTCAGTTTTGCCCACTGTTTTTCTACATCCCCCAGCTGTTCCCATCCCACTAACGACCCCCTGAGGTATTGGCTCATCTTGGCAAAGTTAGTCTTCCTAAAGTCTAATATCCTCACCTTTGAATGGATTCTAACAGCCCTAGTCCCAATACTGAACCACACCATCTGGTGATCACTGGATGCAAAATGATCTCCCACTACAACATCAGAAACACTTTCACCATTGGTAAGCACCAAGTCCAGTATGGCCCCTTCACGTGTGGAGTCTGTTACCAATTGCCTGACTAGTTCTCCCTGTAGAGAATCCAGGATCTCCTTACTTCTAGATGATACTGCAGCAGGAATATGCCAATCAACATCTGGCATATTGAAATCTCCTATCAGTAGCACTTCCCCTTCCCTAGCAATGCTGCGTATGTCTTCAATTAACTCTCTGTCCACCTCTTCCTCTTGTGAGGGAGGTCTGTATATCACACCAATGCAAATAGATTTCTCTTTCCTTCTTTCTAGTTTAACTCACAATGACTCCTCTCTCCCTTTTAAGCTCTGTAATTCCAAAGCTTTAATATTATTTTTTACATATAGTGCCACTCCTCCTCCCCTTCTTCCTACCCTGTCCTTTCTGAATAAAGTATAGCCAGGTATAGTTACATCCCAGTCATGGTTTTCTGTGAACCATGTTTCTGTAACTGCCACCAAATCCAAGTCAGCCACTCCCACCAAAGCTTCAACTTCAGGGATCTTATTTCCCATGCTACGGGCATTTATACACACTGCTTTCTATATGTTACCCCTGTTACCCATTTCCATAAAGGTATTTAATGTATCACCTACCTGGGGGCTTTCCTCACCCATCCCCAACAAATCTAGTTTAAAGCCCTCTTGAGTAGATTAGCCAGTCTACTACCGAAGACGCGTTGACCTTTCTTGGACAGATGGATGCCATCTCTGCTCTGCAACCCTTGGAATAGCAAATGCTCTCGATGACACCATCCACGCAACCATGCATTCATCTCCAAGAAGCGAGTCTCTCTGCCTTGGCCTTTACGCTCAACAGGGAGGATTGAAGAGAACACCACCTGTGCACCTAACTGCTTCACCCTCTGTCCCAGAGCTATGAAGTCACTTTTGATACATTCCGAGGTATACCTGGCAGTATCATTTGTTCCAACATGGATTAGTAACATTGGGTAATAGTCAGTGGGCTTGATGAGCCTCGGCAAACTCTCCGTAACATTTTGGATTCTGGCACCAGGCAGACAGCATACCTCCCTGTACATCAAGTCTGGTCGGGAGATGGACGCCTCAGATCCCCTCAGAAGAGAGTCACCAACCACCACTACCCTTCGTTTCCTTGTGGTCAATGATTCTGCAACTTTGGGGTACTTGAGCTCTGGTTCTTCCCTTTCCAGGGATGCTTTCACCTCCTCCACTTCCAGGGCTGCATGCTTGTTTCCTCAGAGCTTCAGCATGCAGGCTTCCTGCACATGGAACCAGTCCTTCAACTGGTATTAGGACCTCTGTCTGGACCGAGGCAGAACCTGTAATGGGGGCAACAGATTTAGCGATACAATTTTTCCCAGCCATTGTTCTGTTCGTGGAGCTTAGGTATCTGTTAAAGCAAAAGAGAGAGATCTACCAAGTACCAGCCGGTTTCCCAGTTGTCCTTTCAGAGAAAAAGCAGTTTAATCTCTTTAATTATATTCATAAGAACATAAGATATGCCATACTGGGTCAGACCAAGGTCCATCAAGCCCAGTATTCTGTTTCCAACAGTGGCCAATCTAGGTCATATGTACCTAGCAGTTTCCCCAAGGGACACAGGTTCCACAATGCTTGTATTGGTTCAAGCATTGATATCCTGGGTCCCTTCTTAATAATGGTTTATGGACCTTTCCTCCAGGAACTTGTCCAAACCTTTTTTAAACCAGCTACACTAACAGCCTTTACTACATCCTCTGGTAACAAATTCCAGAGTTTGATTACACGTTGAGTGAAAAAATATTTTCTTTTATTAGTCTTAAATAGTTTACCCTGTAGCTTCATTGCATGTCCCCTAGTCTTTCTATATTCTGATAAGGTAAACAATCGATCTACGTTTACCCGTTCCACTCCGTTCATCAATTTATAGACTTCTATCATATCTCCCCTCAGCCGTCTCTTTTCCAGGTTAAAGAGCCCTAACCTTTTTAGCCTTTCTTCATAGGAGTATCCTTCCATCCCCTTTACCATTTTGGTGGCTCTTCTCTGAACCTTTTCTAAAATCGCTATGTCCTTTTTAAGATACGGCAACCAGAATTGCACACAATATTCAAGGTGCGGTCTCACCATGGAACGATATAGAGGCATTATAATATCTTTTGTTTTATTTTCCATTCCTTTCCTTATCATACCTAGCATTCTATTTGCTCTCTTGGCCGCTGCTGCACACTGAGCCGAGGGTTTTAACCTGGTATCCACAATGACGCCTAAATCTTTTTCCTGGGTGGTAGTTCCTAATGTGGAACCTTGCATCGTGGAAACATAGTTTGGGTTGTTCTTCCCTAGGTGCATAACCTTGCACTTGTCCACATTAAATTTCATCTGCCATTTTGATGCCTAGTCTTCCAATTTATCAAGATCCTCTTGCAATTTTCCACAATCCTCTTGGGTTTTAACAACTTTAAATAGTTTTGTGTCATCTGCAAATTTGATAACCTCACTTGTTATTCCACTTTCCAGGTCATTTATGAATATGTCAAAAAGGAGCGGACCCAGCACAGATCCCTGGGGTACACCACTATTCACCTTTCTCCATTGGGAAAATTGGCCATTTAGCCATTCCCTCTGCTTTCTATCTTCTATCTATTCAAAATGTGCTATTCCAATTCTCTGTGCTTTGTTAAATGGGGAGGTGCCCTATAAAGCAAGACTGCTCACTAGGGGTGGATGGGAGTCGGGGTGGGTAGGGAAGGAACTAACACCTGATTCGGTGTTAGCAGTTCCCAAAGCTGAGGAGGTTACCAGAGTTCAACAACCTACTCTGCTCAAGGAAATTTCCACTAAAGCACCAAAAAGAAAGTAACCTTGCTTTAAAAATATACAAAAACCCTTTTAAGAGCTCCCAGTCAGAGAGCTAGCAATTTAATAAAATAAACCCACAAATCCTTACTGTTGGTTGATCTGTAGAGCCCCTCTTAGGAAAGCCTCAACAGGGCAGGGCACTGGAGCCTTTTATGCAGGCCTCAGCTGCTCTTAGTTAATCAGTCCCACTAACTCCTGATTAGGTGTTAGCAGTTCCCAAAGGTGAGGAGGTTACCAGAGTTCAACAACCTACTTTGCTCAAGGAAAGTTCCACTAAAGCACCAAAAACAAAGTAACCTTGCTTTAAAAATATACAAAAACCCTTTTAAGAGCTCCTACCTTGACAACATTGTCATCTACAGCAAAGACTGGCCCACTTATCTAAGTACAAAAGTACAAACCATGTTGAGCAGCCTGTGGAAGGCTGGGCTGATGGCCAATCCCAAAAAATGTTTCTGAGAGGTCAGGAGATTCATTACCTGGGGTATTTAATTGGGAAAGGGCAGATACAACCTGAACTATGGAAGGTGGATGGATGCTATTGCCCAGGTCCTCACCCCAAAATGGAGAAAGAGGTTTGTGCCTTCCTTGGGTTCATTGGCTATTACTGCTAGTTCATCCCTAATTTTGCAGAGGTGGCAAAGCCGTTAACCAAGCAATGATATTTCCCCACCTTGATTTCTGTAACAACATACTCCAAGGTCTCCCCAAACAGTCACTACATCATCTCCAACTTGCACAACACACAGTGGCCAGAATCATAATGGGAGCAAAGAGATCCAACCATATCACACCCATACTTAAAAAGCTACATTGGCTCCCACTGGCTAGCCGGAAAAAATACAAAATAATAATAATATTCAAAATCATTCATAATATATCAGCACCTTGCCTGGAATCTACAATTCACACAGCAGCAAAGGGCAGAGAAACTCAGAAATGCCAGCAAAATAAGTTAGTTCTCCCATCCGAGTTTACTAAATGCAATCAAAAAATGTGAAAAAGAGCATTCTCATTCTACGCCCCAAACCTCTGGAACCTTCTTCCTACATTATAATGTCAGAACTCTCAGAATTCTGAAAGAGATTAAAAACCCACTTATTCAAAGAACACTTTAAGGACTAACAATATCCCCCTATACAATACAAGATAACTTGCATATACATCTGAGTGAAAGGTAACATGTAAATTATTGTTATAATTACCTTATGTTATATTAATCACTGTTCTATGTAAAGTTAACATTCCTGTTACTTGTAAACTGCTTTGATGTCATGATTAAGCAGTATAGAAAAAAAACGTTAAATAAATAAATAAATAACCAATCTCCTCCAGAAGAGAGCTCCTAAATGGATCCAGTGGTCACTGGAGCACAGAGTACCTGCAGCAACAAAGTAGTGACAAAACAGAGCTGGTACCAAAGACTGGCGGATTTTCAGGTATCGATAACCCTTCTTTTATTGACCCTAACGTGTTTCGGCCACCGGCCTTCTTCAGGGGGATATGGGAGACAAAAACCTTTAAAATCCTGACTGGTGTATAAGACAAATTTGGCACTTAAAATCCTGACTGTATAGGACAATTTGTCACGCTATGTGCTGTGTAGCAGACTTCTTCATCCATGAACGTGTGCTCTGAACCCATCCTGATTAGCCCTGATTTTTCTCTAACGTTTATTGTGCAAACACCTCAGAGATGGGCCTAGGAGCCGTTCTGGCCCAGGAGGTCGGGGTGAAGAACATCCCATAGCATTTATCAGCAGGAAACTGCTCCCTTGGGAGAAGCATTATGCAGTGATGAAGAAGGAGACTCTGGCTGTCAGTGGGCACTCGAAACCTTCAAATACTACCTGCCTGGCCGTCTGTTTACGCTAATAACAGACTACCAATCCCTCAAGTGTCTGTTTCAACATAAGGAGTATTATGTGGTGGTTTTTGAGTCTCCAACCCTACCAGTTCCAGATTTGTCACAGGGCTGGTCAGACTCACCTGAACAGGGATTTCCTTTCCTGGGTGGAGGTCTAGGTGAGGCAGGCACTCAACGGAGCATGGCTGAGCTGAGGGGGATGGTGTATAATGGGATATATTTATTTATTTTTATTTATTTATTTAACTATTTTTATATACCACTAAATCTACAAGTCTAAGTGGTTTATATAATAACCAGATGGCCAATATGGCTTTACATAGAATATTATAACTTTATCATCTAATAATAATATTATAATAACCGTAACTCTAACTGGTTAATTAAGGTAACTTAATACAGTCACTTATTTCAGCATTAAGCATTAGGAGGGGGGTTTGGGTGGGCAGGAGGAGGAGGCCTATTATGTCAGATCTGTAAAGTGCTCAAGAGACACATTTTCAGTTTTTCCTGAAGCTTGCTAAGTCATCCGTGGCCCAAAGATCATCTGGTATTACATTCCAGAGAGTTGGGGCAAATAGGGAGAAGGCCCTCTTGGATATCGAGAGATTTGTCTTGGTAATTATTTGTGGAATGTGTTGTGTGGTGTGGTGTGTTTTCTTCTAGATTTGCTGCTGGGTGTTTTCTGTATGAGTGATTGTAGGTGAATTGCTGGTAGGTGTTTATGGTTTTGAAGATGGTGAGTAAGAATATGTATTTTATTCTCTGTGCAATGGGTAACCAATGTAGTTGTTTTAGGATTGTGGTGATGTGTTCAGTTCTGGAGGCATTGCAGAGGATCCTTGCTGCTGTATTTTGAGCTAATTGTAGTGGGTGGATTGTGCATTTAGGCAGGCCTTGGAAGATGAGATTACAGTAGTCCAAGTGGGGAAAAATGAGTGCTTGAACAACTGTACTGTACCTCTCTTCTCAAGTCACTTCATTGGTTCCCTGTCTGTTTTTGCATCCAGCTGATCTATAAGTGCATCCTGCTGATCTATAAGTTCATTCACTCTGAAGCTCCCCACTACTTTCCTCTATCTATCCCTATACCCTTCCTCAGGAACTCCGCTCTTCTGACAAATCGTTTCACGCCAATAAAAATTAATGCCCCCGACTTCTCCCCAATTATCGCCTGCTTCAACGCGATTACAGATTGGCTCCTATCCCAGAACCTGCGAATAAACTTCAAGAAAACGGAAGTCCTATTCGTAACTAGGAATAAGAAATTCTCCCCAACCGCAACTTTGAAGGTGAGAGATGCGGAATTACCATGTAAATCATCAATTCGCTACCTGGGAGTAACCATCGACCAAGAACTGACCTTCAAAGATCACATAAAGCAGACCGTTAAATCCATTTACTATAAATTGAGAACACTGAAACCCTTAAGACCACTACTCGCCTCCAATGACTTCCGAACAATCTTCCAAGCCCTTATAACACCTCATTTCGACTATGCCAATGTCATCCTGCATGGTCTACCCAAGAGCATCCTCAACCCACTCCAATTGGCGATGAACTCAGCAGCCCGCATCCTCTGCGGTACATCCAGCAGAGACCACATCACCCCCATACTAACAGAGCTTCACTGGTTACCCCTACAAGCCAGGATAACCTACAAAGCACTTCTGCTATCCTTTAAAGCAATCAATCAAATAGCCCCACCTTCCCTCTCATCACTTATTATCAACACCCCCACGAACAGACTGAGAAGATCCGCAGCCGCCAATACCCTTGTCGTACCAAAGGAGTACACTAAATGTAACCAAACAACCAGAGACAGGACCTTCACCTTATTCGCTCCAACTTGCTGGAATAATCTCCCTCCTCATATCCGATCAATAAAAGACCTCTCTCAATTTAGAAAGGCCCTCAAACACTACCTATTCTGTCATCATCTTTTAGGCCCTAACCCTACACCTCCTCCCCCCATCTCACAAATCACTCACACAGCCTCTGACATTCCAACAACATAGCCATAACAGAACACGAACTAGACGCTCTGCACACCCAAATTTATGACCCAATTTAACTGTAAATTTCCAGATGTAATTTATCTTTCTGTATATAGCTTGTATATAGTTTACCATGTTGTCTCCAAGTTACTGACCCTGTTATAATGTAAGCAAAAGACACTGTTATAATGTAAGCAAAGGACTGTTCTAATGCGAAATTTGTTATCTGTAAACCGCGCTGATACCAAAGAGCGCGGTATATAAAAACTGTAAAATAAATAAATAAAATAAATAAATATGTGCTCTTCTCTTCTATTACTAATGCCAGACTTCGCTCCTTTCAACTTGCTGCTCCTTATGCCTGGAACAAACTACCTGAGTCTTTATATCAGGCACCTTCTCTGACCCAGTGAGAGTCGATGTGATCCTGAAGCTGATTTTGTATGTTTTTTTCTATTTTCACCAGGAATGGCAGGCTGATGATGGGTCTGTAAGAGCTTGATTGTGTTTTGTCAAGAGTAGGTCCTTTTATTATTGGGCAGATGGCGGCATTCTTTATTTTTGATGGCAGATATCCTTGGTATAGTGGTAGAGTCACTATTTTTGAGAATTGCAGGGATCAGTTCTGCTCTTGCAATCTTGATCCAACTCACTAGGCATGGGTCCAGTGGAGAGGTGGTGGTATTAATGTCATTGATGGTTGTTTGCAGTTGTTAAGGTGAGATAGTGGTGAATGAATCCGATGTGTTTTTGTCTTGTTCATGATTTTGGTTTATATGTTTATATGTGTTGATGTTGTGGATGCCCTATTGTTCTGAGGTCGAATTTGTGTTTGGAGGTGGTCTGCCATGAGTTGGAGTAATAGATGTATTTCTTTGTCTTGTTGCATGCTTTTTTTTTTACCAGGGTTTTGATTAGGTCAAATAGCTCTCTGGGCTTATTGAGGGTTCTTTGTAGAAATTTGGAGTGGTAATCTTTTTTTGCTTTGTAAGTGGCTGTCTGTTATTGTTGTAGTTTAGCATTGTATGTGTTGAGGTAGTCAGATTTAAAATGTTGCCATTTTCTCTCAAGTAGTCTGAGGTTGCGGTTCATGTTTTTTAGTTGTTTGTTGTACCATGTTGCAGTATTTCATCTATGGAGGTTCGTTGGAGCTTGTAATTTTGCAGCTATTTCGCTTATTGTCTGGTTCTAGTTCTGGATGAGTGTGTCGCGGTTATCTGAGTTGTGGATGATTTGTGACAGGATTTTCTCTAGGAATTCTCTCTTTTCCAAGTGGTGGGGCCTAAGCATGAGAGTTTGCTTGGTTATATTGTTTGGATGGGTCAGGCCATGGTACTGAGTATGTTGTGGGTAGAGAGAGGTTGGTGTTCAAGAGCATCTGTTGCGGGGCGCATATCAGGTCGAGTGTGTTTCCTTTTCTGTGTGTTGGTTCATTGATGAGTTGTGTGTATTCAAGGGCATCCAACGCCTCTGAGGAGGCCTTAGTGGTCTTGGAAGTCAGGGAAGACAGGTTGAGGTCACCCAGGAGAAGCAGTTGGTTGGAACATGAGCAGTGGTTGCATACTATTTCTAGTAGCACTGCAAGTTCATCTGGGCAAGTGGTTGGGGGTCTGTATGCCAGGCACAGGGTCAATGAGTTGTTAACAATGGTTAAGGTACCTAAGCCCTTATCTGTGCTGTTATTGAGGGTGTGGAAGTTTAGGTATTTCCTGGCTAAAATAATTTCTCCTTCACCTCCGTGCTTGTTTTTTGAGCAACTGAATATATCATAATTGGGTGTTAGTAGCTGATTGAGTAGTATGTTGTCTGATTCTGTGACACACATAATATCCAGCCTGTTATCAATAAGGTAGTTGGCAAGGACCTGTATCTTGTTACGTGTGAAGCATGCATTGCTTAGGGCACATTCTAGGTGATATGTATTGCATGTAATGTCCTGGTGGAGGGTGATGTGGAGTGTGGTGGTGTTTGATTTGAATGAGATGCTGGTATGATTTCGGTCTTGGTCTGGTGGAAGGGGAGAATAAGTGATGAGGATATGGTAGAAAGGCTGGTGTGTGAATGGAAGATGGTGCCTGTAATGAGGCATGTGCTATGAAATCAGTAAGGTATAGAAGACTGAGTGGGATGGCTAGTGGTGCCATGTTTGGGTTGGATCAGATGTGAGTTACCTGTCCCTCTCCAAAGGGATTATTGGTAGTGCCCTTTAAGAGAGTCTGCAGCCCAGAGTTCAGGACGGGAGGGAGTGGCTCTGAGGAAGAGGTTCAGAACCCAACAGGCTGCAGGAGGGAGAGAGGCCTGTGGAGCCAGAAATCCTTCCAAGGCAAGCCATGCAAAGGAGTTCTGAGGTAGCAACTTTAACTGGGGTTAGAGGAAGGGCCAGGAGAACTAGCTTGTGGAAGTTTAACAAGCTGGAACAGAAATAATTTGATTTTGTTTTCCCTGAACTGCTGTCTGTTCTGGGTTTTGTTTTGTAGAGGTTTAACAAGCTGGAACAGAATAAAAACTACTTTTGGCTTTCCCTTAACTGCTGCTTGCATATCACACTCACCACAAGCTGCTTCTTTAATTATAGTCTGAAGTTAAGGAAGCTGTCTTACTCTAGATTATTATAAGCCAAGAAAATTCATTTTTTGAAAAAGTCTGGAGTATCTATTGGCATGTCTTGGCTGACAATCTGAACTGAAATGTCTTGGGAAGGAAGACCTTTTTTAAAGAGTATTTTTCAGTCCTGTGTTTTCTCTGAGAAACTAGTGTGAAGTGTCTCATACAGTTTTAATAATTAAGGCTGTTAGAGAAGACAAAAGCTAAGAGACTGTGCTGTTTTGTGCATTGTATGCACAGGTGTTCTTTGAAGTCCAGTTCTGAAGAGAAATTTCTATGATGGTTATGCTCAATTGAGATTTGATATACCACCCTTTACTAGGCAGACAGAGCAGTTTACAATAAAAACAAATACATCTCACATGCAGAAAAAAAGAAAGAAACTCCATATATTAACAGGATAGAGTAGAAAAGAAAAGAAAAGAAAAAGATCATAAAGATAAACTAGAAAACGAAGGACAAGGCATCTTTCAAAGCTGCAGCTCACTCGGAGGGGGCTATACCATATTCTTGGATAAAGAGGTGGGTTTTGAGGAGACTCTTGAACTTGGAGAATGAGGACTCTAACTGAAGCTAGGAGGGAAGGCAGTTCCAGAGAGCAGGTGTGATGTAAAAAAAGGCAGAACAATGTGTAAATTTGTACTTAGCTTATAAGGGGGAAGGGAGGACTAAGCGATTATCATGCAAGGACATGAGACAGAGTTGGGGTATGTAGGGCATGGTCTGAGAAGACAGATAGTGTGGGGCATGGTTGTGGAAGGCTTTGTGAGTGTAAGGATTTTAAATTGAATCCTCTGGGGAATGGGGAGCCAGTGGTATTGGATTAGCAGGGGCGTGACACGGTTGTGTTTCCAAGCATGAGAGAGAATGTGAATAGTCGTATTGTGTATTGTTTGGAGGCGTTTCAGTTGGTGTTATGGGAGTCCGGCAAAACAGATGTTGCACGAATAGATTTGAAAGATAACATTACTAAGAAGAAAAGAGGTCAGAGTTGCCTGGTCGAAGAAGGGTCATTGTGCCTGAATTCTACGCAGAGCGGAAAAGGTGGATCATGTTAACTGAGAAATGTGAGTGGAAAAAGAGAGTTCCGAGTCAGTGTGAACACCAAGGTATTTAAAAGAAGAGTAGTGCAATGGGGGAGGAACCTATGGAGTGAACCAGAGAGGGAATGGTTTTAGAACCAGTAATCCAAGTTGCCTTGGTCTTACCAGGGTTCAACTTTAGAGTATTGTTGCGAAGCCAGAATGAAATGGAATCAAGGGCGGTGTTGACTGAGGAAAGATCCAGGGACACACTGTCAAGGCAGGTGAGGTGTAGGATGTCATCCACATAAATATAAAAGTTATTGCCTAAGGATTGGATGAACATGGCCAGAGGGCTGAGAAAGATATTGAAGAGAAATGTGGGACCCCAAAATGGAGAGAGTAAGGTGTGGATGTGATACTGTGCCAGTGAACTTGATATGTCTGATCATGGAGGAAAGAGGCGAACCAAGAAAAGACAGAAATCTGAAGTCCCACATCATAGAGATGTGAAAGAAGGAGGCTGTGATTCATGAGATCAAAGGCCGCTGTGAGGTCGAGAGAAATTGCCAAGGCATGAGAGCCTTGGTCTAGGGAAGGTGTGGATTTCGCTGAGAACAGATGTGGTGATAGCTTCTATACTATACAATATACGGAATCCTGATTGGCAAGGGTGCAAGGCTAGAGTGTGTTCAAGGTGGTCAGAATTGATGAAGGATGAGACATTCAGTAAGCTTGGTGAGAAATGGAAAGTTTGAGATGGGATGGTAGTGATTAGGGTTTTTGGGATCAAGCTTGGCACCTTTTAGGAGGGAACGAATGAGAACTTTCTTCCAGGAATGGGGGACATTACCAGACGTGAAGGAAAAATTAATCATGGAATAAAAGAATGGGATAAATCCGAGGGAAGGTTCTGCTAACCAACTAGAAGGAATACGGTCCAGGAGTCCATAAGATTTCTTAATGGGAGAGTGTACTCTAGTGAGAAAGCCAGGATCAGGTGGGGTGAAGGAGTGCCATGTATGCATAGCAGAGTGAGTTGATTGAATAGGGGACAAAGATGGGAGGAAATGATCAGATGAGGATAGTCCAGAATGGGCTGAACGGATTTTGGAAGCGAAGGTGTCAGCAAGGACATCTGGAGAGGGACCAATTGGAGCATGAGTGGAGAAGGATGCTGGTAAAGTAGAGTCAGGTGGCAATGGAAAAGAGGGTTTTAAGATTGCACGAGGAAGCTGTAACCAGGGATGAATAGTAATCTTTCTTTGCAGACAGACCATGGGCTGATAATGATGATGGTAGGTTCTAAAGATGTGGAGGAGAGCAGGATTCATGATTTCCACCAAACACATTCTGAGGCCCTGAGCTGTCTTTTAAGAAGGCAGAGTCCTGGATGGCACCCAGTGGGAGAATGATGGGTGGAGGGAGAGATATGGATCAAAGGAGAAATGAGGTCTAGTTGGTTCAAGAGCATAGAGTTCCAGAGGTCAGATTATTGGTCAGGAGGGAGTGAGTGAAAATTGGGGGGGAAAGATGTCAGTGACTGCTGGGAATTGGACTTTGGTCTCGAGGGTCAGGCGTCAGCAAGCAGAAGGGGCAAGAGATGTCACCAGGAGGGGACCAGTGATATTAGTGAGACCTGGTAGTGAGAAGCAAATCAAAGAGTGGTCAGTCCAGGGGAGGGGGTGCAGGGAAATATTTGTAGGGGAGGGATGAGTGTCAAGATGGGTGAAAAGCAAGTCGAGCATGTGTCCTGCTGCATTTGTGGGGCTATTGATTGGGCAAAGTTGAGGTCCTCCAGAAATTGTAGAAAGGTGAAATTGCACAAGCAAGAGGATATGGAAATGAATGTTATAATCACCAAGAATAAGCAGGTTGGGGAGGGCCAATGTCATATCCAGGAGTGTTTCTGCAGTACCCTCCTATTGCTGTCCTGCTTCATTCCTGGCCACACACCCCTTGAAGACTCGCCAAGGTGACATTGACTACTTTGAAATTTAAATGCAAAATGCCAGCGGCATCCCCCATTCCTAGAAGAGAGCTCTCATTTGCCCCCTCCTGAAAGGTCCAAGCTTGATCCTGAAAAATCTAATCACCACCATCCCATCTCAAACCTTCCATTTCTCACCAAGCTCACCGAATGTCTCATCCTTCATCAATTCTCCGACCACCTTGAACACACTCTAGTCTTCTGATCCGATGCTATGAGAGAAGTTTCTAAGATTGTGTAGTTTGCAGAAGCTACTCTGAACTTCTGCCACATTGTTAGGAGAAAGCAAAATTTATTCAGAAGCACTGTTTTAAAAAACAGACAGCAACTTAGGAGAGCAAGATGGCAGCTGGAGGGTTTGTGCTGTGAGTCGCGCTATCGCTGATGGGGTTAAAGGAAGATAAAACTGGTGCCTAAGCCCTCCAGAGTGTCGGCGGCATCTACCCCGTTACCTTTTGTAAATCTGGATCCTTTTGTGGTGTGCAACGAGTGACGGCCAGAAGGATTACCGACGACAGAGAGCCCTATTTGCAGTGGAGCAGAGCAGGAGTGCTTGTCCAGCAGCTCGGAGCCAGACATCACATCGCCGGGGCAGTGGCATTCGCCTAAGGCCGCAGCAGTTGGGGATTTGTCAGCGAGCTTAGCAACAGTGACAGGAGCTCGAAGAGGTTGGTTTCTGGTTGCTGGAGGGCTGGCCGCAGCGTGTATACAGGGTGGCCCAAAAAAAGTGAACATCTCGTAGCATATAAGTTATTTAAAAATTCAAAAAGATAGATGTAAACGATTGACAAATTAAAAAAAACAAGATGTCGACTGGAAATTGTTGAAATAAAGACGTTATATAGCTAAAAAAGGTAACTAAGTAAACTATTTAAGCTTTTAATTTATGAGATGTTCTCACTTTTTTTGGGCCACCCTGTAGGAGAACAGCATGAGAGCGTGCTTGCTCCTCCGGATCAGCTCCCAGTTGCTCGGTCTTTACAGTCAACTGCTGGAACAGCGGCTGGATATATGGCCGCTACAGGAGACCTACCCGCAGTTCTGCCGGCTCCAGGGGACAGGGCAGGAATGATTGAGACTCCAGGTACTTTTGTCATTGCCCGCCCAGCAGTTTTTACTTTGGAGGCAATTTGGACAGCATTTGCCAGCCTTGGGGAAAGGTTGTTCCCACAGGTGATTACTGCAACCTACTCCTCGCTGGTCTTCCTGCAAGCCACCTCCTTCGCCTCCAATCTATACAAAATCACGCCGCTCCACTAATCTTCTGCCAATCTCGTCATGCCCACATTACTCCTCTTCTCAGGTCGCTTCACTGGCTCCCTGTCCAATTCCGCATCCAATTCAAGCTTCTCCTGCTAACCTATAAGTGCATCCACTCTATGGCCCCTCACTACCTCTCTTCTCTCATCCTTTCCTACATCCCCTCTCAAAACCTGCACTCTGCTAACAAATTACTTCTATCTATGCCTTTTACACACACTGCGAACTCCCGACTGCGCTCCTTTCACCTTGCTGCACCTTACGCTGGAACAGCCTACCTGCGTCTGTGCGCCAGGCACCCTCCTTGGTCCTCTTCAATTCCAGATTGAAGACCCACCTCTTCACTGTTGCATTCATATCCTGACTCCTTCCTCATCTTACCCTAACCCCCATCATCATTTATGACCAAACTACTGACCAAACCATACCTTGCCCAGAACTGACTAATGTTCTACCTTGCGCAGAACTGACTAATGTTCTACCTTGCGCAGAACTGACTAATGCTCTATACTGTTCTAACTTATGTTTTGTTCTAACTAGATTGTAAGCTCCGATGAGCTTGACTCTGACGGGCAGGACTGTCTCTTGTATGTCGGCTACCTCTTGTAGGTCAGCTGTGCAGCGCTGCGTGCGTGGCGCTTTACAAGTGCTGAATAGTAGGTGCAGGCTTTGTCTGGGCAAGTGCAAGAGCATAAGCAACAATTGCAGCAATATACGGAAGTGCTTTCTTCCTTACAACTTTTAATAACAGACTCAAACCAAGATGGCTGCTGTGGGGGACTCTTAACTGCGTTGTGTAAAGATGATCTTACTTTGCAAGCTAGGATTGAGACATTGGAGAACTATGCTAGATATTCTAATTTGTGTATTATTACTTTTCCACGTTCTACTCTTCTAAGTGCTAGAGAACTCTAAGCAGTATTTACTAGAGGCACTTGGTATACCGGTGGACTCTCATCCTCCTATAGCAAAACTGTATTATCTTCCACTTGGTAGAAGGTCTCCTGGTGGTCGAGAGATCCCTAGTGTTCAATTGGTAGATTCATTTGATGTCTCTGCACTTTTGGAATCTTTAGATGTGGAGACATTTAGTTCTGCTACTTTGTTAGTTACGTTTTCACTCACATCAGAACGGGACTGGTTTCTTAGGGTCTATTTTTGTAACAGAAGTATAGTCTTTAAAGGGTTTAATATCTGGATTTATCCAGACTTTTCTAGGGCTACGCAAAGACGAAGGAAAGAGTTCCTCCTCCTTTGCCCTGGTGTCCAATAGCTGGGAGGACAATTTTTCCTAAAGTTTCCTTGCAAATGCTTGGTTAAATTTCAATCTAACTCTTTTATGTTTTTATGAACCATCCCAGCTGCTGGAGCTCTTTGATTCACGTAGAGTTGCTGTGATTAGTGACCATCCCACTGTATGATTTTGTGTAGTCGTCTGGTAGATTCCCACCTTTTTCCCTGCATTATTGGTTTTGGTTCTTCTTTTTCTGGGTATGCTCTCCTTTTTTTGTGGGTTAGGGTAAGAGTCAAACCTTTGCCAGTTTGGGCATTCCTTGCAAATTATTTTTCTTGATGTTTCATTTGTTATCTTGTTTGACCTCTTATTTCTTTGAGTGTTCTTGAATGCTTGATTTATTTGTTAAATTGATAAATATAAAATTAAATTAAAAAAAAAAAACAGACCGCTTTGTATTTTTTTCTTTGACAGTCAGAACTAAGCTGACAGCTTCTTGGGTAAATTCCCCAGGCTGAAAACTTCCTTTTCCTTAGTATGCACATGGGGGGGGGGGGGGAGAAAGGGGTATATTTGTCCCAATGGACCTCCAGCCAAAATTTTCAGAGAAGAAATTTATATGACACTGGCCTCACCGTTAAAACTATAGAAACACACAAAGGAGGAAGAGAGAGAGCGAGACAAACGGACATGCACAAACACTCTGTCTCTTTCTCTGCCCCTTAGACTTCTGATGTGCTCCTTCAGTGAGTGCTCCCCCCAATACAGTAAAGACTTTGTAATTGCTGCCAGTTCTTTTCCACAGTCTGCAGCAGCCCCCTTACACTTTACTTCCCATTCCGACCCCTTTTCAGTGCCTGCCTAGGACACTCATAGGTCAATATTCAAGTGCATCGGTATGTGATTTTTCTGAGCACTGGCTAGGATGTTTTTGAAAAAATGCATATATTCAGGACCACTATATGGTAGCGAGCAGTGCAGAATATACATATAGAGGAATCTTTACTAAAGGGCGTGCTGTTAGCATGCGTTTGAGCCGCACAACTACCACGGAGGCCTGCGTTAACCTTTGGGGGCATGAGTGCCTCTCCCCCTGCCATTAGCCTGTTGGTGACATGCTGCACTGTGCTAACCATCCTGCAGGTACACCTACACTAATGGCAATCTTCCCAAAACACCCACACTAACCACGACCATTGCCATTATTGCCCACCTTCTGCTCCTATCCTACTCAGTCCCCAACCAATCGCATGCTCACCGGTTGGCAAGGGATTTTTCGCACATGGCAATCCCACCCTAACAGTTAGTGTGCTTTAGTAAACATGGCGCACCGAGCACTAAATGCCATCACTATCTGGACAGTGGTGATACAGTCCGCTCTTCAGATAGGTTTTGGATAAATTTAGGACAGCCTTTTGCTGATCTTAATCTGGAGATTTATTCAGATAGTGGACCAAATATTGCAGCTTACTGGATAATTTGGCAAAATGCCCACATTCTGCCCTTTCTCCGCCTCCGGACTGGATAGTGCCATGGTGGTCTGTAAGACTTGTCAGCAGCACTATCAGTATAGTGTTGCTGAAAATCTATGGATAGGGCCAGATAGGGCAATTATCTGCATAATGGCTACCGGATATCAGAGCCTCAGTGACTCCACCACCAGCTCTCTCCAAGGTCATCCTAGTGTCTCTTGCAGAGTTCTGTCTCCTCATCTTATGCAAAAGAACTTCCCCCCCTGCCTCATTGCATCCCTTCTTGTGACAAGAGCTGCCTTCCCATGTTCCTGCCCCTAGTAGGCTGGATCCCATCCACAGTCTCTGCTGCTGCTGGTGACACTGGAAACAGGGCAGTTTCACTCATACATAGGGCCGGCCCAAGGGTTTCTGCTGCCCCAGGCAGAAACCCTGGCCGTGCCGTCCCCATCCCCTGCTGCTGCTGATTCTGTTTGGGGGGGGGGGGGCAGCAGAGGGAAGGCAGGTGGTGGCGATGACTGCAGCCACAGTATTTTACAAGGGGCAGCTTTGTGCCACCGCTTTGTTGCCCGCAGCAAGCCATGTGCTCCAGCACACATGACATGCTGCTTCTGACTCCTCTCTGACAGTAAATTGTGTCAGAGGGGGATCAGAAACAGCAGGTCAAAGCACATGACCTGCCGCAGGCAATAAAGCGACAGCATAAAGCTGCCCACCTTGGTCGGCCGCCTAGCTCGCCTAGTGGATAGGCCAGTCCTGCTCAAATAGGAGATGACTAGAAAGCAGAAGACTAAGGTTTAAACTCTGAAAAATATCCAGACACTTTAGCCATTTTTTGATGTCTGCATACTGATGTAAAAATCTGTACAGTCCTGAAAATGCCAGACATTTGGTAACCCTGCTTAGCACAACTAACAGAACTCCCTTTAAACATTTGGGCCTTAGACATGTGTCTAGTTTGCCTATGCCTTGATCTGCCTCTGTATCTGATGTTTATTCATCTGTAAACCTTTGTTTGCCCTAAGATATTTTACTATGAAAATGGAAAAATATACAAGCCTGGGTCACAATCAGAGCGGCTGAGCATTCTTCAGAATCCTCCTACCTCAGGAGTTGCTACTCTGCAATTAAGTGAGCTTCAGCAAACTGATGCTGGGGTCTATAGCTGTGAAGTGAACAACCCACCTGACTTTTATGGCACTGGTTCTGGCTTTGTGAATCTCACTGTACTAGGTAAGACCAAAGGTAACTTTTGGTAAAATGAAACAGCAACATAACTTGCTTTGAGTGGACTGTACAATCCAGGGAAGCATGCTATAGATATTTAAATTCAATAAAGGTTTATAATGACTCCTCCTGGGTGGATGTAGTGGTATGAGTATGGTGCACCCAGAAAGAGTTTTGGGATGAGGGGTCGGGGTGGTTGCCTGAAAGGATATTGAGCTACCTGAAGGGAGTTTGAAAATAAAGTCGTATCTGATGAGGTATTTAGGATAGGATGATTTGGTGCATAGTAAGTGATAACAAATAAAGACCAGTTGGTCCATGTCTGGCTGGCTTTTCCCATTTGCACTGTTGCAGCAAAAGATATATCCAAGGTGCCTGATTTCCTGCATTTCTGTAATCAAGGGAAACGTTGCCAGGTTGCCTTTGCCACAGAACTTGGCATCACAAGACACCAGGAGTTGGAGGAGGGAGTTTGTTTAACAGCTAGCGGGGCACATAGTCCTAGAGATCTTTCTTATCTTTTCTACCCTCCGGGTGCTGATCCAGGACAAGAGGAAGAGGAATGAATTGGTGCCTTGGACTATGATGATGTCCCATATAGTTCAAAGTGGGGATCTGGCTTTGTTTTAGCTGCATGGAGAGAAAGCAGGCCAGACAAACTGGAGGCACTGTGGGAAGAGAAGGCAGAAGGATGAGGCACTTCACCAATCATCTTGAGACTTTTTGACAAGCAGCCACAAAAACCTTTCCCTGTCCCTTTCTCCCAAATCCAATGGCTGAGGATGTCATCACAGCTTGACTAGAAAAGGGAAGCACCATTTTCTGTCTTGCATTCAGACAGAGGATAGATAGAAAAGTACTAGCTTGAAATCAAAAGCTTGAAAAAAAATACAGGAAACATCATAACAGTGCTGAGAGAAAGAGAGAGGGGGTGGGGCAATAGCACTAGTTTTCTTTTTGTGTCAAAGTAAAGCGACTCTTGTTGAAAAGATCTCTCAAACAGTCAGGGTGTGGTTTGGGAGCCCCATATTGAGGAAAAAACCCACACAGGACAGAGCAAAAAGAGCAGTTGGGCTGATTCTCTATCAGCATCACAGAGAACTAAGTTGTAACATTTGCTTAGGAGGCAGAATATACCTCATAAGCCCCATTTACCAAGTACCATCCAGATAACATTTCCTCCTAGATGAACACTCCTAGATTTCATTTCCTCCTGGAATTTGTTACCGGAGGATGTAGTAAAGGTTGTTAATGTAGCTGGGTTTAAAAAAGGTTTGGAAAGTTCCTGGAGGAAAGGTCCATAAACCATTATTAAGAAGGGACCCAGGATATCAATGCTTGAACCAATACAAGCATTGTGGAACCTGTGTCCCTTGGGGAAACTGCTAGGTACGTATGACCTAGACTGGCCACTGTTGGAAACAGAATACTGGGCTTGATGGACCTTGGTCTGACCCAGTATGGCATATCTTATGTTCTTATGAACAAAGTTTGTATATCTCAGGAGACCTACTCACTGAATCCCACTGTTCAAATCTCCACCTCCACTCACTGATCAGCAACACCCAAACTTTACATCCTCTTTGCTATGGTCTCTATTGATTTCACATTTTATAATCCTATTGTGCCAGAAGTTGTGTTTGGATCTGGTCAATTGTGGCTCCTTTCCAATAGGGGAGGAGTATAGATGATCCTTTAGCCTTCAGTCCAAATCTGTGGGCCCAGGCAGCCTCCATACTTAAGTCAGAGAGAAGAGGACCACAAAGAGAGCAGGTAAGGCAAATTGACCACCCGCCTCTGTTTGTCATATTTTAATATTGACTATTTTAACGTGCTACCAAGCATATGCGGTGCTGTACAGACACCTATAGGAAAGACAGTCCCTGATGCATAGATATTACAATCCAGTCTAATTAAAAAGCAATGTTTGGGAGGGTTAGACATAGAAACAGTGGTAGAGGCAGAAGTGGAAAATCAGTAGATGCTCCTGAGAGAACAAGAGCGGGAGAGGAACAGAGAGGATGGTATCCAATCCCCAGTATTTCATCAACCGACGTGAGAAAAATAGCTGCAGCTTCTGATGCAACTGCGAAGGACCAGTTGTCTGATTCCACTTCAGCAAAGGAGTTAAAAAAGGCAGAAGTAGTGCGAGGTGGATGGGTAGGAGACCAATAACAGGTAAAGCTTTTGCCATCAATGCTAGGCTGAGATGTTTATGGGATAGCTTTTGGCAGCCATAGAATCTGATGAGTTCTCTTTCAAATCTTCAGATACAGATAAAGAAAATATGTGGGTTGATATTTAAACCCAGCAGAGAGTTGGATTTTTTTTAATCCCAGTCAGGGGGTGTCACTTGATGATCAGGTGCTGAGTGGATGCCTTTATCACTAATTCCTGGATGGAGGGAGGAGGGAGGGGGAGGGGGAGAGGAAGTAGAGGGTTTCTGCCTATTTGGTGGAAGCCATGCTGGGGAAAGCATGTTGAAGACAAGAAAAAGGTAGAGTCTGCTCCCCCCACCCCATTCATTTGAAAGAGGAAGTGGGGCAGGAGTTAACAAGAAGCCTGACAGTAGTTCCCGAGGATAAATTAGCCAAACTGTAATCCTTGTAGATGGAATTAAGGGGTTGCAGGGACATGCAGTCCAACTCCATGTGCCAAGAACGTTTTGCAGCAGGACAGAACTGAGAGCATGAAGTCCCGGCTCTGGGAGCTGGAAGCTAAAAGTAAGCTGTTGTTTGGCCTAGTGGGGCTTCTGGAGTTACTAAAGGAGATTGACTTGCTGCATAAAGTGGAACAATGGATCCCTGAAACACTGGTGATCCCACAGGGGCCCTGCCTATAAAGATGGACAGGGGCATATCATTTGGGGTGAAGCTTGCAGGAAATAACAGGTTATATACAATGTTTTTGCACATACTAAACATTGTCAACAACAGCAAAATAATGGTAATGTACCGGAACTGGTCTATGAAGAGGAAAAGCTTTTTATTATTTCAAGATTACTCTGTACGGGTGTCAGCGAGCTGAAAAGCAATGCACCATATTGTGCTGAACTTCACCAGAGGAGTATATAATTTGCACTGCAATTTCCTGCATGAGTAAAGCTTATTTTTAACAACAAGAATCAAATTTTGAGTTTCTTCAGGAGCTGAAGGAGTTCATAGACCACCTTCTGAAGGAGTAAGTGGAATGGATCATTATGAATAATGCAACATTCGATTTGACCAGAGATGAACATTTGATACGTTTCAGTTTGCGATTTTTGACTGTAACAGTTTGGTTTTCAGCACCTGATATGTAGTGCGGCAGTAGTGGATGTAGAGTGGCTTGCAATTGCCTGGGGTAAAAAGTTTCACTATGCCACAACCTTGCAAGAAAATTGAACTAAAAGGACATCACTTGAGATAGGCGGTGAAGGGAACTATACAGAGCATTGGCCTGCCTGTGCTGCAAATGAGCTATGTGATGCAGAGTCCTTCCTCAGAAACGTAGGATGGCAGAAAGGGATGCATTGGGTAGCCACTAAAGCGAGCTGTGCTTTATTCATTTTGCTACCCTGCAATTGGATCTGTTTATAAGACTTAGGGAATGGAGAGAGGAAACGGGCTGGTGCATACAGGAGACATCAGAAGTGCAAGGAGCAAGAGGACTGCTGGAATGGAAACGTTCTTAAAGAGTCACGCAGAGATGGGGGGGGGGGGGTCTCTGTCCACTCCTGGCTGTCCTGCCCCGCTCTATGGGGGAGCCTTCCCTACCACAGCATAAAGGGATAGACTTAAAGCTCTCAATATGTATACTTTAGTGGAAAGGCGGGAGGGGGAGATGACCGAGATATTCATCTTTATCTTATCTTTATTGAGATTCTTGATATATCGCCCAGGTGTAAAGGCATTAGAGCAGTTTACAAACACAGTTGGCTAAGTGGAAAAAGGAAAGGAATGCCATAATATAGACAGGGGAGGGGCAGAGAAGAGGAAGCTTCATGGCGTGGGAAGTGGGCACAGGGCCGTACTGAGCCAAAATCGTTCCCTGTGCGACTTGCACATCAGGCGCGCCCTCCCCCCCCATACCGCCGTCCAGCCGCTGCCTGCTCCTGCCCTGCTGCTGTCACCCTCTGTTTTCTCCATGGCGGCAGCGGCAGCAGGGCAAGAGCAGGCAGAGACTGGACGGAGGTATGGGGGGGGGGCCCGATGTGCAAGTTGCCGGCAGCAAATCTGATCCCTCCCTGCTCTGATGTCAGAAGAGGGAGGGACCAGACCTGCAGAAAGACCCGAAAAGGCTTAGGGGCGCATTTTGGCTGCCTGTTGCCCTGCTGCCACTGAGAACAAAACGTGGCAGCAGTAGGACAACAGCAGGCAGCCGAAATGCGCCCCTAAGCCTTTGTGCCCTGTGCAGTCGCAGCACTCGCACAGGACTAGGTACGGTACTGAGTGGGGAGGAGCAGAATGTGACTGACTGAGACTGGAGAGAGGGAAATCAAAAGCTAGATTAAAAAGATGAGTTTTCAACAGAGTTTTAAACTTGGGAAATGAGAGTTCTGTCCGCAGGGTGGTGGGTAGGGAGTTCCAAAATGCAGGGCCCAGGAAGAAAAAGGCAGAGTTATGGGTCTGCTCCAAATCTGCATGTGATTCTGATGGAAGCATTAAGCAGTTAACATGGATGGATCTAAGGAGGCGCTGCGGAGTATGGAACTAGAGGAGATTAGCAAGATATTGCAGCGTGCCAGTGTGGATGACTCTGTGAGCCAAAGTGAGGAACTTAACATAAGAACATAAGATATGCCATACTGGGTCAGACCAAGGTCCATCAAGCCCAGTATCCTGTTTCCAACAGTGGCCAATCTAGGTCATATGTACCTAGCAGTTTCCCCAAAAGACACAGGTTCCACAATGCTTGTACTGGGTCAAGCATTGATATCCTGGGTCCCTTCTTAATAATGGTTTATGGACCTTTCCTCCAGGAACTTGTCCAAACCTTTTTTAAACCCAGCTACACTAACAGCCTTTACTACATCCTCCGGTAACAAATTCCAGAGTTTGATTACACGTTGAGTGAAAAAATATTTTCTTTTATTAGTCTTAAATAGTTTACCCTGTAGCTTCATTGCATGTCCCCTAGTCTTTCTATATTCTGATAAGGTAAACAATCGATCTACGTTTACCCGTTCCACTCCGTTCATTAATTTATAGACTTCTATCATATCTCCCCTCAGCCGTCTCTTTTCCAGGTTAAAGAGCCCCAACCTTGTTAGCCTTTCTTCATAGGAGTAGCCTTCCATCCCCTTTACCATTTTGGTGGCTCTTCTCTGAACCTTTTCTAAAATCGCTATATCCTTTTTAAGATACGGCGACCAGAATTGCACACAATATTCAAGGTGCGGTCTCACCATGGAACGATATAGAGGCATTATAATATCTTTTGTTTTATTTTCCATTCCTTTCCTTATCATACCTAGCATTCTATTTGCTCTCTTGGCCGCCGCTGCACACTGGGCCGAGGGTTTTAACATGGTATCCACAAGGACGCCTAAATCTTTTTCTTGGGTGGTGGTTCCTAATGTGGAACCTTGCATCGTGTAACCATAGTTTGGGTTGTTCTTCCCTAGGTGCATAACCTTGCACTTCTCCACATTAAATTTCATCTGCCATTTTGATGCCCAGTCTTCCAATTTATCAAGATCCTCTTGCAATTTTCCACAATCCTCCTGGGTTTTAACAACTTTAAATAGTTTTGTGTCATCAGCAAATTTGATAACCTCACTCGTTATTCCACTTTCCAGGTCATTTATGAATATGTCAAAAAGCAGCGGACCCAGCACAGATCCCTGGGGTACACCACTATTCACCTTTCTCCATTGGGAAAATTGGCCATTTAGCCCTACCCTCTGCTTTCTATCTTTTAACCAGTTCCTGATCCACAGTAGTACACTGCCTCCTATCCCATGACTCTTTAGTTTTGCCAAAAGTCTCTCATGAGGGACCTTGTCAAAGGCTTTCTGAAAGTCCAGATACACAATATCAACCGACTCACCTTTGTCCACCTGTTTATTCACTCCTTCAAAAAAACATAACAGATTAGTAAGACAAGATCTTCCTTGTCTAAAGCCATGTTGGCTGTCTCCCATTAGGTCATGACTATCTATATGCTGAGTAATTTTATTCTTTATGATGGTTTCTACCATTTTTCCCGGTACTGATGTCAGGCTCACCGGTCTGTAGTTTCCCGGATCACCCCTCGAACCCTTTTTAAAAATTGGTGTTACATTGGCGATCCTCCAATCCTCAGGTATTAGAGATGATTTTAATGATAGTTCACAGATTACTGATAGCAGGTCTGCAATCTCAAATTTCAGTTCTTTCAACACCCTTGGATGTATACCATCCGGCCCAGGTGATTTGTAGTTGATACAGTACACGAGGGAAAGCCAGTGAAGGTGAATGAGAAGGGGAGTGATGTGGTCGGATTGGGAGGAGTGCGTGAGTATGCGGGCAGCCATGTTTTGGAGAAGCTGGAGATGCCTCTGTGGTATAAATGCACAGGTTGTAGCCAAGGGAACTCTAGCCCTAGGATAAAGGTGAACATGGATGATTGAGGAAAGAGTTCTTTACAGAAAGGGTGCTGGATGCATGGAACAGGCCCCCAGTGGAGATGAGGACAGGATCTGTAGCTGAATTCAAGAAAGCATGGGACAAATACAGAGAATCTCCCAGGAAGAAGAAGAGATTGTAGAACTTAATAGTTATGAATGGGCACATTGGATAGGCCATATGATCTTTATCTGCCATCATTTTCTGTGCTTCCATGTTTCTATGTCATTCACAAAAAGTGGGAAAACAAACTAAATATAGTCCCATATACTCCCATCTCCATAATAAATGCAAATGTTAGAATATGCACGAGGGTGCTCGTTTTTTAACAGAGATCAGATTGGTTTTGTCAAGGGGTATTCCTTGGTTTGTAATATGAGAAGACTGTTTAACCTTAATCCAGTGGTTCCCAACCTGTGGTCCAAGGGCCTCTGGGAATCCATTAGAGTATTACAGAGAGTTTGAAGAACACATAAAAGATAAGAAAAGAGAAATAGATTGGTTGGTGGGAAAAAGGCTATTTTTAGCAATGGCAAAAGGGACCCCTGCTCAATTTATTTATTTAGCTAGCTGTATTTATATACTGCCTTTTGCCTGGTCAAGGCGGTTTACATAAAACAAGATAAATAGCAATTACAGAGAACATTGTGGTAGAAACAGTAACTTTTTAACATTTTTACAGCTAGCTTTTTAACTAACATTTACAGCATGCACAGGTAGCTAGGGATGGGATAATATATACATCTGTACAGATCTGGTACGGTTTGGACTTGTTTTGATATCCAGTTTACAGAGAATGATATATCGGGAGGGAGGGGGAATTAATTGGTGGGGGAGAAATGTTCAGAGAAGAGGTAGGTTTCTGAATGTATTGAAGTTGGATATGTTTCGTAGTTCATCGGGTAGGGCATTCCAGATCAAGGGGGCGCAGAGCTGAAATGCGTGTCCTCAAGCCTGTTTGGATCTGGTTCTGGCATGGGGGATGATTAGTGTATTCTTCATGGATGGGCATCTTGATCTGCTTGATTGGGGTGTTTGCGGTAGAGTGTGGAGGAAGGTGGGGGGGGGGGGGGAGGATCAGAGTAGATAGACTTGTGTGTCAGTATGAGGATTTTGTACTTTATGTGGCTTGTGAATAGTAGCCCAACTGTCCTGCTGCCCATTGGTAACAATAGTTATGCTCCTGCCCCCACACCCATTGCCTCCGACTCAGGGAGAAGCACAACAGAACCACCGCACCAGAAGAGAAGGTAACTCTGGCACCTCAGTATTGCCACCACTGCACATCCCAGAGAAATTTTTGTCTCGGGCCCCATAAGGAGGTCAAAATGACCCTTGATGGGAAGAGGGAGGGACTATTGGGAAATGGATGGAGAAAGAGATTAATGAAGACTGGAAGGGAAAGGGAGATAAACAGGCCGAGTGAGGATAGGCTTAATGCTGTGGGGAGGGGATTCAGGAAGAGTGGTGGAGGTGAACTAAGGGTCACTGAAACTTTTGGAGGTTAATAAGGGATCCACACAAAAAAGTTGAGAACCTGTAATCCACTGAGTGAATCCAAGGACGTTTACCAGCTTGGTGTGGGCACTTGATGCCTACAAGGCCTTTAATAGGACTGCTTGACCTCATTTATTGCATGCTCTGACTTTCTGTGGACTTCTGAGGTACTCATAAGAAAGGCCAGATTTCTATAAATTGATCCTTTGGCACACATATTAATCAATGGGCTGACTTGGGGCATTTTCAGATATGGAGGAGACTTCATAGGTCTGCCCATGGGAGGGAGGTTCTGGAGGCTAAATTTAGGCTTTGAGGTAGGAAGTTGAAATCCAGAACTTCCAGGGTAGCAAACTCTGAAATGCTTCCTGTTCATGTATAGGACCCAAAAGGCAGGCAGAACTACGGAGTCTCAATACATGGATGAGATGATGGTGCAAGGAAGAGAGTTTTGGATTTCTTAGGAACTGGGCAACATTCTGGGGAAGGGAGGGGCTTTTCCAAAAGGATGGGCTCCACCTTAACTGGAATTGAATCAGTCTGCTGGCATTAATCTTTAAAAGGGAGATAGAGCAGCTTTTAAACTAGATAATGAGGGAAAGCTGACAGACGCCCAAGAGTGCATGGTTCTGAAGGATGTATACTTGAAGAATACCAGCAAAAGAGGGAAGATAGGGCATCCTGCTACAGAGGTTCCAATAACGATAAAAGTAACAGAGATGCCCTTAAGTATAGAGCAGACAGAACTGAAAGATTCCAAATTATCCCTATCAACTGCTGACCAGATTAATATGAATAACATACAACCTCTAAAATGCCTATATGTAAATGCTAGAAGTCTAAAAAATATGATGTGAGAGTTAGAATATATAGCACTAAATTAAAGGTTAGAAATGGCATCTCAGAGACCTGGTGGAAGGAGCAGGGGCGGCTCTATAATGAGGCCGAGTGAAGCAGTAGCCTCAGGCGGCAACTTTTTGGGGGTGGCAAAATTGCCCCCCAAAAAAATGCCTCACTCGGTCTTCAAAATAAAAATAAAAAACTCCGGCTGAAGAAGCAGCTGCTGCTGCTACAGTGGCAGCAGCAGCAGAATGAAGAGCGCCGCGGCCGCCGCTGCCTCCCCCACCTCCCCAGAAGAGCCGTGCCCATTTCCCCTCCCCGCTGGCTCAGCTTTTGCAGAGTTGCATGAAGGGAGTCGGCATGGAGGGGAAACACTGCCTGGCACGGCTCTCTGGGGAGGTGGGGGGCCGAAGCTCCGGGGCTCTTCATTCTGCAGCAGCAGCTGTTTCTTCAGCCGGAGGGGTTTTTTTTATTTTTTTCAATTTCCATGGGTTGCGGGGGGGGGGGGGGGGAGTGGCTAGGACTGGAAATGGGCTGATGGGAGGGATAGAACTGGAAATGGGCTGATGGGGTGATGGGGGGAACAGGAACATTCCAAGGTCAAGGTAAGAATGGGTGGAGTCTTCCTCCTGTAGCAGCCACCTTCCCATTAGATTCAGCCCTCTGGTGCTAGTGGCAATTAGAAGTTAGCTGCCTAATGCCTACAGCCCAGAATGGGAAGCCAGAAGCCAAGAAAATCCAGAAAGAGGATAGAGATCATAGGCATGCAGGAACTCACCATGAATAATCTGAAAGGAGCAAGGCTGGAACACAACAGGAACAGGAACGTGGAACAAGATTGAAAAGGCCTTTGTGGAGAAGACTCTGAAAATCATTGAGGAGCTAAAGCACAAGGCAATATTGGAACGATGCAGACCAGGATCTGCCAAAGAGGTCTTAGCCAAAGGTGGGTTTATGTACAGGCAGGGGCGGCCCAAGGGGGGTGCGGGGCCATGTGCGGAGACTCGGTGCGGGGCCTCATTTGCATAAGTGGCCTTATTTGCATAAATATTTGCATAATGTTACCATACACTAACTTTTAGTAAACATGTCTCTTAATGAGAGTATGGATAAAGAAAGACTAAGGGGCTTGTTTACAAAGCCGCGGTAGTGGTTCGCGATCGCGATCGCAGCCGCGGCCCCATTGAAATCAATGGGGCCGCGGCTCCGATTACGATCGCAAACCGCTACCGCGGCTTTGTAAACAAGCCCCTAAAAGATTTCTACATTACTATAATCCAGTGCCAACCGCCAGGCACATTAGGAACTACTACAAACGCTGCCCATTTAGAAACCATAGCAAACCCGCCATATCCTGACAGCATTACCAGGACTCACAAAGCACCATACCCTACCTATCAAAAGGCAACACTGCAAATATTAAACCAATACATTTCAGAGAATACTGGGGAAAGAGAACAAGTGGCAATGTCAAATAGGAATTACATAAACAGAATACCTCAGCTCAGTTACACATGCAGAACATAGACCATCATCAAACAAGGAATCACAATTTAGAAACAGGAAGGCAATAATTAAACTGGGAACCCCAAAAGCCAAACTTGGAATGTACAACACCACTGTAGAAATAAAACTCTAAATTAATTTCCTCTTGTACCAAACAAAGCGCAGACGTTAATGATGCACATTTCCCAGAGCTTTCATATTCCAGTTAATAAATTCAAAATAAAGAGATATCTTTCTACCTTTTGTGCATTTTTTTTCAGTTGCAATTGCTCCAGCCACTTTCTTCTGGTTTCTTCATGTTTTCTGCTAACTCTCCATCGTCTGCTGTCCATTTGTTCTTTTTCTCTCTTCTAGGTTTTTTTTTCCATTCTCTCTCTCTACATCTGCTTTAACATACTAATCTTTCTCCTTTTGCTCTTTCCTCATTCCTATTTCATCCACACAAATTTTACCCCTCCATCCTCAATCCCCACTTACTCTCCCAATAACCGGCCAATTGTAGATTTTTCATCCCTCCCACACAAAATATTTTTCCCCTCTCCATTTTACTCTCCCAGCCCCATCCCATTCTAATCCTCCCCCAACATCAGCTCCCTTCTAGTTCCAGTCTCACCCAGCATCCATTCCCTTCTAGTCCCTGCATCAGCCCATTTCCAGTCCTACCCCCCATCAACCCATTTCCGGTCCTAGCTCCCCCATCCATTTTCAGTCTGAGTCCCTTCATCAGCTCATTTCCAATCCTAGCCCCCCATCAGCCCATTTCTAGTCATTTCCTAGCCCCACCATCAGCCCATGTCAAATCCTAGCTCCCCTCCACTCAGCCCAATTCCAGTCCAAGCCCCCCCATGAGCCTACTTCCAGTTCTAGCCCCTCCATGAGTCCATTTCAATTCAAGCCCCCCCAACAGCCCATTTCCAATACCAGTCCTAGCCCCCCATCAACCCACTTCCAGTCGTACCCCCCCATCAGCCCATTTCCGGTCTTAACCCCATCAGCCCATTTCCAATCAGTCCCCCATAGCCCACTGCCAGTCCTAACCCCCCCCCCCATCAGCCCACAGCCCATTACCAGTCCTAACCACATCAGCCCACCTCAAGTCCTAACCCCTCCCCATCAGCCCATGTCCTGTCCTAGCCCCCCCCATAGCCCATTATCAGTCCTAATCCCCCCATAGCCCATTACCAGTCCTAAACCCCCCCATCACCCCATTTCCAGACAGCCCCCATCAGCCCACAGCCATTACCAGTCTTAACCCCCCCATAGCCCATTACCAGTCCTAACCCCCCCAACAGCTCACAGCCCATTACCATTCCTAACCCCTCCCCATCAGCCCTTTTCCTTTCCTAGCCCCCCCATAGCCCATTATCAGTCTTAACCCCCCCATAGCCCATTACCAGTCCTTACCCCCCCCAACAGCTCACAGCCCATTACCAGTCCTAGCCCCCCCAGCCCATTATCTGTCTTAACCCCCCATAGCCCATTACCAGTCCTACCCCCCCATCACCCCATTTCCAGACAGCCCCCATCAGCCCACAGCCCATTACCAGTCTTAACCCCCCCCCATAGCCCATTACCAGTCCTAACCCCCCCAACAGCTCACAGCCATTACCAGTCCTAGCCCCCCAGCCCATTATCTGTCTTAACCCCCCCAGCCCATTACCAGTCTTAACCCCCCATCACCCCATTTCCAGACAGCCCCCATCAGCCCACAGCCCATTACCAGTCCTTGGCCCCCCCTAGCCCATTATCTGTCCTAGCTCCCCCGCAGCCCATTACCAGTCTTAACCCAACCCCCCCCCCCCCCCGCAGCCCATTACCAGTCTTAACACCCCCCCCGCAGCCCATTACCGGTCTTAAACCCCACCCCCACAGCCCATTACCAGTCTTAACCCCCCCCAAGCCCATTACCAGTCCTTAACCCAACCCCCCCCGCAGCCCATTACCAGTCTTAACACCCCCCCAGCCCAGCCCAGCCCAGCCCCAGTCTTAACACCCCCCCAGCCCAGCCCAGCCCAGCCCTAGTCTTAACACCCCCCCCAGCCCAGCCCATCTTAACACCCCCCAGCCCAGCCCAGCCCTAGTCTTAACACCCCCCCCAGCCCAGCCCCAGTCTTAACACCCCCCCAGCCCAGCCCAGCCCAGCCCAGCCCCAGTCTTAACACCCCCCCCAGCCCAGCCCAGCCCAGCCCCAGTTCTTAACACCCCCCCAGCCCAGCCCAGCCCCGCCCCAGTCTTAACACCCCCCCCCAGCCCAGCCCAGCCCCGCCCAGTCTTAACACCCCCCCCAGCCCAGCCCACAGCCCCGCCCCAGTCTTAACACCCCCCCCAGCCCAGCCCAGACCCAGCACCAGTCTTAACACCCCCCCCAGCCCAGCCCCAGACTTAACACCCCCCCAGCCCAGCCCAGCCCAGCCCAGCCCAGCCCCGCACCAGTCTTAACGCCCCCCCCCCCATATCGGCTTATGGCAAATTTAAAATTAAAAAAAAAAACTGGCTCTGGCTGCTGCTGCTGCCGCCGCAGCAGCGGCAGAATGGAGTGTCCCGCGGGGCCCCCTCTCCTCGCTGAGCCTCTCTGCAAGGGCTTTCAGATTCGCGAAGGGAGAACGTCTCCCTCGCGTCTCTGTTAAGCCCGCAGGGGCTAATGGGAAATTTCCCATCAGCCCCTCGCGTCTAAAGGGGCAGATGGGAAATTTCCCATTAGCCCCTGCGGGCTTAACAGAGACGCGAGGGAGACGCTCTCCCTTCGCGAATCTGAAAGCCCTTGCAGAGAGGCTCAGCGCGGAGAGGGGGCCCCGCGGGGACACTCCATTTTGCTGCGGAGGCCGCGGCAGCAGCCAGAGCCAGCTTTTTTTTTTTAAATATAATTTTTAAAAAAAAAGCAGAATGTTCTTTGCGCGGGGCCCCCTGAAACGCGGGGCCCTGTGCAAAGAACATTCTTGCTCAATGGACGGGCCGGCCCTCTATACAGGTACTAGGTAGAAACCAGATGGTCCCTGAAAGGAAGAAGTAGGCATAGATCAGGCAAAGGTGGCCAGTCAGCTGAATGGAGCCTACTGACCTCTACTGGCTAGAGGTCAGAGGTACATCTTGTTGAGGTTCCTCCAGGATGTAAGCCTCTTGCAGAATGGCAGCAGAACTTCTCATTACCATCACTCTCAGGGACAGTCTCTAGATGATTCACCAAACATTCGACTCAAAATTTCCTCAGAAGGGCAGGGGCATGAAGATCAGCTGTATTGACTCAGGAACTCTTCTCTGGACTGAAACCTTTACAGTGCACAAATGGAATACTCTAAAATCCAGAATTTCCTCTGCCTCAAATTCTGTCTACCCATCTATCAGAACGGGACCTGTGGGAGCCCATTGCCAACTAAAAGGATAAGGCTTCAACAAAGAAACATGGAAGGTGGAGTGTATCTTCAAGAAGTCATGAAGCAGCAAACATACTGTTGCGGGATTGATTATTTCTATGATGGCTTAAAGCCCAATGAATCTAGACATTAGTTTACTTTATAGAAGCTTCAAGCGTATATTCCTTGTGCAAAGTCAAACTTTGTCACCTATGTTGAAATGAGGTTCTGGCCTATGGTACCTTGCTGCAAATTTGTTGTGGTGCTACTGCTGTCTCCAGGCTATGGTTCACCTCTTTCAAATATTCTGGCTGTTTGAACAAAGTCATCCATCGCAGGGGCTTTCATGATTGGAAATGAAAAGATAAGACAAATATGCGGGCCATAAATGAAAAGAATGGTGAGACACCGGTAAGCTCATTTACATGATTGTTGCAGGTGAAATTGACCCAGGGAAGCAGGTCCATTCTGCTGAGCTGAGATAAAGCACTGGAGGACTTTCTCCAAGTCCTAATTGACCTGTCAGACCATTTATCTGAGGATGGTATGCAGAGGGCTTTTTAGAATCTGGCAACATATTGAGGACCTCGATGAGAAAATAAAAAAAATCAAATCATGAAAGCATACAATCTACTTAACAAATATATGACTGCCAGTTGGGGAGCAGAGAGCAACTTGGCAATTGAAACAGAATGTGCCATATGAGAAAACTGATCAACTACCAGCAATGCTGTACAGTGAAGGCTGTAGTGTAGTTGGGTTTAAAAAAGGTTTGGACAAGTTCCTGGAGGAAAGGTCCATAAACCACTATTAAAGAGGACTCAGGAAATACACTGCTTGCCCCGGGACAAGCATTGTACCTGTGTACCTTTTTGGGAATGTGCCAGGTATTTGTGACCTGGATTGAACATTGTTGGATACATGATACTGAGCTTGATGGACCTTGGTCTGACCCAGCATGGCATTTCTTATGTTAGCACTTACTTATTTATTTATTTAATCAGTTTTGTATACCACCTTATCCTTCAATCAAAGTGGTCAACAAGACAACAAAAGGGTATCTCCAGGAACAAGCAGGAATGAGTCTTCACATATGGGTACGTCGGTACTGACGGAGCCTGCACGGGAATGCTGCCCAGCTTCCAATCAGAAAGCTTTTGGCAGCATCCCTCGCGCCTGCGCAGTGACTTCCCGCCTTCTCCACAGCCTCTCTTCAGTTTTCGTTTTTCCACGGAGCCGGCAGGACGTCCTCCTGTCACCGCAGAAACTTTTCTTTTTAATTACTTTAGTTTTTTGTTTTCTTGTGGTCGCGGCTGTATTTCCCGCTGCCACCGGTATCGCCGGTGGATTTTTGACTAAATTCTGAGAAACTTTTTCTTCAGTTTTTTTGCCTTAACTACTTAGGCCTACTAGGCCTTTTCATCATGGAGCCTTCTTTTCCTAAGAAGTGCATTCGATGTGGAAACACCTGTTTCTTTTTAGACACCAATAGTTGGTGTCTCAACTGTGTGGGTCCTGACCCTTTTTCCCCTGACTTTTCAGGAGATGATTTTGTGAAGAAACCTTCAGGATTTAGAGTTTCCCTCGATACCGTTTTTTCCTCGGCAGTGAGGGTACCCGGTTTCTCTACTTCACAGGATCAGGTAACCCAAAAACAGTCTGTTAAGACTAGCAATGCTTGAGTGGTATGTCCCATGCCCAGCATGGTGACGGCTCCGGCCTTACCCTCAAGAATCCATTGACTTTACCCCTGCGGGAGTCTTCGGGCTCCAAAGCGTTAAAGGGGTTTCAGGATGTTCCTGGGGCTCACCCCTCACAGAACATGCCTGAGCCATGCGCGGGGGTGGTATCCGCTTCGAGCGGTACCGAGCCTCCGGCATCAGCACCGGTGTCGAGTAATCTACTCTTCACCAGGGATCGTCATCGGGCATCCTCGGTACCTTCGGGACCGATCGATACGCACCGCATTGACTTCCCTCAATCTCAGCCATGCTCCGGGACGGTACCGGCATCGATCGGTTCCGATACCCTAGCATCGGCATCGAGATGGACCGCCTTTGCAAGAGGTGCTCCTTGGGTATCCTCTGTACCGTCGGTATCGATCGATGTAACCCAGGCTGCCTTGGTGGTATCGGCATCGCCGATGCTGCCACCGGTGTCGGAACCCTCGCGACATGCATCGATAGCCTCGCTTCCTCTGATGCCGAGTCTTGAGCCGATATCTAGTCTCGAGGGCTGCGTATCAATGCGTCCTGGAACTGACTCCTGTCGTTTCCAGATAGGCAGTTCCGAAGATCCCAGCCATAACTCCTTCATGATCTCGGTACCACTGCAGCAGTTCCCGATGGTGATGTCACCTGCTAATCCTGTATCAGTATCGATGTCGACGCCTGTTCTTGCACCGATGCCTAGTTTGGAACCGATACCTGGCATTGGTGCAGTACACTGTAAGTCCTCTGGTGCTCAGGCTCTTCCTTTAGCCTTACCAGGGATGGTTCCCATAGGAGATCAGTCTTTTCAGGCTTTTCTCCTGGATATGGCAACCTTTCTTAATATTTCTATCCCTGGTTGTGATCCTACCCATGGCTCACCGGCACAAATGCAAAATATACCTTTTCCTTTACATCCTGCTCTGCAGGATCTCCTTCTCAGGGTTTGGAAATCGCCCTTACGACTTCCTCAAGTTGCTACAGACATTGAGGTTCGGTACCGAGTGCCACCCTCTCCAGGGTTCCAAAAGCCTCAACTTTCTCATCGTTCCCTTGTAGTGGAATCGGCACTGAGGAAAGTTAAGAGCAAGAAGAAGCATTCTTCTTATCCGCCAGGTCGTTCTTCAAGAACACTCGATGCTTTTGGCCGTCAGGCCTTCCAAAACTCTATGCTGGCCTCCAGAGTTCTCTCATATATTTTTCACATGAGTCTAACACTCCAGGAAGTCACAGAGAAATTGTCTCTTTTGACCCCTTTTTAACCAGAGCCCAAGGCTACTGATTATTCCTTGCTCATCAATCACAGCCGGAATATATCCTGGTTCCTGTCTCGTGCTTCTATAGACTCTTTTGAGTCCATTAGCAGATCCTCTGCTATTGCCATTGCAGCACGTCGCAGAGCCTGGCTTGAGGCTTCAGACTTGAGCAAACGGGCACAAACTATACTAGCTCATTCTCCTTGTACAGGAGAAGGTCTCTTCAATAAGGAGGCTTTACGTCAGGTTGCTCAATGCTCCACTGACTCTTCTTCCACTAGAAAACCATTCTAAGCCACCTCCTTCTTCAAAGAGTAGGAAATGTCCTACCAAACCTTCTTTCCCTAAGAAAAGAAAGTTTCATTCATCTCCTGCCCATCATTCGGCTGTACCTAAGCAAGGGACACCTCAGCCTAGTCTGAAGTCCTCCACTTCTGGCCAGTCTCAGCATTCCCAGAAACGATAGAGGCCGGGAATTGTAACTTACATCACTTCTACATATTAGAAGTTTATTCACTGTGCTTTTCTTTTCAGTGTATTAACCTGTCGGAGGGAAAAATTTTTTGTTCAGGGTCTACACCCTTCTCCTCTTCTTATTCCCTAGAAGAGCAGTTGCAACTATCCGCTGATAGTTTTTATCCCAACTGAACATTTTTTCCTTCAGTTGACTTACCCTATGGGTGCGTTACCCTCTAATTACTTGAGGGGTACCATACTGAACAGCTTCTTTAGCAAGCTCGTTCCCCAGACAGGGAGAAAAGATATCTCCTCTCTGTTCTTCTCTGTTTTTCTTTATTCAGCACTGGACAACATCTCTGCTGTTTCCGTCAGCAGCTCTGCCAGTGATGGTATTACTGGGACTTTTCCCATGTTCCAGTCCCTTATTCAACATTTTGTCTAGCCACAGTAGTGATTCAAAAACAATCTGGATCCTCCTATTCGTTTAGGCTTTCTCACATTATTCTACCATCTCCTCTCCTAGGATATGGCAACACACCTGACTTCAGTCAGTTTATCTCATAGCTCTCCTGCACAATGCTCTCTGTAGTCTTCAGAGAAGCTTTCTACTATGAGGGCCTTGCTATAGAGCATTGACCTTGTCTCTGAAGTTTCTCTATTAGTGAGGAAAAACTTCTAAACCCTTCCTATACTTATGAAGGTTCTCCACACCCCCTCTAGCCTGGGGTGTTAACACGAGATATCAGTTCTCTGCGTGGGACTCCAAGGCTTCTGTTTACGCATGCTACCTCTGGGTCCTTCCATAGGTCCCTCTGGTATCTCCCCTGCGTTTCTCCACATCTACCATATCAGTGTTCTGTGGAGCTCCCGCCTTGTTCTTCACAGATTCATATATTCATCTGTTCTCACGTGAACATCACGGTTATTCTGGTTAGATTGCTTTTCTGCATCCCTCAATCCTTGAAAATAGATTCTCTCTACATATCTCAAGTGGGTTCACCCTCTTGTAGAGCACAGAATCTTTTTCTTTTATATTCCCCATGTACAATTATGGGGATGGGTGGTAGACATGTATCTTCAACCTATTGTCTGGTATGTAGCATCTCCATATATGTCTACATACCTATATCATTACCCTGGTGGTGCTAGACCATGCCCCACAAATTTACATATATTCAGGTATATCATATATATATATATATATTTGATATATTTCACCACCCATATCCTAATATACATCTGTACATATGTATATATATATATATATATATATATATATATATATATATATATATATGAATATATACATATATCTTCCAGTCACATGTATATATCCCCATATATATATGTGTTTCATGGGGGCCCTCTTAAGGGTTGGTCTGTCTTACACACTATCACCCTTACTGTCTATACTACATGTTTTACCTCCTGAAGGTTTTAGACAGTCTGTCGCCCTACGTCCCATGCCATATTTCGATGCAGAAACTGTTAGGCACCACTAACCACTTTGGTGCTAACATCTTCTATTTTTTCTTTAAGTCCATGAAGCATCAAGCTTCAATATTTTTTCCTATCTCTCGCCAGCTAGGAAAAACAATGTACCTCTTTATCTTGAGTACACAACTGTTTTCAGTGGGAATAGGGGTTTTTTCCAGTCCCCCTCTTCCCGCCAGGACTGGGCTAGTTGTCCAACTCCGTCAGTCTTCTTCCTTTAGTCCGCAATGTTAATGACCTTATGCCTAAAGGATTTTCAGCTTTTCCCATAAAGCTTTCCATTAAAGACCTGACGTCACATCCTACCCAGTTGACACCTGGATCATCTACTACCTCCAGGGCTGGACCTTCATCCTCACTACTGAGAGGTCACCTTGAAGATTCCGCCACTGCTTATCCAGTAGACTCCATCATGCTTTCTACTTCCTACAATACAGTAGGTAAGCTGCATATTTTAAGTGTACATTAAATGTCTTTTAATGCTACTCATCATATCTACCAAGGACTCCTGTAGTTTGTAAATCCCTCTAGTCCTTGGCTATGCTGTTTCTTTCCTCACAGCTCCTTTATTGTCAACTCCTGCCCTCTATCCCACATTGGATGCCGGGGATTCCTGGAGACAAAATGCACCCCTGATCCAGGCACTTGCATTTTTATGGGATCTCCCCCTGGCATCTCCAGCTCGGGAGTCCCCATATGTGAAGACTCATTCCTGCTTGTTCCTGGAGATAGCACAGTTACTTACCTGTAACAGGTGATCTCTGGGAACAGCAGGAATTAGCCTTCACAACCCTCCCACCTCCCCTAGGAGTTGCATCTCTTTTATCTTCTTCCTTTTCTCTCCTCGCCTTTGTCTCAGCTCTGAAACTCAACTGAAGAGAGGCTGTGGAGAAGGCGGGAAGTCACTGCGCAGGCGCGAGGGATGCTGCGAAAAGCTTTCTGATTGGAAGCTGGGCAGCATTCCCGTGCAGGCTCCGTCGGTACCGACGTACCCATATGTGAAGACTAATTCCTGCTGTTCCCAGAGATCACCTGTTACAGGTAAGTAACTGTGCTTTACATTGGGGCATGGAAGACAGAGAGACAAAATATTGTAGTAGATTATAGTACATCACATTAAGTTACAATAAATTACAGTACATTGTAATAGTATATAAAGTTAAACTATATTACAACACTATAACAAAATTGAATTGAAACAGTTAGTAAGGTATCTTGGTCTTTACAGTGATAGGTTATTTGCCATATGCCTCGATAAATAGATATGTTTTAAGGGACTTGTGAAAGTCTTTCATGTCGGTTTGACATCTTAATTCCTCAGGAATAGAGTTCCATAGTTTTGGTGTCATAAATGAAAAAGCCCTTTTAGAAGTCATTTGTTTAGATTTATTAAAATTCAAATGGGTATTAAGTCTATTGGTAGCTTGGGAACATCTGGATCTTGAGCTTGTGTCTTTAGAAATAATAGATATTAGAATATCTGCTGATGGTCCATGAAGAATTTTAAAAATGATCATCAGATTTTTGTATTTTGATCTTGCAATGATTGGAAGTCAATGAAGTTCTTCAAGCAAGGGAGTTACATGCTCATATTTTGTGGATCCCATTATAATTCTCGCAGTGGTGTTTTGAACCATTTAGATGGGGTGGATGGTATATTTAGGAAGACCTTGATAGAGGATATTTCCAAAGTCAAGTAAAGGTGTAATAACTGCTTGGCATACCGTTCAGAAATGATTTGTGTGCAATATTGGTTTGAGTCTTCTAATGATTTTTAAACGATGGTACGCTTTATTTGTAATTTTATTTACATGTGATTTTAAATTTAGATGTTTATCTAGGGATATGCCAAGGTACTTTACTTCTTCACTAAATTTTATGGATTTATTAAGGATGTTAATTTCTTTAGGAGCCTTTAGGTTTTGACATTTTGAGATTAATAGTGCTTCGGTTTTGTCTGAATTTATTTTAAGATTATTAATTGCAAGCCAGTTGTTCATGGCAATCAAGCATTTAACAATTATTACTGTGTCAATAGTATTTTGGTCGATTGTAGTATAGATCATAATGTCGTCAGCGTAAAGATGATAATTTATTCTGTGCTGTTTAATAATTTGACATATGGGTTAAATAAAAATGTTAAAAAGAATGGATGATAAAGCTGATCCTTGTGGTATACCTTGTGTGATGGGGATTTGAGAGGATTATTTGTCTCCACATTTTACTATTTGCGTACGATTACTCAGGTATGATGTGAACCATTTAAGAATGTAGTTATATAAGCCAATATCTTCAAGATGTTGGAGCATTATTGAATGAGATACGGTGTCAAATACTGCTGAGATGTCAAGAAATATTAAAAGAAAAACATTATTTTTCTTGTCCAGGCCGGTTATGAGGTTTTTAAATAATGAAATAAGTAGAGATTCCACATTGTGAAATGGTTTGACGCCATGTTGGTGTAAATCCAGTGGTGCATATGAATCTATGTGATCCTGCAATTGTTTTTGAACTACTTTCTCTATAATCTTCGAGATGAATGGTAAACTGGAAATCGGACGGTATGACTTGGGGTCAGAGGTGCTTAATAATTTGCCTTTTGTGTACTGGTCGAATTGAGGCTTTTTTGAGAATAGCAGGTAAATAACCTTGTCTTAACAAACTTTCTACAAATTTCCTCAAATGGGAGCTCAATTGTTTCTTAGTGTTTTTAATCCACTCTACTGGACATGGATCGGCTGGAGAGGTTGTTGTGTTGATTGTGCTTATTATATCTTCAATGTTGTTTTTTGTTGGTATAGAAAAATCAGTCCAAAAATGTCTGGAATCATTGAAGGTTTTTACCATTGAGTAGATTGTGAGGATGTTATAAAGCTTAACTGATTCTCATTTTTGCTTATTAAATAATTTGCATATTCTTGATCTATTTGGTGATCATGATGTGGAGTGCTTGCTTTGGTGAGTTGCTTCACAATGTTGAATAACTTTCTTGGCTTATTAGCTGACTTCAAAATTACATTTGTATGGTATTGTTGTTTGCGCTCGTTAATCATGTTATTATAGTCTATTTGTTTGACCTTATATAAGAACTCTATATGTTGAGATTTATTTTGTCTCCGTTTACATTCTAATTTTCTTAGTGTACGTTTTGCCTCTCTGACTTCATTTGATTACCATGGTGCGCTGTTTCTTCTGCGCATTTGTGTCTTATTTTTAGTAGGAGTTAGAGAGGCATCAGAAATGATTTTATTCCAGTTTTATCTTAATTATATGATCTTCCATCCATTCATTCACAATTTCCGATGATCACAGCGTTTTGCACAATTGCACCTTAAAGATGAATGTTAAACAGGGGCGGCTCTATAATGAGGTGGAGTGAGGCGGCTGCCTCAGGTGGCAAACTTTTGGGGGCAGCAAAAAAATGCCCTCAAAACAGCCTCCTCACTCTGCCTCCAAAGTTAAAAAAAAAAAAAAAAAAGGCGGACAACTGCTGTTGCTGCTTCTCGGCAATGCAGAATCAATCCCCTTCCAGCCTCCACTTTCCCTCCCCTTGTGTCAGCTCCCTTCCAACCCACACCTTCCCCCCTCATGTCAGCTTCTTGCCCCCCTCCCTCCTTGTGTCAGCTCCTTTCCTGCCCTCTCCTTCACCTGACAGCCGCAGCTCCTGCATGTAGATCCTCAGCTGTGATAGCATCACTAATTTAAAATAAAAGCAAAACTGGTGTGGTTTTGCTTTTATTTTAAATTACTAGTGCTATCGTAGCTGCGGCTCTATAAGGCACAGGAACCGTGGCTGCCTTGGGAAGGAGGGGGCAGGAAAGGAGCTGACCTGGGGGGGGGGTAGGTGGGGCAGGAAGGAAGCTGACAGGAGAGGGAGATGGGGGCATGAAGGGAGCTGACACAGGGAGGAGGTGGGGTAGGAAGGGGGTGCTGACACAGGGGAGGTGGGAGCAGGAAGGGAGCTGAAATGAGGGGGGAAGGTGGGGACAGGAAGGGAGCTGACATGAGGGAGGGAGCTGACACAATGCGGGAAGGTGGGAGCAGGAAGGGAGCTGACATGGGGGGAAGGTGGGGGCTGGAAGGGAGCTGATACCTGAGGATGGTACTGGAGGGGGACTGGAAGAGAGCTGACACTTGGGGATGGGACTGGTAGGTGGCTGAGTAATGGATAGGAGGTTAGAAGGGAGGGAGCACTGGGACTGGAAAGGAGCTGACACGCGTGGATGGCACTGGAAGGGGGATGGACAGAGAGGGTAGGGTGACTGGAAGGGAGCTGACACAGGAGGGGAGTGCCACTGAGGTGGAAGTGAGCTAATACCTGCAATGGTATTTGGACTAGAAGGGGCTGGACTGTGGGGAAGGAGGGGGAATGGAATGGACACCAGTGGCAGTCCTGGGAATTCAAGGGGGTTGACATTGGTAGGTACTGGGAGGGGAGGACTGGAAAGGGGACCGATACTAGGGAGGGTTACTAGGACTGGAAATAAGCTGATGGAATGAAGTGAGGAAAACAAAAAAAGAGAAAAGGAATGGCAGATGGACTACAGACCATAGGAAGAGAGCTAAGAGAACACAGGAAAGCAGAAGCCTCAGATAGGGACAAGCATGATCAGAGAATAAATTGGTCAAAGGTAGAAAAAATAATTTTATCTTCATTACTGACCTCGCTCAATTCAGGAAGGCCCTAAAGCACCACCTTTTCCTTCAATATTACTCCTACACTGACGACATGACACAGTATAGTGCACCCTCCCACCCCAGAAGTAATGACTCAACTTGTAAATAATTCTCAGATCATCCCATGTTAATTTGTGCCACATTGATCCACATAAAGCATAACTGCAGTCCACATTTGATACCACAAAAAGCATAACTGCGACTTAAATGCCCAATTTGTAAATAGCTGTATATAGTTACTCCTGTTTAAATCCAAGTTGTAGAAACATAGAAATATGACGACAGAAAAAGACCACATGGCCTATCTAGTCTGTCCTTCCATATCAACAACTAAAACAGTCCCCTTTTTACCTTAGAGATCCTCTGTGTTTGTCCCATGCTTTTTTAAATTCAGTTACTGTCCTCATCTCTACCACCTCCACTGGGAGACTATTCCACAGATCCACTACTCTTTCCGTAAAGAAATATTTCCGCATATCACTCCTGAATCTATCTCCCTTCACCCTCATCCCATGTCCCCTCGTAGCAGAACTTGCTTTCAATTAAAAGAGGCTCTCTCCCTAAACATTTATGCCACAGAGGTATTTAAACATCTCAAACATATCACCTCTATTCCGCCTTTCCTCTAAGGTGTAGATATTAAGATCCTTCAGTCTGTCCTCATATGCTTTATAATGAAGCCCACTAATCATTTTAGTAGCCACCCTCTACACCAACTCCATCCTGTTCACATTCTTTTGAAGGTGCGGTCTCCAGAATTGCACACTATACTCCAAATGAGGTCGCACCAAAGACTTATACAGAGGCATTATCACCTCCTTTTTTCTGCTAGCCATTCCTCTCCGTATGCACCCAAGCATCCTTCTAGCTTTTGCCGTCGCCTTTTCTACCTGTTTAGCTACTTTAAGATCATCAGACACCACCACGCCTAGGTCCCGCTCTTCTTTAGTGGACAAAAGTACTTCACCCCCTATACTATATTGCTCCCTTGGATTGCTGCAGCCCAAATGCATGACCTTACATTTTTTAACATTAAATCCCAGCTGCCAGATTCTAGACCATTCTTCAAGCTTAGCTAGATCCCTCCTCATGTTATCTACACCTTCCTGGGTGTCTACTCTACTGCAGATTTTGGTATCATCCACAAAGAGGCAAACCTTACCCGACAGCCCTTCCGCAATATCACTAACAAAGATGTTAAAAAGAATCGGACTAAGGACAGATCCCTGGGACACACCACTGCTAACATCCTTCTCCTCAGATTGAGCTCCATTCACTTGTACTCTTTGTCTCCTCCCACCCAACCAATTTCTAACCCAAGCAGTAACTTTAGGGTCCATCCCTAGGGTGCTCAGTTTGTTTATAAGTTGCCTATCAGGAACAGTGTCAAAGGCTTTACTGAAATCTAAATACACCACATCTAGGGCTCTCCCTCGGTCCAACTCCCTGGTCACCCAGTCAAAGAAATCAATCAGATTTGTCTGACAAGACCTGCCTCTGGTGAATCCATGCTGCCTCGGATCCTGTAATCTGCCGGACTCCAGAAACCTCACTATTTTCTCTTTCAGCAACGTTTCCAATAATTTACTCACCACCGAAGTTAAACTAACCGGCCTGTAGTTTTCAACCACATCCTTACTTCCGCTTTTGTGTAAAGGCACCACATGAGGCTCTCTCCAGTCCTTTGGCACCACTCTCGACTCCAAAGAGGCATTGAAAAGGTCAGTCAGTGGAGCTGCTAGAATGTCTCCAAGTTCCCTCAGTATTCTAGGGTGTATCCCATCCGGTCCCATCGCTTTGTCTACTTTAAGTTGAGCTAGTGTCTCACAAACACAGTCTTCTGAAAATTGTTCAAGATGTCCCTCGCTTCTGTTCCTGTTTGTGGGTCTTTTCTGAGGTCCTGCTCCTGGTTCTTCATCTGTGAACAGAAATATTTGTTAAGCAACTGTGCTTTATTCTCATCAGCTTCTACATATTCCTCCCCTGCACCCTTGAGTCTGACAATACCACTTTTGCCCTTCCTCTTCTCACTAATATATCTGAAAAATGTCTTATCCCTCCATTTTATTGCATTAACTATTTCCTCCTCCTTTTGAATCTTTGCCTTCCTGACTACTTTGCTAGCTTCTCTAAGATTTTCCAAATACAGATGCCTGTCTTCCTCTGTCTGTGATCTCTTGTATTTCATGAAGGCCTCACTCTTTTTCTTCACTTTTTCAGCTACCTTTTTTGAAAACCATAGCAGTCTGCTTTTCCTTTTACCTTTATTTACCATTTTAACAAAAAGGTTGGTTGCCCTTGAAATATCCCCTTTCAGTTTTGCCCACTGTTTTTCTACATCCCCCAGCTGTTCCCATCCCACTAACGACTCCCTGAGGTATTGGCCCATCTTGGCAAAGTTCGTCTTCCTAACTCTAAGATCCTCACCTTTGAATGGATCGTAACAGCCCTAGTCCTAATACTGAACCACACCATCTGGTGATCACTGGATGCAAAATGATCTCCCACTACAACATCAGAAACACTTTCACCATTGGTAAGCACCAAGTCCAGTATGGCCCCTTCACATGTGGGGTCTGTTACCAATTGCCTGAATAGTTCTCCCTGTAGAGAATCCAGGATCTCCTTACTTCTAGATCAGCGATGGCGAACCTATGGCACGCGTGCCAGCTGTGGCACGCGAAGGCCTTGCAGCTGGCACGCGGGCCATAGGTCCGCAAAAAAAAGAAAAAGCTGTCTCTGACTGCGGACGCGGCAAGGGCAGAATGCAGCGTCCCGCGGGGCCCCCTCCGCCCGCTAAGCCCCTCTGCAAGAGCTTTCAGATTCGCGAGGGAGAGCGTCTCCCTCGCGTCTCTGTTAAGCCCGCAGGGGCTAATGGGAAATTTCCCATCAGCCCCTTTAGACGCGAGGGACTGATGGGAAATTTCCCATTAGCCCCTGCGGGCTTAACAGAGACGCGAGGGAGACGCTCTCCCTCGCGAATCTGAAAGCCCTTGCAGAGGGGCTTAGCGGGCGGAGGGGGCCCCGCGGGACATTGCAATCTGCCGCGGCAGCAGCCAGAGCCTGCTTTTTTTTTTTAAAAATTTTCCGGGGGGGGGGGGGGTTTGGACGGCGAATGGGCCGGGGGGGGGGTTTGGCATGCAAAGGGGCAGGAGGAGGGGGGGGTTAGGACTGCTAATGGGCAGGGGGAGGGGGGTTGATAGGACTGCTAATGGGCGGGGGGGTTATGACTGCTAATGGGCAGGAGGGGGGGTTAGGACTGCTAATGGGTCGGGGGGGGTAGGACTGCTAATGGGCAGGAGGGGGGGGTTAGGACTGCTAATGGGCAGGGGGGGTTAGGACTGCTAATGGGCAGGAGGAGGGGGGGTTAGGACTGCTAATGGGCAGGAGGGGGGGTGTTAGGACTGCTAATGGGCAGGGGGGGGTGGTACTGCTAAGGGGGAGGAGGGGGGGGGTAAGAACAGCTAATGTGGAGGAGGGGGGGTTAGGACTGCTAATGGGCAGGAGGGGGGTTAGGACTGCTAATGGGCAGGAGGGGGGGGGGGTTAGGACTGCTAATGGGCAGGGGGGGTGTTAGGACTGCTAATGGGCGGGGGGGGGGGTTAGGACTGCTAATGGGCAGGAGGGGGGGTTAGGACTGCTAATGGGCAGGAGGGGGGGGGGTTAGGACTGCTAATGGGCAGGGGGGGGAGGTTAGGACTGCTAATGGGCAGGAGGGGGGGGTGTTAGGACTGCTAATGGGCGGGCGGGGGGTTAGGACTGCTAATGGGCAGGAGGGGGGGGTTAGGACTGCTAATGGGCAGGAGGGGGGGTGTTAGGACTGCTAATGGGCAGGAGGGGGGGGTGTTAGGACTGCTAATGGGCGGGGGGGTTAGGACTGCTAATGGGCGGGCGGGCGGGCGGGGGGGGTAGGACTGCTAATGGGCTGGGGGGGTAGGACTGCTAATGGGCTGTGGGCTGATGGGGGCTGTCTGGAAATGGGGTGTTGGGGGTTTAGGGCTGGAAGTGAGTTGATGGGGGGCTAGGACTGGTATTGGGTTGGGGGGTTGCTAGGACTGGAAATGGGCTGATGCAGGGACTAGAAGGGAATGGATGCTGGGTGAGGCTGGAACTAGAAGGGAGCTGATGTTGGGGGAGGATTAGAATGGGATGGGGCTGGGAGAGTAAAATGGAGAGGGGAAAAATATTTTGTGGGGGAGGGATAAAAAATCTACAATTGGCCGGGTATTGGGAGAGTAAGTGGGGATTGAGGATGGAGGGGTAAAATTTGAGTGGATGAAATAGGAATGAGGAAAGAGCAAAAGGAGAAAGATTAGTATGTTAAAGCGGATGTAGAGAGAGAGAATGGAAAAAAAAACTAGAAGAGAGAAGAAAGGACAAATGGACAGCAGATGATGGAGAGTTAGCAGAAAACATGAAGAAACCAGAAGAAAGTGGCTGGAGCAATTGCAACTGTGTAACTGAGCTGAGGTATTCTGTTTATGTAATTACTTTTTGACATTGCCACTTGTTCTCTTTCCCCAGTAGGTCATGTATTGTTATTGTCTGAAATGTATTGGTTTAATATTTGCAGTGTTGCCTTTTGATAGGTATGGTGTGGTGCTTTGTGAGTCCTGGTAGTGCTGTTAGGATACGGCGGGTTTGCTATTGGTTCTAAATGGGCAGTGTTTGTAGTAGTTCCTAATGTGCCTGGCGGTTGGCACTGGATTATAGTAATGTAGAAATCTTTTAGTCTGTCTTTATCCATACACTCATTAAGAGACATGTTTACTAAAAGTTAGTGTATGTTAGCATTATGCAAATATTTATGCAAATTGACGTGCTGGCACTTTGAGGAAATTCTTTGGTTTTGTGCGGCAGTTTGGGCACTCGGGCTCAAAAAGGTTAGCCATCACTGTTCTAGATGATACTGCAGCAGGAATGTGCCAATCAACATCTGGCATATTGAAATCTCCTAGCAGTAGCACTTCCCCTTTCCTAGCAATGCTGCGTATGTCTTCAATTAACTCTCTGTCCACCTCTTCCTCTTGTGAGGGAGGTCTGTATATCACACCAATGCAAATAGATTTCTCTTTCCCTCTTTCTAGTTTAACCCACAATGCCTCCTCTCTCCCTTTAAAGCTCTGTAATTCCAAAGCATTAATAGTAGTTTTTACATATAGTGTCACTCCTCCTCCCCTTCTTCCTACCCTGTCCTTTCTGAATAAAGTATAACCAGGTATACTTACATCCCAATCATGGTTTTCTGTGAACCATGTTTCTGTAACTGCCACTAAATGCAAGCCACTCCCACCAAAGCTTCAACATGAGGGATCTTATTTCCCATGCTATGGGCATTTATACACACTGCTTTCCATATGTTACCCCTGTTACCCATTTCCATAAAGGTATTTAATGTATCACCTACCTGGGGGCTTTCTTCACCCATCCCCAACGAATCTAGTTTAAAGCCCTCTTCAGTACATTAGCCAGTCTACTACCGAAGACTGTTCGATGTAATGTTCAATGTATGTTCATCTGGCATTGACAAATTTTATGTTACCTGTAAACTGTGCTGATACTTAAAAGTGCGGTATAAAAAGATTTAAATAAATAAATAAAATAAAATAAAATAAAATTTTAGTGACTGGACTTTGTGCTATCTTCATATTTTACACAGTATTGGGAACTGCATCTCTTATTTATCTTACGTTGCACTGCATGCGAAGTCTGGCTTCTTGAAGTTTCAGTTTAATTTTTGTCTACATATTTTTATTTTTACTTTAGGTTGCAGTCACTTATTTTGTACTTGGTGAGGTTCTGTATTCTTAGTGTGTGACTGAGGCCAGGTGTTCTGTTAACATGGAGTTTGTACATAGGGATTTATACTGTACTGTAGTAATTTGACTTGTTCAGCTTTTCAAATAGGTACATGGATGTTCTAAAGCAGAGGTTCCCAACTCCAGTCCTGGAGGGCCAAACACCATTCAGGTTTTCAGGCTGTCCCTAATTAATATGCATGATACATTTGAATACAATGAGGGCAGTGCATGCAAATGCATCTCATGCATATTTATTAGGGACAGCCTGAAAAGCTGAATGGTGTTTGGCCCTCCAGGAGTTGGGAACCTCTGTCTAAGGCAGGGGTTCTCAACCCTGTCCTCAGGACCCACCTAGCCAGTCGGGTTTTCAGGATAACCACAATGAATATGCATGGGAGAGATTTGCATATAATGGAGGCAGTGTATGCAAATCTCTCGTATACATATTCATTGTGGTTATCCTGAAAACCCGACTGGCTAGGTGGGTCCCAAGGACAGGGTTGAGAACCCCTGGTCTAAGGCCTGCTGCAATATTTATAGTACTGCTTTTCTCTGGGTAGGCCTCTTGTATGAGTTTTGAAAGTTTTATACTGGTATTGTATGGTTGATTTGGCCCTGTAGATCTTCAGTGACTTTTAGTTCCCAATATGCCTGGTATTGGAGAATGTTTGTTAGTGAGATGACCAGAATCAGATTTTTTTTTAAAGATATTGAGTTCTGTGGGTGAATGTCCTACTTCTGCTCTGCACCCACTGTCGACGGAGAGGTTTCTGTGGATGCAGAATATATATTAAAAAAAGTGAGAACCATAATGCAGTTTATAACAGAATAATATGAGTTATAATTTGGTCTTATACACTGTGCTGTGGTTCTCACTTTTTCTTTTAGTTCCTTGGTGTGAGAGCATCTTGCATGTCCTTTGTTTTTTATGGAATATATATTCACATTGGAGTGGAGGAGCAGCCTAGTGGTTAGAGCAACTACCTCGTACCCAGAAAATCAAGGGTTTGATTCCCACTTGCACTCCTTGTGACTTTGGGCAAGACACTTTACCCTCCATTGCCTCCGAAGAAAAGGCTGGCAATCTACTTCCAGTGATACATTGCCAAGAAAACCCAGAGGTAGCTGGGTCACTATGAGTCAACACTGACTTGATGGCACTAAAAAAAAGAAATATTTACATTAACACCATTCTGGTCCATTGTGCAGTTTCAGGAGTTACATTAGGGTTGCCAAGGCCTTCTTGGTGTTTGTTGGAATGGGAGGTGTTGTGTTAGAGTCACAAAGTCCCTTTTGTTTTTCAGAGGGTGGGAAGTGCTGTGTAGGGGCTACTGAACCTCTTTGTTTTTTCAGAGGGTGGGAAGTGCTGTGTTGGGGTGCCAAGTCGCTCTTGCTTTTGTGGAAGTGGGAGATGCTGCATGGGTGCTACTTTCTAGGCTCTGCACTGGTAACATATGAGCATAAGAAATGCTATATTGGATCAGACTAAGGTCCATCAAGCCCAGAATACTTTTTCTAACAGTGGTCAATCCAGGTCACAAGTACCTGGACGGTTCCCAAAAAGGCACACAGGTTCCACAATGCTTGTCCCAGGGCAAGCACTGGATTTCCCAGGTCCTCTTTAATAAATGTTTATGGATCTTTTCTCCAGGGTAGGAAGAAGGGGAGGAGGAGTGGCACTATATGTAAAAACTGCTATTAAAGCTTTGGAATTACAGAGCTTAAAAGGGAGAGAGGAGGCGTGGGCTTCCCCGGCTCCCCCTCCAGCCATTTAGATGGCTGCGGGGCTGTTTGGGAGGGGAGAGGCTAGGACTGGATGAGCTATGATGGAGGAACTGGGGCTGGAAATGGGCTCAAATGGGGGGGCTAGGACTGCAAATGGGCCGTGATGGGGGGGGGGGCTAGGAGTGCAAATGGGCCGTGATGTGGGGTGGCGGGGCCTAGGACTGGAGGGGCTGTGATGGGGCCCTAGGACTGGATGGGCTGTGATGTGGGGTACTTGGATTGGAAATGGACTATGATGGGGGGCTAGGACTGCAAATTGGCTGTAATGGGGGGCTAGGACTGCAAATGGGCTGTGATTGGGGGCTAGGACTGGATGGGCTGTGATGGGGGTCTTGGATTGGAAATGGACTGTGAGGGGGGGGCTAGGACTGCAAATGGGCTGTGATGGGGGGCTAGGATTGCAAATGGGCTGAGATGGGGTGGCTAGGACTGCAAATGTGCTATAATGGGGGGGGGCTAGAACTGGAAATGGGCTGTGATGGGGGGTGGAACTTGGACTGGAAATGGGCTGATGGGGGGCTGGAATGGAACTGGAAAAGAGCATATGGGGGGCTAGGACTGGAAATGGGATGATGGGGGCTGGAATAGGGCTGGAAATGGGCTGATGAGGGGGCTAGGATTGGAAATGAGCTGATGGGGGAGCTTGGAGTGGAAATGAACTGATGGGGGGGCTGGAATGGAACTGGAAAAGAGCATGTGGGAGCTAGGACTGATGGTGGCTGGAAAAGGACTGGAAATGGGCTGACGAGGGGGCTAGGATTGGAACTGGAAAGGAGCATATGGGGGGCTAGGACTGGTAATGGGTTGATGGGAGCTGGAATAGGACTGGAAATGGGATGACGAGGGGGCTAGGATTGGAACTAGAAAAGAGCATTTGGGGGGCTAGGACTGGAAATGGGCTGATGGGGGGAGCTTGGACTGGAAATGGCTAATGGGGGAATAGGACTGGAAATGGGCTGATGGGGGCTAGAATAGGACTGGAAGCAGGCTGAAGGGAGTTGGATTAGGGCTGGAAATGAGCTGGCAAGGGGGCTAGGACTGGAAATTGGCTGATGGGGAAGCTTGGAGTGGAAATGGGCTGATGGGGGGGCTGGAATGGGACTGGATATGGGGGGCTAGGACTGGAAATGGGCTGATGTGGGGGCTTGGGAGATTGGGAATAGAAGGAAGCGGATGTTGGGTGGGTCTAAAACTATAACGGAGTTGATTTTAGAGGAGGACTAGAAAGGGTTGGGGATGGGGAATGAGACTGAGAATGGAGAGGGGAAAAGATTTTGTATGGGAGGGAAGAAAAGTCTACAATGGGCTGGGTATTGGGAAAGTAAGTGGGGATTGAGAATTGAAGGGTGAAATTTGAGTGGATGATAAAGGAATAAGGAAAGAAAAGGGGGAAAAAGCAAAAGGGGAAAGATCAGTTTGTTAAAGCAGATATAGAGAAAGAATGGAAAAAATTTAAAAGATAAGAAAGGACAAATGGATAGCTCGCAGAAGACACGAAGAAACCAGAAGAAAGTGACGAGCAATTGCAGCTGAAAAATAAAATCCCAAACAGAAGATAGAAAACTACTTTTTATTTTGAATTTATTAACTGGAATATGTCAGGTCTGGGAAGTGTGTTTTGCTAACATCTTCGCATTTTTGCTTAGTGCAAGTGGAAATTACTTTATAGTTTTATTTCTCCAGTGTTGTACATTTCATGTTTGGCTTTTGGGGTTCCCAGTTTAATTATCATTTCCTATTTCTAAATTGTGATCCCTTGTTCTTTGTGTGGTGACAGTCTATGTTCTGGATGTATAACCAAGTTGAGGTATTCTGTTCATATTGTTTCTATTTGTTTCACTTGTTCTCTTTCCCCCAGTGAGATGCATTGGTATTTTCTGAGATGTACTGGTTTTAATATCTGCAGTGTTGCCTTTTGATAGGTAGGGTTTGGTGCTGTGTGAGTTCTGGTAGTGCTGTTATGATAGGGTGGATTTGCTATGGGTTCTAAATGGTCAGTGTTTGTAGTACTTCCTAATGGGCCTGGTGGTTGTCACTGCAATATAGTAATGTAGAAATCTGTTAGTCTTTCTTTATTCAGACACTAATTAAGAGACATGTTTACTAAAAGCGCATGTTAACATTATGCAAATATTTATGCAAATGAGGTTCCTTATGCAAATGAGGCCCCGCAATTAATCTCCTCACATGGCCCCACACCCCTTGGGCCGCCCCTGCATATCAACCACTACAACAATGCAATGTGTGCCTTCGAGTCAGTCCTGACTCTTGGCGACCCAGAAGCTCCTGGGTTTTCTTGGCAGTGTCACTGGAAGTAGCAGTCCCCCTTTTTTCCTTTAGAGATCTTCTGTGTTTGTCCCATGCTTCTTTGAATGTAGATACTGTCCTCATCTCTACTACCTCTACTGGGAGACTATTCTACAGATCCACCACTCTTTCCATAAAGAAATATTTCCGCATATCTCTCCTGAATCTATCCCCTTTCACCCTCATCCCATGTCCCCTCGTAGCAGAACTTGCTTTCAATCAAAAGAGGCTTTTCTCCTATGCATTTATGCCACGGAGGTATTTAAATTTCTCAGTCATATCACCTCTATCCCGCCTTTCCTCTAAGGTTGTACATATTAAGATCCTTAAGTCTGTCCTCATATGCTTTATAATGAAGACCACTAACAATTTTAGTAGCCACCCTCTGTATTGACTCCGTCCTGTTCACATCCTTTTTGAAGGTGCGGTCTCCAGAATTGCACACAATACTCCAAATGAGGTCGCACCAAAGACTTATACAGAGGAACTATCACCTCCCTTCTTCTGCTGACGATTCCTCTCCGTATGCACCCAAGCATCCTTCTAGCTTTTGCCGTCACCTTTTCTACCTGCTTAGATACTTTAAGATCATCAGACACAATTATGCCTAGGTCCCGCTCTTCTTTTAGTGCAAAAAAGTACTTCACCCCCTATACTATATTGCTCCCTTGGATTGCTGCAGCCCAAATGCATGACCTTACATTTTTTAACATTAAATCCCAGCTGCCAAATTCTAGACCATTCTTCAAACTTAGCTAGATCCTTCCTCATTTTATTTACACCTTCCTGGGTGTCTACTCTACTGCAGATTTTGGTATCATCCACAAAGAGGCAAATCTTACCTGACAGTCCTTCCGCTATATCACTAACAATGGGAAAATGATACAAGAGCACAAGGAATACCTCAAGATAGTGGGGCAAGCACACCAAGGCATATTGAAAGAGGTAAAATGGCAAGGATACCAGTACAGCACCAGGATGGCCTGGAAGGCCCTAAAATAGTAGAGGAGATCCAACACAAGCAGAATAGATGTCCTGAGCACAGGTTGCAGGAGTGGAGTGAGTTGCCCATAAGTTGGAGTCCTAGCACTGAGGACTTTGCTCCCAGCATAGGAACCTTCAGTACAGAGGAAGATCTCCTGGGGAGGAAGAAGCATTCATGGTGTTCCTAGATGATCCTGAGGGATGTAAGGAAGAATCAGGATGCACGAGTCCGTTCTCTAGAGGCTAAAGTAGCAGACTTGGAAAGCATAAGACAGACAGAGAGGTACATAGACGAGACCTACAGGGATATAGTCCTGAAGTCCCACCTCCAGTCTGGCAGCATCCCTGTTGCCATGGAGGAGAGAGGTCGCGTGACAGGAGAGCATCACCCTGGTGTGGCAGGAAGTGATCCTGTAACTAGGACCTGTCCTCCAGGTGATGTAAAACCCTCTCGCACTGAGGAAGTTTCTCCAGGGCCATGTGCCCATGAGGGAGGGGTTAGGACAGCCGTTATAGTTGGTGATTCGATCATTAGGCATGTAGATAGCTGGGTGGCTGGTGGACGTGAGCATCACCTGGTAACATGCCTGCCTGGTGCGAAGGTAGCGGACCTCACATGCCACCTAGATAAGGTCTTAGATAGTGCTGGGGAGGAGTCTGCTGTCTTGGTACATGTCGGTACCAATGACATAGGAAAATGTGATAGGGAGGTTCTGGAGGCTAAATTTAGGCTTTTAGGTAGGAAGTTGAAATCCAGAACTTCCAGGGTAGCGTTCTCCGAAATGCTTCCTGTTCCACGCGCAGGACCCAAAAGGCAGGCAGAGCTCCGGAGTCTCAATGCGTGGATGAGACAATGGTGCAGAGATGAGGGTTTTGGATTTGTTAGGAACTGGGGAACATTCTGGGGAAAGGAAGGGGCTCTTCCGAAGGGATGGGCTTCACCTTAACCGGGATGGAACCAGGCTGCTGGCATTAACCTTTAGAAAGGAGATAGAGCAGCTTTTAAACTAGATATTAGGGGAAAGCCGACAGTCGCCCAAGAGCGGATGGTTCAGAAGAATGTATCTTTGAAGGATACTACCAAAAGCAGAGAGGTTCCACAAAAGAGTAAAGTAGCCCAAATGCCCTCAAGTATGGAGCAGACAGAGCTTAAAGATCCCAAATTACCCATGTCTAACAATAGCCAAATTAATATGAATAAAATACATTCTCTAAAATGCTTGTATGCAAATGCTAGAAGTCTAAAAAATAAGATGGGAGAGTTAGAATATATAGCACTAAATGAAAGGTTAGATATCATTGGAATATCAGAGACATGGTGGAAGGAGGACAACCAGTGGGACACTGTGATACCTGGGTACAAACTATATCGTAATGATAGAGCTGATCAAATTGGTGGAGGGGTTGCTCTCTATGTTAGAGAGGGCATTGAGTCAGAAAGGATTAAAGTTTTGCAGGAAACAAAATCTGCTGTAGAATCTATATGGATTGAAATTCCATGTAAAAGGGGGAAGGCAATGGTGGTGGGGGTGTACTATTGACCGCCTGGCCAGAATGACCAAATGGATGATGAAATGTTCAAAGAAATCAAGGAAGCTAACAAAGGTTACAGCGCAGTAATAATAATGGGTGATTTCAACTACCCCAGTATCGACTGGGTCAGTGTCACGTCAGGACATGCTAGGGAGATAAAGTTCCTAGATGAAATAAATGACTGCTTCTTGGAGCAGCTGGTTCATGAACCGACCAGAGGGGAAGCCATAATTAGACCTAGTCCTTAGTGGAACACCAGATCTAGTGCAAGAGATAAGGTTGTTGGGGCCACTTGGCAATAGTGATCATAGCATGATCACCTTTGATTTAATTAGTGGAGGAGGGATAGTAAGGAAATCCACAGTACTACCTTTTAACTTTCAAAAGGGAGACTATGATAAAATGAGGAAAACAGTTAAGAAAAAACTAAAAGGAGCAATTGCAAAGGTTAAAGACGTACATCAGGCTTGGCTGTTGTTGAAAAATACTATCTTGGAAGCCCAGACCAGCTGTATTCCACGCTTTAAGAAAAGTGGAAGGAAGTCCAAAAAAACTGCCAGCATGGTTTAAAGGTGAGGTCAGAGAGGCTGTTGTTGACAAAAAAGCATCTTTCAGGAAATGGAAAAAAGAGCCAAACGATGAAACCTGGAAAAAGCACAAGCACTGGCAAGTCAAATGCAAGGCATTGATAAGGCAGGCAAAGGGAGAATTTGAGAAGAAGCTTGCTGCGGAAGCAAAAACGCGAAGTAAAGACCTTTTCAAGTACATTCGTAGCAAAAAACCTGTGAGAGAGTCAGTTGGTCCATTAGATGATAAAGGGGTTAAAGGAGCACTAAGAGGCGACAAGGCGATAGTGGAGAGACTGAATGAATTCTTTGCTTTGGTCTTTACTGAGGAAGATGTAGGGATGTTACCCATGACTGAAGTGGTATTTAAAGATGCGGAAGAATTGAAGGAAATATCGATACATCGGGAAGATGTATTACAACTATTAGATAAACTGAAGAGTAGCAAATCACCTGGGCCGGATGGTATACATCCAAATGTGTTGAAAGAACTGAAATATGAGATTGCAGACCTGCTATTAGTAATCTGTGAACTATCATTAAAATCATCTCTAATACCTGAAGATTGGAGGATCGCCAATGTAACACCAATTTTTAAAAAGGGTTCCAGGGGTGATCCGGGAAACTACAGACTGGTGAGCCTGACGTCAGTACCGGGAAAAATGGTAGAAACCATCATAAAGAATAAAATTACTCAGCATGTAGATAGTCATGACCTAATGGGAGACAGCCAACATGGCTTTAGACAAGGAAGATCTTGTCTTACTAATCTGTTATGTTTTTTTGAAGGAGTGAATAATCAGGTGGACAAAGGTGAGTTGGTTGATATTGTGTATCTGGACTTTCAGAAAGCCTTTGACAAGGTCCCTCATGAGAGACTTTTGGCAAAACTAAAGAGTCATGGGATAGGAGGCAGTGTACTATTGTGGATCAGGAACTGGTTAAAAGATAGAAAGCAGAGGGTAGGGCTAAATGGCCAATTTTCCCAATGGAGAAAGGTGAATAGTGGTGTACCCGAGGGATCTGTGCTGGGTCCGCTGCTTTTTGACATATTCATAAATGACCTGGAAAGTGGAATAACGAGTGAGGTTATCAAATTTGCAGATGACACAAAACTATTTAAAGTTGTTAAAACCCAAGAGGATTGTGGAAAATTGCAAGAGGATCTTAATAAATTGGAAGACTGGGCATCAAAATAGCAGATGAAATTTAACGTGGACAAGTGCAAGGTTATGCACCTAGGGAAGAACAACCCAAACTATGGTTACACGATGCAAGGTTCCACATTAGGAACTACCACCCAGGAAAAAGATTTAGGTGTCATTGTGGATACCATGTTAAAACCCTCGGCCCAGTGTGCAGCAGCGGCCAAGAGAGCAAATAGAATGCTAGGTATGATAAGGAAAGGAATGGAAAATAAAACAAAAGATATTGTAATGCCTCTATATCGTTCCATGGTGAGACCGCACCTTGAATATTGTGTGCAATTCTGGTCACCGTATCTTAAAAAGGATATAGCGATTTTAGAAAAGGTTCAGAGAAGAGCCACCAAAATGGTAAAGGGGATGGAAGGATACTCCTATGAAGAAAGGCTAAAAAGGTTAGGGCTCTTTAACCTGGAAAAGAGACAGCTGAGGGGAGATATGATAGAAGTCTATAAATTAATGAACGGAGTGGAACGGGTAAACGTAGATCGATTGTTTACGTTATCAGAATATAGAAAGACTAGGGGACATGCAATGAAGCTACAGGGTAAACTATTTAAGACTAATAAAAGAAAATATGTTTTCACTCAACATGTAATCAAACTCTGGAATTTGTTACCGGAGGATGTAGTAAAGGCTGTTAGTGTAGCTGGGTTTAAAATAGGTTTGGACAAGTTCCTGGAGGAAAGGTCCATAAACCATTATTAAGAAGGGACCCAGGATATCAATGCTTGAACCAGTACAAGCATTGTGGAACCTGTGTCCCTTGGGGAAACTGCTAGGTACATATGACCTGGATTGGCCACTGTTGGAAACAGAATACTGGGCTTGATGAACCTTGGTCTGACCCAGTATGGCATATATTATGTTCTTATCTTATGTTCTTATGTTCATGGTGAAGGTCCCAAAAGCAATGGGAGTGAGACTGCAGCATTGGTGGCGACAGCCCAGAAATGCTAAGGAAGAAAAGGGGCTTCCAGTCTATTATACAGCTAGTATTGGAGGGCAATCTGTCACCACTTGACAGCTAGGGTTCATCCAGCTATGAGGCTGACTAGGCCAATGTCCTCTTCCTCTGTCAATGCTACATTTCAATCCCTGTTGATAGAAATACTGGGGAGGGGGCGAAATATACAAAGGCATTTACAGGGTTTGCAGACCTGAAAACCATAAAAATGCACTAATACATTGAGCGCCATTGAATAATTTATTTATTTAACAAGTTTTTAAAACCACTTTATCATTTAGTCAAAATGATTTACATTGTAACTTAAACTTGGTAATGTACAAACTCCAGGAACAAGCAGGAATGTAGTCTTCACGGATGGGTATCGTCGGTACTGACGGAGCCCGCACAGGAACGCTCCCCAGCGTCCTATAGGAACGCTTTTTGGAGCATCCCACAGTGCATGCGTGCTGCCTTCTCGCCTCTGTACCTCTCTCACTTCAGTTTTTCATTTTACGTGGAGCCGACAGGACGTGTACCCTGTCACCGCAGAAAATTTCCTTTTATTCTTTGTTTTTTTTGTGGTCGTGTCTGCCTTCATTCTTCTTTCTTTTAAAAAAAAACCCAACAACTTGTATTTCTTCAGGGGTCTTTCCCCTGTTTCTGGTGCTAGGCGCCATTTTGGGCAGTAGGCCCACTTTTCTTCAGACATGGAGAAACCAGCTAGTGGTTTCAAAAAATGCTCAAAGTGTGACAGTATCATTTCCGTCACCGACACCAATGATTGGTGTCTAAAATGTTTAGGTCCTGAACATTGTCCAACGGAGTGTCTCTTCTGCACGAGGATGACCAAAAAGGGCCTGCAGAATAGAGCTGCAAAACTCGGCACCCTTTTTGCCGCGGATCCGATGTCAGTTGCATTGATGTCTTCATCTTCCTCCCATGGATCTCAGGTAACTAAACTTAAGTCTTCTAAGACTGGCCAGTCCTCGAAGGGTAGATCTCCTTCAAAGTATCGAGATGCCTCTGGCGTTGCCCTCGAGGATAGTTCACTGGCAAAACAGCCCCGGTGGGAGTCTTCAGGCTCCAAGGCATTAACGGGGCTCCAGGATGTTCCAGAGGCTTCCACGTCTGCAGAACTACTGGTGCTATGTTTTATTTTATTTATTTATTTATTTAGCAAGCATTTGTAGCCCGCTCCTTCCAGCGATCAGAAGCGGGTAGGATTACTATTGTGAAACTGCCGAATCAAGGCAGGTACAAATTTTGTTTACATACAGATTGTCAGAAAAGCACATCATACAGAGTTAACACTTCTTAGCTATGGGGGAGTTCATTTACATATATACATAAATACATATATACAGGATAATGTTCTGAAGTCGTAGCCGCTTCCACCGGTACCGACACCCAGGCATCAGCAAGAGTGATGGATAAGAGAATCCTTGCTATTGTACGCAGTCTAGCATCCCTCTTAGCAGCTTCGGTACCGCTAAGACCGCTACAGACAGTTCAACAGGTATCTGTACTGACAGGACTGCTTCCCCCCATGCTGAGCCTTGAGTCTATATCGGGGATCGGGGACCGAGACATTTCGGTACCGACTTCGAGCGGTACCGATACCATGCGTTACAGGAGCACCCGGTACAGAGTGCCCTTGAGTCTTCTGATTCCAATGACTCTGACAATTCTACCGGTACCAGAGCGAACCTACTAGAGGATTCAACTCCTCATCAACGCAGAATGTCTCCTCCAGAAGATATGTCCTTCCATGATTTCATACGTGATTTGGCAAAGAGTCTTGCAATCACTGTGATTCCAGAAAAGGAACCTAGGGCAGAAGAATTAAAAATTCTATAATACCCTATGGCTCCCAAGGAGGCAGCTATGCTTCCCATTCACAAAATCTTACATGATCTGATGTTGAGAATGTGGGAAACTCCTTTAACGCTATCTTCATATTCCTGACGCCTTGACACTGTGTACCGAGTGCCAAGTTGTCATGGTTTTCAAAAATCTCAGTTACCACACCATTCAATGGTAGTGGAATTGGCCATGAGAAGAATCAAGAGTGCTAAAACACATTCTTCTAATCTTCCAGGCCATGAATCCAGGACACTTGATGCTTTTGGGCGTTGATGCTTTCAATCCTCCATGCTATCAGCCAGGATCAGTTTCTACATTCTTTACATGGGAATGTTTCTGGAAGAAGTCACAAAAGACTTATAGCTCATTAACCCTTGTGCCTCTGAGGAAAAAAGAGCAGACTACCTTACTCTGTTCAAGCATGCCCAGAATATCTCTAAATTCATGAAGCGTGCTACCTTTGATTGCTTTGAATATATTAGCAGAACCTCTGCTATATCCATAGGAGCACGTCGCATTGCTTGGCTTCAAGCATCAGACTTAGAACAGTGGGTGCAAGAAAGGCTGGGAAACATGCCTTGTACAGGAGAAAATCTCTTTGGCAAGGACTGGCAAAACAAGGCTAATCAGATTGAATCTGATAATACTACTTTGAACAGATTGTCAAAGTCCACAGCCAACCCAGCAAAGAAGAAAACATTCAAAAAACCCTTTTTCAATAAGAAAAAGAAGTTTTACCCATCTTACACCCATCAAAGCCACTGTCCGCTTCATGTTTCCCAGAAGGGGCAACAACAGAGCAGACAGCAAAGAAAGCCGCAAGCTCAAAGAGCTCAACCTGCCCAACAGACCCAACCCCCTCAGGGTCTTTGACTTCTACCTAGATCACTTAGTCATTCTGCCCCTGAAAGGTCCAGAACCCTTAACCATTCCAGGAATACTATGCTATTTTGCCAAAAGTTGGCAACAAATAAAATTAGAAAACTGGACTCTGTCCATTGTACGACTGGGGTACAAGCTTCATTTTCTCAACTTGCCCCCACCTACAATAATAAAACAGTTCAATTCTCAGGCTCCTGCCAGCAACCTCTTGTGGCAGGAGATCATATCACTTCTCGCTCAAGGAGCAATCAAAGATGTACCCATACCCCAACAGGGTTCGGGGTTTTACTCCCCCTATTTTCTTATTCCAAAGAAGACAGGGGGACACAGGCCTATACTAGATCTCAGAGAATTAAACAAATATTTGTTCCGAGAAAAGTTCAAAATGGGGACACTCCTACCATACCTTCAAAGTCAGGATTGGCTATGTTCTCTTGATCTAAGAGATACGTACACGCATATTCTCATCCACTCAGATCACAGGAAGTTCCTTTCATTCCTGGTCCAAGGAAGACACTTCCAGTACAGAGTTCTTCCTTTCGGACTGGCCTCTGCTCCAAGAGTCTTCACAAAATGCATGGCAGTGGTAGCAGCATTTATGAGGACATCTGGGAATATTCGTCTTCCCTTACTTAGACGATTGGCTCATTCGAGCATCGACAGCTCCAGAGGCCAGCTTCGCTCTTTCTCGAGCAATGAGAATTCTTCAATACTTGGGACTAGTCATAAACCTCCCAAAATCTCATCTAACCTCCTCTCAATCTCTCGAATTCATAGGGGCTTGTCTAGACACACGGCAGTCAAGGGCTTTCATGCCACAGCCACGCTGTCTACGGATAATACAATTGGCATTTCAAGCATCTATGAAGGTGTTCCTTACTGCTCAGAAGATGCTTCAACTTCTGGGACACATGGCATCCACTGTCCATGTGGTTCCATATGCTTGCCTCCACATGTGAGCAGCCCAGTGGATCCTATCCTCTCAATGGTCACAGGCCTTGGGTCAGCTAATGGACAAGATCAGGAACACCACACATCTGATTTCGTCCCTGCAATGGTGGCAACCTCTAGAAAACCTCCTCGTAGGCTCTCCTTTCCAGCAGCCTCTATATCAGGCCACCCTAACAACAGATGCATCCAAGATGGGTTGGGGGGCCCACTTGCACGATCTCTCCACTCAGAGTCTTTGGACCTCACAGGAGGTTTCCCTTCACATAAACCTCCTAGAGCTGAGAGTCATTTTCAATGCTATTCAAGTCTTTCAGACCCATCTCAGCAAAAAAAACAGTTCTGGTCCAAACCGACAATCAGGTAGCTATGTTGTATGTGAACAAACAAGGCGGAACAGGCTCTCTGTCGCTATGCAACGAAGCTTTGTGACTATGGGCCCTCGCCAGAGAGTTGCAAATTCACCTGTTTGCGGTATCCCTTCCGGGCATTCAAAACGTATGGGCAGACAGACTCAATCGAATACTGCTGCCACATAAGTGGTCCCTCCACTCATACCAACTTGCTCGAGTATTTCAAATCTGGGGAACACCAGATATAGACCTATTTTCAAATACACAGAATGCCAAACTTCCCCGATTCTGTTCTAGAATCCCGGCTCACAACTGTCAGGCAAGAGATGCTTTCCTACTCCACTGGGGTCAGGACTTCCTCTATGCCTTCCCACCCATTCCCCTCATTCCCAAAACTTTATTCAAACTTCAGAGAGACAGAGGTCGTATGATACTCATAGCTTCATGTTGGCCACGACAAACGTGGTATCCTCTTCTTCTGCATCTCTCTCAAACCACTCCTCTGGAGTTGGGGAATGCTCAAGATCTTCAGTTTCAGGAGGACGGATGCTTACTGCATCCCAATCCCCAGTCCCTACATCTCAGGGCCTGGTTACTGAAAGCCTAGAATTCCAGGATATTAACCTTTCTCAACAAGTAAAGGATATCTTTCTGGCTTCCAGAAAACCTTCCACAAGATGTTCCTACGCTTTTAAGTGGAAAAGGTTCTCTGTCTGGTGTTCACAAAAGGGACTTAACCCCCTTTTGGTACCTGTAGAGTCGCTACTAGAGTATCTCCTCCAATTATCAACTTCTGGTCTAAAGACCAATTCAGTGAGAGTCCATCTTAGTGCTATTGCTGCTTTTCATAAACCTTTCGATGGACAACCTATTTCTTCTCATCCACTTATATCAAAATTTATGAGAGGCCTGCTCTTAACAAAACTTCCCATTAAACCACCACCGGTGGCACGGGATCTGAATCTTGTTCTTGGTCAGCTTATGAAACCGCCTTTTGAACCTTTAGCCACTTCAGACCTAAAGTTTCTTTCATGGAAAGTTATTTTCCTAATTGTCATCACTTCTGCAAGACACATTAGTGAACTACAGGTGTTAGTAACTGACCCTCCTTATACAAGGTTCCATCATAATAAAGTAGTCCTCAGGACTCATCCTCACTTTATGCCAAAGGTGGTTTCGCCTTTTCATTTAAACCATATATATAACCATATATATAACCTTTTCTTTTAAACCATATATATAACCATAAGAATATAGGTTTATCTTCCTATATTCTTCCCTAGGCCTCATGCCTCTAGTGCGGAAAGGAATCTTCACACATTGGATTGTAAAAGAGCCTTAGCCTTTTATCTCCAAAGAACTAAGCCACATAGAAATTCTTCTCAGCTTTTTGTGGTTTTTGACTCTAGTCATTTGGGACTTCCATTTTCCAAAAGAACTCTGTCAAATTGGATTGCAGATTGCATATCCTATACATATCAGAGTAAAGGACTTTCTCTTGAGGGTCATGTCACAGCTCACAATGTGAGAGCAATGGCAGCCTCAATGGCTAACCTTCGTTCTGTGTCTATTGATGACATCTACAAAGCAGCCACTTGGGCTTCGGTACACACCTTCACAGCCCACTGCTGCTTAGACAAGGACTCTGTCGGGATGCCTCATTTGGCCAGGCTGTTCTCCAGCATCTCTTCCATATTTAATACAACTTCTACCCACCATCCATGGTTTGGATGCCAGAGGTCCATGGGAGGAAGCATGACCCATCTCACCTGGGTTTGCAGCTTGCTGGGGTCACCCCTTGGTATCTTTCAGCTGGGGAGTCCCCATATGTGAAGACTACATTCCTGCTTGTTCCTGGAGATAGCGTAGTTACTCACCTGTAACAGGTGATCTCCGGGAACAGCAGGAATTTAGTATTCACAACACACCCACCTCCCCTAGGAGTTGTCTCTATCTATCTCTTTCTCTACTTCTCTCCTTTGGTCTCAGCTATAAACTCAACTGAAGTGAGAAAGGTACAGAGGCGGGAAGGCAGCATGCATGCGCTGTGGGATGCTCCCAAAAGCGTTCCTATTGGATGCTGGGGAGCGTTCCCGCGTGGGCTCCATCGGTACCAACGATACCCATATGAGAAGACTAAATTCCTGCTGTTCCTGGAGATCACCTGTTACAGGTGAGTAACTACACTTTAAACAGAGACATTGATAACTTGGATTCCTCTGAGGCAAGGAGGGTTAAGTGACTTGCCCAAGGCCACAAGGAGTGCTAGTGGGACTGAACCCTGGTCTCTTGGTTCCCAAGCCAGTGCTCTAACTTTTAGACTACTCCTCCACTCTGTGAATGAAACTGCTACAAGTTCCAATGGTAACTGGCTAGCATCAGAGCGTGCCAGAGGTGTTCTAGGGTGGCACCTATTGCTAATCAGGCAACAGCTCAATATCAGCGCTGCTTAGTGACACATGGAGAAAGTCAGGCACAGGAACACTGGCCTAGCTTTTGCCATAGAAGCTAACCAGGCAGCAGCTGAATATCACTGTTACCCGGTAGCTTCACGGCATTTGGGCAACCTGGATATTTGATGCTGGAGTTCAGATAAAGTTCAGTGCCAGCAGCTAGCCAATGTAGGAGTGCTAGCTGCCAGCGCTGAATATCGAGCTGACTGCATTGTAAACATTATAGCAGTCACAAAGTGACTGTGCAGGCAGGAGCAGAATTTGAGAGTGCTGCAATATGGTATTAGCTTATATCTCAAGAGCATGGCTGGATGGTAACAAAAGGGCAGGCCAGGACAGGACAGGACAAAAATGGCAGGAAGTGACACTGGCAGCAGATGGAGATGATTTTCAATTTTTTTTGTTCTGTTGCCTTTTTTTGTTTCCTTTTTTTCTTCTCTGTTTCTTTATTTCTTGCTTTTTTCTTTTATGTTTTGGTATGGGGTCTGGATGGTTGCCACTGGAAATGAGCACCCTCTCGGAAAGACTGCAGTGCAAACTGTCAAAAATACTGCTAGTAGACACACTGAAGGCAGGGAGAATGTGCACAAAAGTCCTTCAGTATAAGTGAACACTTATTCCTCCTCCCAGTTACATGAAAATGAAGGAAAACCAAGCAAGAGGAGGTCTATCTTCAGAGCCACTAGCTTTTCCAGCAAGTCCAGTGCTTAGCTGTGAATTAATGGGGTCCATTATATTCCCTGCCATAGAGAATACACGTTCATGGGTACACTGGTTGGAGGGAAGTATAGGAAATGCTACTTAACCTTGCCTAGATTTGACCAGAGTGCCGACTTGTATATTTAGTATGACAAGAAATCTGTGTGCATGGCCCTTGATGCAGTCTGCAAGGTAGAGTGTCACTGAAATCAATCCAGGAGTCTGATTTGTAGTAGGCTGATGTCAGCAGCTTAGTACTGTAGCTATGTTTATGTTGTTGGCATGCCCGATATTACTCCTGATGCATCATCACAGTCACTATCCTCCTGCCTCTGGTGCTCCTTTTCCTCCACCTCAGTCACCAGCTTTTCCTTCGAGTAAATCAGTCAGCTGCACCTCACAGCAACAGTTCTTTTTATCTTTTTAACATCTTTGTTAGCGATATAGCGGAAGGGCTGTCGGGTAAGGTTTGCCTCTTTGCGGATGATATCAAAATCTGCAATAGAGTAGACACCCAGGAAGGGGTAGATAACATGAGGAGGGATCTAGCTAAGATTGAAGAATGGTCTAGAATTTGGCAGCTGGGATTTAATGTTAAAAAATGTTAAAAAATGTAAGGTCATTTGGGCTGCAGCAATCCAAGGGAGCAATAGGGAGTGAAGTACTTTTGTCCACTAAAGAAGAGCGGGACCTTGGTATGGTTGTGTCTGATCTTAAAGTAGCTAAGCAAGTAGAAAAGGCAACAGCAAAAGCTAGAAGGATGCTTGGGTGCATATGGAGAGGAATGGCTAGCAGAAAAAAGAAGGTGATAATGCCTCTGTATAAGTCTTTGGTGCAATCTCATTTGGAGTATTGTGTGCAATTCTGGAGACCGCATCTTTAAAAGGATATAAACAGGATGGAGTCAGTACAGAGGGTGGCTACCAAAATGGTTAGTGGTCTTCATTATAAAGCATATGAGGATAGACTTAAGGATCTTAATATGTACACTTTAGAGGAAAGGCGGGATAGAGGTGACATGATTGAGAAATTTAAATACCTCCGTGGCAGAAATGCACAGGGGGAGAGCCTCTTTTGATTGAAAGCAAATTCTGCTATGAGGGGACATGGGATGAGGGTGAAAGGGGATACATTCAGGAGTGTTGATGCTTTGAAATAGCAAGACAAGCATACCCCAGCCAAAAGTCCCTCCTTAACGGCTCCAAGTCAGGCTTGAAGCTGTCTGTGTTTTTAGCCCGAAACACAGCCCTAGCTAGTAGCCAAGCTGCTGCTTATTGTTTGTGTCTTTCTAATCATACCCCAACCAAAGCCAAACTGCTATGTCTCCTTTGCAATTCTAAACCCGAGCCAGCACTCCTTTCTCACTCTCTGGTTCTCTGAGGCTTGAGCTGGTTGTGTGTTCCAAGGCTGTGACCTCTTCATCCATGGGATTTACATAGCTCAGGCAGGGATATACTTGGCTGCTTGACAAAGATCAGTAAGAAGAAGCGGAAGCCAAGGACCATGGCCAAACACAGTAGGGGTATCCAAAACACTTTATTAGCAGATCCAACTAAAATGTTTCGGCCAGGGGCCTTTTTCAGGGCTCTAAGGACAAACACAAACATAAAATTAAAAAATGAAATGTAATAGCCCATAATATGGACCAATCAGAGTTAAAAACATATTTAAAAAACGATAATACATAAAAAATAATACATTACCAAAAAAGACAAAAAGCAACGTACAAAGGGTGGAACATACCACTCTTCCCAATCTATGATAAATAAATAAATAAGTATAACATACTAAACATTCATAAAAATGTTCCATATGATGGACGTAAAAAATGAATAAATAAATATGACATGCTATATGTCTCATATATACAAGTAATGTTATGAAGTAAATACAGTTCATAAATAATATAGAGAACATACAAAAAGCAGCTATGAGCTAGTACCTACAACACAAGAAAATGTGACAACATCAAATGATATGTTATGATAAATAAAATAATCATAAGAGAGTCATTAAAAGTCATGTCAAAAAGATAAAACACAAAACTTTAAAAAAAACCATAAAAAACTTTTAAAATGTGGATGCCAAATAGCATACAAACATATACACAAAAACAGTGATAAATGAAAGATAATGTGACTATAAGACCATGCTAAAAAACATTTACATAATCACCAAAAAATGTGGAGCATTACAAGAAAAGTTAACGATATGCCAGTATAGCTTTGTCAACATGAGAGAAAAAAAGGAACCAGAAGTGGATGTTCGCCTAAACACCTATAAATGCAATATGTATAGAATTGCTATAAAAGATGTTGTAAACAGAATATGATTGGAAGAAATAGACATAAAAACAATATATTGGTGACAGATCCTTAGAAAGAGACCATTGTAAATGAAAACAGAAGATGTCAGAGTGACTGACTAATAATAAAAATAAAAACGATCGGCAACATCGTAAAAATAAAACAGTGATAAAAATTAGCAAAACCACTGTGAGAGTCTGAACTATTGTATTTATACAACATGAAACAGTCTGTAAGTAACAGATCCTTAAAAAAGGTCTTTGAAAGTGAAAACAAAGGATATCTGAGTGACTGGCTAGTAATAAAAACGGTCGGCAACATCGTAAAATAGAAATGTTTGAAAGTGAAAGCAAAGGATATCAAAGTGACTAGCTAGTGATTAGAAATGATTGGCAACATCGTAAAAAGGAAACATTAATATAAATGAGCAAAAGTGCTGTAAGAATATGAACTATTGTATTTTGGTAACAGATCCTTAAAGAAAAAGATGTCATAGTAACTGACTCATGATAAAACCGATTGGCAGCATCGAAACATTAATAAAAATGAACAAAGACGTTGTAAAAAGTCTAAACTGTTATATTTGTACAGCTGTTTAAAATATATATAAGAACGACCTGGAGGTAGGCTGCTTTAAAGGCCATCTTAATCAAAAGCCATTTTGAGATATGTTATCACTGACCAATGGGTATGTAAACTCTAAACACAAGAGAAAGAAAAACACTTAAACATACTAAAATCAAGACATAATTTAAAAAAACTAAAACATAGAACATTACCAGCATCACTGCCAAGGTGGGAAAATTCCGTGCAAGTGCAGAAAAAAAAATAAAAGCGCAGGAGGGGAACCTCCCACTATAGACGTCATTGTAATTGAGATAACCAAAACTAACTGCTGAAAGATAAAACAGCCTAAGGATGAAATATATGGGCAATGAATAAAGGCAAAACATTCAAGTTGAAAAATCTAAAAGTAGAGTGTGTAGGCAATATAATGAAAAACGGTGAACATAATCATCAGCTTTATCAAGGCAGGATCACAGCACAAGTAGAGGGGAAACATAAAAACGTAAAAGTGAAATCTCTCACTACAGACATACCATCAACTCTACCAAGGTGGAAATCACCGCTCAAATGGAGAGAAGAAAATAAATACATAGAGGTAGATTCTCTCACTGCAGACATCGTTACAATTGATAAAAACTAAGGCAAATGTTAAAAGGTACAACAACCAAAAAACAAAGCATATAAAAACTAAGAAGAAAGCATAATTTGAAAGATAAGAGCAAAAGCAATAAACAATAAAAATAACCATCAGCGCTGCCAAGGCAGGAATTGCCACACAGATACAAAGGAGAAAATAAAACAAAAATGAAATTTTGCCACTGCAAACACCATCAAGCAAACTCTAAAAAGTGTAGCAGCCTAAAACAGCTGTAAAATAATAATATACACTATGTGTGTGGATAAACAATTAGTCCTGGTATACAATTTATAATGTCTATTAGTGTCTGGATGTATAAAAACATCATACAACACAATTACATGTTTACAGACAGAGCATTAACCGAGGCAGGCGGACCTGGTGCTACGGGCCCATTTCCTCCACCTCCCAACACCCCCAATCTCCCAACCCCATAACAGACACCACACCAACCTTTCATGGAACACAACTGGTCGCAGCTTTATTAACCTTTAACAATTTCACAATATGCCAACATGCTACACCTTCTCAATCGATTAGCGGCACCCGGCCCGCACCAGCCATACCTTAGCAAAGTGCCTTGCCACAGCTAACGCTATAACTTGCCCCCCCGGCAAGTTACCTAACCCTTCCCCTGACTTCACCATGCCATAGCAAAAGTCGACCAGGGTTTGACTGGGTCAGGGGCACCCCGCCCCCGCCCAAGTGTAGCCTGAGGCTCCGGACCCCGGAAACCTCCGGGATCCCGCCAACCTCCCCCAAAGCTGCAACACCCCATAAACCACACCCTCATAATTATGTGTGGGCGGGCGGGCGGGAAGCCGGCACCCCTGAGCAGCCTCGCCCGTGAATAACCATGCGGAGGCTGCCCGCCGGCCCCCCACCACCCACCACACCGCCAGGAACACCCTGATTGGCTCCCACGCGGCTGCCACCGCCGGGAGCCAATGAATTTAAAGCTAGACGTGGCCGCGCGCAGGGTCCTCGCACCGGCAGCGCGCCCGGTTAGGGTCGGCCGCCGGGACCCTGCCCGCGGCCTCCTCATTTGTTGCATTTAAAATGTCCCTTCTGTAATGAGGTGGGACCTAAGACTGGAGATATATAAGAGGAAACCAATTTATCAGCTAGATTGCGTTCCCTATTATAAGCAATAGTTTAAACATTCGTTGTGGAAACAAGAACGTGTTTGGAAAATATGCCAATGGGTCTTCAAAATTTTTTGTATTTTCCAGGAAATGTGTGAGAACCATAAAATGCAAACAAACTTATCGTCTGAAGTTTTATTTTTGGGTAAAAGTAAATCTTGTCTGACAGTAGAGCAGCCACGACTAAACCCTTTATTAATACAATCTATAGGACATCCTCTTGCGTGGAAGCACTCAGCCATGTCACAAGATTTGTTTTTAAATTCCTCATAATCAGTGCATAATCTTCGAAGGCGCAAAAATTGTAAAACTGGTAAATTCTTCTTTATGTGACTACATAAGAATATAAGATATGCCATACTGGGTCAGACCAAGGTCCATCAAGCCCAGTATCCTGTTTCCAACAGTGGCCAATCTAGGTCATACGTACCTAGCAGTTTCCCCAAAAGACACAGGTTCCGCAATGCTTGTACTGGGTCAAGCATTGATATCCTGGGTCCCTTCTTAATAATGGTTTATGTACCTTTCCTCCAGGAATTTGTCCTAACCTTTTTTAAACCCAGCTACACTAACAGCCTTTACTACATCCTCCGGTAACAAATTCCAGAGTTTGATTACACGTTGAGTGAAAAAATATTTTCTTTTATTAGTCTTAAATAGTTTAACCCTGTAGCTTCATTGCATGTCCCCTAGTCTTTCTATATTCTGATAACGTAAACAATCGATCTACGTTTACCCGTTCCACTCCGTTCATTAATTTATAGACTTCTATCATATTTATTTATTTATTTTATTTATTTACATTCTCTTATATACCGCGCTATTCTGCATCAGTGCGGTTTACATTGAACAAACTGAAATTACATTGAACAGGGCATTATAACTTGGAGATAACTATTTTACAGGGAACATGGGCTATGGAGGGTTAAGTGGCTTGCCCAAGACCACAAGGAGCACCTGTGGGACTAGAAACCCCAGTCCTTCCGGCCCAAGGTTGCTGTCCTCTAGTGGGATTTGAACCCCCGACCTGAAGTACCTTGCCCCAACCACTAGGCCACTCCTCCACTCTCATATCTCCCCTCAGCCGTCTCTTTTCCAGGTTAAAGAGCCCTAACCTTTTTAGCCTTTCTTTGTAGGAGTATCCTTCCATCCCCTTTACAATTTTGGTGGCTCTTCTCTGAACCTTTTCTAATATCGCTATATCCTTTTTAAGATATAGCGATATTAGAATGCACTCTTTACAATGCACTACAACACTATAGAACAGCCATCAAAAGAATTAGACAAAGGCTAAACAGTTTTATCTACATCTCACTATAACAGAAAAGAAAACCTGCCCTATCTGCACCGGTACTATTCATAATGATTATATCCCACATAACTTGTATATGTATTTAATAATATAATGTTAATGTACATAATGTATATAGTGTTGCACTGTTCAGTGCTATCTGTTCAACATTTCTGTTTACTGTACATTGTTTATAGTTATATGACGTTATATGTAAAACAAATCCATGATTTGTTGCCTGTTGTTAATTGTGAACCGCAGCTGATCTTAGGAAGCTGCGGTATATAAGAGATTGTTAAATAAATAAATAAAATAAAATAAAATGGCAACCAGAATTGCACATAATATTCAAGGTGCAGTCTTACCATGGAACGTAACCAGGTAAGGCGGACGTGGCCCTCTCCCCTTCCGCCCCAACATTCCCCCCCCCCCTTTTACCCTTCAAATAACCACCACAGAATCACTTATTGGCAAATTAACTGGTCGCAGCTTTATTAAACAAGCACAACATAACCTTACAACTATAACTGTATAACTTACGGTTCCGGCAGCGGGACAATCCCTCACCAGCCATATGGGTAGCAAAGTGAGTTCCTTCCCGCCTCCGCCGAGAACCGTTCCCCGGCAATTCCATCCCCCTCTTCCGGCTTTGCCATATTACTAGCAAAAGCCAAGGGCTTCTCCGGGTCAGGGGTACCCCCACCCCCGCCCTGCATATTGCCATGCCTCCGGACCCCGGACACCTCCGGGATCCCGCCACAGGCTCAGTGACACCTGTCCCTGTGCCCCCCCCCCCCCCACAAAATCAAAGCTGCGACCAGCCACCCCGCCCGACACAGCCAACTCCAAGGCCTCCTGCCAATCATTCAGGAGTAAATCTATCCCAACCGGGGAAAGATGTACTCCATCCAAACGATACAGGCCTGCACATTCGACCTCCACCCAGGAATGCAAAATCTGGTAACCCCCGTGTGCCACCACCCAACGGCCAATTTTCCGATTAACTTTAACCAACCCACGGGACCACCTCCGGTGACCCCAGCAAGCAGGCCTGGGAATTAGGTCGGACCAGAGCAATACAACACCGTGGAACATTAACAACACTTCCCCCAAATCCCGCTGAGCCGCTCTAATCAGCTGCTTTACTGTCCAAGACCCCAAATCATTGCCGCCGAGATGCAGCAACAAGCACTCCAGGGATCCTCTGACGCGCTGATGGTGCCGGAGCAAAGGCAAGAGCTGCAACCAGCGAAGGCCGCGCTCGCCCAGCCATGATAATGCCACCTCTTCAGCCTTCAGTCCAAGGTTTGCCCCAAGCGGTCGTAAAGCTGCCTGCTGGCCGGCCCAGTACACAAAAGAATGGCCGATGATCCAGCAGGCAAATGGCGTCGGAATCCCATCTAAAAGAAAAAACACAGTTAGCACCCAATACCCAGACAGCCAGGCTCACAAACGTACATATCCCATAAAGGCATTTGAACGCCAGCGGCCAATCCGCTGAATCTCAGTAGCCGGCAAACCCGCCACCGCCGCACTAGTAGCGGCCCCAATCCGGAAGGAATGCGGGGCAAAGTCACCAGGTGATAAGCCAATCTGCTGCACTACCATCCGCAGCACCGCCGCGAACTGGAAACGCATCAAACACCGCGCGTCCGCATGCACAGTTCACCCCCCCCCGGAGGACGTACCCGCAAGTAAGCCACCATCGCCGCTACTGGACAGATAGCAGAAGCCGCAAGCGGTCTTAAATGCACCCACACACCCCGCCCTCTCTGATCGGTCTTAGACCTAGACAGCCATATGCTCAGCTGTCCTTGCGCCAAACGCACATGCTGGAGTTGCAGAGCCGCACCCCCAGACGCCCGACTGGATGCCACCAATTCCCCCGACCGAAAGGCTCCAAAGAAAGCCAGACAAAACACAGCCCGGAACAGCATGGTCTCGTATTCGGACTCCACTACTGATGGCAAAGCAGCGCTCATCCGCACCAACAGATTGGGGGTAATTGGCCGCCGCGTGTTCACCTGGGGGGGGGGTAGCATGCTCCCACCCCAACAAGAGTCAGCGAGAAAGAAACCCCCAACTGTGCACAGCCCACCCCACCGCCCTTGAGAAAAATGCAAAACCGGCAAGGTGAGACCGCACAGTTGATTTAGCAACCCCCGCAGCCTTTGCTGCCACGATGTATGCACCAATGAGGTGATCAGACACCGGGCCCTGACGCCATCCGCGCGTCACCAAGAAGTCCACCACACTGTCACAGCCCTTGCAGTAAGAGCGCCAAGTCGCCGATGACACAGAGTACCTCAGCAAGCTCAGGATACCTGGAGGCCAAGCCGCCATAAACGCTCGTGGACCGACCGCCCCACCGGGTCCGCCTCTGGTGCCAAGCGCCGAAACAAATCCCACTTGAAACGAGAAAGAGCATCAGCGACCTGGTTAGCATATCCTGGCACATGCCGAGCCCTCACCACCACATTCAACTGCAAACAGGCAAAAATCACCTCCCTCATCAAAGCTGCCACTCGCATGCAACGTGGAGCATAGCGATTGATAACATGTACCACCGCCTCATTGTCGCACCACCACAACAGTTGTCTATTGCGAAGCCTATCCGGCCAGAGCTCCATAACCACCAAAATGGGGAACAGCTCCAGAAACGTTATACTGTCGGTTAAGCCCGCCGCCCGCCAGGTCGACGGCCACGGCTCAGCACACCATGCTCCCCCGAAATAGACGCCAAGTCCGAAACCACCCGCCGCGTCCGTGAAAATCTGCAAATCGAACGTAGACACTTCCTTCGCGAGGAGGACCGTAACCCCATTAAAGTCTCTCAAGAACTGGTCCCAAACCCCCAGATCCGCCCTCATGCTCCGGGAAACCCGGATGCGATGATGCGGACGCCGCACTCCCGATGTAGCCACCGCCAATCGCCGCAGGAACACCCGGCCCATAGGGATAACCCTGCAGGCGAAGTTAAGGGAGCCTAACAAGGCCTGCATCTCCCGCAACGTGACTTTCGCCGACCCCAAAACGTTCGCTACTAACACCCGCAAACGCACCACCTTGGCAGGAGGCAGGCGCGCTACCATGTCCACAGAATCCAATTCTACTCCCAGAAACGTGAGGCGCGTTGAAGGGCCCTCAGTCTTGCCCCCGCCAGAGGCACCCCCCACTCCCGCGCAAGCCGCGTGAAACCATCCAGCAGCTCCCGACAGAGCCCAGACTGCGCCAAACCAACAAATAGAAAGTCGTCCAAATAGTGGACCACGTTCCAAGAGCCGACGGACACCTCCAGAGCCCAGTGCATGAAGGAACTGAACATCTCACAGTAACAGCAAGAGACCGAGCAGCCCATCGGTAGGCACTTGTCAAAGTAAAAGTGGTCCTCAAACACAAAACCCAATAAATGGAAGGAATCAGGATGCACCGGCAGCAGGCGAAAAGCGAACTCAATATCCACCTTCGCTAGCAAACACCTGTGCCCACACTCGCGCACTAACCGCACTGCATCATTGAACGACGCGTACCGCACCGCGCACAATTCACTCGGGATAAGATCATTCACCTATGCCCCCTCAGGGAAAGACGTGAATGAGCCTGAATTTCCCGGGCTCCTTCTTTGGGACAATGCCCAAAGGAGAAACCACGAAATTCCGGCACGGCCGGTCCACAAAGGGCCCAGCCATCCTCCCCAGGGCCAGCTCAGCGGCCAGCTTACCCCTAACCACCTGCGCTAGACGCTTCACCGATGGCGTGTTGCGTGCCATCTCCGAGCCGCCATCCCCCACCACTGGTATGGGGAACCCGAACTGGAAACCCCCTTCCAATACCCGCCGAGCCCTAACCCTCCTATACTGCCGCAACCAAGGCCTGAGTGCTGATAAACGAATAGGGGTAGGGGCCAACTCCATCCTACTGTCATTGCTTCGCGGCAGGGGGGGTGGGCACTTTCTTGCCGCAACGGAGCGCGGAGTGCCCTCCCCCACAGAGGGAGCAACTATGCCGGAACTTACAGTCCGGAAAGGGGCAAGATGACTTATTAAAGCACCAACAGACGTCCCCGACCCCCTCGCCAGCGCCTTTTTGCAACCCGGGAGCCAGGCCGCTCCGAAAGGGCCGCCCTGCACTCGCCAACGCACCGGATACCCCTTTTTGCCCCCCAGCACCAACCCCCCCTTTCGCAGACATCTGCGTCAACCAGAGGCTGATGTCCTGGGTCCCCCATGACAAGGCGTGATTCTCCTCCATCTTATCCCGAAACTTCTCATCATAGTTGAGCCATGCCCAACCATCATGAGTCTGAGCCGCCTCGAGAATCGAGTTGGCATAGGCAAGTAACATCCCGTATTGCCCCGGGTAACGCTGCCCCCATACACTAGCTAACCACAGGAAAGCTCTCGTCCAGTTGATGACATTCCGAGAAGTCTTCTTGACCCTGCCCGCTTTCTCGTCCGCCTTCCGTTTACTCCTGCTTTCTCCCGAACGCTTCCTACCTTCCAGCAGGCGGAATATATCGATATATTTCCGCTTCCATATCTTACGCCTAAGCTTACGCGGAACCCCCTCCCAAAGCTCCGAAAACGAAGCCAGCGTAGCACCCCCACCCCCCCAACTACCACCCCCCCACCCCCTATGGGTTGATCGCCCCCCCACCACCCGACGAGGACGACGAAGATGAAGACGAAGATGAGCCCCCCTCCGATGCCGCTTACGCGAGTGACGGCTCTTCTTCCTCACCTTGCCTCCAACGCCCCTTGCCTGGTTAACCGCCATGCTCTGTTCCGCCAGATGCTCTTGTAACTCACCAGAAGCCGAATTCCGGGGTTGCACGATATCTGATAAGGTAGATGAAGACGCCGGAAGCACCTCCTGCAGGTCCTCACTCTCCGGAATTGGTCCTTCAGCAGGAACCGGTCCTGCGTTCTGCACCGCCACCTCACCGATCTGAGCCGCTCTCCTCCCGTCGCCGGTCTGCACCTGTGGAGACACCGGAAAAAAGGAAGGGGAACCCGGCAAACCCCAAGGAAGCTGCCAAGGCCCTGTCCAATCTACCCTGGAGGGTCCCTGTCCCCCTCCCCGCCAATAGTCCCAACTCGAGAGACCCCCACCCCCCGGAACCATAGGCCAACCCCAGGGCCCCCCCCAACCCACCCGTCCTGACCCCCAGCTGAACACTGCCACCCTGCCGGCAACTGCGGTGCCCCCCCCACCCCCGAGGGGTCCGCAACCGGTTGCGCCGGAGCAGCACTGCCTGCCGCCCCCCTTGTTGACCTCGCCTCCCTACCCTCACCTTGTACGGGCCCCCCTAGGACCCCCTGTGCCACCCCCCGGCCACGGCCTGCCCTACACCCCCGGGGCCTCCCAGAACTGCCAGGGGGCACTGAAGCACCACCCCTGCCTGGGTCCCTGTGCCCAGCCTGCCTTGGGGCCCCTTTCTTCCCCTTAGCCTGTCCTCCCGAGCCTCCAGGAGCCCGGCCCGGGGGCCGCCTACCACCCCTCATTCCCCTACCCCCTTTTTCCCTGCCCCCTTTCCCCGTCATCACCCGAATCAAGCTGCACTGAGAACCTCTGTAAGTTGTGCAGCTCTGCAGACTGGATAAGAGAAAACAGAGCCCCCCCGTCCCCCTCAGCACCTGATAAGAGAGCCGCAGCTGTAAGCAAGAAGAGGACGCTCGTGGGACTGCTCTCCAGTCCGACGCCGTGCTTCTCGTCCCTCCGCCCTTTCAGCACTGACCACCGCAGGCGCCGCAGTCCTATAACGCACAGCAGCCCTTCCGCACCCGCGACTGCTCCCGGACCCGCACCAACGGTAAACCGTCTCCAACGAGCTGCAGCCAGACGCCTGTCCTTCCTCCCGGCTCCGAAGGACTGGCTTCTGACCGCTCGCTCCCTTCCGCTCACCCTCACGCCCCTCCACCTCATTGGCTCCCGTAGCCGCCAGGGCCCGCGGGAGCCAATGAGTTTAAACGAAAACTCCTCTCGGGCGCGCGCCTCACCACGCTGCCGGGGATCCGCGCCACTCTGCCCCCACGGTTACAGACGGCCGTCGGGCACGTGGGCCCGCGGCCTCCGATATATAGAGGCATTATAAAATCTTTTGTTTTATTTTCCATTCCTTTCCTTATGATACCTAGCATTCTATTTGCTCTCTTGGCTGCCGCTGCACACTGGGCCGAGGGTTTTAACATGTTATCCACAATGACGCCTAATAGAAGCTATCAAAACGAAGTAACTTATTCTTATCCGTAGGTTTACAAAAGATTGTGGTGTTAAAACCAGCTGAAAATGTCCTAATAAGAATATCCAAAAAATGTATTTCTGTAGAACTAAAGTGCATCTTAAATTTAAAATTAGTGTCCAAAGTGTTCAACCAGTCATAAAATTCATGTAACTGACTATCAGTGCCCTTCCACAATATGAGGATATCATCAATATATCTCTTCCAGGATATAACAAAAGGAGAAAAAGGACATGCATTCAAATGACTCTCCTGAAATTCTGCCACATATAAATTGGCTATATCTGGTGCCATAGCTGCACCCTTGATTTGTTGGTAAAATTGATTATTGAAAAGGAAGTAATTACGAGTCAGAGCAACTTGTGCTAATTCTGTCAAAAAATGGGTGACTATACGAACCGGTGTGGAACGTAGGTTCAAATATTTAGTGATAACTGCAAGAGTATCTTCCTGAGGGATATTATTGTACAAAGATTCAATGTCTAATGTCACTAAGGTGATGTAAGAGACATCTTCACCAAAACCATCTAGGAAGGAAATAACATCCGCAGAATGTAATGTTGGGAAGAAAGGGCCGTAGAAAAATATCAATCAATTTGGAAAGTGGTTCGAGAATAGACCCTATACCAGATACAATAGGTCTACCAGGATGGGAAGTAAGAGATTTATGAATCTTTGGGATAATATATATCGTTGGATCAATAGGATGTGTGACCTCTAAAAAAGAATATTATCGCTGTGTGAGAAAACCTGCATTAAAACCAGAGAACAAAAGGGAAACAATCTCTTGTTTAATGGAAGACGTAGAATCACAAGTTAGAGTTTGATCAAACTCTATCATTAAGTTGACTGGAAAGTTCATGTATATAATATGAACGATCTAAAATAACAATACTGCCACCTTTGTCTGCAGGTTTAATAATGATATCAGACCGTTCCCTAAGGCTACGTATTGCAGATCTTTCTTCATGTGTAAGATTAAAATATCTACATCATGATTTTTTTTCCATCAAATGTACATCTCGTAAAACACAATCCATAAAGGTTTGTATGGTAGGATCGGTAGGGCCAGGAGGATACCAATGAGATTTGTTACGTATTACAGAGGGATCATTAGAAACACAGGGTTTATCTGAGAAAATTTTTTTAATCTGTAGCTTACGGAACATTTTGAACTTGCGCTGTGCAGATTCCTTTTCCCAAAGATCTTCGAATAAATATCCCTGGAAGTACCAGGAGATGTAGGGAGAGGAGTAGAGACAGGAGAGGCAAAATGTTCTTCTGACTCAAAAAAACACCACCCCATCGGTTAGAATTCAGAGGGAGAGGAAGGGGCAGAGGCAATGTTTATCGGTCCTTCCAAAATCGCTCTCACGATCCTTATTAACTCATAACAAACTTACACATGCACAGAGTTCTTTACAAGTTGGCCTACCCGTTTTGAATCTCTCCTCTGTCTCCTTAACCAAATCAGAGGTTGATCTTTTACAGAAAGGTCTTTAATTTGTTCCTATAGCACCATACAATGCATTTCAAACTCGTATCGATCTTCACAAAATGTTCCGTAAGCTACAGATTAAAAAATTTTTCTCTGATAAACCCTGTGTTTCTGATGATCCCTCTGTAATACGTAACAAATCTTGTTGGTATCCTCCTGGCCCTACCAATCCTACTATACAAAATTTTATAGATTGTGTTTTACAAGATGTACATTTGATGGAAAAGAAATCAAGATGTAGTAACCGAGGCAGGTCAGACCCTGTGCTCCCTTATGACCCACAAACCCCCTCCATCCCCTAAACCCCAACCCATACTGCCCCAAGTCTCAACCACCACCTCTTTACATCCCTCCCCCTCCTTCAACAAAAAAGAACAGACTCAATTTTGGGCATTAACTGGTCGCAGCTTTATTAACATTCAAACGCTCCAGAACATTCTGTTACAAAATAATCTTCTTACTGAACCAACCAGTGAAACAAACCTTCACCAGCCATGCTATTAGCAAGGCGACTTCATTCCGCTCCCACCACAGCCGTGCCAGCAGCAACCTTCCTCCCCCTCTTTTACCCGGCCTCGCCATTTTATTAGCAAAAGCCGGCCAGGGGTTATCTGGGTTGGGGGCAACCGACCCCCGCCCCAATTCAAATTTAAGGCTCCAGACCCCGGAGACCTCCGGAATCCCGCCGCCCTCACCAGCTGTGATACCCCCTTCATATTCACCCTCCTCCCCCATAAAGGGCAGAAGGGTGGGAAGCCCGCGCCTCAAGCCCTCTTCTTCCTCACACCGCCGAGCCGCATAAGCCCCTCCTTGCTGCCCATCACCCCTCGCGTCCCCACGCTTCACATCACCCATTGGCTCTCTCCACCACCACTCATCTGAGAGCCAATGGGTTAAAATTAGGCTCCCCCCCCCGTCGTCTTGACAATGACGCAGGCTGCGCTCGGGGTCCCCGCACTGGACCGCATGCCCGGTTACAATCGGCTGTCGGGGACCCTGCCCCGCAGCCTCGGAATAACCGAGGCGGGTCAGACCCGGTGCTCCCTTATGACCCCAACCCCCCCCCCCCACATACCCCCCCATCCCCTAATCCCCACCCCATACTGCCCCTAAGCCTCAACAACTACCTCTTTACATCCCACCCCCCCTCCTTCAACAAAATAGAACAGACTCAATTTTGGGCATTAACTGGTCGCAGCTTTATTAACAATCAAATGCTCCAGAACATTTCCGTTACAACATAATCTTCTTACTGAACCAACCAGCGAAACGAGCTTTCACCAGCCATGCTATTAGCAAGGGGACCTCATTCTGCTCCCACTGCAGCCATGTCAGCAGCAACCTTCCTCCCCCCCTTTTACCTGGCCTCGCCATGTTATTAGCAAAAGCCGGCCAGGGGTTATCCGGGTTGGGGGCAACCGACCCCTGCCCCAATTCACATTTAAGGCTCTGGACCCCAGAGACCTCCGGGATCCCACCACAGGAGACTTTAACGTCCCTGTGCCGCCCCCCCCCCCCCCAAAACCAAGCTGCAACCAGCGAGCCTCCCGCTGCACAATCCATTCAAAGCTTCCTGCCAATCATTGAGCAGCAAGTCCACACCCACCGGGGATAAGTGCACCCCATCTTGCCGATACAGTCCCCCACAATCAACCTCCACCCAAGAGTGCAAAATTTGATATCCCCCATGGTCGCAGACCCAACGCCCGATCTGTCGATTAATCTTCGTCAGTCCGTGAGACCAACACCGCTGATGCCGGCAGGCAGGCCTTGGAATGATATCTGACCATAACAAAATAACATCCTGAAACATCAGAAAAACCTCCGCCAAGTCCTTCTTTGCCGCTCTTATCAATTGTCTGCAAGACCAGGAGACCAGGTCGTTATTGCCCAAGTGCAGCAGTATCACTGAAGGCTCACACCTCACCCGCCAATGGTGCCAAAGCAAAGGCAACAGCTGAGGCCAATGCAGACCACGCTCACCCAGTCATAGGACGGACATCACCTCTGGGTCAATACCCAAATTAAGCCCCAATGGCCGCACTGCCGCCTGCAGACCTGACCAGTAAACAAATGAATGTCCAATAATCCAACAGTCATGCGGCCACTGCCCAACATCTGAAAGAAAAAGAAGAAGTTAGCCGTTTGTACAGGTACCTCTCCACTCATAAATGCACATAATCCAAGAAGGCCCGAGAACGCCATCTTCCAATGCGCTGTATCTCCCCCTCTGGCAGCTCCACTGCCGCTGCACTGGTTGCCACCCCATTACAGAAGGAATGAGGAGCAAACTGGCAAGGATACTCACCTATAAGCTGCAAGACCATCTGAAGCACTGAAGCCACTTGGAAACGCATCACCCAACGCGAATCCTTATGTAGGAAAAACAATCCATCTGATACCGGGCGCACCAGCAGATACTCCCGCAATGCAGCCACAGGACATGTATGAAGGGAAACAACCTTCTTCAGGGGCGTGTAGGCTAAAAGGATGAAGTATAATACACATAAACAATAAAATAAAGATAAAATCTAATTGTTATAACAGAAATGGACATTAAGGACAAACATATTAAAAGCATAAATAATTAAAAAGATTAAAATGAATGCCAAATTAAAATTATAAATTACATATACGGCTAAAAAAAGGGGGGAGCTATAAAAACTTACACATAAAAGTAGATAACATTTTAAACCAATTATTCAAAACATACAAAAAGAATAAGATAGTAGAAAAATACTCTTGTAATACATCCTTTAGACCATTATAAATATGACCAGGGCACATAAAATAAATAAACATTATTCATGACTTTTTATTTTTATTAATAATTATTAAAACATCATTAAATGAAATACAATAAGAGAATATATATACATATAAAACGTATATAAACCATTTTTACTTAAACCACATAAAGTACCCAATAGTCAAATATTTAAGAAGGGAAAGGTTAAAAACCAAGAAGTGCATACCTGCGTGTATAGGAACAATCACCTATATGAATAAACAATAAGTAAATAAAACAATATCTCTTTTACAAAATTTAAAAAACATAAGAAAAAGTGAAACCAAAGAGAGGGATGAGGAGAAGATGTTTTTGTACTGCCCCGGTGCAAGGGGGCGGGTGAAAGGGCGAACCCTACAAACATATAATACCAAATCAGACAGATTTTAAAAAATAAGGATCATTAAACTTAAATATACTCCAAATTAAATAAATGCATCTATAAGTATTATCTAATTTAATGTCTAACTTAAAAAGCCCTAGGGCACTATAAAATACAGGGGTGAATCACTCCCATAAAAGACTATAACTGTCTATGTATAATTTAGATAAATATAATTAAACTAACTGATCAACGATTTATGTTCCTAACAAAATCTTTTAGGAAATGAATGGAGAAACAATAAAACCATAAAAATTACCTGATGGAGCGTCAAATACGAGATGCCAAAAGGCACATATAACTGTAAAATGAACTACTCCTATAAAAACAATAATGAAAAAACTATGTATATGTGTAAAAAGATACATGAGAAACTAAATAAAATAAAAAAAACAACCATACAATGTGTGTAAAAAAACATCATTACATAATTAAATCTATGTACATAGACGGCTTAAGTTAAGGATCCCAAAAGAATACAGTCACCACCAGGGGGACTAGTGCACACTATAACCATTGATATCTAGTGTGTGGCAAAACAGTGCCTGATATTAGTTTTTGCGGGATTCATTGATCTTAATTATAAATAATTCCATGTCCATATAAGCAGCCCTTTAAAAAACAAAAATATCACTTACCACAACAGCTTAAAAGGAACGGTTTCTAAGGTATAAAAAGACTAAAAACCTAGTAAATAAAAACAGCTTCAAAAAGGGGGGGGATGGGTGTGTGTGTGTGTGTGGGGGGGGGGGGGGTTGGACTATAGAAATCCTTAGAAAGATTTCTAAAGCATTTTCAAACAACCTTGCATTGAAAACCCCCAAATGCACAGCTTACACCATTTCATTTATTTTATATAAACGTTAAGCTGCCCAAATAAAAATACAAGATGGGTCAAGCTTCCATTCGAAAGGCTCCAAAGAGTGATCCGCCTCTTATGCAAATTAAAAAAGAACCTTATTGAAGTTAAAAAAGGGGAATTTTAGACTTAAAATCTAAAAGTAAGCTCCCCATTTTTTAAGTTACCTTAATATACATAAAAAAACATAAAAAGGGGGTATATATTTAATGATATTTAGACAGCTAAGAGTGTATATAGCCAAATACATACCCACCAAAACTCATAAGAGTGCACACAAGTGGGCATATAAAAAACGTCTTACATACTTTTAAGTCTATCCGAATATATCCATTAAACCATTGATAACTCTAACCCTTTAAAGGCAAATGAAAACAGCCAATACAAGTTAGAACCTTGTCCTAATCATTTATCTTTTATGTATATAAAAAATATCAAAACTCAAGTAACTATATATATGTATATGTAAAACTATATAAACAATGACCAACTATAACTCTTATAAATCCTTAAAAACAGCTTCAGAAAGGGGGAGGGGAGGGTGTATTTAGACTATAGGAATCCTTAGAAATATTTCTAAACCCTTTTCAAAAAAGAACCCCTGCATGGGATTAAATAAAAATGCAAGATGGATCAGACTTCCAACCCAATCGGGGACAAATGCACCCCATCCGGCCTATAGAGGCCAGGGCAAGCCACGTCAACCCAAGAGTGAAGGATCTGACAGCCTCCCAGCTCCCCCACCCATCGACCGATTTGGCGGTTAATCTTAATCACCCCCCCCGTGACCACCGTCGCTGAGCCCAGCAGGACGGCCTTGGAATGATATCCGACCAAACCAAAATAATGCCAGGAAACATCCCCAACACCACCCCCAAGTCCCTCTGCACTGCTCGAATCAACTGTCGGCAAGTCCACGAAACCAGATCGTTGCCTCCTAAGTATAGTAGCAAGATGTCCGGCACGCCTCTCGACCGCTGGTGGTGCCGAAGCAAAGGCAAGAGCTGGATCCACCGCAGTCTGCGCTCACCCAGCCATGTGACGGTCACCGCCAGCTCCGTAAGTCCCAGATTCAGCCCTATAGGCCTCGCCGCTGCTCGCCGACCAGCCCAGTACACATAGGAGTGGCCAATCGCCCAACAGCAACATGAGCCTTGCACTTTTCTTGCAACAGAAAGGATAAAATAAAGTTAGTGCCCCCCCCATCGCCCCTACAAATGCACGTAACTGCGGAAGGCCTGCGACCTCCATCTCCCAATCCGACGAATCTCCTGCTCCAGCAGGCCCGCCACTGAAGCACTAGTTGCTGCCCCAATCCGGAAGGAGTGAGGAGCGAACGCCCCCGGATCCTCGCCGATACAGCGTAACGACAGCCGCAGCACAGCCAAAAACTGGAAACACGTAAGCACCCGTGCGTCCTGATGTATAAAAAGACTACCGGCAGTTTCAGGCCGCACGCGTAAGTACGCTTTTAGTAGGGCAACAGGGCAAGAGGGAGAACCCCGTACTGCGGCCAATTCAACCCACGTGCCTCTTCCCGCCTGATCCGTCTTGGAACGGGCAAGGAGTATCTGAACCCTGCCCCCAGTCCATCACACTTGATGTATTTGAACCTCTCTCCCATGGCAAATCCGACCCGATTCCGCCACTAATTCACCCACTCGAAACGCGCCGAAAAAGGCTACCGAAAAGACAGCCTGAAAAAGCACCCCTTCATAAGAGGACGAAACCACCCGAGACAATGCGCCACACAAATGTCGCAGCAAGTCGTGTGTTATAGGGCGCCGCCAATCCCGCAGCAAAGGGCAGGCCCGCTCCCAACCTTGCAGAAGTCTACGCGTTAAAAATCCCCCGCCCGCCGCCCCCACCCTACGGCCCACGCAAAAAAGGAGAATCCCGCTAAATTCCGACGGACGGTAGCCCGTGACTGTCCTGCAGCCTTCACTGCCGACACATACTGACCCAACAGCTGATTCGAGGCTGGCCCACACCGCCATCCCTGTAGTGCCAAGAAGGACACCAGAGCAGCAGTTCCATCATGTCCCGAGGCCAATCCACCATAAGTGCTCCGGGACCGATGTCCCCTCCTCGTCCGCATCGGGCGCCAAAGTCCGAAACAGCTCCCACTTAAAACGGGAAAGAGCATCAGCAATCCTGTTATGACTCCATGAAATATGACGAGCCTTAATCACCACATTCAACTGCAAACACGCGAGAACCACGTGTCGCATCAGGTCGGCTACCGGCCTGCATCTCGGGGAATAATTGTTGATCACAGACACCACTGCTTCATTGTCGCACCACCAACGTATGGTACGATTCTGAAGTTTATCAGGCCATAACGACAGCACCACCAGAATGGGGAACAACTCCAGAAATGTAATATTATTAGTAGTCCCGCCAGGACTGCGGCCAACCCGCCGCGCACCAAAAACACCCAAAGTAAATACCTAAGCCCAAACCCCCTGCTGCATCCGCGTACAATTGCAAATCCGCAGAAGTCATCTCCCGGGCTCTCAAGACCGTAGTACCATTAAAGTCACTGAGAAAAGCGTCCCATATCCCCAAGTCTGCCCGCATGCTGCTTGACAACCGGATCCAATGATGGGGCTTAGCAACGCCGGCGGTAGCAGCGGCAAGCCACCGCAAGAAGACTCTCCCCATAGGGATAACTCTGCAAGCAAAATTAAGTGAACCCAACAAGGACTGCATTTCCTGCAATGTCAGCTTGCTGGAAACCAACGCATTCGCAACCAACACCCGCAGCTTCGAGACCTTCTCTTGCGGCAGCCGAGCTACCATTGCCACGGAATCCAACTCAACACCCAAAAAGGTAAGGGTAGTCGCCGGGCCCTCAGTCTTACTAGCCGCTAAAGGAACACCCCACACCCGGGCCAACTGCACAAAGCCCTCCAACAACGCCATGCACTGCCCCATTTGCACGGCACCAACAAAGAGAAAGTCATCTAAGTAATGCACCACCGAGGGACACCCCACCCAGTCCACAAATGCCCAATGTAGAAACGAGCTAAACTGTTCGAAATAAGCACAGGAAATCGAACAACCCATAGGCATGCTCTTGTCAAAGTAAAATTTGTCTTCGAAGCAAAACCCCAACAAATGAAAAGCCGATGGGTGCACTGGTAACAAACGGAAGGCCGATTCAATATCCACCTTCGCCAGCAAGCACCCAGGCCCGCTCGCCCGCACCAGCTCAACTGCCTCATCAAAGGAGGCATAACGCACCGCGCACAATTCCTTAGGAATGTGATCATTGACTGAGGAACCAATGGGGAAGGAAAGATTATGTATTAAGCGATACTTTACAGGCTCCTTCTTCGGAATGATACCCAACGGAGATACCACGAATTCAGCAAAAGGCCGTTCCCCAAAAGGGCCCGCTACTCTGCCCAAAGCAATCTCGCTGGCCAATTTCTCCCACACCACCTGCGCAAACCACCGAACGGAAGGCGAATTCCGAGCCTGTTGCGCCGCTACCCTGCCCACCACAGGGATTCGAAACCCCTCCCTAAACCCAGTCTCTAAAATGACGCCGACCTTTTTCTTAGGATACCTCTTAAGCCATGGACTTAAAACACCAACCTCAACCGGAGTGGGAGCCAAGCTCCACAAACCCCTCTTACTTGTGTGGCAGAACCGGGGCTCCCCCGACACTCTTTTTGACACATTTGAGTGCGGAGTGACCCCCATTACAGATGGAGCAAGCGTGCCGGAATTTACAATCCAGAAAGGGGCATGAGGACTTGTTGAACCGCCAGCACAAGTCCCCAGTTTCCCCCCCCCCCCCCCCGTAGCCCTCTGCCCCACAGGGGGCACACCTGATCGAAAGGGCCGGCCCGCACTCGAGGGAACAGACAGCCCACCTCTTGGCCCGCTTGAACTTCCACCTGCCGGTCTGATCGCCATCTGCGTCAGCCAAAGATTGATATCGTGCATTCCCCAGGAAAGCATTTGATTCTCTTCCATCTTATCACAAAATTTTTCATCATAGTTGAGCCAAGCCCAACCTTCATGAGTCTGAGACGCCTCTAAGATGGAATCCGCTTAAGCCAGAAGCATACCATACTGCTCCGGATGCAAATGCCCCCATACACTAGCCAATCGTAAGAAGGCCCGCGTCCAATTCACGACGTTCCGCGCCACTCTCCGGACCCTACCAGCCTTCTCATCCGCCTTACGCTTCCGCCGACTGTCACCTGACCGCTTACGACCTTCCAGTAATCGGAAAATATCTAAATAGCGACGCTTCTGAATTTTCTGCCGCAGATTTTTTGGCACTCCCTCCCACAACTCAGAGAAAGCCACCACCGTAGGTGCCGCTCCAACCTGTCCGGCACCACCCGCTTCCCACCTGGCCTCCCGACCACGTCCCCGTTCTTCCGATAACGAACTCGACGAAGACTCAGTGGTTGAGGAAGAGGAGGATCGAGAACGCCTACGCCGATGACAAGAATGCCTCTTTTTAGCCCGCTTCTTACCCCGAGCAGCCGACCGAGTATCACTTTCTACCGCAGTGCCAGCGTCTCGCATCGCAGCGCCAGCATCCAACTCCAACTCACTTGCAGCCGTTGACGCCACCTCGGTAGCCACGCCGGTCTCCTGTCGCATCGACGCCGCGCTCGTCTCCGGTCGCAGCATCGTCGAAGCTTCAGTTCCTCCCACCATTCCGCCAGGCAAGGGAGTCCCATCAATGCTCACCATCATGCCGTCCCTCTGTCTGGAAGCACCCATCCAAGGATGCCCCCCGTAGGGCCCTCCGGTAGATACATGTGGAGAAAAAACAGGAAAAGGCGAAGGGACACCCACCAGAGCCCACGGAGATCGCCACGCCCCTAGCCACTCCGCACGGGAAGAGCCTTGACCCCCGCCCTGCCAGTGTTCCCAAGCTGGCGAATAACCACCCCCCATAGTACCCCATAAATCCCCTGGGCTGGCAGGTGCAAACCCGGCACCACCCCCGTGCAGATGTTCCCCTCCCCGCCCCCCGCAGGAACCATACCACCCCCTGGGGCTCCTCCATACCCATGAGCCTCCCCCAGCCCTGAGGAACCACTTGCCAGGCCCCTAGACCTACCTTGCCTCCCTCGAACTACCGGGACACCCGAATCCCCCCGCAGCACCTGCCCCCCGCGTCCTAAACCTCCTGGAGAGTGAGAGCCCCGTCTGGGCGCTCTGCTACGGCTAGGAGCTCGGCCCCTAGCCCCCCCCCCCCGTCCCCTGGTGCCCACAGCGAATGACCCAGGAAGCCCCCTGCTAGGACCGGACACCCCTCCTCCCACATGAGCTTGAAGCCCATCAGGCCCTAAAGAATTAGCCTCACATACCCCTGCACTACTATCTGTGCCCTTGCCCGACCCTTTCCCCCTTCTTGGGCCCCCTCTTTTTCCCCTGCCCGACATAACTAACCTACAGGCTTAAAGTGCCTTCCAAAATGTGTTTTATTTATTTTATTTTATTTTTTTTTTTTTATTAAGCCCTGCACAAAAACAGCACAACCAGGACCCCTCCAACTCACCGCTGGCACACACACCGACGCTGCTCAGGCCCGAAAGCAGTTGACACCAGCAAGTCCCTGCAGCCAACAGCCTCACCGCTGCCCCGACGCTGTCCAACTCCTCCGCAGCTGACAGGCTCCCCGGGAAAACGCCGGCCACACCAACGCTGCCCAGACAGCAGACAGCAGCAGAGCCAGGCAATTAATTTATTATTAATTTTAAATTATGAACGGTCTCTTCGTCCTGCCACACGTCCGGCTCCTCCCGCCTCGACAAACGAAAAGGCAGGAGGACGCCGCGTCCCCGCACTACCCTCCCCCCCCCCGCCCGAGGTCCCAGCTTCCCCATTGGCTCCCGCTCATTCAAAACGCCAGCGGGAGCCAATGAGGATGCCCGACGCCACTCTCCTCCTGGCGTCCCAACGCGCCGACGAAGTGCATGAGCGCGAGCGAGCTGCCGCCCCCCCCCGGTTACCGGCAGCCACGTGGATGGGGGCCCGCGGCCTTTCAATTCTATACATATTGCATTTATAGGTGTTTAGGCGAACATTGTCACACTGCCCCCTTGGTGGTAGTGGCGGAACCCAACAGAAAGGGGGTGGACATGGAAGAAGAAAGTTTGTTTGTGGGGGAGCTTAGTTCAAATGCAGGGCCCATGTTCTTATAGGTCTGGTAGCCTTCTGGTTAACTAAGAGCTCTCAAGAAAATAACAGTCCGAGTGTAGGGAAATTATAAGGCTTTTATTTCCCACGTTGCAAATAGGTTCCTAAACTCAGAATACAACAGCACACACAAAAGAAATGTCCTTGCTCCAGGTTAAAGGAAAAACATGAACTGAAAAATCTGTTGGCTTCACAGTAATGTCAAAAACGGAATACAGCATCAAACTCTACATACAAGCCACAGCTATTCCTCTGCTAGGGCTCAATCCTCTTGGTCAGGCAATAGCTACATTCCATCGGAATATCCGAGGGATCCTCCGGGAATTCTACCTGCATGGGCTCGCAGTCCGGAATGTCTGAGGACTCTCTTTCAGGCCTTCTGTGTAACGCTTGTACGATGCGCCAATGGTCAGCATTAAAAGGTAAGTCCTTGCATTGTATACTTTTATAACAGGAACAGTCTCTCCTGCACCCTGTTTCTTCTCTAGCAAGTTTCCTGTTTAATGCAGGTTTGTATCTTGTCTCATGAATGCCTTTAGAAGGACAGCCTTCTCTAGTGCCCTGCTCCTTCTGTATCACATCATTCCTAAAATCATAGTTATTAAAATGGCAATTACCTTTACTTCTAAGGTTCTCAGATTGAGGTGAGGGCTGAGGCCTGCTCCTGCTGGGTCTTGGTTTCTCAGCTGTCCAGGTAGGCCTCTGGTTCTCAGGTCTGCCTGCTGCTGGAGTTAGGCCTTGTTTGTGCCACAGCTCCTTTCTCCCAGGGCTTTGAAAGTTATCCTTTACAATTCTCCTTTCACCTCCTTGTTTGCTATTCCTTGTTGCACCTTTCAACAGTGGCTGGCCCTTGTTACTCTCAGGCCTTGGACTTTCTGGTATAGTCCTCCTCCTTTCAGGGTCAGCTTCCTTATGGTATCTTTCCTTCCTGGAAAGTGTATCTTTTCCTCTTTTAAAACATTTACAGCAAGTTTCTTCACCTGGCTCTGCTGAGTCTGCTAGGCCGTTCCCCTTGGTCAGGACTCCTATTCCTGGATCCTCCGAATATCCATGCAAAGCTGGAACTGGAACTCCTTGCACCACTCCTTGGCAGTCTCCTTGCCAATCTGCTTGCGAATCTCCTTGCGACTCTCTTTGGCACTCTCTTTGCCACTCTGCGTACCGCTCTGACTTCCTCCCGTCATCTGAGCTTTTAAAAGGAATTCTTCCCATTCTACATTGGGTGTTGGCTGGTATTGCATCATTGGCTCTAGGGCGTGGTTCCTCAGTCCTCCAGAGGTCTCTCTGGTTCCCCCTATATGGCTCCTCGTGATGCTGCAGCCGGTGTTTACCTCTTTTTTCTGGGTTTAAAACCTTTTCTTCTGCCTGCAGCTGGTCTGCAGTGCCACAACATCCACTTCTGGTTCCTTTTTTTCTCTCATGTTGACAAAGCTATACTGGCATATCGTTATGCTCAAAATCAAGATTATACCCCCTTCTATAATCAATATGTACAAACTTAAATGAATAATCATTCCATTCCTATGCATTGATACCCCACTTGTATATAGTTACAACTGTTTTAGAGACAGTACTTCTGTTTAAATTGTAATACAGTGTTAGTTGATTTACTGAATCATTCTGTTTAATCTTTAAACCCTTTGTTGCACAAGTTAAGATGTTCTATGTAAAAAGTTATAATTGTTCTATGTAAAACAAGCTCTGCATTGTTAATTGTTGTTAATTGTACACCGCAACTGATCGCTGGAAGATGCGGTATATAAATAAGTGTTAAATAAATAAAATAAATAAATAAATTGTAATGCTCCACATTTTTTGGTGATTATGTAAATGTTTTTTAGCATGGTCATATTTATTTATTCATTTTTTACATCTATCATATGGAACATTTTTATGAATGTTTAGTATGTTATACTTATTTTATTTATTTATTTACTATAGATTGGGAAGAGTGGTATGTTCCACCCTTTAGACGTTGCTTTTTGTCTTCTTTGGTAATGTATTATTGTTTTATGTTTTATCGTTTTTTTAATATGTTTTTAACTCTGATTGGTCCATATTATGGGCTATTACATGTCATTTTTTAATTTTATGTTTGTGTTTGTCCTTAGAACCCTGGCCAAAACCTTTTAGTTGGGTCTGCTAATAAAGTCTTTTGGATACCCCTACTATGTTTGGCTGTGGTCCTTGGCTTCCGCTTCTTCTTACTGTATCCTCTGCGGAAGACCTCCTTCTCCTGCTGTTTGCTTGTCAAAGATCTGCAGCATACTTGGCTCATGTTGATGAATGGTGATTCATGCAAATTTTCTAAGCATACACACTCAATTAGTTGACGCTGGGACAAAGCAAAAATCAGTTTTTTATTTTTCCATTCATACGAAAACTAATGCAGACACCTAGTATGTAGGGAATATATCATAATGTTGTGGTTGGTAGCTAGGTTGGGGAAATGTATTAGGAGAGATGTCTCATAGGATGGTGGATGCCGCCTCTGGGAACAATCTGTCGCAGGGCAGCAGGTGGTACATATTTGGAGGGGGTGCTCAGGGCAGTGGTGTCTCTAGCTAGAAGGACTTAGGGGATAAAAGAAAAGTGAATAAGGTGTGGCATGTGATCAGTTAAAATAACCTTTCAACACACCATGATGCTGCTCCTCGTTATTTCTGCGTGCAGTGGTGGCTTGCACATTTCTACACCATTGCCATGCATGTTTCTGGGGCCATAGCAAGGGATTATTCAATACAAGACAAGCTCTCAGTGTGTTAACTCCCTTCATTGTCTCTGTAAGCTGTAGGATAAAATATGCAACAAACAGACAGCTTCAAGTGTGGGAGTGTATGACAGACATGTAGTCTCAGTCCTTCGCTCTGTAGTATCTATGTCAATGATCTCTCTGCAATACAGGAGAAATAGTAAATGACTTGGAGATCAAAAGCCTGTTGTATGTGGACTGTCCTGCTCACTTTGGAGGTAATTTTTTTTTTAAATCCTGCCTTGCATGTTTTGCAGGTAGTTTTCAAAAGAAACTACCCCACTGGTTTACTCTTGGAAATTAGGCATTACAAAGCACATACTTTGCATCTGTAGGCAGCCAATCAGATGAGAGCTATAGAAAAGATATGAAACCCTGATGCATACCAATTTCAGGAATGTAAATATGTTGAACTCTCCTGGTGATGGTACAACCCTCCTCCCCCCAAGTAAAAATGTCATGACCTATTTTAATGTATCCCCTCTTGTTTATTGTAAACCACTTTGAGCCGGTGAAAAGCGGTATGTAAGCACAGCTAAATAAATAAATAAATCAGTGGTAAAAAAGTGTGCATATAATATAAAATGCAAATGATGGTATGTATAAGGGCATGTCACAGGGTAGTGACAGGAGTTAGGCTGTGCTGACAAGAGCAGCAGCTTATTACTAATCAATACTCTTTCTTACCTTTAGTACCTCCATCTACCCCAAGCTGTCAATTAAATGGACAAAGCAATACAGGAAATGACGTGACACTGACCTGCTCCTCCAGTGGGATACCCTCCCCAGTGTACAGCTGGTCTCTGGTGGGGTCTCCGTTACACCTGCCCACAGGAAGCCTGGAAGGTATGATAGGAATCCACTGTGGGGCATTGTTCTTTTCCAATCTGTGTATAAAGGGCTGCACTCAGAGGGAGATGATATCAATAAAAAGTAGTTTGTAAAACTAATTGTAGTTTATGCTTACTTAGAAGATAATTTTCAAATGATTTTACCCAGATAACGAAGCAGTTACTATTGAACGTTGCTTTCCTCCTCGGCAAGTAGAAGTAGTCATGGTACCGCATATCCTTCCATTTGCTCATAGCATAAAGGGTCAGGGCTAGAGAGCAGGGGAAGCCCAAGGGTGATGCGGAGACTCACTGTAGGGCCTCATTTGCATAAAGTTAATGTATTTTGTTTGAAAACTTATATGCTGCCCATCTAAAATTTTAGGCGGCTTTCAAAGGACCCCTTCACAAGCATCTTTTTTATTCCAGCAATGACTTAAGGGCATGTTTCTTCAACATTAATGTACGTTAAGTGCCACCGGGCCCATAGAAATTAATGGGCGCTGCTTCACTTAGCGCCCGTTAACATTTCTAAATGTGCATTAATTTTTAGTAAACATGCCTCTTAATGAGTGAATACCATTTGCATGTACAGTGAGAATAAAGGCTACCAGATTTCTACATTACTGCCCTCTAGTGCCAACTGCCAAGACTCACACAACACCAAACCCTACTTATCAAAAAGGTAGCCCTGGCTTGGGAGCCACAAGACAGGGTTCGATTCCCACTAGCACTCCTTGTGACCTTGGGCAAGTCACTTAACCCTCCATTGCCTCATAAAATTCCATTTTATCAATGCCCCTATTTAATGTACATTACCAACTTTAAGTTACAATGTATAAACCACTTTGATTGAAATGATAAACTGGTATAAAGAAAAAAAAACTTAAAAAAAACTGTCAATACATCCAGTGGTGTAAATTACAAAGAAGGGCCCCCAAGCAAAGGTTTGCTGAGGGCCCCCCATTGTTGAGGCAGTGGCGTGCACCCCCCCCCCCCCACCAATGCAGGCCCCTCTTTCATGCGATGGACCCCTCATTCAGCAGTGGCAGCAACAGCACAGCAAACTTACTTTATCATGTTTGCCATGCTCCTCTAATCTTGTAAGTTTTGCCATGGGGAACGCGGACCCAGTGACTGTTCCCCACCAGGCCCGGTTCTCCATGGCAAACTTACAAGAGCGGAGCAGCGTGTCAAAGTAAGTTTGCCACACTGCTGCCGCCACCACTGTGTGAGCCCCCTTTCTGCCTGTGCCCCCCCACCCCCCTCACATTGCAGGGGCTGCTTGGGCAGAATTTACACCAGTGAATATATCTCCTATTTGGAAAAGAAAACAAGTGGAACTGCTACATAGAAACCACACAAACAGAATACCACAGCCCGGTCACACACGCAAAACATAGGCAGATCATCACCAAATACGGAACAAGGGATCACAATTTAGAAATAGGAAGACAATAATTAAACTGGGAACCACAAAAGCCAAACTTGGAATGTACAACACCACCGGAGAAATAAAATTATAAATTAATTTCCTTTTGTATGAACATGCACATTTCTCAGAGTTGACATATTCCAATTAATAAATTCAAACTAAAATTGTTTTTTTCTGCCTTTTGTTGTTTGGGCATTTTATTTCTCAGTCACAATTGCCCCAGTCGCTTTCTTCTTCTGTCTTTGTGTCTTCTGCTTCTGCTGTCCATTTCTTCTCTCTCTACATCTGCCTCTAACATAATGATCTTTCCCCTTTTGCTCTTTCCTCAGTTTCTTTCTTTAATCCTTTTTCATCCACTCAAATTTCACTCCTACATCCTCAAACCCCTTTTGACTGTTCACTTACCAGCTTTCCATCTACTCCTCTAACCTCCAGCCGAGCCCCAGTTATCCCATTTTTTCCCCACTTCTTTGCTAGCCTCTTTTCCCTTTTGTCTTTCCCTCACTCCCCATTACAACACATATCCATGCTCTGTAATCACCATCCTCATCTCAATCATCTCTTTACCGACTTCCCATAGTTCCACCATGCCGACCATTTCTCCTCTCTCTCACACCACAGTTCAGCAGCTCTCAATCCCATCACCCCCCTTCCACCCAAAGTCCAGCATCTCCCTCTTTCTCTTCCACCTCCCCAGCAATGTTCCCTCTAATTTTTTGTAGGCTGTGTGCGCATAAAATATCAGCTGTGCAGCTTTTGAAGGAAGGTTAAATTTTTGTGCGCCACATAACGACACTCGGAGTTATATACTTTAAAATTTGACTACACGTCAGAATACAGTATCTACACCACATTGATTTTAATCAAATTAAATGAAAATAGACGATTACTAAATGAAGCTGGAAATTTCTAGTAATTACAATCATAACTTTTAAATTTTAAGACTTCTGTGGTGTTTTCTATCAGAATCAGAGCCGTAATTTTTGTGCGCTCTGTTGTAAAGTATGTGCGCTCGCTCGGTGAGGTGTGTGCGCGCGCACACGTGCACAGCTTAGAGGGAACAGTGCTCCCCAGCCCTTTTTCCCTTCCCCAACCCAATGACCAACAGCTTTCTATCCCCTTCCCCATCTTCTCCCCCTCCAGTAGTCTTGCATCTCTCCTATATCCTCTCCCAACCCAGTATCTCTCTTTCCACCTGTTCCTCCCCATCCCCAGTCCAATATATACCCCTCTCTCATAACTCAGTCTCTTTCTCCCTATCCCTCTCCCCAATCCAGCATATCCCCTCTCTCCTTTTCTCTTTCATGGCAAAAATATTGTGTGGCAACATCTCTGGTGTAATCTTTTATTCTCCAAGTCAGTAGCAGAAAGATCGCATGGCACCATCCCCATCTTCAGTTTTTTTTCTCTGAATCAGCTTGCAGCAGCCATTGCTGCCTGTAGCATTCACTTCCAGTGCACAGTTCAATGACTTGGCGCACTGGATGTGAATGCTAGAGGCAGCACTGGCTGCTGTTGCTGACTCAGAGAAAGAAAGATGAAGCTGGAGATGGAGCTGCATGATGCTTCAATCTTTCTGCTGCCGGAGCTGCATGCACAGTGCATTGTGCCAGCCCTGGACCTGCTGCCTCAGTTGAAACTTACTCTGTCAATACCTAGGCAATCTTAAGAATCTGTTGCCTTCTTTTCTTCCACCAAATGTTAAAGTCTCCACCTAAGTCCCAGTCTCTGCTCTTCCCCATTTCCCATTTCCCTTTCCCCAGTACCCACCCTCCTGCCTCCTACATCCCTTCTCCATGCCCACCAGCTACTTCCTTCTCTATTTTACATTGATCCTGCCATTCCTCCTTTTTCCACCAGCGTGTATTCTTAGGCCCTTCCCTCTCATCTTTCCTTCTGTATGAACTTGTTTCTTCCCTCTCACACAAAATATGTCACCCTCTCCATCCTCAGTCCACCAGATTCTGCCTCTTTTTCTCCACCCTTAACCAGCATCTTCCCCCTTTCAGCCTCCCAGCCCCAGCATCACCCCTTTCCAGTCCTCCCCAGCATCAGCTCCCTTCCAGGAGCAGTCCTCCCAGTATCAGCAACCTTCCAGTCCCTCCCTGCTTTGTCTCCCTTCTAGTTCCAGGCCTTCCCAGCATGATTTCTCTTCCAGTTCCAGCTCCTCCCAGTGTCAGCAACCTTCCAGTCCCTCCCAGCTTTGTCTCCCTTCTAGTTCCATGCCTTCCCAGCATGAGTTCCCTTCCAGTTCCAGCTCCTCCTAGCATCAACTCCCTTCCAGTCCCTCCCAGCTTTGTCTCCCTTCTAGTTCCAGGCCTTCCCAGCATGAGCTCCCTTCCAGTTCCAGCTCCTCCCAGTATCAGCAACTTTCCAGTCCCTCCTAGCTTTGTCTCCCTTCGAGTTCCAGCCTACTCCAGCATCAGTCCAGCTCCAGTCTCATCTCCCTTTTAGTAGCCATGCCCCCATCCTCTAGCACCAGCCCATTTCCAGTCCTGGCTCCCCAGGAGTCCTATTACAGTGCAGGCTTCCCCACCAACAGTCCTGCTCCAATTCCAGTCCCTCCCAGCATCATTTACCTTCCAGTCCCAGTCCCCCCTCTCCCAGCATAGTCTTCCTCCAGTCCCAGACCCTCCCAGCATCATCTGCCTTCCAGGCACAGTCCTCCTCCAGTCCCAGACCCTCCCAATCTCATCTCCTTTCCAGTCCCAGTCTTCCATCCCCTATCAATTAGCCATTTCCAGTCCTAGCTCCCCAGCAGTCCTATTCAGCTGCCAACCCTCCCCCCAAGAATAGTCTTCTTCAAATGCCAGTCTGCTCCCCCAAGAGCAGTCTTCACATGTCAGCAAGCCCCCCATGTCCCTCCAACATCAAATCCACCCAGTCACCTTCTCTCCCCCTCCTCCCTGCGGCCCTCCCACAGCCTGCACTTACTGCACAGCTGCAAGAGTGATTTCCTTCGTTCCCGTGGCTGTGCTAAGCTGCAGCTGCCAGGACCGCAGTCTCTAAAGTGAAACGGGGCACTTACAGTCTCTTGCACAAGACAGGAAGTTCCCCAGTTTCACCATGAGAAACTCCTCGGACCCAATGGCTGCAGCTTAGCACAGCCACGGGAATGAAGGAAATCGTTCCCCTGCTGTGAAGAGGTGAGTCAATAAGGCAGGTTTCGGGCCTCAGCTCACCTCTTAAGCCACTAAGGCTGTGGGGCTCCTCAGGGAGCCAGGGACACGTGTGGGCAACATGCCCACACATGCGCAGGGCTGGACTAGCTAGAGAAAGGATTATGCCAGCAAATAGTATACAGGGATTTCATTTTGAAACCACTATGCCTGCTTTATAATGCCACATTTACACCGGTTATTTATTTATTTTTATTTATTTATTGTAAATTTCTATACTGCATTTTTCCGGTGGATCAAAAGCGGTTTACAAGAAACAGTTTGAATATTACAGAGCAAGTAAATATTGAGTTACATAGAACATTTTTTTCTCAACTATATACAATATATATATAGATAGATAGATAGATACAGAACATTGTTAACATAATGGTGAGTGCTTGCAATACTTTGAAGCATCTCTATGAAACTATTTACAAGTTTTGAGGAGTTTTCAGTATGTCTATTTTTGGTTTGTCGTGAGCCGGTCTGGATATTTTGCATTGCTATTACTTCCATTACGATTTAGTGTGTGATGGGGTGGAGGGCTGTGAAGTGGTGATGGAGGGAGGGTTGTGCAGTCGCTTTTGTTTCGTGTGCCAAAGTTGAGGGAAAAAAGGTGGGTTTTAAGTTGTTTTTGGAACATGTTGAGGTCATTTATTTCTCTTATGTGGTCTGGGAGCATTCCAGAGGCTGGGGGCAATGTGAGAGAATGTTTTGTTGTTGGTTGTCTTTGTTGCTTTCCTGAAATCAGGTGGTATAGAGATTTTATTCTTGTTGCAGTCTTGTTGAGAGCAGGAGTTGGTTTCTTTTTGAATAAGAACATAAGAACATAAGATATGCCATACTGGGTCAGACCAAGGTCCATCAAGCCCAGTATCCTGTTTCCAACAGTGGCCAATCTAGGTCATAAGTACCTAGCAGTCTCCCCAAAAGACACAGGTTCCTCAATGCTTGTACTGGGTCAAGCAGTTATATCCTGGGTCCCTTTTAATAATGGTTTATGAACCTTTCCTCCAGGAACTTGTCCAAACCTTTTTTAAACCCAGCTACACTATCAGTTTAACTACATCCTCCAGTAACAAATTCCAGAATACATGAAGGTATTCAGCAAGATTTGAGGAAAAAACTTTATTCTGTCCCCCTAAGAGATACACAACAATTCACCAGCCACTGCTGATGAATAGTATGTTGTGCTTCCCTTTGACCCCTAGCTGTTATGTGGCGACACAGGTGTCCAAGTCTGCCCATGTAAAATTAGGCAGGTATTTTATAAAAGACTTGGTGGGTATAGAGCATTTTATAAAATAAATCCACCTCTGGTCCTGGAAAAATGTGTAAAAAAAGAAAAGTATCAAAATTTACACATGTAAGTGGTGCAGTAAAAGCCTCGTTCTTTCATGTCACTGCTGGTGAAATGTGCTAGGTGCACATGTATCCCAAATTTACATGTACTGTACAACTAGCATTGTTGTCATGTAGAACAGAAAGTATATGTCCAAATTTGGTGGCCAGGAGGCATCTGAATTCTGATGAGGAATGCCTTCTCCTAGACAACCTTGTCCTGGCCAAAAAGGCAATTCTTTATTTTTGGAAGGTAGTGTCACATCCCCTCCCGGTAGCAGCGTGTTGAAGGGTCAGGGTGGACATTTATTGTTTGTTGAAGCCAGGAACTCTAACTTAGACCATGTGCATTATGGTCCTTGTAGTTCCCTTCTTTATAAAGAATAGTTGTGTGAGCCTTGTGCTGGGTTAAATATAAGGTTTTATTCCCTTGATGTGCTAAGGTTCTCCAAGAAGACAACAGAATTCACCTTGATTCAGGGTTTTTACCAAAGTATTTACAAAGTCCAAAATTGTTAAAAGAGCTTCACAGTCTTTTCCATTCAAGCAGGATTCTTCAATATAAACAGGTTAAATAAACACAAAAACCTCTTCTTCTCAGCTCAAAGCAATGACATTTTAGAGCATGTCTTATGACTCTGTGAGAGATTCTATACCAGGGGTGGGCAAACATTTTGACTCGAGGGCCGCAATGGGTTCATATATTGGACCCGGGGGCCGGACCAAGAGTAGATGGGTGATCAAACAGTGAGAAAGCTGTAAAACCGCATGGTTTATAATATGATAGAATGCCCAGATCTTTGTTAAATCTTTTCTGGTCCATTTGGAAGTGTTTTACCTTAATTTCAGAAGTTTTATGTTCCTGGATTGTCTTGAACCTTCCTCTTAGGATTCTCACATAAGGTCATTAATGGTTCTGAGGAACACTCCTCAACCACAATGGCATCACCTTGGCCTGCTCCATGCCTTGTGATCCGATTCTTGTTTTTAACCTTTATCAAATGCAGGACAACAGTGGACAGATGGTTCTACATATCTGCTGTTTCTTAAACACCCCATTGCTTGCCACTATCTGAGACAGGATGATGGACCTCCCGTCTGATCTAATTTGGGCAATTCTTGCAGACAAACCACATCCACTTAGCAGAAAAATTAGCCTCTCATAAGGGTGTTTTCTAGACAGCATTTGTCTGCTCTGAGGAAATAATTACAAAATACTTAGAATATTATCTACAAGTCTCAGTAACTGTCATGAAAAATAGGTCTCAAGTCAGTATTTAAAAACATATTTTATACCCTGAGCCATTGACTCTGCGGTGGTTCCACTCAAAATGAAAATACAAAAGCAGCTATATTCCAGAGATGCCAGTTCCAAGACAGACATTTTTAAGCCAGTCCTAGATTTCTAATGCATTTTGGGACCTGCAGCATCAATTTCAATGGATATAAAAAGAAACTACAAATAACCATACATTGCATTTGAAATGTAAGTTCAAAACCAGAACTGGCTAAAAAGTCTCCCACCTGGGACTGGGTAACCAGTAGCTCTGATACTCTCTTTAAAAAAAGTAATTTAATAGACAAAACCAAGTCCCTTTCCTTTTGTTCTGATATAATTCTTGGGAAACAAAGGGGCTTGTTTACAAAGCCGCGGTAGCGGTTTGCGATCGTAATCGGAGGAAGAGTGATTCTTTGTCAGCAGAAACTTGTCCTGCAAGCTCGACACTGACGAAGTACATCCAGAATAAAGATAAAGGATATGGGAAATGATTACAGACAAAGAGAAGCTTTTCCACAACTTATCTTATAGGTAAGGAGTTTCACGTAAGGAAAAGCAAAGAGGGCTGGAGAAAGGCAAGCTACTTATTTTGTTAACGAATCCGATTTTCTAACGCTTCCCCCCATTATCATCTTCGAAAGTCAGACCCATAGCGTGCGCTGCTCTCTACTTTACAACTTCTTAGCCACTGAACAGTCTGTTGCCCCTTCGAATTCCTCTTTTAGCCAGTGTGATTTGCCCACCGCTTCCAAGAGCGGGGATAACAAGACACAAGAAAGAGAGCGGAAACGATTCCAGCCGCTGCAGAAGGAAGATGAATGCATGAACAAGACGCCCGTGCTGTGCTGCAAGCCAATAGCAAGATAGATTTATTTATTTATTTATTTAATTGCACAGTTTTTATATACCGCTGCTTCCAAGGATCAGCAGCGGTTTACATTACAACAAAAATCAAACAGATACATATAACTTTATGGAACTATATTACAATATTACATTATAACAAGAATTATATAGTACTAGAATTACAAATTAGAATATAACAAGAACATTATTGAACTATATTACATTAAAAGTGTATAACAAGTATAAGAGTGAACATAAACCTAATAGGAGATTACACTGATTTTGTTATATGTGTGATGAATCATTATAATGTTGGTTAGCACTTACAGTAGCGTTGTTTCAGTTGCATATATACATTTGGATGGGGTAAGTATATTCAATTTACGGTGGTTGGGAATCTATATTTGTTTCTCCATTGGTGTAATGTTGTCTGAATAGGTGGGTTTTTAGTTCTTTTTTAAATGTTTGCAGTTCTTTCCTTTCTCTTAATTGATCCGGGAGATTGTTCCACAGTATTGGAGCTATTAGCAAAAACGCACTGTTACTTGTTGAATGTTTTGTTTTCCTTATTAGATCTGGGACTGCTAATGTGTTAAGGCTTTTTCTCCGTCTTATCCTATTTTCAAGTGGGCTGTGAAGAAGAGTAGTTAAGTATGAAGGGGCAATGTTATTAATTAATTTGAAGGTGGTTAATAGTATTTTGTATTGGATCCTACTGAATATGGGTAACCAGTGTAGAGTGTATAGGATAGGGGTAATATGGTCAGATAGTTTGGCTTTAAATATAACTCTTGCAGTTACATTTTGGGCCATTTGCAGAATCTTGATGTTCTTCTTAGTTGTACCATGTAGTATGCTATTACAAAAATCAAAATGTGGTGTTATTAAAGCTTGTGTAACTGTTCTGAAATCTTCGTCTTGTAATAGTGGTCTTAGTTGTTGAATAGAGCGCAGTTTGTAATAAATTGTTTTTGTTAGTTTCTTGATGTGTGTTGTGAAACTGAGAGTTTTGTCAATGATAACTCCTAAGTATCTTAATTCTTCTTTGATTGGAAGAGTCGCATTAAGGATTTTAATGTCAGATGGGGGAGTATATTTTGTGTTTTTTGTTGCAATCAGGACTTCAGTTTTTTTGATGTTAATAGCTAAGTTGTTTAATTGTAGCCATTCTTCAGCTTCTGTAAGGCAATTTATTAGTTTGTTGTGATTTGGGTTAATTATGTTAAACTCCGAGAATAGCATAATGTCGTCCGCATATATGGTAATTAATCTTGTGTTTTTTGAATATGGTACATATTGGCTGGAGATAAATGTTAAATAATAGAGCAGATAATGCGGAGCCTTGAGGTACACCTTGTTCTTGGGAGAAAGGGGGTGATGATGATTGATTGAGATGAACATATTGTGAACGATCGGATATGTATGATTTAAACCAGTCCAGAGTAGTTTTCAGTAATCCTATTTGTTTAAGTCTTGAAATGAGTATGTTGTGATTTATGCTGTCAAATGCAGCTGATATGTCAAGGAAAACTAAAATAAATGCTTGTTTTGTGTTGTCCAAACCTTTGTTAAGAGTGTCAAAAAGTGAGATAAGCAGGGTTTCAACACCATGAAAAGGGCGAAATCCATATTGGTGTTCATCAAGAGGGGCAAAAGTGTCTATATGATCCTGTAATTGTATTTGTACAGCTTTTTCAATGATTTTGGTTAGGAAAGGGATGCTAGCTATCGGGCGATACGATGATGGGTCGTTTACATTTAATGTCTTGTTTTTTAATATGGGGCGGATTGCAGATAGTTTTAGTTCTTTAGGTAATACCCCTTGCAAGAGTGATTGATTCACTATATTTAGGATAAAGGGTGCTAGTTCCTGCTTTGTTTGTTTGATCCAAAGAACTGGGCAGGGATCAAGTATGGATGTAGTAGTATTGATTTTTGATATTATATTGATTAGCTGTTTCTTATCTATTGTTTGGAAAGCATTCCAGGTGTGGTTATTAATTGGTGGAGTTGTGTTAAAAGGTGTTATTATTGATAATTTAAGTTTGCTAGCAAAAAAGTCTGCCATATCTTTTATGTTAATTGAAGCTGATTGATGATTATCTATTGGAGCTTTTGATAGAGATTTTACTATTTCAAACAGTTCTCTAGGGCAGTTAATGGCTTTATTTAGAATCCTCGCATGGTGTTGTTTTTTGGCATTGTTTGTTGCTGATCTATAAGTGTTGAGGTTTGTGAAGTATAAGTCTCGTAGCTCTGGTGTTTTTATTTTTCGCCATTCCCTTTCAATTTTGCGAAGGTTTTTTTTGATGGAGGCTAGTTCAGTTGTATACCATTTTTCTGAAGATCTAGTGTGGGATTTTCTCGGTTTATTATATAACGGTTTAGATGCTGATTTTATAGTTGTGTTCCAAGTGGATATAGCTTTATCAAGGTTATTCATGTCTGTAGACAGTTGTGGAATGGTTAAGTTGAGAAATTCTTCAGGTGAAAAAGACCTAAATCTGGGTCCTTGATGTATTTTAGGTTGATGAGGGGAGGTAGTAGATGGGATATTAATAGAGAAATTTATTATAAAGTGGTCAGACCATGGGATTTGTGATATTATAGGAGGGGTATATTCATGTGTTATGGTGAAGAGCCTGGGAAGAAATACTAAATCAAGTGTGTTTCCTTTAGTATGCGTAGGCTGATTAATAATTTGCTGATAGCCCATATCTTCCATTGATTCTAGAAAGATTGTGGATTGATTATTATTGCAGGCTGCTAAGTTAAAGTCTCCCAATATGATATGAGGTTTGTTTGTGGATGCTTTGCATGCTGTTTCTAGAATAGATGATATGTTTTGAGTATCTGAAGCAGGGGGTCTGTAGAAAAGACAGATCGCTAAATTTCTGTTTTCTATCTTTAGTATATCTGTATTTTCATTAGTTTCACTAATGGTGGTGGAACAGTTCCAGCTATATTTTGCTAGTATTAGAACTCCACCACCTTTTCTTTGGTTATTTATTTATTTTTATTTATTTGCGATTACAGTTGAATAGGGTATATCCTCTTATTTTTAATTGGTTGGTTAAGACTGTATCAGAGTTGCTTAGCCAAGTCTCTGTTAGGCAGAGGTAGTCTGGGTTCTCATCAGTGACGAGATCTATGATGATTGGGATTTTATTTCTAACAGATCTTACATTTATGAGGACAATCTTTAGGTTTTGATTGGGTGAGTTTAGTTTTTTTATTTCGTTATCTGTTTTTGTTTGGATGTTAATCACTCTTCTTATCGGTGTATCTGCGTACCTAGTTGCTGGTGGGTTATGTATATGTGTGTATGATTTGTAGTTATTAATGAATCTTTGATTGATATGTTGTGGGGCAGTATGTAAGTGAACCATTTGAGCATGGTGATAATGTAGGTATTGTGATTGGTAGCATATTCCAGATGAGATAAGTAGGCTTATAGCAATACTTATGATATATAGAAGCTGTATAATGAATTGTGTAGGTTTCATTTTTTTACCTTGATTATAACTTATAAGGTGGACAGGTAGTAAGTGTATGTGTGAATAATTTCTATTTTAAAGAGAAGCAAGTTAAGGTAGGTATTGATAAAATAGTTTGTTTTTTTAGTTGTATAGGGTGGATTAGTGAGAGTGAGAATTAGTGGGAGAAACAGTAGTTGTTGTGTGAGAGTATTAGGAATAATTGTGTAGGCACATGTAGACTAGGAGAATACTAACAATGGGATTTTAATATATTAGCGACCATAGGGACACATGGGAGAATACTGGCAATAGTAGCGAGAGAATGTTAAATGAGAGTATACTAGTAGCAATATTGGTAAAGTATTAGCAACAGTGTAAACAAATGAATGAAATATTGGCAAGAGAAGAGACACAATGTTGCTTGAGAGGGTGCTAGCAGCAATAATGGCAATGTAATAGTATCCGAGATAATATATCAACAATATTTACAATATAGTAGTAACATTGTAGACACATGTGAGAAAACTGGCACCAATATTAGCAGATAATACTATCTGAGAGAATACTAGTACGATAATGATAATGTGTTAGGAACAGTAAAAGCAAGTAAATTCACTGTATCTAGGTATATAGTGGTTTAGGCAAATATCTGATAGTGTTACGTGCTCAAGTTTCTTACTTCGTGTAGACTTTTTATGCTATAGCTGTTGGTGATGTAACTTACGGACTCTTTTCTAGTGAGTTGGTCTTGTCGACATCTGCCGTGTATTAACGTATATGGTTCAGGTGCAACGTTTGCTGGTTATTCGCTTAGGTTAAAGTTTGTTTCCCGCCTGCCATGCCACGCCTAAGGGCCATGCCAAAGGGCCCTCTTGCGAGGCCCTCAGGCGCGGGCCCGCAAGGTGCGGGTGCGCCTGCCGGCAGCACCTTTTGTGCGAGCCGCTGAGACCTCCCACAGCCCCGATTGGGCTGGAGTGCAGGAGCGGGAAATCGCCAATCGTCCTGTGCTCTACCCCGACCGGGGAGCTTCTGAAGATGGCTGCTGTAGTTTCTGCGGGTTCTCTCCTGCTGGAAGCACCTTTTGTGCGAGCTGCTGAGACCTCCCACAGCCCCGATTGGGCTGGAGTGCAGGAGCGGGAAATCGCCGATCGCCCTGTGCTCTACCCCGACCGGGGAGCTTCTGAAGATGGCTGATGTAGTTTCTGCGGGCTCTCTCCTGCCAGCAGCACCTTTTGTGCGAGCCGCTGAGACCTCCCACAGCCCCGATTGGGCTGGAGTGCAGGAGCGGGAAATCGCAGATCGTCCTGTGCTCTACCCCAACTGGGGAGCTTCTGAAGATGGCTGCTGTAGTTTCTGCGGGTTCTCTCCTGCTGGAAGCACCTTTTGTGCGAGCTGCTGAGACCTCCCACAGCCCCGATTGGGCTGGAGTGCAGGAGTGGGAAATCGCCGATCGCCCTGTGCTCTACCCTGACCGGGGAGCTTCTGAAGATGGCTGCCGTAGATAGACAGATAACACTGTATACGTACATACCCTTCGGGCTTCTGAAGATGGCTGCTGTAGATAGACAGATAACACTGTATACGTACATACCCTTCGGGCATCAATAAAAGGGCTCTGCGCGAATTGTGCTCCGCCGGCGTAGGAGGGACAGAGCCAGTGTGGCAGACAATAGACAGATGCGCAAGAGTGACGGCTCGCGCTTTCCCTGCGCTAAGGAAGGAGACATCGTCCCCACAACGTGAGATCAAGGTGGCCACGCTCCCACCGCAGTCTCTTTGCCCCTTCCACCATTAGAAGCTCTTACCTCGCACTCATCCCTCTCAGCTCTCCATTCTCCTCTGACCGCTATGAGCTCCATGGGCCGGATTAAGAGGTCCGCCGGGCCGTATATGGCCCGCGGGCTGTAGTTTGCCCATTCCTGTTCTATACTCTCAGCTACACAAAGAATACAGTCCATAGGATATTCAGGTAGCAATGGTTCTGGTTCTACAAGGTCTGTTTGCATATCCTCTTGCTCAGATATGGAGTCTGCTAAGCCTGAGCTTTCCCTAGGCAAAACTGGTTGTACTTCAGTAGTTCTCTCCAAGACTTTCCAGCCTGGCTGGACCTGGTCTGGCAAACAATTAATATGGCTTTTATCTAGGACCTTCTGCACAGGTTTCCAAAGCTTTCCCCAGCTTTGTTTCTCATATCTATGGCTCTCTGGTTTATAAGCCTTTCTAGGACCTGGCACACATTCAGGAAAGGAGGTGTGAATGTACATTTGTTCTCTGAGACATGCGTTGCTGGTATTCCCTCTACCAGGCACTCTCGTGCTTACACTGTCTTCCCTGGAGACTTCTTTCTGGAGCTTTTCAGCTTGGGCTTGACCTTCCTGGAAGTTGTCCCTTCCTTGTTAGGACTGCAAGCTTAACTGCCTTTCTTTCCGTAGTTGGAGCTTACCCCTTTCTCTCTCCTTAGTAGCAGGGGTTTCTGTTGCTCTCTGTATTTGTGGTGCTCTCTGCTCCTGTGGTCGTCTCTGTATTGGTGATCCTCTCTGTGTTCTCCTGACCGAGCACTGCTTATTAAGCCGTTTCTCTAGTGAGCTTTCTGGCCCTCTAGTCAGGTGTGTTTGATTAGCTATTGCATCATTACACTCTGGGTGTGTCAGCCTACCTTCTGCAGCCTCATACCTACTCCCTCTAGCTGCACTTCTTGGTAACTGCATTCTCTGTAAATAAGTTTCTTTAAAAGAAACAGAGTTTTCTCCTAACTCCATAGCTTCAGTAGTGTCAGCTTCATCACATATCCCCCCTCTTAAGATATTACGGGCTGGCACTTCTTCATTTGCACAGCACGTAATCCGGGACATGGCATCGGCGTTGTGATGCCGTTTTCCTGCTCTGTGCTCAACCTTATGTAATTTCTCCTCCCTCTGCCCTATTTCAGCTAAGGTGACTAAGGCCGTTCGCTCATGCCATGGTCTGAGGACATTAATGTGATATACTTGCTGACGACCGCTCTTATTCTCTACCCTATACGACACTGGACCAAGTTGCTTAACCACTTTATATGGTCCTTTCCATTGGCCTTCAAATTTGGGAGTAGCCCCTGTTACCATCACTATCACCTTCTCGCCTATTGATAATTGTCTTGGTTTCATGTCCCTATCATAGTATTTTTTTTGTCGGCCTTGACTGGCTTTTAATTTTTCTTCTGCTAACTGGGAGGTCCTCTGTAGACGACTCCTCAAGTCTCGCAGAAACTGGGCTACTCCTACTTCCTTTTCAACAGGTTCTACCCATTGTTCACGGAGTATGTCCAAAATCCCTCGAGGGGCACGTCCATACATCAGCTCATAGGGCGAAGTCCCCAAAGAAAGTTGCATCCGCTCGCGGCAAGCATATAATATGAACGGGAGCATGGTATCCCATTCCGCCATCTTACTGTCCAAGGCACGCCTCAACATTTGTTTTATGGTTTGGTTTAGTCTCTCTACTAACCCATTACACTGAGGATGATAGGCGGCTGTATTGACGTGTCGTATGCCAAAGGCGTCCCACACTTGGGCCAAATACTACTTCGACATGAAGTTACTGCCCCTATCTGTTAGTACCTCCTGTGGAAAACCTATTTCACAGAATAGTTTTATTATTTCCGAGGCTATAGTCTTGGCTGATATGTTCCTTAAGGGAACAGCCCACGGAAATCTCGTGGCTTGGTCCATCATAACCAGCATATATTGAAAACCTCTGCGCATTTTCAATAAGGGTCCTACTATATCCATAGCTATTCTCCGAGTTGGTTCCGATATAATGGGCATCGGAAGCAAAGGTACCTCGGGTGGTCGGGCAGAGGTTATTCTCTGGCAGGAGGAACAGGACTCGCAGAATCGCGTGGTCTCTTTAAAGACTCCTGGCCAGTAAAATCGGGTCAGTATTTGGTCTAGGGTCCCCTGTACCCCTTTGTGACCTCCTACTTGGGTGGTCATGAGCTAACCTCAAAACCAGGGACTTAAAAGTGGTGGGCACTACTAATTGCCTACGGACCGATCTGGTCTGCGGATCTAGACTTTCCCTGTATAGCACCTCTTTATCAAACAGGAACCTTGGGAAGGTATGTCTTTCCACCCGGGCATACTCTAATGCCCAAGCGAGTGCGGGATCAGCTCTTTGGTGAAAGATGGGAACCTTTTTACCAGCTCTGCTGGGACCCATGGCAATCCCTGTCCTGCCTCTAACTCAGCTCTCCCCTGTGAGCGGAATCGCCTTTCTTTGCGTTTTTCCGCCCTAGCCTTCCTATTCTTCTCGGCTGGGGTGGTTATTAAGTCTTCATGTGAGGGCAACTCTTCTAGCATTTCGTCCTGGGCTTCAGAGGTTTTGCATGGAGCTTTGGATTGGGTTCGTGTGGATACAAGGGCTTCATGGGGAGATAGGCCCTTCCCCAACCCCTTTTTAAATTGGGGCCAGTCCCTGCCTAGCACTAAATCGTGTGGCAACTTGGGAACTATGGCTACCAAACTATCCTTTTCTATCCCTAATCCTTTTACTAACAATTTATACACCGGATAGAAAGAAGAGGCTCCATGAATACATTTAATTTTCACTTTTCCCTCTGCTCGGTTCGGTGCTGATTCAGCTTGATCCTCTATAACATGCCAGAGCTTTCTGGAGATCATGCTCTGATCTGCCCCCGAATCGAGTAGAGCAGTGGTGGTTATACCTTGTACCTTAACCTCTAACAAAAATCCTTCTCTTAACATTTTTGCATTTTCACTTATTAGTGCTGTACGCGCCTTACATTCATTCTGTACATGCCCTAATTTCCTACAATGAAAACATCTCTTTTCCACAAAGTGCTTTCCGGGCTTAGGTATACCAGCTTTGAATCCTCCTGATTTATATTTTGACACCCTTTCTGATGACTGCATCATAGCCTCTGCGGCCGTTTTTGAAGCCTCACCACCTTTGTGCGTAGCCAATTCCGCTTCAAAATACCTTTCTGTGAGGAGGATGGCTTCCTCCGTGGTACGGCAATTCTGCAGTATCAGGACGGTCTGCACCTCTTTGGGCACAGCAGCCATAAACTGCTCTAGTACAATAGTGTCGAGTATGGTGTCTATGGTTTTACCCTCGGGCCTCAACCATTTTATCTTTAGGCTTTTAAGCCTTTGACCTAGAGCTTTTGGTGTTTCTCCGGCTTTAAGTCGGGTAGCTCTTAACATTCGGTTGTACACCGTTGGAGTTAACCCAAGGCGATCTCTTATAGCCTTCGTTACTTCCGAGTAATTGTTGGCAAGAGCTGCGGGCATAGCCCTATACGCAGACAACGCCTCTCCAGTGAGCGAGGTTGCCAGGCGTATGGCCCACTGCTCCTTTGGCCACCCTATCGTATGGGCTATCCTATCAAAGGATTCAAGAAAATCATCTATGTCATAATTTTCCCAATGTCAATGTCTCGTAAGACCACAGTCCTACCACATAGTTACTAGACATCGCATCTAGTCCTTGAGGAGACGGAACCGGTTCACTCGCCATCTTCTGTTTAGCCAACCAAGCTTCCATTAACTCAAGCACGGGTTTTTGCTGCGCTTGCATGGCTGTCACCGCCTGTTCCTGCTTGTGATAAGCCATCTCCCGCTGCTTGTCGAATTGCGCCGCCATCCATTGCAGGATCTCTTTCGGCTCCATGGTGGTTACTTCCTATAGAGAGAAAAACAGAGAGAAAAAAAAAAAAGTGCGGTACTGGCAACTCCTTTATCAGTCCCCCTTTTACTGGATTCTCAGGACTTTTTCACCTGAATCCGTCACCGGTTATGCCCAATTATTATTACCTGTATCAGGCATGGACTCATGCTTTAAAACAAGATGTGTCGATCTGCCGTTCGGCGCTCCACTAGTGCTGGCAGCAACACTTCACTGTTTCACTTGGTGCTCTTTTCCTCCTTTGAACTTGACAGTTTCTTCCTGAATTGGTATATTCTTCTTTGCTTCCCAGAAGGAAATCTGAAAAACTATGCCATTATGTCACAGCCCCTCCCGGTGGCAGCGTGCTGAAGGGTCAGGGTGGACATTTATTGTTTGTTGAAGCCGGGAACTCTAACTTAGACCATGTGCATTATGGTCCTTGTAGTTCCCTTCTTTATAAAGAATAGTTGTGTGAGCCTTGTGCTGGGTTAAATAGATGCATATTTATGGGAAATTTAGTAGGGTTTTAGTAGTTTTTTAGGGTTAAATATAAGGCAATACATCACTACTGTTGTCAGTACCACATTTTACATGAATTGATTTACAGTTTCACTACTACACCTTAAAGGAAAGCATTACTGTGGTCAGAATTAACGTGTTAGTCATTTTTAAAATTTCTCTGCCTATCTTAAAACTACTGCCACTGTTCACCTCACACTTTACTCTGCTCATTTTTCTTCGCATCTGCTAATAGCCCTAATTCACGACACCCAACCTAATTCGGTTTTTATTGTCAGTAACACATCTAATTACTGTTGTCAGTAGTCTTCCCCTACATTACTGTGGTCAGTAATGCGTGTTTAGTCATTCCAAAATTTCTCTGCTTAACTTAAAACTATTACCAGTGATTATCTTACACTTTGCTCATTTTCTTTGCACCTGCCATTAGCCCTGATTCACAACACCCAGCCTGATTCTACTGTTACCAGTAACACACCTAATTACTGTTGTCAGTAACTTTCCTCTACATGAACCCTACTCCATTACCGTTGACAGTAGCTTATACCTACATTACCCCAACCAAAATGTCATTACTTAACTCCTCCAAATCTAGAATACCATTAATCTACCTCACTATTTCTATTCTAACCATTCTTGCCCACAGCCTAAATAATAATAACTTTAAAAACATCCCGATCATACACAGCCCAACAAGAAACAGTCTCCCAGCATGGCAACCCTACATAGAACACTATCCTAAAGTGAACCACCATAGATTAATTCATATAAACTACACTTCACTCCCGCAGCCTAAAAATCTCAATCCATGCAAAAGACTAGATTCTTTATCAATAATTCTAATTAATGCCAGATCAATGAAAAATAAGTTGCCTATATTCACAGATATTCTAGACAACCAAACTCCAGACATATTATGTGTAACAGAGACATGGTTAACAGACACAGATAACGTATACTTAAACCAACTAAGCAATAATAATGATGACACCTTCTATACACATAGAACTCACAAAAAAGGTGGTGGAGTACCAATAATGTTAAAAAAAGAACTAAATGCAAAAAAAACTACAATCACACTTACCTACAAACATTGACACAATCATTATGAAAACTGGAAACATAAAAATCTGCCTAATTTATAGACCACCAGACCAACAATCAGAAAACCTGGACCCCTTAATTGAATTCCTAAGCTCCTCCACTGACCAAAACCCAATACTAATGCTTGGTGACTTTAACCGCCCCTCCTTACCAGCGTCATACGCCTCCCTCTTTTTAGATTCCATCACAGATATGGACTTTTACCAAATAGTAAATGCCAGCACACACAGTAAAGGCAATATACTTGACTTGGTCCTACTGCCAGATGTACTTTACAGATCTTATAACCCCAACTCCCTCAAATGTACCTCAACCCCTTGGTCAGACCATCATCTCATTGACTTTAAAATTACAATCAATAACACAACAGTTAAACGAACCCCAACTAATGTTCCACCCTACAGATTTAAAAAATATAACGAAGAGGATTTCCTAGACACGATAATTCCCAAATTATCTAATTCACCTCAAAATCTTGATGTAGCAGTAACTAACTGGCACGAAATCATTTACAATGCAGCTGCTAATAAGCAAGCCACAAAGAAAAACACGCTTTCCAAAACTGATAAAGCCCCCTGGTACAATAACACACTAAACCAAATGAAAAGAAATCTGAGGAAAGCGGAATGCAAATGGAGAAAAAATAAAAACCCCATTAATAAAGATTCATATATCACTCTCCTTAACTCATATAAAGATGCAATTAACAATGCCAAGAAAAATTATCATGCCACAATACTAAGCAATGCAATAAACAGACCTAGAGAACTATTCTCAATAGCCCAAAAACTAACGAATAACACCCACAACTCTAGCAATGAAATTACAGATATCTCCCCACAGAACTTGGTAAACTACTACATGAACAAAATTATGTCCCACCCCCACTTACCAAATACTAAAAACCTATCTCAAACCCATTTTGCAGACGAATGGACTGACTTCCAACCGCTATCTAATGTTGCACTCAAGAATATAATAACAAACATCAATACAACAACCTCACTCCTTGACCCTTGTCCAGTAACATGGATAAAGAACTCTCTACCTATCCTCTCACAATTCATCCTCCCCATAATAAATCTTTCGCTAAAAAATGGGTACCTACCCCCTTCACTAAAACATGCACAGATTCGTCCAATCTTAAAAAACCCCACCCTTGACAAATCATCACCTAAATCCTACAGACCCATATCAAGTATCCCATTTATGGCTAAGCTAATAGAGAAAGCAGTACAAATTCAGACCCAAGAATACATTGATAGCTCAGCCCCCCTTGATGATCAACAGTATGGGTTTCGCCCTCATCATGGGGTAGAGTCACTACTAACAGTGCTAATTGATACCCTTGTAAGAGGTATTGATAATTCAAAACAGGCATTCCTACTCATATTCATTGACATCTCTGCAGCCTTTGACAGTGTCCACCACTCAACAATGATCAGGAAACTAAGACAAATAGGAATAAAATCCACGGTTCTCAACTGGTTTTCCTCTTACCTAAGTGACCGAACCCAAACGGTACGAATTGGTAACCTAACTTCAAAAACTTACAATCAAGAATTGGGCCTCCCCCAGGGCTCTGCATTGTCAGTGCTTCTTTTTAACATTTACTTAAAATACATCTGTCAAATATTTAAAAAATTCAATGTTCACTATCACCTTTATGCGGACGATATAATGATGTACGTCCCATTCACAATACCTAATATTCCTACACTACTCATTAATACCTGCCTCAATGAAATAAACAATTGGCTAAATGAAAACAACTTATTCATTAATCACGCAAAAACAGAAGCCCTAATAGTAACTAAAAACACAACTTTCATTCCCCCATCACACATTACATTGCAAAATAATGATATCATAATAAAAACTGAAATACGTTACCTAGGCGTAATACTAGACAAACACCTCAGTATGGACACACATATAAGAAATATAACAAAAAAAGTTTATTTTAAACTTAAAGTATTAAAACAACTCCGCCCTCTAATGCACCTACAGGATTTTCAACATATAATACAAGCTATAATAACTCCCCATTTCGACTTTGCGAACTTAATCCTACTAGGCGTAACAAAACATAATTTAAAAAAACTTCAAATAGCACAAAATGCAGCAGCCAGGACTATCATGAATGCCCCGCCTTTCCATCATATAACACCTATTTTAGAGTATTTACACTGGCTCCCGATTCAATGCCGGATTCATTATAAAACTCTTTTAACTACATACAAAGTCCTAAATAACTCAGCCCCTCATACTCTAAACAACCTTATCAATAAAGAACCCAATCATATTCCCAAAAGATGAGATCAACTAAATAAACTAATAACACCAAAGGAATTTATAAAGGCCAAAAAATCAACAAACAAGAAAGCATTCTCTCATGCTGCCCCTATAATTTGGAACACCATTCCCTCGGAATTAAGATCCCTATCTCAAATCATAGAGTTCAGGAAAAAACTGAAAACACACCTATTCTCATCATACTACGGTTCCTTGTCGAACTCACCTTTTAAACAAGAAAAAGGTTAGTTTTACCAGCTGACTTAACCCATCACTGAACTGAAATAAGTGCTAAAACCCCAAACCGATGTTTTTGAAAATATACATACATTGTACATAGTTATAATCTGGTTATTTGTACATAGTTTACAACTGTTAATTGTAAGATTGAATTTCATGTAGTATCACATTGTTATCTGTAAAAACAGCACTGCCTGTTTACTGTTGTTCCATGTAAACCGCAACTGATCAATGGAAGGTGCGGTATATAAAAATTTGCTAATTAAATTAAATTAAATTGATGCGCTAAGGTTCTCCAAGAAGACAACAGAATTCACCTTGATTCAGGGTTTTTACCAAAGTATTTATAAAGTCCAAAACTGTTATAAGAGCTTCACAGTCTTTTCCATTCAAGCAGGATCCTTCAATATAAACAGGTTAAATAAACACAAAAACTTTTCTTCTCAGCTCAACAAAGCAATGACATTTTAGAGCATGTCTTATGCTATGACTCTGTGAGAGATTCTATACTCTCAGCTACACAAAGGGGTATGTTTACTAAACTCCGAAATTGTGCGGGGCCTCGTTAGTGTGCCTGTGCCATATAAGGAGTGGGCGGTTCAGGCAGAGAAAAGAAAAAAACGGGAGACAGCAACCGTACTTGTGCGCATCGCGCTAATGTGCAGGGTCCACATTAGCGCGTGGGAAGGCTAAGTGACGCGCTGCTAGGCACAGAAAAGAACAGAGCTGTAGTACAACGGTGAAGACACTGACCAATGGTGCAGGTGCCATGGGTTCAATCCCCCATTGTGCGCAACAAAAGCTGTTGTCTGAGGCAATAACTGTAATGGGTTAAAGTGCTGTAGGAGGCGTATTAATTTTGTGCAGCATAAGGCGGCGCACTGTTAATTTTGGGCGACATTAGGCGGTGCGCTGTTAGGTGTAGGCGTCATAAGGCGTAGCACTGTAAATAGTGGGCATTAGGCGGTGCGCTGTTACGTTTGTGCGGTTTGGGCGGCAGAAGGTGGTGCGCTGCTATGCCATGAAGGCCTAAGGCAGTGCGGCAATGTCCAAACACAAGAATAGAGCCACAGCACAATGGTTAAGACACTGACCAATGGTGCAGGGATCAGGGGTTCAATCCCTCACAGTGCCCAGTGAACAAGGCTGGCTGAGGCATAACGTATTATGGGGATGAGTGCTGTAGGGGGCATATTAGTTCTATTTTATTTATCAGTACCAGCAAACTCACTCTCAAAGCGTCTTAACATAAGGCAGCCCATACGGCACATGTTAAAGTTCACTGTCCGCCAAGGCACCCTAGAATGTCCCCTATAGGTCACCATATATGTTGCACCACAGGATAATGTATAGTGCACCTTATATGGACGGCAACCATAAGGTGCCCTATAGGGCGCCCTATAAAGCACCATCAGTGTCACCTTATGGGTACAGTACGCTGCGGGTGTTTTTGCTGGCATCAACATATGTACATTAAATAAAAAAGACTTTGGACAACCCTAGCAAATTACCCCACTGTGGGTTTGAACCCATGACCTCTGGCTTCTCAGGCAGTGAAGTAACCATTGGGCTACAGCTCTATAGCTGCCAGCAAGCCCCTGGCTGGCTGCAGAGAGCCTGCACGTCACCACACAGACAGTCTGCTGTTGTAGCCAGGATAAGGTTAGGCTACCCATACCCATGATGCACTGCACATGCAAATCAGCTGTCCACAGATGAACACAAGATGGGGAATGCACCCCAACAGCTCCCCGGCGTGGTAGGGGGAAGTGGCCGTGTGCACCCACACAGCACCTCGGCCTAGTAGGGGGTACTGACCGGGTGTTTTACTGGCACAGAGTAGCTACACACCGTCACATTGTGCGGGTACTGTGCTCACCCTGAGGGTGTGAAGAGGCACCCAGGACCAGGTCCACAACACCCTCCATGGATGAAAGAGGCTATGCCAGAGCTCCACAGCAGTATTAATCTGTGAGATAGGTAGTTTCTGCAGAAACACCTTGGATATCACTTTCTGTCTTAGTCAGGGGAACCCCTTATGGACACCTAGGTGGGCTATGTACCACCACCCAAGGTTGAAAAAAACAGGGTCTCCTATCAACAGATCCACATTCTACCTCCCTGCAATGGTGGCAGTAGAGTGGACCATCAACCCCGGTCCTGCTGGGGAACAGACACCCTACAGAGCAGTCAAAGCAGCTCTATACACCTCCACAACACAATATCAGACAGACATTAGGCCTGGATATGCTAAGCTGCACCCCACCACTATCTGATATTCTCCTGCAGCAAGCCTTCAGCCGCTGCACCCTGCAAGGCACTCCATCATGACACAGACCAGCTGAAAACAGTCTGCTAGCTAGTCCTGGTGGAAATGCATGCACCCAGAACTGGGATGGCAGTGCACACCAGCAGATAAGTCAGTGACTGGGCCCCAAAAGGAAACCCATATATATCACATGAGAGAAATACTATATAGCACTATGGGGGTGCCTAGACATGCTGTGGTCACTGCACAGTCAGGGTGAGAGTGATCCCCCAGCAGGACAGAAAGAGGTCACCCTGTCTGTGTAGGTGGTGGCCGGCCACGACAATGTCCCAGGCAGTGCCCTATGCCCTGTGCAGATGCATCCTGGCCAGCCCACCCTGTCTGAGCTATACCCATGGTACCTTGCTGCTCATTATGCACATTGGCAGGCCAATAATGGCAACAGTGCTGGCAGTGTGGGCTGTGGAAGGTGTTTGCAGCCAACACACACTGTATAGACCAGGGGTGGGCAATCTCGGTCCTGGAGGGCCGCAGACCAGTCAGATTGTCAGGATATCTGTAATGCATATATATCGCATGCTTATTCATTAGGGATATCCCGAAAACCTGACTGGTCTGCGGCCCTCCAGGACCGAGATTGCCCACCCCTGGTATAGACAGACACACACTCCCACACGTATGCCAGCATTGCGCTACTATAGAGGAGTTTATCAGCCTTGCCCACCACACCAGTCCTGGGCACAGCACAGGCATGGATATGGTATGCAATACTGTTGGGGGTCACTCCCCAGGGTGGTGACCACTGTCAGAGGCCAGACCTGAAGCACACACCGCAGACATCAGAAAGATTGTTATGATGGAGCTCAAAGAGCAAACTGTGCTTAACGTAGGAATGTCTATCTGCCAGTACTCATAGCAAACGTTTGAGAGCTGTGTACCATATACCCAGGTGTAGGGTGGCATTGCTAAGGTATGCAGGTGCTAGTATTGGGAGATGCACGCAGGGCCCAATGTCCTGCCTCTCCAGGAGGCATTGGCCAATGGGGCCTGTGGGTGTGGGTGTGTCTGCCCCTGTTGGCTGCTGCTTTACGGCAGAGGTTCCCAACTCCAGTCCTGGTGTGCCTAACACTGTTCGGGTTTTCCTGCTGTCCCTCATGAATATGCATGAGCTACATATACATGCCATGGGGGTGGTGCATAGATATGCAGCACAGGCATTTGTATTAGAGGCAGCATGGAACCTGAATGGTGTGTGGTCCTCCAGGACTGCATTTCGGAGACTCTGCTCTAGGTAATGCCCCTGTTCATGGTGTCTGTGCTCGGTGTGGTAAAAGATAGGCGTATTACCAATGCGTATGCCCTCAGCAATAAAGGTTTGTCCTTACTATCACGGTTTAGTTGTGGGAAAAATATGTGGACAGGATTGGCAGTAGCCCCAGCTGGGCTTTGAACCTGTGACCTTCTGTTCTTGCACACACTGTCTGTGTGCACTGCACCACCGTGTTGCCACAGATTGGCTGAATTCCCTGGGAGGCCCATGACTGTACATCCGACAGGGCCTGTCTGTTGCAGTGGATGGTGCCATCCTGCACATGGCTAGGCCACTGTCTTCTGTGGCTAGCAGCCACTGCCCCTCCACCACCTGTACCCTTCCGCCATCATGCTGGCATGTCCTTATCGTAGTAAAACCATATGACCTGATTGAGTTGTGGCACTCCAGGCCTGCATTTGGGGGACTCGGCTGTAGGTAATGCCCATTGTTATGGTGTGTGAGCGGTGTAGGGTAAAATATGGGTGTTTGCAACATGCTTATGTTCTCTGCAATAAAGGAGTGTCTTTACTATCTCTGTTTAGTGGTGGGTAAAATATGGTGACAGGGCTGGCAGGTGCCCCAACTGGGATTTGAACCTGTGACTCTCTGGTCCTAGAGATACTGGCTCTGTCTGCTGCACCACACTGTGGCCACAGAGACAGTGCAGTCCCTGGAGATAGGAAACCTGGCAAGAAGGAGTCGGAAGCCATGCTCTGCACATTTTTACTGTGGGCTCGTTTACCTTGTCTGGGGACAAAAGTGCAAATACACCACAGAAATGCCTGCCAAAAAAGGGGGAAAAAAGATAGCCAAGCTGGGCAACAGTGTTATTAATGGGCAACCATACAAAACACTCCAAGGACAGCTCCAATAGCAAGAAAGGATTTTTGGAAGGGTCTCCACTCCGTAGACCCTTCCAAAATTCATTTCTAATTTTATGGAGCTTTCCAGGGAGTGTTTTTTGTTGTTGCCCATTAATATCACTGTTGCCCAGCTGAAGTACTATTTTTAATATTTTTGTTGTGGTCATTTTCGCTTTTTATTTGCACTTTTGTTCTATGCACATGTATCACACTGCTCACGTTTTGTAGGTTTCCCCGGTTTTCCTGTACATTGCTGACGGAAATGGTTTCTCTTCCCTTTAAATGCCCTCTACCGCGAGTGTTTCACTCGCGGTATTTTTTACTTGTATATTCGGCCCCGTAAATGTGCGAGGAGCCTCTCCCCTCCCCTTCCCCGCCCATTGCAGCCGTCTCTCCGCCCCTCGGGAGCCTTCCTCCGCCCTCCGTTAGCCTTTCTACGCCTCTATCGGACATTTGCGGGCCCGTACTTGTGCGGAGCCCATTAGTGTGCCGCGCACGTGTGCGGGGGTTCATCGCACGTGTGCGGGGCACTTAAGAGCACTTAAGTGCTGCTTTTAGTGCGCTATTGTGCGGCGCGCAATTGTGCGGTTTTTAGTAAACATGCCCCAAAGAGTACATTCCACAGGATATTCAGGTAGCAATGGTTCTGGTTCTACAAGGTCTGTTTGCATATCCTCTTGCTCAGATATGGAGTCTGCTAAGCCTGAGCTTTCCCTAGGCAAAACTGGTTGTACTTCAGTAGTTCTCTCCAAGACTTTCCAGCCTGGCTGGACCTGGTCTGGCAAACAATTAATATGGCTTTTATCTAGGACCTTCTGCACAAGTTTCCAAAGCTTTCCCCAGCTTTGTTTCTCATATCTATGACACTCTGGTTTATAAGCCTTTCTAGGACCTGGCACACATTCAGGAAAGGAGGTGTGAATGTACCTTTGTTCCCTGAGACGTGCATTGCTGGTATTCCCTCTACAAGGGACTCTCCTGCTTACACTCTCTTCCCTGGAGACTTCTTTCTGGAGCTTTTCAACTTGGGCTTGACCTTCCTGGAAGTTGTCCCTTCCTTGTAAGGACTGCAAGCTTAACTGCCTTTCTTTCCGTAGTTGGAGCTTGCCCCTTTCTCTCTCCTTAGTAGCAGGGGTTTCTGTTGCTCTCTGTATTTGTGGTGCTCTCTGCTCCTGTGGTCGTCTCTGTATTGGTGATCCTCTCTGTGTTCTCCTGACCGAGCACTGCTTATTAAGCCGTTTCTCTAGTGAGCTTTCTGGCCCTCTAGTCAGGTGTGTTTGATTAGCTATTGCATCATTACACTCTGGGTGTGTCAGCCTACCTTCTGCAGCCTCATGCCTACTCCCTCTAGCTGCACTTCTTGGTAACTGCATTCTCTGTAAATCAGTTTCTTTAAAAGAAACAGAGTTTTCTCCTAACTCCATAGCTTCAGTAGTGTCAGCTTCATCACAGTAGGTGATCCTATTATCTCCAAGTTACTTTCACCTGAAAAGACATCTACTAAGTCATGCAGAGGCAAACATGCTGTTTAATGTGGCCTACTGCCACATAGAAACATAGAAATATGACAGTAGATAAAGACCATATGGCCTATCCAGTCTGCCCTTCCATACCAATCACTAAGCTCTACAGTCCCTTTTTTTCCTTTAGAGATCTTCTCTATTTCTCCCATGCTTTCTTGAATTCAGATATAGTTTTTGTCTTTCCTACCTATTCCATGCATCTACCACTCTTTCTGTAAAAAATATTTCTGCAAATAACTCCTGAGTCTATCTCCTTTCACCTTCATCCTATGCCCTCTTGTTGCAGAGCTTTCTCTCAATTGAAAGATTGCATTTATGCCATGGAGGTATTTAGATATCTCTATCATATCCCCCCTTCCATCTTTCTCAAAATTAAATCTTTAAGTCTGTCCCCATATGCCTTATGGCAAAGTCCACTGACCATTTTGGTAGCCACCCTCTGCAGCAACTCCATTCTATTTATATCTTTTTGATGGTGTGGTCTCCAGAATAGCACACAGTACTCTAAATTAGATCTCACCAAAGACTTACACAGAGGCACCATCACCTCCTCCTTCCTGTGGCCATTCCTCTCCCTATGCATCCAAGTGTCTTTCTGGCTTTTTCTGTCGCCTTTTCTACCTGTTAAGGCACCTTAAGGTCATCATAAAAAAATAATCCCTAGGTCTCTTCTTTTGTAGACAGAAGCACTTTTCCCCCTATATAGTACTGTTCCCTTGGATATTTTCAGCCCAAATGCATGACCCTGCATTTTTTATCATTAAATCTCAGCTGCCAAATTCTTGACCATTCTTCAAGCTTTGCTAGATCCATCCTAATGTTATCTACACCTTTCTGGCTGTCTACTCTATTGCAGATTATGATATCATCCGCAACGAGGCAAACTTTCCTTGATAGCCCTTCTGCAAAATCACTAACAAAAATGTTAAAAAGAATAGGATCAAAGATCCCTGAGGCACACCACTGGTAACATCCTTCTCCTGAATGAGCAACATCTATCTTTTGTCACCTCCCACTCAACCAATTTCTAATTCAGTCAGTCACTTTAGGGTCCATCCCTAGGGCATCTTCTGTTCCTCTTTTGTGTAAAGTGACTACATGCCCTTTCTCTAGTCCTCTTGGAGCACACCAGACTCTAAAGAAACATTGAAAAGGTTAGACAATGGAGCCACTGAAACTTCCCTAAGTTATTTCAGTACTCTCAGCTGGTCCCATTGCTTTGTCTATTTTTAGCTTAGCTAGCTTCTCACAAACACAGTCTTTGGAAAATCATTCAAGATCCGGCTCACTTCTGTTCCTATTTGTCGGTGAGATAAAAAAGCAAAGAGTAGGGCTAAATGGCCAATTTTTTGAATGGAGAAAAGTGAATAGTGGAGTACCCCAGGGATCTGTGTCGGGCCTGTTGCTTTTTAACATATTCATAAATGACCTGGAAATGGGAATAATGAGTGAGTTAAGGCCAGAACATTGATCTCCATGGTATCAAGGTAAATGGGATAAAGGTAGCGGCGTATACTGATGACATTCTATTGTATTGCTCTTATCTGAATGTCTCTCTTTTTGCATTGCTCTCCCTTGTTGAAACAGATTCCTTCATAACTGGGCACAAAATTATTAGGTAAAAACAGGAAATACTGCCCTTAAATGGGCACATGCAGGCAAATGTGACCCACCAGTATTCCTTACCTTGGACACTGCAAGAAAGTATCTGAGAGTAGTGTTCTTTAATGAAGCTATTCCCACTCGGAAATATAATTCAGAGTGCACCTTGCAGATGATCAAAGAGTTAATGCTGAAATGGCCTCCCTTCCACTTATCATGGTGGGAAAGGCTCGAATCTATAAAAAATGACATTAATGCCAAAAATCAACTTTCTTAGCATGTTACCAATGCCTTTTAAACCTGACTTCTACAAAGCCACAAGGACTGATTTTCAAATCTGCCGATATTCAGATGCCATGACAGCCAATGGTGGTGCTTAAATCAGTGGAATATTCAGTGGCGGATAAGAGCTGCCACTGAGTACTGGGGCTGAGTGGTGCTAAGTGGATAAATGCCAACACTTCTCCAGCTAGCGAATATTCAGTCAGTGGTTAGCTAGATTGCAACTTAGGCCAGTTTTTCATGTGGCTTGAGTTGACTGGATAGGTGCTGACTGAAAATCTGCTAATCAGTTAGGTGACGGCACTTATCCAGTAGGTTAGTGCCAACACTGCCCATGCTTCCAGTCTCCCATGAGCATCATAAACCCATCTAGGTTAACAGAGGCCCCATCTAGAACCACAGATGCCAAGAGACTCGCTTCAGTCTGCTGTAGCTAAAAGCCCTGTACACATGACCAGACTTGTTGGTATATTGAGAGCATACAGCATACTGCTTTAGTGAACAATGAATTGTTTATTTGAGATATCACCACTGAAGAAGCCAGGATCGGCTACATGAAGATCTTTGTTGGGTGGTTGTTCTGCCTGAAGAACTGGCAATTGCAAGATAAGTAACTTTGAAGGCTTATGCTGTCTGTTGATTGCCTCCTTCAGTTAAGTGGTTTTCTTTCCCGTTTCAGGAATAATGCAATTGTCGGGTGGCATTAGAGTGGCATCTACCGCTATGGGGCATTGAAACATTTTGTGCTGAAAAGAGCTTTTGTTGCAGTACTTTTAACTTAAGTATTTAAAAAATGAACAAAAACGTTTTTTGGAGATAAATAATCGGGGAGGTTATTTTGGCCGGTGATGGTGAGAATGCAGCACTTTGCGCTTTAGGCAGGTTTCTGCCGCATAGAGGGAAAATGGTTACACCGCTGAGGCCCTTTTCTCCCTTAACAAAATTTATATTAAAAACTTTGTTCTCTTGCTAGTTATTTGCCACTTTTCAGGCAGAAGTGTAAACTAATTAAAAATAGTGAGGTTGGCCTATGAAATTGTATGTGAGACCTTTTTTGAGGATAATTCAGAATGTGACTGGGAGTTTATTTTGATTTGGTAGAATTGTAGAGTACTTCCAGCATGGGGTTTGTTTGATTATGTCAGAGGTTTGGGCAAATGCTGAGTAACTGCTCATATTATTGCTGGGTGTGAGCTTACAGTAATTTCTGTTAAATGCCAAGGGCCCAAACTCCCCATATAAAAGACAAATGCTTCTGAAGGAATGTTCTAGGATGTGGGCAAATATTTGTCCAGGAGACCCACCTTTTTCAAAAGCATGACTACCTATTGGGCTCCAAGAAGTACCAATTTGAGTCTCAGCCTCCAACATTTGTTATTCTTTTTGAGTGGGACTTCCCACATACAGTCCTAGAGCGCAAGGCCAACCCAAAGGGCTTTGTCTGCTACCTCATTGTAGCAGGGCTGCCATCCTGTAACAGAAGAATGAGTAACTACATGATATAATGTACTGTGAATCTGGTGTACCATTTTGCTTAGGGGGCTAATTCATTATATGGCTTCCCCCATTTAACCACTGATTCTTCTACAAGTGGTGTTGGTGGATTCTCCTTACCTCCCACTCATCCGTGGCCACCCTGGCTTTGTTCTTTTGACTATATCATTTGCATTTGATAATGCTGCTCTGCTGCCATCCATCTGGGCAGCAGCAGAATGGGACGGTGTTGGCGGTGGAAGATCACATTTCTGTGACAACGGCAACAACACTAGCATTACCTGTGAGAAAGAAAGACCTGGCAATCTACTTCCGTATCTTGCCACAAAAAACGAGTGGATATTCACACCAAAAAAATTACACCATAGTGCTAGAAGATAAGACCCTTCCCTGTCCCCCCACCCATGTCGTAAAGCACTCAATTGGCTACTGGGGATAAGCTGAAGATTTTTCATAGTAAGCTGTTATAATGTGGTTGCATTAAAGCCCTTGGAAAACCAGATCTTTATCTTTTATCTTTATTAAAACATTTGATAGACTGTTCATCAGAAGCCATCCTCTTCACACCCTTCTTCCGTTATCTTCGAGTTATCTTGGATTCCTCTCTGACTTTCCATCAACACATTAGTTCTTTCGTCAAACATTCCTTCCTCTCCATTTGCCACATTAGGGCAGTTTGTTCGTTTCTGCCTATACCTGCTTTGACCACTCTGTTTGTTTGTCTCTCTTGTTCTCTCCCGTTTAGATTACTGCAGCCCTGTTCTTGCTGGCCTCTCCCAATATGAATTGATACATTTGCAACTTATCCAAAATACAGCTGCTAAGTTACTATTTCATGCCTCACATTCTGATCATGTCACCCACTTACTAATCTGACTACACTGTCTTCCAATTCAATACTGCATCAAATTTAAACTACTCGCTCGAGTTCACAAAGTTCTCCATACTGGCACACCTTCATTCATCATACCACATACCTCACACCGTGTCCTCTGTTCCATCCACATGAATCAGCTCCATTTCCCAGACTCTTCCCAAGCTCATTGGAATCCACCTGTCACTCTGCATTCTACTTCCTTGATTCCTCTCTATGGAACAATCTCCACCCCCCCCCCCCACCCCCCGCCCCAGACCTTCAATTGGAACCTTCATTTGTGAAATTAAAGGCCCAACTTAAGACCCATCTCTTCTGTATAGCATTTGATCTTCCACCCTAATTGCCCTCATCCCTATCCTCCCCACCTCCACTTTCCCTTCCCCCTTTGAACATATTCCCCTTTATCCTCCCTTCCCCATGTAAATGTGTGCTACCTGCTTTCCTGGCATTTTATTGGAGTTCATTTTCTCTTTCTAAATATCGTATTATTTTATTGTAAACTGCTCTGTTGCTTCCCTGAAGGATGTTATATCAAGTTTTAATAAGCATAAACATAAATGTCTGACCGCTGATGTAGCTGTGCATGAAATGAGAGTAAGAAGCTGCAAAGATGTCTTACCTACTGGGACATGAAACCAAGGGAAGTTGGAGATGGTCAAGAATGAAATGGAATGTGTACAACTTGATCTGTTGGGTGTCAGTGAACTGAAATGGACTAGCATCGGGCCCTTTGCATCAGACAATCACATGGTCTACTATGCTGAAAATGAAAGACAAAGAAGAAATGATGTTGCATTTATAATTAAGAAGAAACTTTAATAAAATACAGTGCAAGCAATGAACGCTTAATTTCTATTTGCCTACAAGGAATGCCCATCAATGCAAATATTATTCAGGTATTTGCCCCAGAACAGCTGCAGAAGAGGAAGAAGTTGGTCAGTTCTATAAACAAGTACAAGCTGTAATTGACAGAACATGCAAACCGGATAATCTGATAGTCATGGGTGACTGGAGCGCAAAGGTTGGCAACAAAGAAGACGACAAAGTAGACGAAAAAATGAAGCTAAAGGAAGACTGATAGAATTCTGCAAGACCGACAATCTATTCATCTCTGTTGCCACTTCTGGTAACACAAGCAGTAACTGTACACATGGACATCACCCAATGGTTTGTACAAAAATCAAATTGACTACATCTGTGCAAGTCAACAATAGTAAAGCTCAATTACATCAACAAAGACAAAACCTGGAGCTGACTGTCGTATAGATCATCAATTCCTAATATGCAAACTCAAGCTAAAGCTGAAAAAGGGGAAGCCATTCATGAATGTAGCAAAATATGATCTTGAAAATATACCGCCAGAATTTAAAGACTGCCTGTGAAATTTGCTGTTTTGGATACAAATGATAGAGCACCAGAAGAGTTATAGGATGACATCAAGAAAGTTGTACTCCAAGAAAATGAGAAATACTCTACAAAGGGTGAAAAAGCAAAAATGGCCAAAGTGGATGGCCAAAGAATATCTGAAAATGGCCTAGAACTTCATAGAACTAAAGCTAGAAAAAAAAGAGAGGCAATCGCAGAACTCAACAGAGATGTCCAACATGCAGCAAAATGAGACAGGAAGTACTACATGATGCATGCAAGGAAATCAGAAACTATTAGAGCAAGAACAAGATTAGCTTTCCTAAAGCTATGAGAGTTAAAGAGAAAATTATAGCCTCGAATTAGAATGCTAAAAGATGTTCCATGTTGAATGATGTTGAGAAGATCAAGAAAGGGTAGAAAGAATACAAAGTCATTATACCATAAAGATCAAGTGGACCAACGGCCATTTCTACCTGTACCTTTTGATCATAAAACTCTGCTACGAGGGGACATAGGATGGGAGTGAAAGGGGATAGACTCAGGAATAATAGGCAGAAATATTTATTTACGGAAAGGGTTGTAGATGCGTGGAATAGTCTCCCAGTGGAGGTGGTAGAGATAAGGACAGTATCTGAATTAAAAAATGTATGGGGCAAACACAGAAGATTTCTAAAGTAAAAAAGGGGACGATTGTAGTTGATATTGAAGGGCAGACTGGATAGGCTATGTGGTCTTTTTCTGCCATCATGTTTCTATGTTATTTTGTAATTTTTCACAATCCACTTGTGTTTTAACAGCTGAATAATTTTGTGTAATCTGCAAATTTGATCACCTCACTCGTTATTCCTTTTTCCAGGTCATTTATAAATATGTTTAAAAGCATAGATCCCTGGAATACTCCACTGAGAAAATTTCCATTGAGAAAATTGTCCATTTAGCCCTACTCTCTGCTTTCTATATTTTAACCAGAACTGCTGTCTTGAGCTATTACTGAAAAGGCATGAGCTAAATAATAATAAAATAAATAATAAAATCTGTCTCTGGTGTGCCAAATGCAGCTGTCAGAATTCCAATAGTCCTATAAAACTTTGTAGTTGTGTTTTTCGTTTCTGGCACTGGGCACTCAGCAAACTTATCTTGTCCTTTCAGGGATCTCCCTCTTTTTCTAAGTCTGTTAAATATCTAAAAACGTCACTCTTTCACTTGAGCTTTGTATATTTTTGGATTGATCTCCCATCCCTTCTATCTCATATGTTCTATAGCATCCTGTGGTTCGTGTGCCACTTGCTTCTGCAAGCCCCATGCAACATTATGTCATTAATACACAGCAAGAGTTCTCATTTCAGCCCTATCAGTCAGATTTCAGGATAACCACAATGAATATGCATGAGAGAGATTTGCATGTACTCCTTCCATTTTATGCAAATCCCTGTCATGTATATTCATTGTGGTTAGGAAAAGATGAAGCGGAACACCAGAGACCACGGCCCAACACAAAAATGATAGTAAAAAACTTTATTAAGTAGACCCAACTAACAAGTTTCAGCCGGAGGCCTTCTTCAGGGATCTAAAAGTAAGCATAAACATAAAATTATAAGTACATAATAAAAAGTTTTTTACATACATAATAAAAACAAAAATAATATGGGTGTGTGTGCAGTAGGCATCTGTTATAGTCGGTTTGCTAACCATCTCTGTTTTTATTTTTGTTTTTTATCTATTGTAGTTTATTTTTATAAATTAACAATTTTTATTTGATTCTATTTTCAAATTTTATCCATTATAGTCTGTTTGCCAGCAGTTTATCCTTATGAATTTAATAATCTCTATCTGATCCTATTTTCAAATTTTATTCAATAGATTGGGAAGAGTGGCTTGTTCCATATTTCATATGCTGTTTTCTACCCTCTGTGGTAATGTATATGTTTAGTTGTTTTATACATATTGACACACATGTATATTTTATTATTTTTAGTTTTTATTATGTATGTAAAAAACTTTTTATTATGTACGTATAATTTTATGTTTATGCTTACTTTTAGACCCCTGAAGAAGGCCTCCGGCCGAAACTTGTTAGTTGGGTCTACTTAATAAAGTTTTTTACTATCATTTTTGTGTTGGTCCGTGATCTCTCTTCCTTGCATCCCTGCGGATCCCCTCTTCTTCTGCTAGTTTGGTTTATTCATTGTGGTTATCCTGAAAACCTGACTGGATAGGTATATCCCGAGGACTAGGTTGAACATCTCTGATAAATGTAACAACAATTACAACTTTGCAAATCTTTTGCATGTTGTTCTATACGTCCCTCCTTCTCCTCCCTAAGTCCCTGATACAGAGATGCAAATAGCGGAGTTGGACGTCCTCATTGGACATTCCGCCCCGCTTGTCACCGGGACTGTATGCTGGCTAAAGTGCTCTTTGCATGCACAAAGTCTGTGTGTGGGGAGCGCTGGACAGGGGTGGGAGGGCGAGGGCCACAGGCTGAGAGTGGGCAGAGCAGGGGCGGGCTGAAGCACCCGAATGTACAAGGCCAATTCAGGTCACGGCCCTGTACGTCCGGTAGGTTTGTGATAGACTGGGGACTTATTCCACCTCAGAGGTGTGGAATAAGTCCCACTGATTGCAGGGATCAGGCCAGGCAGCCCCTTCAGGTAGGCCAGGAAGACGCTGGGGTTTCCCTGCTGCCTGATTCCGGCCCTGGCTGCCAGCGCCGAGGGTCTGGTGGCGGGGAAATGAGGGCTTCCTCCGCCACAGCAGTTTTGCGCTCCTACTGGGCATCCCAGTGCCATGGTGACAGGATGACATGGCACCGGTGCACTAGCAGGAGCATAGTGCAGCCTGGACGGGCTGTAGGGAGGGCATCAAGTGCCACTGAACAGGGACAATGCTGGGTCTTCTAGGTGCCTGATCCTGCAATTGCGAGACAATCTGTCTCCTGTGGTTGCAGAATCGGGTGCAATTTGGGGACGCCCATTTTTTTGGATGTCCAGACATGCCATGGTGAAATTGGGCTCTAAGTTTTTCTGAAAGCATTTAGTAAAACCCAGTTGCCCCAGGCTATCCTTGCCTCCTTCCTAACTATGTCTTTATCGCCTAATTGTAACTATGATAAGCAGCATATTAAAGTGTGAGGTTCAACATCACTCACAACTTCATCCCAATTCTTCACCAATAGGCCCCTTTTGCCCATTCAAAGGCAATATCTTTCCAGGTGTCTCAGATTCAACCTGGCATTATCTGCAATGAGTTCTGTGCTTTTCCACTTATTGGTATCCTGCTCACAGCTCCAAATTTGTCACCTTCAATTCGAATACTCATTTGTGGTACTAGAAGGAACTTTATTATCCCTGTCTCAAGTACAGTAAAATAGAAGAACGATGGGGGGCATTTTCAGTGGCAGCAGCCAGAGCTGCTCGTTGCCGCTTGACGTTAAAGCTGGATATTTGGTGCTGGTACATATCCGTAAACAGGTGCTTCTGCACAAATGCTTTCTCATAAGGTTCACCAGCTTCGAGCAGGTGTAAATGTGTGCATGTGTGAGCATTTTACCACAGCACTGCCCCGGCTCTGCCCAAACTACACTCCCGGAAGTGCCTACGCACAGATTGCATAAAAGCAGGAGCCCACTTTGATGTGAGCATACCCCCTGCACAATTTTATGGTTTACATGTGAAAAATGTTTTATAACATTCCCCATACTGTAAATGTACTTAGTGTGTACACATTGTATATGGAATATTATCTGCATACATGTATATTTGTCTTTACAGATCAAAGAAGTGGGAGTCTTCTGCTGACAAACCTGTCATTGGCATCTTTTGGCACATATCAGTGTGAGGCATCCAATGAGCTAGGGAAAGCAACCTGTGACCTGACAGTAACAGTAACAGGTAAGCAGGATTTCCAGGTCTCATCTTATACACATCAGGGGAAGGAGGTCTTTGTGCTAATGAGAAAGAGGCTCTGATTAGGCATGGAGCTGCATTGGACACCATGTAATGGTTAAAATGTAGCATGTTGCTCTCTAGCCTCCCCTAAGTGTCTTCCAGTTATACCCTAACAGGGCCGGCACAAGGAGGTGAGGTGCCCTAGGTGAATCTCAACCCTTATGCCCTTCTCCAGACAGTGCCCATTGCCACTGCTGTCGTTAGTCTCCAGGACCTGCAGTGGCAGCAATGGATACAAACAGCCCTGCAGCGCTTACCTTACACTTTGGCGCCACGAGCCTGTTTTCAGCCATTGCCATCACTGAAGGTTCTGGAGAGGCACAACAGCAGCGGCGATGGACTGCCCCGGACCACTGGTGCTCTAGGCGGCCACCTAGTTTGCATAATGGTTGCACCAGTCCTGTACCCTGATTACAATAACGCTCCATTCCCAGGGAAAAATCTTCACCTATAAAAACAGATAAATATAGAAACATAGAATAACAATGGCAAATACAGACCATATGACTCATCCTGTCTTCCCATCCATAAGAACTATTAATCTCTACAATCCCTTCCTCTTCTTCAGAGGTCTTCCATATTTGTGACATGCTTTTTTAAATTCACATACAGTTCTCGTCTCCACTACCTCCACTGGGAGGCCGTTCTACACATCCGCCACCCTTTCCATATAGAAATATGTCCTCAGATTACTCGAGTCTGTCCACTAGAAGGAGGACACCTCCTGTGAATTTAAATGTCCCTATCATATCATGCCTCTCCTGCCTTTCTGTCAAAGTATACATATTGGTGGTCATCCCAAACAATATTTAGCGGTGATGTACATCCAGTTTGGATGTACAACCCCCGCCAACTGCTTGGGGCCTATTCTGTTCCCAAAGCTCCCTGCATTGTCAGACGGCTGCCTGGGTGAGAATTTTCACAGTCTTGGCAAGTGCATATCTCTATATGATTTGCAAGGTATTGTGGGCAATGTAGTTCATTCACACCAGACACAGCTGCTGACAATAATTTAGTTGTGCTCTTGGGTAAAGCCAATAAGATATTTATTTATGGGGTTATTTCTCCCAACACAGATATGCTTGGTAGCACATAAAATCAGGTAACTTGCTTTCAGTGTTAACTTGGAAAAACAAAGTCAAAATCAGGAAAACAACAAATGAAAAGCCACAAAGCAAGAAACAAACTGTTCTTTTCAGATTAACTTCTGATTACTTCCCACATAGATACAGAAGTGATTCTCTCCTAGCTCACAAGCAATTAGGTAAGGCTTAATTGCTAGCAGTCACCAGCTGAAACCCCTTAGCTGGCTTGCCTTCCACTGTGTGGGTCAAATCCTGCTTCAGGAGCTTTTCTGAGTAGATTAAAGAACAAATTTGTATTTCTTTGTGATGGTTGCTGTACTTTATAACAGAAAGTTACCAACGGAGTTTAGATAGAGAGCAGTCCATATAAACAGGATCCTCATCTGCTATTATTCCCCCTTGTTCAACAAGCATGGGTTCAATATCATGGATTGGCACAGATGAATCTCTCAATGGAGCATTTTCAGGAGCATACTTGTTTCCCTGCTGTCTTTCAAGGTTATAGCTAGGGCATAGATCAGTGTTCATACCTGAGCTTCCATTGCTGCTAGAGTTCCTCTCTATATAGCCTGGCCAATATGTAGTCCAGTTCTTATGTCCAGCCTTCCAATCCAGATCCCTGGATACTGGATCTCTCTTCACATACCTTCTGGCACAGGTCTTAGGGTCCCTTCCACGTGCAGCCGTCTCCCTCACAGGTAGCCTCTGGTGATTCCTAGCTCTGCAGCACCATTCCTCTGGCTTTCCCCAGTCCAATGGTGTATGCTGGCCCTTGGAATACCTCTCAGTATACGTACTGCTTTGGACTCTTCTAGACCTCTCAAAGGCTTTTCTCTTCCTTCTTCCAAAGGGTCTCTTTCCCTCTCTGTCCGTCCGGTTTGGCTTCTGCTTCTGATGATCCTTCAGATGAAACTGATGATCAAACTCAAGCTGATTCTCAGGATACTGAGGACAATTCTCTGGATATCCAAGGTGATCATGAAGATGGTCATCTGTAGAATAAACTCTACTCTTATTCTGCTTAGATGAGTGATCCTCCCTAACACAGTGCAGCTGTGCTGAATCAGGCCCTGCCCTTTGAGATGAGTGCTTAGGGATTACCTCATAACCCTCCTGATTGAACACACGTTTCCCCACTTCAGCTCCTCTAATGGCTGTTGGAAACCTGGTGCATTCTGGGACTGGTAGTCTTTTATGGGAAAATTCTGTTTTCTTATTTCTACCAGAACTGACAGGTTGCTTGTTCAGAGTCACTTCACCTTTTCTATAGCTCCTTCCTGAGCTATGATAAGCTTCCTTATCACAGCATGTACAAAGGAGATGTGCAGGGAACTTTGGATGGGGGCAGGAGGGGGTGGGCCAGAGGAGAAGTGTGGGTGGGGTGGAGGTGGACCCATGACCCCAGACATACAGAGCCGATTCCAGTCATGGCTTTGTACATCTGGCTTTGAGGAGATAGACGGGTGCCATATTCTACCTGGGAGGTGGAATAAGTCCCCTCAACTGCAGTGAACAGCATTGGTGGATCACATCGGGAAAGTGAGAGGCAGTAGAGGATTGACCACTGCCCGATCCTGGCCTTGACAGGCCCCTCCGGGGGTCGGGAGGTGGGGAAAAGCAGTTTTGGAGCTCTGCAGAGCAGTGGGGCTCCTGCATAGTATCCCAGTGCCATGGCGACAGGACACCACGACACCAAGACTCCATGCAAGAGCATTAACAGGGATAGGTGGGGAGGATGCCGGACATGCAGAGCTGCTGAATCGGGGACATCTGACCTGTCCAGTTGCCCTGATTCTGCTCCTGTGGGAACATATAGCTCCCGCGGGTGCAGAATCGGGATCTAATCCGGTACATCCAGATTTTGGATGTCCAGACAGGCCAGATGTCCGCTGAGCAGAATTGGCCTCATTGACAGTGTATTTCTTTCAGCGAAAAAGGTGCTGGTACTCATATGCAGGGCTCTTTTCTTAATACATGAGGACCATAGTTCACTTTAGCAGGCAATGAAAAAGGTGCCAGCACTCAGGACCATCAAGTTCTCCCTCAAAAAAAAACCCAAAACCTGTAAATTTAGATTTTTAAGCCTATCCCCATATGCTTTATGACAAAGATCATTGATCATTTTAGTAGCTGCCCTCTGGACTGGCACCATCCTGTTTATATCCCTTTTTTTAGGTGGAGTCTCCAGAGTTTTACACAGTGCTTCAAATGAGGTCTCACTAGAAACTTGTAAAAACGCACTATGACATCCTTTTTTCTGCGCATGATTCCTCGACCTATGCAAGCAAGAATCCTTCTGACTTTCACAGTCACCTTTTCTACCTGCTTGGTCACTTTAAGATCATCCAGTACAATCATCTCACTCTTCTTTTATACACTGGAGTACTTTGTCTTCTATACCGTATCACTCTCTTGGATTTTTGCATGACCTTGCATTTTTTAGCATTAAATCTTAGCTGCCAATTTCTCAACCATTTTTCAAGCTTCCCTAGATCCCTCTTCATGCTATCCACACCTTCTAGAGTGTCTATCCCATTGCAGATTTTGGTATCTTCTGCAAAGAGACAAATGTTACCCGACATTCCTTACGCAATATCATTAACAAAAATGTTAAAAAGAATCGGACCAAGGACGTATCCCTGTGGCACACCACTAGTAATGCCTTTATCTTCAGAGTGAACTCTTCCCTCTGCCCTCTACCTAGTCATTTCCAGAAACTCCTTTGCCTACCTTTACCCTGCCTTTTGAATGGGTTGCTTAGTGGTTGGGGCAAGTTACCTTGGGCTGGAGGGCCAGGGGTTCAAATCCCGCTAGAGGACAGCAACCTTGGGGCCGGAAAGTCTGGGGTTTCTAGTCCGACGGATGCTCCTTGTGGCCTTGGGCAAGCCACTTAAACCTCCATTGCCTCAGGTTCAAAAACATAAATTGTGAGCCCTTTGGGGACAAGGGAAAAATATATATATATATAGTACCTGAATGTACACTGCTTTGACTGGTAGAAAATTGGTCTATAAGACTAGTTAAATAAAATTCCTTTCTCCCAGGGCTAGCACAAGGAAATGAGGTAACCTAGATGAACCTCATCCCTTGCACCCCCCCCCCTCCCCACCACCCATTGCCCCCGCTGCCACCCTCTCCGGGATGTGCAGGAGCAGCAATGGCAGGAAACAGCTCCGCAGTGTTTACCTTGAAACTTCTGTGCCGCAGGGCTGTTTGCTTCCGCCCCCTCGGACCGCCAGATGACGACTTCCTGTTTGCCATTTTGGAATCCTCTCTGTTTATCCCACTCCTTTTTAGCTACGTTTCACTCTCCTATTGGAGAGAGTCTTTTTGGCCGTCTGTTCATTTGTCTTTGTTTGTCCCTCAATCAATATCCATCACAAACAAGCCCATGTATAGATAAAGCAAAGAAGGGAAGCAGAAAGCAGTGTTACTATTAGTGCAATGCCCATGCTAACTGTTAGCTTGTGTTAACTGCCGTGTTAACAGCTAATGCACCTTACTAAATAAGCCCCATAATTTAAAAAATCCCCTTTCAGTTGTCTTTCCTCCAACTTGAAGAGCCCTAATCTGTTAGTCTTTCATTATGTGGGAACTACTTTGTCCTCGGAATCATTTCTGGTGCTCGTCTCTATCTTTTTTGAGTTGCAGCACCCAAAACCTCTCAGACTGTAGTACTCAAGGCGTGGCCACACCTCATTATATTCCCAGTTTTGTTTTATGTTCCTTTCTGAATACGTCATAGTATTCTATTTATTTATTTTATTTATTTATTTAAAGCTTTTCTATACTGCGCTCTTTAAAATCATTGCAGTTTACAAGTAACATTTTTGTACAAAGCAGGAGGAACCTGCTTCGTACTTACATTGAACGATTACATTTACGGTAGGATGTATACCGTACACTGAGCTCAAGGTTACACTGCATTGTCTTCAATGATTCCAAAGTCCTTTTCTTAGGAGGTAACTCCTAATACTAAACCCAGCATTCTAAAGGCAAAAGATTATTTTTTCGTATGTATATCACTTTGCATTTGTCCACACTAACAGTGGCATTTTAGAAAGGACATTCAAGTCCAATCAGGGATGCTCAGGTTGGAACCTCCAGAAAAACGCTAGGGATGACTTTCCAGCCAATTTCAGGAACATAGAAGTCCCTGACATGGACGTGCATGTGGGCAGCCATATAGACATCCCCATTAGGAAAGCTTGGATCAGGGATGTCCATCTCAAGCAAGCTAACATATGGGGATGTCCACTGGCATAGCAAAATGTAAACATAGGGGGAGCCTGAAACAGGGCGGAATGGATGCCTAGGACGGAGCTCCGTAGGGTCCCCTGCAGAATCCGGAATTTGCGCTGGCAAAAAGAATAAAAGAGAGACGACAGTCGTTCAGATCGCTGCTGGAAGATGGCTGGTTCAAAACTGACGCAGTTGGACTTTGCTGGAGGATAAAGTACAAGCGTGAAGAGGTCAAAGACGGAGTCTCCGTCCCCTCAAAAAATGGCGGCAGTACGAGAATGGTCGGAGGCGATGCAGGAGTTACTAGCTGAAGTAAGGGCGATCAAAGAAATCGTCACGCTAAACAGTCGCTACTAACTTTGCAAGGAGACATTAACACCTTAAAACAACGGATGGAGACACCTGCAGTGCGGCAAGACAAAACAGAGCAGAAAATGGCGGTGCATGAGGAACGGCTACAAGAGCTCAGTAAACACACTAAACAAATTAGAACTCTCCAAAGAGAAATTGAAGATAATAATAATAGATCCCAGAGGGATAATGTGAGGATCATAGGGGTCCCGGAGGGCTCTGAAGGAAAGGATATGTGTGCCTTCTTATGGCAGTTTATCCCAGCGGTTTTGAAGATTTCTTTTCAGTTGCCGCTTAAAATTGAGAGGGCGCACCGTGTTCCTTTGCAGATCATCCCAAACAGTAAAAGAATAAGACCAATCATCCTTAAGGTCTTGAGATTCCAACAAGTTGCAAAGATTATGGAAACGGCACGAGCACGTTCCCCGATAGAATTTGAGGGGCATAAGCTGATGTTTTTCCCAGACTTTGCAAAGAGCACAGTGGATAGGAGGAGAGACTTTCTGGCAATGAGACCAAGGCTTCAGCAACTTCAAGCAAGATATGGCCTCTTCTGTCCAGCTAGAATAAGGATTACCCTTCACAATCAGACCAAGACCTTTGACGAGCCGGAGGCCTTACGGGCCTTTTTAGAAGGCAAAGAAGCGGAACTGATGACTCAAGCAGTCCTATTGTAGAACCTTGATTGTGTCTCTATCTGTGGTAGATGGTTATAGAAGGGGAGTCTTAGCGATTTGAGTAGATCAACAACAGTTGGTATATAGATGTTGGGGTAACGATTAAGAGGTGGTTAATTAAGTGCGTTGGCAATAAGATTGGGGTGCAGCGGTATGATAAACTGGTCAGTGTAATTTGTTAGAAAATTGCATCGGCCCTCGGTGTTCGCTCTGCCTTTCAGGGCTCACCTATTGGGTGTGTGAGAGGTACGCCCCCCTCAGGGTCCACTGGGAATAGGAGTAAGATTGGGTTTTACTGGAGGGTGTTAATTAAAGTGACGATGTGCACAAGAGCTATCCAAACTGGCAGGGCTGCATTAAAGCCAAGGGTAACACTCTGGGGTAGCAAAGGCCACAGAGCATGGGGTAGGTACAATGGTTGGCACAGTGAGAATCTTGAGGCAGAAATATAATGGCACCTATTAAAATATTATCTCTAAGAGGGGCGGAGCCTAGCATCGAGGAAGATGGCCGCATAGAGCTTTGGCTCCGGAGGGCTTTTACCGATTTTTGTGCCAGCAGAACCGGATAGGCAGGAGACGGAGTTTTTTCAGGATCGAAACAGTCGGGGAGCATGTCTGGCTCTAAACCGACGAGACTAGATTTCCCTGCATCCCAAAACAGCGGCGTGAAGCACTCGAAAACGGAGCCCCCCTCCCCGCAAAAGATGGCGGCGGCCCGGGAGCCTGACGGCATGCAGGAACTGCTTGCAGAGGTTAGGGCCGTGAGGGAAATGGTCCGGGCGAATGGGGAGACGCTCTCTGCTGTGCAGGAAGACGTGGGAGCGTTGCGGGCCACAATAGAGGCGCTTACCCTGCGGCAGGAGAAGGTTGAGCAGGTGCTGGACACTCATGACATGTGCCTACGTCTAGTGGAAAGACAAGCCAAGCAGATTAAGGCCCTACAGAGAGACCTTGAGGATGGAAACAACAGGGCCAGGAGGAACAACATCAGAATTGTCGGGGTTCTGGAGGGCGCAGAAGGCAAGGATGTCATCTCATTTCTACAGAAAATGATCCCTCAAGTGCTGCGCTTAACTTTTGAGCTTCCATTTGAGATTGATCGCGCGCACAGGGTTCCCTCACAGCGTCAGCTGAACAGTACTAGGCCGAGGCCAATTATCCTGCGTGTGCTACGTTTCCAGCAGGTGATGCAGATAATGGAGGCATCGTGGCTACGTTCGCCTATTGAATCTGAAGGACATCGACTGTTCTTTTTCCCCGATTTGGCTAAAAACACTATTGACCGGCGCAAGAGTTTCTTGGCCCTTAAGCCTCGGCTACAACAGCTTCAGGCGCGGTTTGGCCTGATGTATCCAGTGAGAGTAACTCTGCACAACCAGACACGGACATTTGAGGATCCTGAGGCCTTGGTTGCATACTTAGAGGAGAAGGAGCACTCGCAGATGCATTGAACTGCAATCTGGTGCAAGCCTTGGTCATTCCCTAGGGGACGGTGACGGTTCCCGTTCCGACAGAGTTGGTTCAGAACATTTTGTTTGGGGTGATGTGTGATATCGATGCAATTTGTTGTTGGGGGAGGGGGTTGGTGAATAGCGTGTTATAAGATGTGGAGCACAGTGTGTATAGTTAGTGTGCCTTTCTTCCTGCTCCCTTTTTTTCCATTTCTTGTACTACTGTATGCGGGTAGGGGGTAGCAGATGGAGGGGTGGGGGTCAAGTCGCGGGGTATCAGGTTTCGGCTTGGTGCTCTGTGGGTGGGTGAATGCTGGGGATAATGTGTTTCTGTGCAGCCCTCTGTGCCTATCTTTCTCTCTGGGTTCCCCTATAGGTGATGTTAGAGGGTCTCCATTTCCAGAGTGTGCGGGTGAGATGTATTGGGGGGGGGAAGTCCTGGGGGCAACGGGGTTATATCGATAGTCGTGCTGTGGGGGTACTAAGGGTGCTTTGTAGAGGGGTGATAGTGTGTCTGTGGCTGGTGTGTTGGATAAGGTGGGTGGTGGATCTGGGATATGAATTGGTGACTCGGTAAATGGTATGGCGGTGCTTAAGATATTATCCTTAAATGTCAAAGGGATCAAGAACCCCATTAAATGCAAGAAAATTTTGATGTACGGGAGGCATGAGCAAGCTGATGTTCTGTTTTTACAAGAGACTCACCTTAGTGCGCAAGAATCTCTGAAGTTGGGCATGAAGCCTTTTACAGTATTTTATTTATTTATTTAATTCTCTTATATACCGCGCTATTCTGCATCAGTGCGGTTTACATTGAACAAACTGAAATTACATTGAACAGGGCATTATAACTTGGAGATAACTATTTTACAGGGAACATGGGCTATGAAGGGTTAAGTGGCTTGCCCAAGACCACAAGGAGCACCTGTGGGACTAGAAACCCCAGTCCTTCCGGCCCAAGGTTGCTGTCCTCTAGTGGGATTTGAACCCCCGACCTTCCGGCCTGAAGTACCTTGCCCCAACCACTAGGCTACTCCTCCACTCCAGTAGCGGCTTACTCTCCGGCTATGCATAAACGCAATGGTGTGGCCATCTTGGTTAGACATTCCCTGGTTTCTGGGGTCCTTCACACGCGGGTGGATAAGGAGGGTAGATGGGTCAAGGTGTTAATGAGGGTGGGGGGTTCAGAGGTAGCATTTATGAATATTTATGCCCCTAACTTGGATAACCCGGACTTTTTCAGAGCTGTTGCGGAAGAAGTCCACCATGAGCTGCCAGGGGCTATAATACTGGGTGGGGATTTTAATCAGGTGATGGACCCTCTAGTAGACAAGACCCCCCTCAGAGTAGGCAGACTGTCCAGAGCGTGGGAGGTTCTCCATTCATTGGTACATGTAGCTGGGCTTGTGGATATATGGTGGCTTCTGCACCCTGTAGAGCGGGAGTTTACTTTTTATTCGCCACCCCATCAGTCTTCATCACGAATTGACATGTTTCTGGTTTCCAAAGCATTGTGCCCTAGAGTGGCTGCCACAAGTATACATGCTATGCATATCTCTGATCATGCGGCCATATCTTTGTCAATTAAGGATGAGTCGGGGGCTTCCGGTTTAGGGAGATGTTTTTTTGACAGAGCGCTTTTAGAAGACGAGGATTTTCGGGTGCACGTTCGGGCCGCTATAGTGGAGTATTTCCAGCTCAATAACATCGCGGATTCGGCGGGTTGGGCCTGGTGGGAGGGGTTTAAGGCCTACATTAGAGCCATCATAACGAGCTATGCTATCTCTCAAGCTAAGAGGATTAAGGGGCAATTGTGCAGCTTAGATGCCCAAATCAAGGCTGGTGAACATATCTTCGCTAGGCGGGTGGACCCGGGGGTTTTGCTTCGACTGCAGCGACTTAGATATCAGAATAACTTGATTATGGCTGATGAAGCCACACGAAGTATCAAAGCTCAGAATGGGGTTTACTATTGGGAGAGTAACAAGGCTGGGAGATTATTGGCTAATGCCCTCCAGGCTCATAGGGAGAGGAGTCGGATAGCGGCTCTCCGTGGTCCGCAAGGGCAGGACCTTCTTGTCGCGGATGAGGAAATAGCGGAGGCATTTAGACTCTTCTATCGGAATCTGTATTCCTCTGAAGGAGATTTCGAGAAGGAGAGGTTTGCTGCCCTGCTTGCAGGGTTACAGCGGCCTACCTTAGATGGGATATCGGCGGAGTGGTTAGATGGCCCTTTTTCGGTTGCTGATGTGGAAGGAGCTATTGATTCATTGGCAAGGGGAAAGGTGGCGGGACCAGATGGCCTCCCGCTTGAATTTTACAAAACCTTTTCTACAGAGCTATGTCCTCAGATGCAGATGTACTTTCAAGTATTGACTAACGAGCCTGAGCAGGTAGGAGCCTTTGTGGCAGCAAATGTAATTGTGTTGGAAAAACCTGGTAGAGACCCCCAACTAGTGGGTAATTACCGCCCTATATCTTTATTGAACGCGGACTATAAGATATATGCTACTATTTTGGCTCAAAGAGTGGCTAAAGTGGCCCCCTTATTGATTCATCCGGACCAGTGTGGTTTCATCGGGGGTAGGTCCACGGCGGATAACGCAAGGATGTTGTGTCACATTCTCGCGGGGGCGGAGCGGGTGTCTCACTCAGTTATTGGCCTATCGCTTGACGCTGAGAAAGCGTTTGACCATTTAGAATGGCCGTTTATGTTTGCAGTCCTGGAGTGGTTTGGTTTTGGGCAGGGTTTCGTCAATGCTCTGAGGGTGCTGTATATGCGTCCCACTGCCACGATATGTGTGAACAGTGTTCAATCGCAGGCCATGGAGCTCGGGCAGGGTACGCGGCAAGGTTGTCCCCTCTCCCCGTTGCTTTTCAATCTGGCCCTGGAGCCGCTTTTTTTGCTAATTAGGCAGAGTCCAACTATTCAGGGAGTTCCGATTGCAGGGCTGGAGGTAAAGTTGTCGGCATATGCCGATGACTTATTGCTGTTTACTACTCCTAGCTCTGTAGCCACGATCCTTGGTTTGATCGCACAGTATTCTGATTTGTCTGGGTACAAAATTAATTGGTCGAAGTCTATAGTTTTCCCTTTGAATTCATCTACTCACAAGTCTGAGGTGTCTCAGTTCCCCTTTGTATGGGAACAAAAGGCGTTTAAATACCTGGGGGTCCAATTTTGCTATCCCTTGGAAGAGACAGTTAAAGCCAACTCTGAAGTGTTATTAAAGACAACTCGAACGCTGACTAACACGTGGTCGCCGTTGGCCTTTTCGTGGTGGGGGCGACTTGAGACGATAAAGATGACCATCGTCCCTAAGCTTAATTACGTGTTTATTTATTTATTTATTTAAAGGTTCTTATATACCGCACTCTTAAAAATCAGCGCGGTTTACATATAACGATAATGTGCAAAGTAGGCACTTACAATGAAACAGGGGATTGAACTTGGAATTCAACAGGGGAACTATATACAATTTCAGATAGTTATCTACAATTTGTATCTACAATATGTACAATCTTTGACAGCTTTTCAAATGGTCATTGTTGTGCGTGTGATAGATGGTGTTAGGTTGGTGTATTGCGAGTAGTGTAGGAGAAATAGGTGGTGCTTTAGCACCTTTCTGAATTGGGTTAGGTTTGTTATGGTTCTGATGGACGCTGGGAGGGCATTCCAGCAGCTAGGGGCATAGAGACTAAAGGCTCTGTTTTTTGTTGATTTGTTGCATTTTGTTATTTCTTTGGGGATCTGTAGAGTATTAGCTGTGCAGGATCTCCTCTCTCTGTTTGCTAATACAGGGTGAACAAGGTCCATTAAGGCTGTAGGGGCTGTTTTGTTAATGACCTTGAAGGTTATGATAATTGCTTTATAAGTTAACCTACAGTATATCGGCAGCCAATGTAGGTTCATAAGGACCGGGGTAATGTGATCACTTCTAGCAGCTCCACTTAGGACACGGGCAGCCGCATTCATGGCAAGCTGTAGGGGGTTTAAGGTGCTCTTGGGTAGGCCTTGCAAGATTACGTTGGCATAGTCAAGGTGGGGGATAACCAGGGCCTGAAATACTGATCTGAAATCATCGGGTTGCAACAGGGGTCGGAGATATCGTAGAGTTCTTATCTTGTGGTATATTTGTTTGATGGTGTTACTGATGTGTGCTTTGAAATTTAGCTGATGGTCCAATGTCACTCCTAGGTAGCGGATGCTAGGTCTGCTCGTGAGTTCTGCATCTCTTGTCTTCAAGGTTGGCGGGGGGGAGAAGGACTGGTTTCTAGTCACAAACAGTATGTCAGTTTTGTTGAAGTTGATCTTGAGGCTTTGTGAATGGAGCCAGTCGGTTATGGCATCAAAGCATTTTGTCAGTTGGGTGAAGTCCGGGTTTTCAGTCGTGAATGGAGAGAAAAGCAGAACGTCGTCTGCGCAGAGCAGGCATGAGATTCGAATGAGCGGATTATGTCGCAAATAGGTTGCATGTAGATATTAAATAGGAGGGCGGAAAGGGATGAGCCCTGGGGGACACTGTGGTGCTGTTGGAAAAGCTGCGAGGATGTGGTACCTGTTTTAACTTGCTGCCACCTATCTGTTAAGTAAGACCTGCACCATAGCCATGCTAATTCACTTATCCCTTTATCTTTGAGTCAGATTAGGAGTTGCTCGTGATTCACTGAATCGAATGCAGCAGCGATATCTAGGAATATAAGCGCGTAGCCTTTTTTGATGTTGTCAATCCCAGTAATTAGTGTATTGATGAGGGTGGTAAGGAGCGTTTCAACACCATGATTTTCTCTGAAGCCGTGTTGGCTCGTATCGAGGGGGGCATAGGAGTCCACATGGTCCTGTAACTGATGCTGAACAACCTTCTCAATTATTTTTGATAGGAGAGGGATGCTTGAGATAGGTCGGTATGATTCAACCTTTTTAGCGTCTAGTTTGGCGTTCTTCAAAAGGGGTCTGATGGATATCTGTTTTAGGCCTGAAGGGAATTGGCCAGAAGAGAAGGAGAGATCGATGATTTTTGCTATTATTGGGTTGATCTCGTGACGTAACGACCTTATCCAGAAGGCTGGGCAAGGATCGTTGGGGGCAGTGGTGGCATTGATGTTCGCTAAGGTGCTCTCAATGCTAGTGGGAGACGGTGTTGAAAAGGATGTGAGTTGCATGGGTGGGTTCTTGATAGGGCAAGATGGTTTAGCTTTGAATACATTATTGTTTTTGGCTATCATGAAATCAGCATAGTCTTGGGGGTGGATCGAGACTTCCTGAGACGCTGAGGGTTCCTTAGTTAGGGTCTTCACAATGTTGAACAGGACGTGGGGCTTGTTCATTGATTGACGAAGCAAGATAGAGTGGTATTCTTTTATTTTGGTTGATATTAGATCTCGATGGGCTTGTAGGCAGGAGTTGTAGTGTGTCAGGGCTGATGCTGTACGGGTAAGTCTCCATTTTCTTTCGATTTTCCTCAGCGACTGTAGGGAGGTCTTTAATTCAGCGGTGTACCAGGGTGCAGGTTCCTTCTTTTTAGGTTGCTTCCTGGTAATTTTAGGTTTAGAATGGGTAGGTAAGTGAGCGTATGAGCTCAGGTTGTTGTTCCATGAGGCAAGCATTTCTTCGAGATTTGATGCAGTGGTTGTGATGTTGGGGAGGACCTTTGTGATGATCTCGCTGTTGATAGGTCTGGAGTGTAAGGGGAAGGTTGCTCCTTTGTCAGCTGGTTTTTGGGCCTGTTCTCTTTCCTGGCGTAATGGTAGTTGAAAACTGACTAGATTATGGTCAGACCATGGTACAGGGGAGGTAGTAACGTTGAACTTATGATCAGGGCTGACTTCAGGTTGAGGGCTGAAGATCAGGTCTAGCATGCTCCCTTTTTGGTGAGTGGGGGAATCTACTATCTGCTCGTAGTATAGGTTACTGAGTGCTTCAAGGAAAGCTCTGGAGTGGGTATCCTGTAGGGCTGGCAAGTTGAAGTCTCCCAGTATCCAATTTGGCTTTTGTGTGTTTTGAGGGTTAGATGCTAGCTCAATTATTGTTGCCAACTCGTCTGAGGAAGGGGATGGTGACCTGTAGATCAGATTAATGGTATTGAAGTTGTTGGCAATAGTGATAGTATCCAGGTAAGCTGAGCTAGTATTGTCAGGTATTGTAGGCTTGTTCTGGCCAGGATGAATACTCCACCCCCCCTGCGGTCGGTTCTATGGCAGGTATGGATTGAGAATTCAGGGGGAGTGAGTTGGTTGATGAGTACAGAGTCTGAGTTGTCGAGCCATGATTCTGTCACCAGTAGCATGTCTAGGTCAAGGTGTGATATGATGTCGGGGATGACTGGCCATTTCTTACGGACAGACCGTGCATTTATGAGGGCACATTTTAAATTGAATAGGTTGCTTGTTTGCTTAGGTTTCGTGGGTTGTCTGAGTGGTATATGGATCAAGTGAAGGTGTGAGTTACGGGCGGGCTCTATTTGTGGGTTGTGGGCATTGCTCTGGTTTCTCCTGCCTAGCCCATGTATGATCGTAATTATGCTGTGGTTAGGTGCGGCGGAGAGAGATCCTGAGAGGGCGTATATGAGAAGGTATAGGATGCATGTGATTATGCTAGGGGGAGGCATCTTCTTCTGAGATATACGATGCACCTTGGGTGGTAGTCTCGAGGGCACCTAGCAGTGTGGGGTACACAACAGGCTACACAGCTGGTGAAGTGGAGGGTGTATATGGTAATTACTTAGGTGTGGATACACAGGGAACACATTTGGTTATGCAGAGTAATCACATGGTATACACATTATAAAGTATACACATTGTAAAGCATTAACTTACTAATACATATAATGCAGTTACATACAGTATGTCAATGGTACACACAGTAGAGCGTAACACAGGGACATGCAGTAAACAGAGTTGAATTGCTCATGCGTACAGTGCAGCTACAAGCAGAAAGCGGGAGGTTGATATTATTTGATTTGCTAATAATCACGTTACATAGTACTACTAATTTCGGTAGGTGGCATACTTTTTAATACTTGCGGTGTTGAAGCTTGTAGTGCAAAGTGTTAAGTTCTCACGGCAAAGCAGTAAGGTTGGAAGTGAAAGTACATACAGTCCACTCTGCATTGGGTGATCTATTAAGCAGGCTTAGAACTATGATGGTGTAGGCATTCGTAGGGTGGGTAGGCTGCCGGTTCAGGGCGACCCTGTCGTGAAAGAACCTCAGCTGTTACTGTGTCAGGTGGTATCTGAGAAGTATGGGATTATCCCGGGGAGGAAACACGGGCTTGTGTTGGTGGGTTAGATAGGCAGCAGGGTAGGGCCGTCGCCTAAGGGCCACGCCAAAGGGCACTCTGGCGAGGCCCTCAGGCGCGGGCGCGCCGGATGGCGCTTCTGCTTATATGTCGGGCGTCTGCCCCGATTGGGCAGCACGCCAAGATGGCTGGTTTCCCTTGTGTTGGGGATGCTCCCTTGCTACCTGCCAAGGCAAGTGTACCGGCAGGTTGAGGGAATGCTAAGTCGCTATCTTTGGAATAATAAGCCGCCTCGGATCGCCCTGAGGAAACTAAAAGCCAGAAAAGAGGATGGTGGGGTCAATTTTCCTGAGTTTTGGTTGTATCACACTGTTTTTATGTTGAACAGGGCTCCCGGTGGACGGAGCAAATCTCTGAGTTAAGTCCAGTGTGGCTGGTTGTGGAGCAGAAATTGGTCAATCCTTTCCCAGTTGAACTTTTGCCCAATATGTTATGTCCCAGCTCTCTGTTATGTCCCAGGGTCTCTGTGGTGATTGCAGTCACGCAGAGAGCCTTTATAATTCTGAAGCATTCTGTAGGGATGGAGAAGAGCTTCGCGACGACCACCCCCTTGTGGTACAACCCTTTGTTTATGATTCACCGATAGGTTTTTACTTGGTCTTTCACGGGGTATGTGGAACTTGGGCCATTTGGCCACAGCGGCCGGTTGGAAGAGCTTTGATAGGCTACAACGGGAGTTTGGGCTTCCAGGAGTGTTATATTTTCAATGGCTGCAACTGCGGCATTGTTTGAGGAAGGCGGGGGTTGATACAATGAGTTTGGGGGCGGCGGAGGGGGTGGATTCTTTAATTGGGCAGGTCATGCAACAGGCAGGGGTAGCATCCCGGTATTACAAGTTGCTTCATACCAATGTTCCCATGCCCGTAAAGGGGTTGCAGCTGGTTTGGGCGCAGGAGGGTGGAGTTTCCCTTGAGGGGGTGAAGTGGGAGGCATTGTGGACAAAGACTGTGAGGGTTTCTAAAGTTGCCTCAGTCACTCAAACTTTGTTCTTTTTTGCTCATAGGGCACATTGCACGCAAGTTAGATTAAGCAAATGGAACAAAGAGGCCTGTGATAAGTGCTGGTCTTGCCGGGCATCTACCGGCACCTTGGAGCATGTAATGTTTAGCTGCCCATGTATTAGTAACTTTTGGGCCCAGGTTTGGGAGCGGGTGCAATTAATTTTGGACTTTCAAGCCCCTCTGTCCTGGGCTATCATAAGCTTTAGATCTTCGGTGGGAATCCCCTCTTTGGAGAAAAGAGGGGATATGAGACACATACGCTAATACTTACAGGGAACATGGGCAATGGAGGGTTAAGTGGCTTGCCCAAGACCACAAGGAGTGCCTGTAGGACTAGAAAGCCCAGTCCCTCCAGCCTGAGATTGCTGTCCCCAGGTGGGACTTGAACCCCCGGCCCTCCGGCCTGAAGTATCTTGTCCTAACCACTAGACCACTCCTCCCTCCGAAGAGTGGTCTAGTGGTTAGGACAAATTGTAAGAAATTGGAAGCATACATATGACGTTAGTTTGGCAGCCTGGTGGAATCTTGTGTGTGTATACAGCAGGTATGAACAAATGCCACAAAAAGGGATGGTTAGGGGTGGGTCGCAGTATCTTAAATGGAGAGTCCTCAATGATTTCGATGCACAGGCCCATTGTGGCGGGGTTGTTTAACCATCTATGTCTGGGTAAATGTAAGAGAGGTTTTGGTTACCCATAGCGTTTCTTCTATGGAAGAGCCCTTGATGGACTGTATTGGTTTGCCAGCACACTCTGGAGAAGGGTGGGGGGGGGGGGTTTCGTGTATTTAGATATGTCTGTATCAAAATGTGTTTGCTTAGGGGGGGGGGTATTTGGGTTGAGTTGTTGGGGATTTATGCATTTGTTTTTCTTGTTCTCTCCCATACGGATTTTGTACTTTTGCCTGTTGTATTGCTTCTGGTGGAGAGTTTGAAAAGATAAATAAAGCTATTAAAAAAAATATTATCTCTAAATGTCAAAGGTATTAATAATCCCATAAAGAAAAAATAAATAATCCTCTACGGACAGCACAAAAAAGCCGATATTTTGTTGTTACAAGAGACTCACCTAAACATGAAAGAGTCCGTAAAACTCAATATTAAGCCCTTTAGTGTAGTGGTTTTCTCAGCGGCGGTTCAGAAGCATAATGGTGTGGCTGTCCTGGTGCGGAGGTCCCTTGTCTTGGTGGTGGTGCAATCCAACTCAGATCTGGAAGGCAGATGGGTTAGAGTGCATCTTCAGATCGGGATAGTTCAATTAAATTTAATGAACATTTATGCCCCCAATGGGGATAAGGTCCACCAAACAATGTACATTGTTGTTGTCATTTTGTTTTATTATATTTATTAATTATTAATTGTCATAGTTTATAAACAATGTTCTCGTATACGTGTTATCATTTATGGATATATTTCCGATGGATGTTCCTCAATTATTTATACAAGTTTCTTATAATTTAAAAGATTTAATATTTGTTGGTTTTATATATTAACTTTTGATTGTTTTTAATTATTTTCTCATTTGTTTTTTTGATATTAATGTATTTATTTGTGTTAGAGCCACATACCCCTGAAGAAGTTTCTTACGAAACACGGCCAGTGCTGGGTTTGGCATCACTCATCCCCTGGATTAATAAAGGCTTTTTCTTGTACTTTCTGCCACGTTTCTGGATTGATCCCAATGGGGATAATCCAGAATTTTTCAGAAACCTAGCGGAAGAATTACACAGGGAGGCCACCATTCCGTTAATCATAGGGGGAAACTTTAACCTTGTATTGGACATACTAGTGTATAGGAAGCTTCCTAAAACATGTAAACCCCCTAGGGCTCACTCAGTTTTGATCTCAATCCTTCAAGAAACGGGTTTGGTGGATATATGGAGATTATTACATCCTGTGGATCAGGAGTTCACCTTTTATTCTCCCCCGCATCAGTCCTCGTTGAGGATAGATTTCATGCTAGTTGCCAAAAACCTGATTCCCAATATAATAGCGGCTGAGATACACACGACACATATCTCGGATCATGTCCTGATCTCCATTTTATTGGAAAATAAAAGTGCGTGTCTCGTTCTGGCAAAATGGTCCTTTGATAGATCCCTTTTGGAGAACGTGGATTTCCGGGCTAAAATTCAGGCTGTTATTAGAGATTACTTTCAATTTAACCCTCCCCAAGAGACAGCCGGGTGGGCGAGATGGGAAGGATTTAAGGCCTCCATTAGGGCGACTATTACCAGTTTTTAGTATATACTTGACCAGACAGCGCAAAGAGCAGTTATCTGAATTGGACTCCCAGATAAAAGCGGGTGAGCTTATTTTGACTAAGAGACAGGATCCATGTATTTTGTTGCGCCTCCAGTGGCTAAGATATAACTATAACCAGCTTTTAACCAATGAGGTCTCCCAAAATATCAAAGCGCAGGAAGGCACATACTATAGGGAGAACAACAAAGCGGACCGGTTATTGGCTAACACTTTGAAAGCGAGGAAAGAGGCAAGTTGGATTGCGGCCATTAAGGCTGGTGGGAGTCCAACTTTGTTGGTAAAAGACACTTACATAGCTGAGGCTTTCAGGTCCTTTTTTGCAGATTTATATACCTCTGAAAAAGTTTGTCCACGAGAGGCCTTTGCACAACTTATGGATAAGGTTCACAGACCAACATTGGAGCAGGATGAGGCAGAGATGTTAAATAGTCCAATCTCCTTGGAAGAGATCTATCAAGCGGTAAATTCACTGGTGCCGCGTAAGGCTGTTAGCCCTGATGGGTTGCCTTTGGAGTTTTTTAAGGTGTTTGCCAAAGATCTGGGTCCGCACATGCTGGAGTATTATCATGCTTTAGTAGAGGAAAGCCCCCAAATGGGGAAGTTTGCTGCAGCAAAGGTTATAGTGCTAGAAAAGCCAGGGAGGGACCCACAGGTTGTGGGTAACTACTGCCCAATTTCTCTTCTTAATGTGGACTACAAAATATATGCAACGGTGTTGGCACGGCGGCTGGCTGCATTAGTCCCCGGGTTAATCCATCCTGACCAATGTGGTTTTGTGGAAGGGCGATCAACAGCGGACAATGCCAGGCTTTTATGTCATGTCTTGTCAAGGGGCAGAGGGTATGAATGGGCAGCTAGTGGGCCTATCATTAGACGCCGAAAAGGCTTTCGACCATCTAGAATAGTCATTCCTATACTCTGCTCTTGAATGGTTTGGTTTGGTTTTGGAAATGGCTTTATTAAATTAATTAAAGTCATGTATGAGTGTCCCTCTGCTAGCATTTGTGTTAATAATACCCTGTCACGGGATCTTATATTGGGCCGAGGCACACGCAAGGCTGCCCTCTTTCGCCAATCCTGTTTAATCTGGTGCTTGAGCCTCTGGCCCTTCTTCTGAGGCAGAATGATAAAATCCATGGTATAAGGGTGGCTGGCAGGGAAATTAAAGTATCAGCATACGCTGATGATCTCCTTTTATTCACTACCCCGGAGTCAGTGTCACATATTCTGGAGCGGATAGATTGTTATTCTTTGCTTTCTGGGTATAAAATTAACTGGTCGAAATCAGTAGCTTTCCCACTGAACTTGCGAGTCCATAAGGCAGACCTGGATGGGTTTCCCTTTGTCTGGGAACCAAAAAAGGTTAAGTACTTAGGTGTGTATTACTGTCATTCCTTGCAAGAAACGCTTAAGTATAATGCAGAGGTACTTTTGGCCAGCATTCAGAATTTGACTACCAAGTGGTCCCCTCTGCTCTTATCATGGTGGGGCCGATTGGAAACAATTAAAATGACCATTGTACCCAAAATAAACTATATACTGGAAATGGTGCCATTATATTTCCCAAGTCAACTGTATCACCAGATAGAGAGACTATTAGCACTCTTCCTATGGAAGAACAAACCGCCCAGGGTTGCTCTTAAAAAAACTCAAGGCCCGTAAGGAAGATGGGGAGGGGAAGGTAGGTTTCCCAGACATTCTTGTCTACCACAGCGCATTCCTGTTGAAACAAGGCGCAAGATGGTTGGATCAGGTATCTGATCAAAGTCCAGTCTGTTTAACTTTAGAGGAAAAAATTGTGGCCCCCTTCCCTTTGAATCTTCTCCCAGGAATGGTTTTTAGGGAGAACGAGGAGAGTCCAAGAATGATTTTAGATACACAAAGAGCTTTCCGGGCCCTAGTTTGCACAATGGGACCAAATGGGAATAACTCTACGTGTCTCCCCTTGTGTTATAACCCAGCCTTTAAGATCCAGCAGAAAGCATTTGCGTGGAAGCAGTGGTATGAGAGAGGTATCTGGATTCTCGGGCAGTTACTTGTGGAGAATAAGTGGAAAAATTTTGAGAGTCTGCAGCAGGAGTTTCATCTCCCGAGGTCTTTGTTCTTTCAATGGTTACAATTAAAGCATTGTGTGGGGAAAGCAGTTGGGAGTCTCAACTCAGTGCAGGAAAAGTGTGGGATAAATGTTAAAATACGACAAGCTCAATTGGTCCATGGACAGCATCCTTCTTTTATAAAGAATTAAATCAATCGTCGCTGGCACAGTTAATTGGGCTGCAGCGAGTTTGGGAGCATGACACAGGTGTGCATCTATCACAACACAGTTGGGAGAGATGTTGGGCTAAGCAAGTAAGAACATCCAAGGCAGCTTCCATTGCACAGACCGTATTTTTCTTTGTGCACAGGGCATATCTAACACCAGTGAAAATAAATAAATGGACAGCTCAGCTCCTGTTCAGTGCTGGACGTGTCGCAAGCAGACAGGCACCCTTAAACATATAGTCTTTGTGTGTCCTGTGGTGCAGGTCTTCTGGACACAGGTATGAGCCAGAATACAGGCAATATTGGACCTTAACACCCCCTCACATGGGGGATAGTAGCCTTTCGTTCAGCTTTGGCTATCCCTGGGCTGAACAAGGATAACAGGGGCCTATTAGATTTTTTGCTGGGGGTGGCTATTTGCTTAGTGATTCGTAATTGGAAACATACCACAGATCTCCATTTTCAAATATGGTGGAATCAGGTCTGTATATATAGAAAATATGAGCAAATGCCCCAAAAAGGAACAGTGCAAAGGCCCCACAGCACTCTGAAATGGAAAGCCCTGAAGGAATTCGGGGCTGGTGCACATTGTCACAAAGTTTAAAAGCTGTATGTTCAGTATACATATAAGGAAAGAACCTACATGTTGTATCCAAGTACTTAGCACCTGTTTGATGTATTAGCATGGATCCCAGTGGATGTGGGTGGGGGGGGGGTTTCTTGGGAGTTGTTGAATTGTAATTGGTTGTTTTGAAGGTGTGGTTGTTATGTTGTGTTGTTGAAAAGCTAAATAAACACTTTAGAAAATATATAAACATGAGCCCCCATTCTCTGTATGTGTTTGTTGACATGGAGCCCAGGTAGGGGTACGTCTGGGCCATCCAAACGGCCCCAAGCAAAACGGGCCCATTTGGACCCGATTCTGGGCCACAGGAACATTTTGTTCCCATGGTAACCAGAATCGGGCCCGAGAATGGCCAGCGAGACCCTGCCACCTGTGAAGACTTCCTCCTCACAGGCGCCCCCCAACTCCCAAGGCTTCGGCCCCCCTTTTCCTCACTGTCCGACCCACAGCTGGCCTGCCGTGGCCTGGATTGAGCGGTGGGCTCCGATCATCGGTTTTGTATTGCTTATTCCACCCACGGACCCAGCAAGACATACAGGACTGTGACCTGAATCAGCTCTGTATGTCCTGCCGGGCTCCGGCCTGATCCTAGAGCGAGTATAAATCTAAAGAAACTCTCCAGTATCATCATTGGAGCCCTTTTTATAGATTAGCATTGCACTGGTACCTTCTAGTCCTCATGTACGGTCAGGTTTTAACAATATATTACAGACTATTACTAACAGATCAGCAATTTTATATCTGAATCCTAATGATTTGCTGCTATGTAGCTTGTAATTTTGACTTAATAACAGCCTCCAGTTTCACAATGATTCGCTTCAGTTCCTCTGACTCATCACCTTCAAAGAATGATTCCAGTATGTGCATCTCAAAGCCCTCTTAAGTAAATACTGAAACAGGGAATGCGTTAAAGCATCATGGTGCATTATCTGCCCCAAAGCCTATTTTATCCGATAGGCTTTGCAGCAGATAATGCATGATACCTCCTTTGTCATGTACTAAGCAATAGAAAAGGGGTCCTAAATTTTCTGCAATGGTCATATTTTTCCTGAGTGTCTTATTTAGCCCCTGATCTTCTAGAACAGTGATTTTCAACAGCTATGCCAATGTGCTGCGAATGGTCTGCAGGCAAGCCATGGGAGTTTGGGGGAGGGTCATGATTTGGGATGGAAATCATTTGCACGGAAGGTGTCAGGAAGCCTAAGAGGATTCATCACACTGGCCAAACCAAAGAACTCTGGCATTGTTTTCACACACTTTCCTGCACAGAGAGGCATGCTCATTTCTGCCATGGAAGCTGCACACGCGCAGCTTCTACTGCACACAGACGTGAAACGGCTGAATCGAGGTCGGGTGCTTTCAAAGTTGTATAAACTGCGGGAAGATCCAGAATCACTAAAGAGAACAAAGTCAAAGTGTTTGAAATAACAAAAAGTTGCAGACTGAACAAAAATCTTGTCAATTTAATTCTACAAAGTTTGTCACTGCTGCGTAATAACATTGAAAAGTATTTCCCATCACTTGATGTATCCTCCTTGGACTGGATGAGAGATCTGGTTGTGTTAAGTGTGTGTGAATCAGCAGAATTAACTGTTGCAGAAGAAGATGAGCTGACGGGAATCAGAAATAATAGAGGACTGAAGCTGAAACACATATGGCCTCATTCTGGTTGTCGCTCTGAGAGGACACTCCATCATCACAAAGATGGCGATTAAAGCACTTCTTCCTTTCTCATGTGTGTGAAGCTGGTTTCTCTGCCATGAACACAATGAAGAGCAAGAACAGATCGCGGCTTCAAACACCGGAGGAGGACTTGAGGGTTTGCTTGTCAACTATCTGCCCTCGGACAAGAAACATCACCAAGCACAGATTTCTTACTGTTTTATTCTTTTTTAAAATATAGCACAATGATTACAATTTTAGTTATTGAATTTTAAATACAATCTTAATACTCATTTTATAAATGATAAAATATATCCTTAAACTGATGGTGTGCCTTGACAATTTTAGCTCCTTGTCAGTGTGCTGTGAGATAAAATAGGTTGAAAATCACTGATCTAGAGTCCCAACTGATTCATTTGAAGATTTTGATGTACTTGAGCAAGATTTTATTATTTTAATTCACAGTTACAAACTTCTCAAATTCTTTCTTGGCTATTCTTAATGTTTTTTATTAGGCGTATGCACAAGATGTATGCACGCTCAATGTGTTTGGTTCTGTTTCATGTTTTCTTGGTTCTGAATTACGTTTGGTTTACTTTTCCATTTAGTTAAGTTTTTAATATTTGTGCTAGTGAGTAAAAAGCCTAACTGTGAGAAGTAACATCTTGGGACTCAAGATTACCCTACTATCAGTAGATAAAGGTTTGTGTACTGTGAACCAATATAGATACTTCTGGCTCCAGCAGAAACAATGTGTGCACAGGGATTTCCTTTGGAAATGTCCACAAGGGCTTTACTGTGTCTACTTTTCCAGACCATCCCTCTCCCCATTTTCCTGGCTCTCCTTCCTTGAATCATCTTCCCCTATAGACTTCCTATAGACTTTTACTTCTACATAAATGACCCTTTTGATTCTGATGCCTCAAGGCATCTTTATGGGGCTAAAGGGGCAGTGCTGGGATCGGGCTGAGGCCTTCGAAGTAAAGTAAGCACAGGGAGTTTATTTTTAACTCATTCTGTATATTTCCCAGATCTGTAAACTCGTTGGGTACTTTTGTACCTGCAGTGCTATGGGCCCGCTGATTTTCATAGGAAATCCCCCTGGGACATTCCCTTTTCAAATGAGCTTGTAGACTGCAGAGTTGCAAAGTACCCAGGACCTATGAGTTCTGTGAGGTGAGCCGAAGACTGGCCTCATTATTATGTCACTGTTCATCCTACAAATGGTTCTTTCCTGTACATACAGCACGCCGTTGTTTCTCATCTGTGCCATGTGTTTTTATAGTCACTTTATCTCAAACCAGTTTTTGATGATTGTTTCCAGTGGTTATTAAGGATTTTTGAACCGTCCTTTGGGATTTCATTGTTTCTTTCAGGGAATGCAGAAGCTGGTGTGATAGCAGGAGCTGTGATGGGAGTTCTGCTGTTTCTGCTCCTCTTGGGTGCAATTGCTGTATATATGCTATTCATTAGAAGAAAAAGAAAAAAGAATACCCAGACTCAGTATCCTGGATACGAAATAAGGTTAGCAAACCATTAGCTTGCACTAGTTTGAAAGCTAGAGGAGACTTTGCCCTTCATACCAAAAGGAAGCAATCTGACAAAGAGAAACCAATTAAACTTTCCAAAGAATGAAGTTGATTTGCTTAAAGGTATAAAAATATGTCATTTTCTAAATTCTTCCACTGTGGCTAAAAAAAAGTAATACCCAAGTGCCTCTCGTCACTGTCATATATCTGCTTTTTTTTATGTTGCAGTATTTGTCTCTGCCATCCTTACAGTTCTATTATTCAGGATGCTTTAAATAACACATAATCTCTCCTGCAGCTACAACTGGGTGAATATGAAAGCTGCCCAAAGCACAAAGCCTTGAGGGTGGTGGGGCCAGTATAAGGGCACTATGCACCATGGGTGAATCTTTAGCTTTGCACCCCCTCCAATTAACTTTAAGTCCCCTGAGAATTTGATCATGTGAACAGTCATGATCTCCCGAATACTATTGCTCACAGATTGAACTTGTAAAAATGCTTAACAACATCAGCTCTTGAATATGAAACTTGAGCAATATCTCATATATACAGTATATAGTCAATAGGAATAATTGTATAACAAGACCTCTATGTCAAACCTTTTTATAAAGGCAAAGAATGTTTTCAAAATTATCCCTATATTGGATTAAATCAAATGATAATGAACCTCAAATAAAATGAGCACCTCAAACAAGCTAAGCCTAGGAAGACCGTAGGCTATCTAGCCAGAGCAAGCTCGTCTCATCATTGGCCACACTGCAAGACATTCATCTTAGTCTCTTTTCTCATAACATTCATTTATGGCCCACATTAAAACACATATAATTTCATTTTAAAATGCTACTATTACTACTTAACATAGCACTGTACAGAACATGTAAGAAACTGTCCCTGCTCACAAGAGCTGACATTCTATCAGGATAACTAGCAGGGGACTAGGGTAGAACAAAGGGGAAATGGTTATGACACACAGGGGTGGCCAACTGGAGAATAAATATTGGTGGTGCTGCTCTTTTCTAGGTAGGCTCCTAGTTGTGAGCATTTTGGAAGTTACTGCTATTATGGAAAGATTTGCTCTGTACGTCCTTTGCTGTGGTTCTCATTTTTCCCTTTTGTTTTCTGTGTGGTGTCCACAATAGGATGTTGGTGGAGGGAGAGGGGGTACTATAATATTGATAGTCTTTTAATATTTGCAATGTTGTGTTCTTGATGCTGCTGGACTGGTCTTAAATTATAAATATTTTGTCGGAAATCTCATACTTTAAGGGAAAATCTCAGTTGAAATTTTTCTTGTAGCCTGAGAGCTTCACTGTGGCTGATTTCTGAGCTTTTCCAACTCTGGCAAGTTTAATCTGGGCTGAGCATCATGATTCGAATTCATAGTTACCAGGATATTTCTCATTATACAGCTTCCCTCTTTATCATTAAAAAGATCTTAGCACGGACCAAATAAGTCCAGTTGTTTTTGTAATGCAAAACTTACGCAAATGAGACCCTGTGGATATGCAAATACTTATGCAAATGAGGCCCCACAATGAGTCTCTCATTTGGCCCCTTACCACCCTCGGGCCGCCCCTCCTTATTGCTCACCTTATATCACACAGCTTATCCACCATTAAAGACAGCAGGAACTCAGCACGGGACTTCCTAAGCACTATGTTCTGATTTAACTAGCCCAATGGGAAACCCTAACCCTGCCTCCTAATCCCAAAGGTGTATGATGACATATGCAGCAGGCTGGCAAGCTATGCTCGAATTAAAGTATACCATTCTACAGAATTATTTAGACACCAGTACTGTTTTCTATATGTTAATAAACCCTCCTATACCCTCCCCACTGCAGTTCTGTTACATGGTCGATTATCCTCCATTTCAAATCAGAAAAGGTTTGCTGATTAGCAAGGTAATGGAGCTGCTTCATTCTATTTTGTAGGCAGCTTCTGTGTTCTGTCAATCTTGTCTTACATTTCTGAATGGTCTTGCCAACATAAACCTTCAGACATGGGCATTGAATGAGGTATACCACGTAGACTGAATTACAATCAGTGTTGTACTTCACTTGATATACTCTACAGTTTGCATATCAGCCCCATGATACACCAATTAAAGTCTGGTTGTAAAAGATACAAGAATTGCAAAGTTGATGACCCCGAATATCACTCAGTATTATTCTGTTGGAATGTTGAGTGCAGATGACTTTATCATCAATATTAGACCCCTGCTTGTAAGCTATACAGGGGATTTTTGAGAACACTTCATGCATTGCCACCATGTGCCAATTTTTCTTGATGGCTGCTGCTATCTTGGGGGCTAAATTTGAATAATGTAGCATACAAACCTGTCTATCCGATAGTGCTCTGGTTGTATCTTGTAGTGAAAGGTCCCAATTAGCATATAGGGTGCATAAGCATGCTTGATGTATGGTTGTATGCGGATAGCCCTGCAAGCTTAGTTGCTCCTTAAATGCCAATGCTTGGTGTCTATACTCCTCTGTAGTTGAGCAAATTATTCAAATCCTTATGTTCCATTGCCTCGGAAGAAAGGCCTGGCATAATACTTCCAGTCACACTGCCAAGAAAACCCAGGAGCTGCTGGGTCACCAGGAGTCAGCACTGATCAAAGGCACACATTGCATTGCAACCGAGAGAGACCATTTGGGACAATCACCCCTAAATACTTACACTGGGAAACTACTTGAAACCCACAAGTGCAGTCAGAGTGAAATGTCCAATGCAGCTTTGCCTGACAGGCCATGAAGACAGATCTCTGCCAATTTACTGTAAAACCGGATATCCGTCTAAATGCCGATATCCTTTCACAACCATCGGTAGCGTTGTCTCTGGATTACGAAGATAAATTGTGTCATCTGCATAAAATAAGACACTTTAACTCTGCCCATTAACCTCCTCTCTTAGCCACACTGCCAAACGTTCAATGCAAATAAAAGCAGGGAGAGCAGGTATCCCTCCCACGTACCCCTGCTCATCTGAAACAAAGGGAGCTCTGTCCGTTCACCATCACTACAGCCAATGGATGCACATAGAGTGGTTCTATACATCTACAAAAATTACTGCCTAGCCCAAAGTGCTACAACACTAAGAGAAGTATCACCACTCCACCTTGTCAACTACAAAATATTCACCAAACACTGCACGTTTTCAAAGCCATACCTGCCCTTCATAAAACCTGTCTGGTCAGGGTGAATGAGAGCCTGGAGCCGAGACTCTAGTCTGGAACACAGAACCTTTGCAAAGATATTATAGTCACATTTAATAGTGGGGTCAGTCTATAATTGCCACATAAAAGCAGATCTTTACCCTCTTTTGGAATTACTGTATCATTACATGATAAAAGGAGAATGGCAGCTCACCATGAAGTAAAATATCATTAAATACTCTAACCAAGATGAGTCTGGCTTGTAATGAAAAAGTCCTATAGAACTCTGCTGGAAAACTGTCTGGATCTGCAACCTTCCTGGCTTTTAGACTCTGAATGGCAGTCAGAACTTCAGGAAAAGTAATGGGGCACTCCAAGGCCTCTGCATCAGCTTTTGGGACTGCAATCACTTTTCCATTTCCACAAGGAAGGCATTCGAACTAGAGGCGTACAATTCTTCTTAGAATTCTGCAAAATGGACTGCCATTTTCCAGGAATAAGAGCATATTACCCCTCACCTCTTGAAACACCTGCATTCGCCTCTTTGCCCGCTGCTTCTTAAGTTGCCACAGCAACAACTTATGAGCTTTATTTCCATGCTCATAAAAATGCTTCAGAGTTTGCTGACTTGCACTAGCTATCTCTTCAATCTCCAGACTCTCCAACTTATCCTGCACCTTACATATGCTCTGATACAGGCTGGCCTACCCCCTTGCTTATAGAAGACCTCTAAGGAATTGAACTCTAATTCTAACTTCTCCACCTTAGCTCTCTTCTTCTTTCAGAACCAACTGACCAATGAGATCATTTGACCTCACAGAACCACCTTAGCTGACTCCCACAAAGTAAAAGGGTGTCATTAAAAGCGAGGTTATCCCCCCAAGCTTCCTTAACCTTACCCATAAAGTCAGGGTTCTGCAACATTCCCTGAGGCATCGCTCAACATCTGGGAGGACTGTCCATCTCATCCTCCGTCAACTGCAATACCAGCATGTATGATTGATACACATCTGTCCCCATTCCTATTAACTCATAGAATTCCCATTAAAGCCTGCTGAAGAAACCAAAAATCAATTCATGAGAAAGAATTGTGAAAGGCTGAGGAATAAGTGTAATCTCGCAGGGCCCGCTACCCATCAAAGAGCTCCAAGGAGCTCAACCCTC